>CM066033.1:74106567-75306567 GCA_033557465.1 Ichthyophis bannanicus
TAGTTATCAACCTGTAACAGGTGATCTACGGGAACAGCAGGAATTTAGTCTTAGCATATGGGTATCGTTCTGTTACGATGGAGCCTGTGCGGGAACGCTTGCCCTCAGCGGTCCATATAGGAAAGCGCTTTGGGGAGCATCCCACTGCGCCTGCATGCTGATTCCCGCCTTTCCCAACGGTCCCTCTAAGTTGAGTTTTTAAATTAAAGCTGAGACAAGGAGAGAGGGAAAGGAAAGAGAGAGAGAGAGAGAGAGAGAGCTACAACTCCTAGGGGAGAGTGGGTGTGTTGTGAAGACTAAATTTCACGCTGTTCCCGGAGATCATCTGTTACAGGTGATGTAACTATGCTATCGCCAGGAAAAAGCAGGAATAGGAATGTAAGGAAATGCAGTCTTCACATTATTTGGGGAAGGCCCCCCCCCCTCCCACCTCTGCCGCCTCAGCAGCAGACGTCGCCCAGGGAGAAGGCCCCAGAGGTGGTGTGCCCCTGGGAAAGGGCTCCACTTGCCCCATGGATCTTTTCTGGCATCCTACCAGGGGATGGTGGGTAGGTAGGTGATTAAGTACTGAACAGGTGTTGAAGAACAGCCTGACCAAACACGGCATCCCGGCGGGAGTCCTTGTCCACGCAGTAAGGGGCTGTGAAGGTATGAACGAAAGCCCACGTAGCTGTTCGGCCAGCCAGATGCTCGTCGATAAGACACAGATGAATGAAGAGGAGCCATAGAGGCTGCCTCATGGCTCTCACATTTGGAGCTGTGACATGGCCTTCAAGAGAAAGGTTTCTACTCTCATAGGCAAAATAAATACACTGTGCAATCCAGCTGGACAGTTGTGAAGATCCCTTTCCACATTTGAGGCGTGGGAGCCCTTGGGAAAAATACAGGAAGGTTAAACCGCTTGGTTTAAATGAAAAGGGTGGGATACCACCTTTGGAATAAAGTGGGGATGAGTCCTAAGGACTACTTTATCAAGATGGAACCTTTTATTAAGGAGGACGGAGTAAGGGCTGTTAGTGTAGCGGGTTTTGAAAAGGTATTGGACAAGTTCCGGGATTGGAAAGGTCCATAAATACATTATGAAAAGAAAGGGACCCCAGGATTATCAATGCTTGACCCAGTACAAGCATTGTGGGAACCTGTTTGTGGTTTGGGGAGGAATGAAACTGCTAGGTACGTATGACCTAGACTGGCCACTGTTGGAAAACAGGATACGGGGCTTGATAGGACCTTGGTCTGACCAGTAAGTAAGGCATATCTTATGTTTCTTATGAGGATCCGTCAGCCAACGCTTGCAATTTCAACAGATGCAGACGTGGCGTGATGTGATTGCAGTAAGAAAGATTGACCTTCCAGGAAAGGAATTTCAACAGAGGTAGTAGCTAATGGTTCAAAAGGCGGCTCTTCCATGAGCTGCCAAGACACCAGATTTAAGTCCCATGCCACCGGTTGGTGGCTTAATGGGAGGCTTAGTTACAAGAAGGGGCCTCTCATAAATCTCAGCTATGAGAGGATGAGAGGAAATAGTTTGCCCATTTAGAGGCTTGAAAGAGAAGCTCAGATGCACTAGCACTCAAAGATGAAACTCTCACTGAATTGGTCTTAAGCCCTATATTAGGACAAATAAAGGAGATACTCCAGTAATGAATTTCCAGAGGTTATCGCAAGAGGGTCCAGACCCTTCTGCGGAGCACCCATATGGTAAACCTTTTTATCCACTTGAAAGCATAAGAGCGTCTCTGTGGAAGGCTTCCTGGTAACGCATAAAGGATGATTCCTCTGACCGCTGAGAAGAAAGGTTTAAGAACCATGAAGTCCTAGGCTTTCAGCAAACCAGGCCCCTGAGATGCAGAGACAGGGATTGGGATGCCCACAGCATCCCATCCTCCTGAGAGAAAGGAGATCTGGAGGCAGATTCCTTACATCCATAGGTGGAGATTGAGAGAGATGTAGGGAGGCAAGAGGGAATACCAACGCTTTTGCCGTGGCCAATGGGAGCTAATGAGAATCATATGACCTCTAGTCTCTCTGAAGCTTGAACAGGGTTTTGGGAATTAGGAGAATGGGTGGAAAAGGCATACAGGGACGTCCTCGGCCCATCAGTGGAGGGAGGGGAAAGCATCCCTGGCCTGCACAACCTTGAGCGGGAAATACTGGGAACAGAAAGGGGACCGGGGAAGTTTGGCATTCAGGTGGACTTGCAAAGAGGTCTTCTGCCCGGGGTTCCCCAACATTTTGGAAAATGTGGGCCACCTGGTCTGCATGGACAGACCATTTCACGTGTTGGGAAGCGAACTCGAGCACGAGTCTGTCTGCCCAAGAGTTTTGTGAATGGACTGGGAAGGACGTACCACCGGCAAAGGGGGGGAGATGAATCTTGAATGCTCTCTGCGAGGGCCCATAGTCACAAAGCTTCGTTGCAGATCGACAGAGCAGAGCCTGTTCCGCCCTGCTTGTTCATTCTCCATGAGAACATGTGTTAACCTTGATTTGTCCCTGGTTTGAACTAGGACTGTCTTGTAAGCTGAGTTGGGGTAGTGGGCTGCCCACAACCCACCTGTGTGTAGGGCACGACTCTGCTGTCAAGAAGTGGCTTGGGTGGGGGTTGTGGAAAGTGGAACCACCACCAAAAGGTTTTTTGGGGTGGACCTGCCACCTTGGAGGGACAAAATAAGATGATTCTGAGATTTGTTTATTTTTGTCCTGACAGGCAACCTGATGCCTGAGTCCACCCATTGAGTGGCTAAAGTCACACTGGGCTGCCCTCATATGGAGGCGAGCATAAAGGAACCACATTGCACGGCCGTGGATGCCATGTGGCCTAGCCATTGTAACATTTCCCGACGCAGTGAGGTTGTCAGGCTTTAGTCCCTGCTTTGGGAAGCTAACCTGCACAATGCGAAGGCACATGCCGGGGTGCTGTGGAAGATAGGCCCATTGTCTGCTATCTTGGTATCCAGCAGAGCCCCATTATAAACTCTAGATGACGAACATTGATGTTGGGACAGTCTAAGGGTTGGATTTTGGGAAGTTTATGACAAGTCCCAAATACTGAAGGCTGGCGCAATGTGCGAAGTATCTCCTTGAGAGAGTAAATTCTGGCCATCTGGGCTCTGAAGGGGCTCGAATGAAGCCAGTCGTCTAAATAAGGGAAGACAAATATTGTCCCAGGGGTGGCGGAAGTAAACTGCTTGGCCACCCACAGCCATGCATTTTGTAAACACCCTTGGTGGCTGAGGCCAGGCCCAAAAGGAAGAACCCTGTATTGGATAGTGCTTCCCTTGAAATGAGAAACGCGAAGGAACGGTTTCGATGGAGTTGGATGGATGAGAACATGATGTGTACGCTCCTCGAGCTCTAGAGAAACAAAGCCCATCCGTGACTCTGAAGGTTATGGCAGCAGAGTTCCTAGAGAAATAATTTTGAACTTTCTCTTTGGAACAGGGAAAAAATTTTGTTCAACTTCTCTGAGGTCCAAAATGGGTCTGTGTCCTGCCTATTTTTCTTTGGAATAAGGGGAAAATAGGGGGAGTAGAACCCTTGTATACCCTGTTGGAGAATGGTTACCGCGTCTCATGCCTTCTTCTATCTACTGCGCGCCCCGCCTGGGCCATACGAAGCCTAAGTGACCTCTTGGACTTAATCGTGTGGCATTGAGAGAGGTTCTGACGAATTGGGAACTGTCTCGTACCACTTGTAGGAGGGGGGCACCAGCCAAATGCTGATGGAGATCATGAAGCTTGTACCCCTCATCTTTACAATGGACCCCAGATGTCAACTCTTCTGCTGGTTTATCTATTTCACTGACCACACCATGTCTGGGGGCAATAAAATTGTATATAACCCTTCCTGGAATGGTGGAAGGGCTCTGGGTACCCTTTCAGGTGCCAGGAAGGCAAAGTGTTCTCTAGGATTAGACTGATTCAAAAAGCCCCCTGCTGGAGGCTGAGTCTGCTGAGTAGTCCGGGTTGAGGCTTAGCAGCTTTTGTTTTTTCTTTGCCTGGGTTGCTTGCCCTTGCCTGGCTCCCCATTTTTTATGTGGGCACAGACTGACCTAAACGACGCCCCTGCGGGTCTGGGTGTTATAGGAAGCCGGGGTTAAACTTCTCTCTTTATTGAAGAATGGGTTCCTTTCGTAGCGATTGTCCCTTCCTGCTAGCAGGATGCAGCTGCTAGATTTAGACAATCTTAACTCACAAGGTGATTATTGTCAGCATCTATCTCATTAGCTTTTTTTCCAAGCCAATTCTTGGCCAAAGAGGATGTTCTCAATCCTGTGTCACGGAATATTCCCGGCAGTTTATCCGGTTGTTCCCAAAGTTTCCAATGTTCATGCATGCCTGGAGCAAGGCCAATCTCTTATCCGTGCACCTGATGGCTATAGCAGAGGTTCTGCTTATGCACTCAAAAGCAGGTCAAAGGCTGCCCACGTTTTATCGATGTTTACAAACCCTTGGAAAAAGCATCCTGAGCATGATATTGACCATAGGTGCAAGGCTTATTATCCTCTTTTCCATTCTTTAATCAGGAAGGAGCATGGCTCATGAAGTCTCTTAAAATCTCACCGTCGCGGGTCCTCTATCTTAAGGACACATTCCCAAGTTCTATATAAGACATAGGAATTAGATGATCTCTAGCAGAAAGCATGGACGCCTGGAAGGTTCAACGTCCAAAGGCGTCAAGAGTCCCTACACTCACATCCTGGAGGATTAGATGCATGTCCTTTTTTGCACTCTTGATCCTTCTCTACAGCTGATTCCCCCACCAAGGAATGGTGTGGTAGCCGAGTCATCTGAAACCCAGGACAAGGAGGAACTCGATACATGGTGTCGAGCCTTGGAGAGTGAGAAGAAGTGGTTAGAGGTGTTTCCCACATCCTTAACATGAGATCATGCAAGATCTCATAAATAGGTAAGGTAGCTGCCTCCTTGGGAGCTTTAGGGTATTGCAGGATCTTCTAATTCCTTTGCCTAGGCTCTGTGTTCAGGAGCCACTGTGATAGAAAGCCCTCGAGCCACATCTCTAATAAAATCCTCAAGGACATATCCTCTGGTGGAGACATCCTACGCTGAGGAGAAGAAGAATCCTCAGGAAGACGTACTCTGGTATTGGCGGAGCTTTTCAGAGTCTTCAGACTCATCCGAGGATTCGAAGTATCTCCGAGCTGGGTGATCATGCAATGCACGGTACTGGTAGTCATCGAAGTCGGCATTGGAGTGGTCCGGTACCGACCTTTCGGATACCAGATGGATTACGCATGACTCGGTCCTGGTAGATTACCTGCCGATGTCGATGCAGTCGGTGCCGGCACCGGAGTCGGTACCGGTTAAATTGTCCTGAAGCGGTTTCAAGGGCATCGAGGCTGTGAGAAGAGCCGCCAGAATGCGTTCAAAGCCAAGAATCTCTGGTCTATCGACGCTGCCGAAGCTTGGGTATCGGTACCGGAGAAAGCAGCCGGTACCCCAGAGCATGGCACCAGTAGTTCTGCCAAGGTTGAGGCCTCGAGAACATCCTGGAGCCCCATTAGTGCTTTGGAAGCCGAAGCCTCCCGCTGGGGCAATTTTGCCGGTGAAAGTCCCTCAAGGGCAACGCCAGAGGCATCTCGCTGTCTAGAAGGAGATCTACCCTTTGAGGACCGGCTAGATTATGTTTAGTTACCTGAGATCTATGGGAGGAAGACAAAGCCCTGGAAGACGTTGATGCCACGGAGGCTGCATCGGAGAGAAAAAGGGTGCTAAGCTTAGCAGCTCAGTTCTGCCGGCCCTTTTCGACATCATCCCACAGGCAACACACTCTGAAATAGAGTGGTCAGGACCCTAAACATTTGAGGCACCACTTATGGGTGTCAGTGACGGAGATGGTACCGCCAACACTTAGAACACTTTTTAAAACCTGAAGCGGGTTTTTCCATCCTAAAGGAAAAGTTGGGCCTGGTGCCCAAAAATGGCGCGTGGCACCTGAGAGAAAATTACTGGAAAAACTCCAGAAGAAAGGTTTTTAAAAAAAAAAAAAGAAAGAACCACCGGCGGTACCGTATAGCGTCAAAGGAAGGCAGACGCGACCACAAAAAAGAAGAATATAAGGGATTTTTTTCTGCGGTGACAGGATGTGCGACATGTCAGCTCCACGGAAAATGAAGAACTGGAGAAGGACAGTTGGGAAAGGCGGGAAGGCAGCACGCAGGCGCTGTGGAATGCTCCCAAAAGCTTTCCTATTTGATGCCGGGGAGCGTTCCCGCGTAGGCTCCGTCGGTACCGAGGATACCCATATGTGAAGAACTACATTCCTGCTTGTTCCTGGAGATAGTGTAATTATGCACCTATAACAGGTGATCTGCGAGAAAAGCAGGAATCAGTTCTTTACATATGGGTGGCATCCCAGTCAGAGCTAAGGGGGAATGCTCTCCAGCATCCAAAAGGAAAGTCTTTGAGAGCAGTCCTCTACGCCTGTGTGCCTGCCTTCCCAACTTCACTCCTCAGTTGAGTTTGTAGCTGAGAAGAAGACAGACAAAAAGAACCCTACAACTCCTAGGGGAGGAGGGTGGGTTGTGAAGACAGATTCCTGCTGTTCCCGGAGATCACCTGTTACAGGTGATTAACTATGCTGTCTCCCAGAACAAGCAGGAATGCAGTCTTCACATATGACAGGGATCTCCAAATCCAGTCCTGGAAGGTAGCAAACCAGACAGATTTTCAGGATATCCCTAATGAATATGCAAGAGGGAAATCTGAATACAATGGGGGCAGTGCATGCAAATATATCTCATGCATATTCATTAGGGACATCCTGAAAACCTGACTGGCATGCAGCCCTCCAGGACTGAATTGGAGACCCTCTGACATATGGGACTCACTAGCTCCCAGATACCAGACTGGTATGGAGGGGAAAGCAGTGCAAAGCCTGAGGCAAAATCTGGACTTGGACTCTCACTTCCACAGCTCCCCCGATCGGGGTTGGGCAGGCCTGCACGTGCCTGTGCTGGCCGGCTCCGGCCCAATCAGGAGCAGGCCTCCATCTATAAAAAGGAGTGCCATTGGGCAGGCCCGCGCCGAGGACCTCGCCAGAGGGCCCTTTGGCGTGGTCCTTAGGCAGGGTACTTAGGGGGTTAAACGCAAAGGAATTATATCCAGCCCGACGCAAGGATTGCCATTGTAGAACAGATCGTCCTATTCTAAGTCCTACCCTTAACAGCTATGGACTCAATTTTGTAATGCTTCTCACTCACACTGGTAACTATATTCCTTATTTGTTCAATCAGTAATTGTGAATGCCTCTATTCCATGCCAAAGATATCAGAAGACGCTACGAAACCTGTAAGCAGAGGATACATGTTCTACTGTGGAACTATAAAGTCTCTGAATTTTTTTACCACTTAGCATATTATAACGAAGCTATTTTATTGCCCCCAGCTTCATTGTAAAGCTCTCAGTGTAGCCTAGAATTTATTACAGCCAGATTAAATACTTTGCTTTAACGTGCATGAACTCAAACAGATTATAAAGTTCACCTTGTTTACTGTGACTGCTTCAGCTCATGCAATCCCATGTTGCTCTCATTATATAGTACCCATGTCCTCTTAATCCTTTGCAATTTACAATTAGTATTGTTACCACTTCAGTATCTATCCCTGCATCTTTTCTTATTTTATTGAATTAGTTCAGCTCAGATTTTCATTTAGAAATCAAAGAACTCACTCCACTACAACAGAACTTGTTTCTTCATTGGCACAAACCAAAGGATTGTTTGCATTCAATTCATAAACATATATGCAAATCAGGAAATGTGGTCAGCAAGGTCTCAGCAAACACGGGCAAAGGCAAATACGATCGAGACGCAAGTCAAGATCTTACTGCCAAACATAATCCCATTAACATCAAGGACCAATTGCCTCCACCACCTCTTGCATTTTCACAGATTCAAAAGCAAACGGCAGCCAAACCCAAATTGAAAACACTTAACTTATAAGAATCATGGGAATGGACCGCAGGACTGCTACCCCGACGTCACCTCAGAGCTCCCATACGTTTCGCAAAAATATCGCTGCATCAGGGGAATTTACTGCAAAACAAAAAACACCCACCCAAAATTAACCTTATCTTTAAAACCAGAAACAAACACTCCCAGCCCTTCACACACTTGAACCATTAAAAACAGAAGAACGCCACTTACTTGAAACGGCAGCCAACACAGCACTTCAACATTGCTTCCAAAAGACGCCGCGCATGCTCTCGTTCCCCACGAGCACTACATTCCCAAATATACCCTGCTGCTGACATCAACGACTTACCCAGAATGAAACTCCACCCCCTTCTTTTAAAGGCATACCGCCCAGTCCATCCGAAGATTTAAACCACCCGGGCCACAGTTTTCAGACGGAACATACTCTTCTGCTAACAAACCAACAGAGACTGTTCCCTGCTCTTCCCGTCACTCCCAGAGAATACGCGATCTAAACAGAAACACCGTAGATCACAAAACTGGTGTTTAAATTCCAAACAATGCGGAACCAAAGGAGCCTCACGAACTGAGCATTTGTCTACTTTTATGCTCAAGAATGTGCTTGCGAAGCGCCCTACATGTACTTCCTACATATAAAAGACCACAGGGGCATACGATCCCATAAACAACAAAAGTGGAATCACAAGAAGTCCGATATCGAAACTTGTGCTTCACTCCGTGATATTCAAAAAGCAATAGCTCACTAGACACATCGCAAATGGAACAATGCCCACAAGGGCTATGACCCCTGCCCTATCATTATCATCAGACACAGAACGTAAAGCAGAAGGACTTAATATTTCTCGCAAATTGCGTTGGCGCTGCCAAACGCAACGGACCTTCTTGTCCACTAATCCTGGAAGGGTACGTAACACCCCTGTGTGTCTCTGCATGATCCGCTGTATAGGGAAGCTGAAAGGAGAATACTTTTTAATAAAATTGATATGTTCACCATCTTCCAAGGAAGCCCCTTGTTTTTAGGAACTAACAAAAGGGATCGATTGTTAAACAATGCCCTCCGATAGGCATCTCGCACCACCCTGCGAGGATAACCCCTAGCGATCAACCCACTCGCCAAAGATTTAGATTGCTGTTGAAAGTCAACGATATTGGAACAATTCCTGCGAAAACGGATAAATTGAGAAAAAGGTAAACTATTACGTAAGCCCACCGGATGCGCACTCCCATAGTGTAATAGAGTGTTCCTATCTGTGACCTATTACACTATGGGAGGTGAGGAACTGTGCCGCCCTGTTTGACAACGTAGAACATGGCTATCTGGCTGTCTGTCTGAATCAAGACAGTTTGATTCAGTAGTCGAGTTTGGAAAACCTGAAGAGCGTTGGTAATTGCCCTTAACTCCAGGAAGTTGATTTTAAACAAGATCTCCTGCTGGGACCAGAGAACCTGCATCAGTACTTTGTAGAGATGGACTCCCCAGCCCAGTTTGGACACATAAGTGGTTAGCATCCATTGAGGTGGAGAAATCTATAAAGGTAACCCCACATGTAAGTTGCTGGGCAAGAGCCACCACTGTAGAGAGTTTGCCAGGAGGGATGTGATTATCACTGGGTCCCGGAGACACCCAGTTTGCTTGCTTGCTTCTACTGGGAAGGGAGGGTCCACCAAGTCGTATGCATGTGAAGAAGGGCATAAGGAAATACATGGACCATGGAGGCCATGTGGCTCAAGCATGTCTCTGGCTGTGACGTAACGAGCTTGCTGAATGAAACTGGCCAGTTCTATGAGGTGCTTCTGCTGGTCCTCGAGTAGAAAAGCCCAAGTCTGATTGGTGACAATGCTTGGTGTTTCACCTCTGATGAGCCAGTCAGCTAAGTAGGGGAAGATGAAGACTCCCAGAATGCGAAAGATAGGCCACGGCGACCACTAGACATTTGGTGAAGACATTTGGGGTGGAAGCCAGGCTGAAGGGCAGAACACGATATTGATAGTGCCTGCCATTGAATATGAAGCATAGGTATCTTCTCTGAGATGGATGAATGAGGATGTGGGTGTACACATCCTTCAGATCTACAGAACAGTGTCAATCATTTCTCTGAAGGTAGGGCAGTAAGGTTCCCAGAGAAACCATCTTGAACTTTTCTCAAACAAGGAACTTGTTGAGGTTTCTGAGGTCCAAGATGGGACGGAACCCCCCTGTTTTCTTGAGGACAAGGAAAAACTAGATAGCAACTCAAGCTCTCCTGTCCAGAGGGAACTAGTTCGATCACATCGTCTGCTAGGAGGGTGCTGATTTCCTGCTGTAGGAGGGAGCCATGTAAGGGAGCAAGAAGATACTCCTTCGAGAGGAAGGGAGGAGGTATCTGGGCAAAATTTAGTAGACAGCCCTTGAGGATGACCTGCAGAGTACAGGACTCTGATGTAATGAGGTGCATGTGGGCAAAATGGACAAGTTGAACTTTTCTCAGAACAGATATTTGTTCAATTCTCTGAGGTCTAGAATGGGTCCGTGTCCTCCTGTTTTCTTTGGAATAAGAAAATAGGGGGAGCAGAACCCTGTACCCTGTTGAAGAATGGGCACCTCCTCTATAACTCCTTGAGCAAGGAGTGTTGAGACCTCTCGATCTAATAGATTGTTTGTAGAGGTTTGGGAATTGAACTGTCTTACGACTGTAGGAGGGGGCATACTGTGAAAATGAAGTTTGTACCCCTCTCCAACACTGGACAGAGTCCAATTTTCTGCTGTTATTTGGTGCCATCTGTTGGCAAAATGACACAACCTGCCTGGAATGTTTAGGGGTTCTGGACCTTCCAGAGGCAGGAAGGCTCTCTATGAAGGAGTCAAAGCCCTTGAGGGGGCTGGGCCTGTGGAGCTGGTTGAGCTCCAAGGCCTTTTGGCTTCTTTTGTCTGGATTGTTGTTGTTGACCTTTCTGGGCAACCTGACTCTGAGCTTGCCCTTGCTGGGTATAGGATGGATAAACTTTCTCTTTTTGCTGAAACAGGGTTTTTTATAGGGTTTCTTTTTTGGCTGGAGTGGCTGTAGACTTTGACAATCTATCTAAAATGATATTGTCAGCAATCTTTCTCATTAACCTTTTCCTGCCAATTCTTGCCAAACAGGTTTTTCTCCTGTGCAAGGGATGTTTCCCAATTTATCCTGTACCCAAATCTCCAACTCTGATGCCTGGAGCCAGGCAATCCGACGTGCACCAATGGCATAGCAGAGGTTCTGCTGATGCATTCAAAGCAGTCAAAGGCTGCACAATTTACAAACTTGGAGATGTCTTGAGCATGCTTGACAAGAGTAAGGAAGTCTTGTCGTTTGTCATCAGGGAGAAGGGGGCTCAAACTCCAAATCTCCTGTGACCTCTTTGAGGAATATTCCCATACATAAAATATATGAGCTGATCCTAGCTGAAAGCATGGAAGCCTGAAATGTTCGACGCCCAAAGGCGTCAAGAGTCCTGCATTCACGACCTGGAGGATTAGATGCATGTCTTTTTGCACTTTTCACCCTACGCATGGCTGACTCCACTACCATTGAATGGTGTGGGCAGCTGAGTCTTTTGAAAACCAGGACATGGTGGAACTCCATACATGGAACTCGATACATAGTATAGTATCGAGTCTCCTAGAATGAGGAGATGTGGTCAAATGTGTCTCCCACATTCTGAGCATCAAATCATGAAGAATTTCATGAATGGGCAGAGTGGCTGCCTCCTTGGGAGCCTTAGGGTATTGTAGAATTTCCAATTCCTTTGCTCTAGGTTCTTTTGCAGGAGCTACCGTATTGAAAGGCCTCGGGCCACATCTTGAATAAAATCCTGAAAAGACATGTCTTCCGGAGGAGACATCTGCGTTGGGGAGAAGAGGAGTCTTCCGGGAGAAACACTCTGGTACCGGCAGAATTATCAGAATCATCGGAATCGGAAGATTTGAAGTATCTCTGATCCCGATGTTCATTGCAAAGCACGGTCTCAGTATCGATCGAAGTCGGTACCGAGTTGGTCCAGAACCGATCTGTTGATGCCAGAAAAAGTCGGCATGGGAAGAATTCCCACCAGGACTGGTACCGTCAGTGCTGGTACCGGTATCTGTACCGGTGTCAGTACCGGTGCCCGTTGAACCGCCGGTGTCAACAGTACCGCAGCTGTAAGGAGAGCTGCAAGACTGCGTTCGATAGCGAGGAATCTCTGGTCTATCAACGCTGCCAATGCCTGGGTATCAGTACCTGGTAAAAGCGGCTGGAACCCCTGAGCATGGCACCAGTAGTTCTGCCGAGGTCGAAGCCTCGAGAACATCCTGGAACCCCGTTGATGCTTTGGAGGCCGAAGCCTCCCACCGGGGCTGTTTTGCCGGTGTAGTTTCCTCAAGGGCAATGCCAATGGCCTCTCGATGCTTTGAAGGAAAGCTACCCTTTGAGGACCGGCTCTTATGTTTAGTTACCTGAGATCCATGGGAGGAAGACGAGGCTCTTGAAGACGTCAATGCAATGGACCTGGCATCTGAAGAAAGCACAGTTACTTACCTGTAACAGGTGATCTCTGGGAACAGCAGGAATAAGTCTTCACATATGGGTAAGTCGGTACCGATGGAGCCTGCGCGGGAACGCTCCCCAGCTTCCCAAAAAGGAAAGCTTTTGGGAGCATCCCACAGCGCCTGCACGCTGCCTTCCCTAACCGCCTCTCCTCAGTTCGAGTTTTAAAGCTGAGACAAAAGAGAGAGAGAGGAAAGGAAAGACAGATAGAGAGATACAACTCCTAGGGGAGGTGGGAGGGTTGTGAAGACTTATTCCTGCTGTTCCCAGAGATCACCTGTTACAGGTAAGTAACTGTGCTATCTCCAGGAACAAGCAGGAATGAGTCTTCACATATGGGGACTCCCTAGCTAAGATGCCTGGGAGAACCCCAAGGATATGAGACCCTGGGAAGGGTTCTACCTCCTCCTATGGATCTCAGGCATCTATCCAGGGATGGAGGGTAGGAGATGATTAAGAATGGAACAGGGGTTTGAGAACAGCCTGACCAAACAAGGCATCCCGGCGGGAGTCCTTGTCCAAGCAGTAATGGGCTGTGAAGGTATGAACCGAGGCCCAGGTGGCTGCTCGACAGATCTGGTCGATGGACACAGAATTTAGATGAGCCATAGAGGCGGCCATGGCCCTCACATTATGAGCTGTGACATGGCTCTCCAGAGAAAGGTTCTTACTCTGGTAGGCGAAAGAAATACACTGAGCAATCCAATTGGACAGTGTCCTCTTAGAGACTGGAAGTCCCAAATGAGAGGGATCAAAAGCAACAAAGAGCTGGGAAGACTTTCTATGTTGCTGTGTTTTTTGTAAGTAAAAGGCAAGAGCTCTTTTACAATCCAGAGTATGAAGATTCTTCTCTGCATTTGATGCATGAGGAGCTGGAAAAAAGACAGGTAAATATACCTCTTGATTAAGATGAAAAGGTGAGACCACTTTAGGCATAAAGTGAGGATTGGTCCTAAGAACTACCTTATCATGATGGAACCTTGTATAAGGTGGATTAGCCACTAAGGCCTGCAGCTCACTGATGCGGCGAGCTGAGGTGACTGCAATGAGGAAAATAACCTTCCAGGAAAGAAATTTCAAGGAGGTGGTGGCTAAGGGTTCAAAAGGAGGCTTCATAAGCTGACCAAGAACCAGATTTAAATCCCATGGCACCGGAGGAGGCCTAATGGGAGGTCTAGTTAAAGTTAGGCCTCTCATGAATCTTGCAATAAGAGGATGAGAGGAAACAGGTTGTCCATTGATAGGCTTAAGGGATGCTGCAATAGCACTCAAATGGACCCTTACTGAATTCGTCTTAAGGCCTGCATCGGAAAGATGCAGGAGGTATTCTAATAGAGAATTCAAAGGTAGTGCTAGAGGGTCGAGACTCCTTTCAGCACACCAAATGGAAAATCTTTTCCATTTAAAAGCATAGGAACGCCTAGTGGAAGGTTTTCTGGAAGCATGGAGGATATCCTTCACTTGTTGAGAAAGATTCCAGCTTTGAAGGTCTAGGCCTTCAGTAACCAAGCTCTGAGGTGAAGGGACTTGGGGTTTGGGTGCCACAAAGTCCCCTCCTCCTGGGACAGAAGGTCTGGAGCAGCTCCCAAGTCCAGAGAGGGGGCTTGGGAGAGATGCAGAAGTAGAGGGTACCACACTTGGCGTGGCCAGCGTGGAGCTATGAGGATCATAGATCCTTGATACCTCTGGAGTTTGAACAGAGTCTTGGGAATCAAGGGAATGGGCGGAAAGGCATACAGGAAACCCTGACCCCAGTGAAGGAGGAAGGCATCCTTGGCCTGAACTCCCTGACACGGAATTCTGGAACAGAACCGGGGAAGTTTGGCATTCCATGGACTTGCAAAGAGGTCTATGTCCGGGGTTCCCCATTCCTGGAGATTCTGGGTACCTGATCCATGTGCAGGGACCATTCGTGTGGGAGCAGAACTCGACTGAGTCTGTCTGCCCAAGAGTTTTGGATTCCTAGGAGGTATACTGCCAGGAGATGGATTTGATGCTCTCTGGCGAAGGCCCACAATCTTAAAGCTTCGTTGCAAAGCGACAGAGAGTCAGTTCCTCCTTACTTGTTTATGTAAAACATGGCTACTTGATTGTCCGTATGAATGAGGACTGTCTTGTAGCTGAGCAGGGTATGAAAGACCTTGAGAGCTAGAAAGACTGCTCGAAGCTCCAAGAGATTGATATGAGGAAAGGTCTCCTGTGGGGACCAAGTGCCTTGAGTAGAGAGGTCTTGTAGATGAGCTCCCCAACCTGTTTGGGAGGCATCTATTGTGAGAGTTGCTTGGGGCAACAACTGTTGGAAGGGGGACCCCAGCAACAGATTCTGAGTGGACATCCACCACTGGAGAGACCAAAAGAGACGTTTGGAGGTTGCTATTTGGTCTGAGAGAGCTCCTGATGCTTGAGTCCACTGGGTGGACAAAGTCCATTGGGCTGCTCTCATATGTAGGCGAGCATAGGGTACCACATGCACTGTGGAAGCCATGTGGCCTAGCAGTTGTAGCATCTCCTGGGCAGTTAAGTGGCTATTTGACTGAACCTGAGAGGCTAACTGCACTAGGCGTAGGCAACGGGCCTGAGGAAGATAGGCCCTTGCAGTGGTAGTATCTAGCCAGGCCCCTATGAACTCTAGGGACTGAGTAGGGGTGAGCTGGGACTTTGGGAGGTTTACCACAAGTCCCAGATACTGTAGAATGCGCCTTGTGCAGTCCAGGGAAGTCTGGGCCTCTGACTGAGATGGAGCTCGGATGAGCCAGTCGTCCAGGTATGGGAATACAAATATTCCTAGAGTTCGTAGAAATGCAGCTACTGTTGCCATGCATTTGGTGAACACTCTTGGGGCAGAGGCCAGACCAAACGGAAGCACCCTGTATTGATAATGATTTCCTTGGAAAAGAAAACGGAGGAATCTTCTGTGAGATGGATGGATGAGGACATGTGTGTACGCATCCTTGAGATCTAGAGAACAAAGCCAATCCTGACTTTGAAGGTATGGAAGGAGAGCGCCCAGAGAAAGCATCTTGAACTTCTCCTTGCATAGAAATTTGTTCAATTCCCTGAGATCTAATATGGGTCTGTATCCCCCTATCTTCTTTGGAATGAGAAAATAGGGGGAGTAAAACCCTGACCCTTGTTGAAGAAGGGGAACTTCTATTGCCCCTTGGGAAAGAAGGGTAGCCACCTCTTGACCTAGAAGGTTGAGAAGAGATGTGGGAGAATTGAAATGTCTCACCATGGTGTGGGGAGGAAGGTCTAAGAAATGAAGTTTGTAGCCCTCTCTTATGATGGAGAGGGTCCATTGCTCTGATGTAATCTGCTCCCATCTGGGAGTAAAATAAGCTAACCTTCCTGGAATGGTGAGAGGTTCTGGCTGTTTTAAAGCCAGAAAGGGCTAAGTTCTCTAGCATCAAGTCAAAAACCCTGAGGAGGTTGGGCCTGCTGAGTTGCAGCAGCCCCTGTAGTCTTAGGCCTGGCCTGTTTAGGTTGCTGACGCTTAGTAGCAAAGCGACCTGTAGAGGATTGTTGGCCAGAAGTAGAAGGGAATCTGCCCTTTTTGAAAAAAGACTTCTTGAAGGGTTTTTTCTTGGCAGGAATGGAGGTTGACTTTGAAAGTCTATCCAGAGCAGAATTTTCTGCATCCATTTGAGTGGCTTTTATTTGCCATTCTTTGCCAAACAGGTTTTCACCTGTACAGGGAAGATTTCCTAATCCATCTTGGACCCAGGATTCTAAATCAGAAGCTTGGAGCCAAGCAATTCTGTGAGCAGCTATGGCAATGCCAGAAGCTCTGCTGGCACCTTCAAAGGAATCAAAGGCTGCCCTGTTGGAAAACTTTGAAATGTCTTGAGTATGCTTAAGCCAAATGCCCATGTAAAGACTATAGGAGTTGATTCTGGCAAGAAGCATACTGGCTTGGAAGATTTTTCTACCAAAAGCATCCAAGGTCCTGCATTCTCTTCCTGGAGGAGTAGAAGAGTGTCTCTTTGTACTCTTTATCCTCTTCATAGCTGACTGCACCACAATGGAATGGTGAGGAAGCTGTGTTTTATGAAAACCAGGACAGGGAGGGACACGATACATAGTGTCCAATCTGCGAGAATGAGGAGAGATAGTGAGAGGAGTCTCCCATAAATCAATCATGTGTTCATAAAGAATCTCATGAACTGGTAAGGTGACTGCCTCTTTAGGAGCCTTAGAATAACCCAAAATATCTAATTTTTTTGCTCTGGGTTCTGATTCAGAGGATACTGAAATAGAAAAGACCTTTAGCTACTTCTCTTATGAAGTCTTGAAAGGACAAGTCCTCTGGAGGAGACATTCTTCTTTTTGGAGAAGAAGGCTCTTCAGGAAGGGTTATAGATACTTCAGCAGACTTCTCTGATGTATCAGAATCACCAGAGGAATCAAAGTACCGTCTGTCAGGGTGCTCTTCTAACGCTCGGTACGCGTAACGAGCAGTATCGACATCGGGCGTCATCGGAACCGGATCGGTACCGATGAGCAGCCCTGGACAAGGAACCGCTGCAGTCGGTATCCTGGTCGATGCCGATGCAGTCGGTACTGGTATCGGCGCTGGTGCTGGTACCCGAGTCGATACCGACAACAGAGTCTGTTGTGGTATCAACGGCGTCGCAGCTTGGATGAAGGCACTGATAGCCTGCTGCATGGACAGAACATTCTGATTCGACACCATGAATGCCTGGAACTCGGTACCGGAAGGTTGTGCCGGTACCCCAGAGCATTCTAACAGGTGATCGGTCGAGGCCGTGCCATCGATGTCAACGTGTAACCCCATAGGTGGAGCTTTGGAAGCCGGAGCTTCCCGCCGGGGTTGTTTTGCCGGTGCAGGATCCTCGAGGGCAAGCCCGGAGGCATCTCGATGCTTAGAGGGAGATCTACCCTTCGAGGACCGTCTGGATTTATGTTTGGTTACCTGAGATGCATTGGGGGTAGAAGCAGCTCTGGAAGATGTCGATGCCACCGAAGCTGCATCAGCGGGAAACAGCACATGGAGCTTAGCTGCTCGGTTCTGTAAACCCCGTTTAGACATTAGAGAGCAGAACGGACAATCTGAAATGGAGTGTTCAGGACCCAAACATTTAAGACACCATTCATGGGTGTCTGTAACAGAAATAGTACCGCTGCACTTAGTGCATTTCTTAAACCCGGAGGCTGGTTTTTCCATGAGGAAAATTTCTTGTGAGGCCTAAGGCCCAAAGAGAAAAATACACTAAGTGAGGGAAAAAATATATAGTTTTTTTTTTTTTTTTTTTTTAAAGAAAAGAAAGAAAAGACCGGCGGTACCGGTCCGGAGTCGGGGAAGGCAGACACGCGACCAAAGAAAGAAAATAAAATAAAGAACTTCTTCAGCAGTGACAGGGCTCGACCTGCTGGCTCCGCGGCAAAGAAGAACTGAGGAGAGGCGGTTAGGAAAGGTAGCGTGCAGGCGCTGTGGGATGCTCCCAAAAGCTTTCCTTTTTGGGAAGCTGGGGAGCGTTCCCGCGCAGGCTCCGTCGGTACCGACATACCCATATGTGAAGACTCATTCCTGCTTGTTCCTGGAGATAAGAGGGTACCCAGCTTTGCAGCTCGGTTCTGTCTTCCTCTTTTAGTCATCCCTATACAAGAGAGACACTCAGATGGAGAATGGTCAGGGCCTAAACATTTTAGATACCAGTCATGGGTGTCGGTGATGGACATGGTACTGCCACACTTAGTACATTTTTTAAAACCACTAGCTGGTTTTTCCATCTTTTAGGAAAAACGGGGCCTAATGCCCAAAATGGCGCCTAGCACCAAAAAGAAAATGTTTCTGAAGAGAAACAGTTCAGAAGTATATATTTATTTATTTTTTTTAGAAAAGAAAAAAGAAGAACCGGCGGTATTGGTAGGTGTCGTGCGGAGGCAGACGCGACCACAAAAAAGTTTAAAGAAGAACGTTTCTGCAGTGACAGGGTATGTGACCTGTCGGCTCCGCGGAAAATGAAGAACTGAAGAGGGACAGTTGGAAAGGCAGGAAGGCAGCGCGCATGTGCTGAGGGATGCTCCCAAAAGCGTTCCTATTGGATGCTGGGGAGCGTTTCCGCGCAGGCTCTGTCGGTACCGACGATACCCATATATGAAGACTACAACATTCCTGCTTGTTCCTGGAGATAACCATGACTGGGATGTACCAGGCTATACTTTCTTCAGAAAGGACAAGGTAGGAAGAAGGGGAGGAGTGGCACTATATGTAAAAAAATATTAAAGCTTTGGAATTACAGAGCTTAAAAGGGAGAGAGGAGGCATTGTTGGTTAAACTAGAAAGAGTACTACAAAGAAAACCCCCCAAGTTCAATGACAAATAAGTCACACTCAACAAAGAAAGTCATTGAATATCCCCACCAGTAGCTACCATTGGAAATTAAGAATCCCAGTAGCTACCATTGGAAATTAAGAATCCCACATCCACTATTTTTTTTGTCGGGGGCTATCGGTTGGAGAGGAAGGACTGTACCATTCCCCTCATTACTGAAAGAACCCTTTTAATCAAAAAAGGCCACAGCGTGCCCAATCAACTTGTACATTTTTGCAATCAGTACTTATCTTGAACAGACAAAACCAATGTCTTCTTCAGGTGAATAATGTCATCCACAGCTTGCCACCATCCACAGCTTGCCACGACATGACATGCATGTTTCGGGCCCCACCGGGTCCTGTCTCAAGTGGAATCTCGCCCAAACAATCGCCCACAAAAACGCCGTGAGCCAACAGATCTTTTTGTAGCTAGAAAACATCATCCAATTGGCTATCACAACACACGTCACGATCAGAGGTGGAGTCAATACAAAAGTCTCTTCTTACATACTAATTGCTCCACCCCCTGAAATATCTCAGTGGAGCCAACCACCAATTAGTGAAGGCTCCACCAATCTTGTTCCAGGTTTAGACCAAAGGGAATCACAGTCTGCAACTTGTATATCCACTGCTGTTCCTTCCACTGAAGGCGCTGTTCCCTGTCCCCACCCCGAGGGGTCGCCGGGACATCATCGATAACCCTCCAACGTAAGTCCGCAAAACTGTGATTCAGAGGCACACAGTGTTCAACCATGGGTGCAGATAAATTTTTTGTCCGGATACGACTCGCATGTTCCCCCACCCTGATCTTTACTGGGCGAATAGTGCGCCCCACATAAAATAAATCACAAGGGCAAACTATAATGCACACCACAAAACTCGTCTGGCACGTAGAAAATCCAGAGTAGGAATAAGATCGCCCCGATGTCAGATGACACCATTGCATGCCTTCCATGGTATTGAAGCAATATTTACAATGATGACAAGCCCAATGTCCTCTCTCCCTCCGACCCCTGCCGCACAGAAAACCCAGTGGTCACTTTAACCAAATGATCTCGTAGATTCATACCTCTGGTATACGCGAAACGTACCGGTTTCTGAAAACAATTACTAGCCTGCAAAACCCCCCAATGCTTCTTAAGCAATCGAGACACCTCCGCTGAATGAGCCATAAAAGGTAAAATCATCTGATTCATTTAAAGGCGATGTGTCCCGCGGCTCAAAAGGCTGCAAAAGCCACTCATGATGGGAAAACCGAGCTCTAATGTACGCTCTCCTAATCGCCCTAATGGGGTAACCCCGCTCCAAAAGACGTTCCTTCAAAGCCTGTGCCTGTAACTTAAACTCCCACAAAGAAGAACAGATCCTTCGAAGACGAAGGAACTGGCCCAAAGGGAGATTGTTCCTCAAAGGAAAAGGGGTGATGGCTATGAGAACAAAGCAAGCTGTTTCGCTGGCATGGCTTTCGGAACAAGGTAGTAAAAAACCTCCCCTCCCGTATGCCCACCAGCACATCTAAAAACTCAATGCTACGTTCATCCATATGTGCGGTAAAGGTGATGTTTTCCTTAAGCGAGTTCAACCAGGCCACAAATTCCAAAAGGCTCTCCCGAGTAGAAGTCCACAAGAAAAATACATCATCCAGGAACCTCACCCAGAGGCGTACATGTTGAAATGCTGGGGCCGGATAAACATACTGCTCCTCCATTGCCGCCAAATACAAAGTTTAATGCCTTACTATGTGTGGTCAAATGTATTAAGCAAATCACTACAAAACTAAAAATTGAATTTTTTGCTTAAAATTTCACCCAATAGGAACTAATGTAGCAAAATTACAAAGGCTCATGGGTCTCAGTATAAAATTCCGCAGTAATTTGCAAGGTCTATAAATCAACACACTTGCTAGACTGCTATTCACATCAACGACCCAACTGATGATGCCTTTGAAATTATTTTACTACTTTATTTTATCATGCAAGTTTCCATTTTTTATATTTATTTTGTTTTCTTTATATTCTCGTTCATATCTCATTCAATTCTTTCTTCTTATACTGGTGCAGTAGTACTTTAATATCTCTATATTCCAATATATATCATAACAATGTCCCATATGTGTGTACTGATTGCCAGTGTTGCAATCACCTCCTCAAAGTTCGTTTATAAGCTGCAATAAAGTGTCCAGAGCAATGATGTTCAAAAACAATTCAAAAACTTTCTTATCTACAAATCATGGACACTTATCTTCAACTCAGCCGATGTTAATCTTCTATTCGTAGAGGTGATGAAAAACTTTTTTGCTGGCGAGTGTTCACTCATATCCCGAGTGTTCACTCAAATCCCAACACCGATGTTCTAAGGCGCCCAAGCGTTTCTCTCCATGAGGTTCTTCAGGGGAATGGTTTATTACACAGCGGACTCTTCTAAAAAATAAATTCAAACTTTCACTACTGATAATTATTTTTAAAAACTTTAAAACTCATACCATATCGTTCCCAAACCAAAATCTAACATGTCGTCTAGGCTCAATATATTAATATTGATCAATTTCACCTCAATATTATCCCCGTTGCGCCATACTTTTTCTCATCTTAAATGAAAGAAAGTTGTGAGCGTTGTTGTTCCATATGAGTAGCCAAAAACGCCACGCATGCGGCTAAGCGCTTCCCCCAGCTCTCTTATTGGCGTTCAATTCGACGCCTCCCACAATTTCCATGATGTCATCTGAATGATCCGGGTGCCACTAATTTCTTTAAACACATAACTGCCAATCTATAGAGGCGTTTAAGCCATGCGGGCGTACTGTTATGATATATATTGGAATATAGAGATATTAAAGTACTACTGCACCAGTATAAGAAGAAAGAATTGAATGAGATATGAACGAGAATATAAAGAAAACAAAATAAATATAAAAAATGGAAACTTGCATGATAAAATAAAGTAGTAAAATAATTTCAAAGGCATCATCAGTTGGGTCGTTGATGTGAATAGCAGTCTAGCAAGTGTGTTGATTTATAGACCTTGCAAATTACTGCAGAATTTTATACTGAGACCCATGAGCCTTTGTAATTTTGCTACATTAGTTCCTATTGGGTGAAATTTTAAGCAAAAAATTCAATTTTTAGTTTTGTAGTGATTTGCTTAATACATTTGACCACACATAGTAAGGCATTAAGCCCTGATGGAAGGTCAATTAGGCTGGAGGGAGACCTTGTGTTTCCCACAGGAATATGTCGCTGGGTTAATAAAATAAAAAAAACCCCGTTTGCCAAAGATAGCTTAGCCTCACAGTCCCCAATGGGGAATTTGGAGAACTCTTGGGATCAATATGTGAAGACACAAACGAGATGTGTAAGGGCTGAATTACATCGTTTATCTTTGGTTGAGTATATTAACCGACAGCAGATCCCCAGAGGCCTACGAATCAATAAGGAGCCACGTTTACCCAATCTTGATGCAATCTTTATTGGTAAATGGAATAGTGTGCTGAACAAATGCTCTTTGGATCTGATGATCTTGATTATAGAGCATACAAAATCAGAAGTTCAACGAATGACCGCTGAAGTAGAAAAACTACGGGAAAGTTTAAAAGAGGTTGAGACGTCTGACCAATTTATCCAAAAATTGGCTGATGCACAGAAGACAGTGGAGACGGTACGGCAAGAAGTGATGGGTAAAAAGACTAAGAAGTTGGCAAGAGATAATTCTGATTATACCATAGGGTATGTTTACCCTTGGCTTAATGTCAATAGAAAATATACTAAAGGGGCGAAGAAAAAAGTACATTTTGAAAACAGTTCCGATGATTCGGACGGGACAAGCACCAGCACATCTTCAAGGGAAAGAAGTTTTTCCGGGGACCGGGAAAACAAAAAGAAAAAGAAACAACAAGTCGAAGTGCGGGGGAGGTCCCCCGAGAGACGGTACCCTCGACGAACCAAATAGTTGGAGTATCTGATTCCTCTGACATTGGATTAGTTATTAATGCCTCAGGGTGTACCTTGTCAGGGGAAGAAATTCGGTTATTGGAGAGAGGACTGTCTTATGTTCCCAGGATTACCCATGATCCGTTTCAATTTAGAATTGATTTTTTTAATTTGATTCGGAAGCTCCATCTGAAGGCTTTTTTCGCAAGACAGGAGAATTCTTCGTCTGATAATGTAATGACGGAGGAAGTCCAGTCAGTATCTAGGATACCTTTACTGTTTAAGTCCACCTGGATGCCTCCAGGACCCCTCCCACCTGCATTGTTGGTCTTTCAGGATCTCGTATTGGCTGAAGTACAGCAATTGGAAAGTACTCAAAGAAGATATTTGACTACGCTATCTTATTCTGAACGCTTAGTGCTTCGTAAATTGCGGGATCGAATGGATATTGTAATTCGAAGAGCTGATAAGGGTGGAGCAGTAGTGGTCCTTAATAGACAATATTATATTTCGGAAGCTCTTAGCCAACTGCAGGATGTCAACACATATAGAGTTCTTGTAGCCGACCCCACGCCAAAGTTAAAATCTGAGATACAAGCTATTACTTTGGAAGCCCTGCAGGGACATTTACTGGAGAGAAAGGAGTATAGGTATCTCAATAGTGCTTCGACTTCAATTGCTCAGTTTTACACAGTGCCAAAAATCCATAAAGATTTGTCAGCTCCTCCAGGGCGACCAATAGTGTCCACTCGAGGGACACCTTTGGAACCGGTATCAACTTTTGTTGACTCATTTTTGCGTCCACGTTTGCCCAATATACCCTCATTTATAAAGGACACGACACATTTTTTGCAAGTTTTGGAGAATTTTGCGGTGTGGGCTAACAGGAATGATACGTTTTTAGTGACCATGGATGTAGTCTCATTGTACACCAGTATCCCCCAAGAGGCCGCATTTTGAGTAATAGAACAGAGTTTGAACCAAAGGGGAGATCTCACTGATGATGTTATGCGGATGGTGTTGAAACTGATGAGATTAGTGATTTTTCAAAATTTTTTTCAATTTCAGGACACTATATATCAACAGATAGCCGGGGTAGCGATGGGCGCTACCTGCGCACCGTCTATAGCCAACTTGTATATGGCACTTTTTGAAAAAAGTTGGTTGGAATCTTCCCCTTATAAAGCCCATATTATAGCATGGCGAAGATTTATAGATGATGTTTTCCTGATTTGGTGGGGAAAGGAGGAAGAGTTACTCTCCTTTTTTGGCTGGTTAAATTCTTGTGACCCCCACATAAATTTCACTATCTCATATGATAAGAACATGATAACTTATTTGGATTTGAGAATACAGAGGGGTGATTCAATGTGGACTACTTCCATATTCACTAAACGTACTGATAGAAATACGTTTCTGCATTTTTCCAGTGCTCATACCAGACAACTGAAAGAGGGTTTGCCGTTTTCCCAATTTTTAAGATACAAATGAAACTGCTCTGACATCTCTGACTTTCGATTACAGTCTAAACAATTAACTAGGAATTTTTTGGCACAAGGATATCCACGCTCGGTAGTGAAACGAGCCTACACCAGAGCCCTATATAATGACCGATGATTGTTGTTGGCATCAGATCCTTCTATTAAACGTTCTCGACAGATTAAGGATACTGACACCGTGAATTTTGTCACTCGATTTTCCCCATTGAGCAAATCTGTCCAGAAGATAGTGAAAGAGTGTATTAAAGTTCTGAGTCAAACTTCGGGTTTAAATGACAAGACTATTCATTGTGTATGGGGTAGAGGTATTAATTTAAAGGAACAACTGAGCCCTTCTCGTCTTCGCCCACAGGGTTCCCTGACTACAGCTGATATTGAACGAGGTCATCGGCAATGTGGATCCTGCAGCATATGTTCCATAACTCTGCAAATACAAAAATTTGAATACCACGGCACTGAGTACGAATTGTACAGAGCTACCACTTGTTCTTCGTGTAATGTAGTTTACGGAATACGATGCCCTTGCCAATTACTTTATGTGGGCAAGACTACCAGGCCTTTAAAAACACGGATGGCTGAACACCGTAGTTGAATATGTAATAGAGTGGTAGCTGCCCCTATAGTACAACACTGCCTTACTATGGACCATAGTTTTGATCAGCTTTGAGTATTTGTTATAGATCAGGTAGTGGAATCCCGGGGAATACGTACTCAAGAACAATTATTAATCCGAGAGGAGCAAAGATGGATCTTTAAACTTAATACAGTACGCCCGCATGGCTTAAACGCCTCTATAGATTGGCAGTTATGTGTTTAAAGAAATTAGTGGCACCCGGATCATTCAGATGACATCATGGAAATTGTGGGAGGCGTTGAATTGAACGCCAATAAGAGAGCTGGGGGAAGCGCTTAGCCGCATGCGCGGCGTTTTTGGCTTCTCATATGGAACAACAACGCTCACAACTTTCTTTCATTTAAGATGAGAAAAAGTATGGCGCAACGGGGATAATATTGAGGTGAAATAGCGTAGTTACTCACCTGTAACAGGTGTTCTCCAGGAGCAGCAGGAATCAGTCCTCACATATGGGTGACGTCGGCGCCGACGGAGCCCTCGCGGAGCAATTTTCCCCAGCTTTCAAAGAAAGCCTTTGGGAATTGCAGCGCGCATGCGCGGTCGCCTTCCCGCCCAAGGGTGCCATCTTAGCCAGTCTGATGACATAGCTAAAAGACAGCATAAAAATTTGCAAAAAACTTAAGCAGATGATTGCAACTCCACGGGGAGGAGGGAGGATTGTGAGGACTGATTCCTGCTGCTCCTGGAGAACACCTGTTACAGGTGAGTAACTACGCTTTCTCCAGGACCAAGCAGGAAGTCAGTCCTCACATATGGGACTCCCAAGCTTAAGGCTACCGGAGACCCTAAGCACAAAAATGAGCTCCCTCTAGCTCAGCGGCACAGAAGGAAGGAATCTTCACTGAATTATCACCCACCGGTAGCCCCCATCCGGGATGGAGGGTAGGAGTTGCTCAAACCTCAAAGAGATTTCGGAGGACTGCCTGTCCGAAAGCACTGTCCCTGCGGGACTCCCTCTCGAGACAGTAATGGACCGCAAAAGTCTGGCTCGAAGACCAAGTAGTGGCCCGGCAGATGTCTGCCAGCGGAACAGAGCGGAGGTAAGCCACTGACGTAGCCTTCGCCCGAACACAATGAGCCGTGACTCGACTTTCTAAGGAGAGTCCGGCTGCCCCATAAGCCCAAGCGATACAGTCAGCAACCCAGATGGACAGAGTACGCTTGGAGACCGGGAGCCCCAATTTATTGGGGTCAAAAGACACAAAAAGCTGAGCAGCTTTACGGTGCTCCCGCGTACGGTCAAGGTAGAAGTTCAATGCCCTTCTACAGTCCAGGGTATGCAGGACTCGTTCAGCTCGGCTGGAGTGAGGCCTGGGAAAGAAGGTTGGAAGTACCACCTCCTGATTGATGTGAAAAGGGGAGACAACTTTTGGAAGAAATTTTGGGTGAGTCCGTAGGACTACCCTATTTTTGTAGAACCGAGTGAAGGGAGGATCAGACACGAGGGCCTGCAATTCACTTACGCGTCTAGCGGAAGTGAGGGCTATCAGGAATAAGGTTTTCCACGAAAGAAAACGCAGAGAACAGGTAGCCATCGGTTCAAAAGGCGGACAGGTGATCCGCTGTAAAACCACATTCAGATCCCAGTCAGGTGCTGGCGGGCGCAGAGGTGGTTTAAGTAGAAGGAGACCTCGGAGAAACCGTGCTACGAGAGGGTCGCTGGAAAGAGGTCTGCCGTCCACCGGCACATGGTGTGCTGAAAGAGCACTGAGGTGGACTTTGACAGAGTTGGACTTAAGTCCCAGATTAGAGAGGTAGAGCAGGTACTGCAAGATCACCGACACCGAGCAGGAGAAGGGATCCTGAGACTGCTGTACACACCAAACGGAAAAGCGACGCCATTTAAGGGCGTAGCATTTGCGGGTAGAAGGTCGCCGAGAAGCTAGGACGACCTCTTCCACCTCTGCCGGCAGGAGAAGGGGAGCGAGGACTACCCTTTCAGCCGCCAGGCCATTAGGTTGAGAGATCTGAGGTTGGGGTGTAGCAGAGACCCCTGATCCTGTGTTAGGAGATCCGGTTGAAACCCCAGAGGGAACGGATCCTCTACCGCTAATTGCAACAGGAGTGGGAACCACGGCTGTCTGGGCCAGCGAGGAGCCACCAGGATCATGGAAGCTTTGTCCCGGAGAACCTTGAATAGAGTTCGAGAGACTAGCGGGATGGGAGGAAAAGCATAGAGAAGGCTTTCCGACCATGAGAGTAGAAAAGCATCTGCCGCTACCCGAAGGGGATGTGGCTGACGAGAGCAGAAGCGAGGAAGTTGCCGGTTGAGAGGACTGGCAAAGAGATCCATCGTGGGGAGGCCCCACTTCAGAAAAAGTTTCTGAACTACCAAGGGATCCAGACGCCACTCGTGCGGCTGGAGTATCCTGCTGAGTTTGTCCGCCAGGCAATTTTCTTGGCCTGGGAGATAAACTGCCTTGAGAAGAATGCCGTGACTGACGGCCCAAGAGCAGAGCTTCTGAGCTTCTCGGCAGAGAAGGAAGGAGCCCGTGCCCCCCTGCTTGTTCACGTAGAACATGGCAACTTTATTTATTTTATTTATTTATTTAACATCTTTTATATACCGCGCTATTTGTTTTCAGTGCGGTTTACAAGTAACTTGATTGTCCGTCTGGACAAGGACGGACTGGTGAGAAGTCAGGTGGGAGAAAGCCTTGAGCGCCAGACGGATTGCTCTGAGCTCCAGGAAGTTGATCTGTTGAGCAGACTCCCACGCGGCCCAGAGACCTTGAGTACATGCCCCCTGGCAATGTGCTCCCCAACCCAGGAAGGAAGCATCGGTCGTCAGCACTTGAGCTGGCTGAGGCGACTGAAACGGCATTCCGAGCACCAGGTTCGGCCGATGAAGCCACCACTGTAGGGAAGAGGCCAGCGGCTCGGAGATGCGCACTAAGTCGGCTAGTCCGCCGGTGGCCTGTTGCCACTGCTTGCGAAGGCACCACTGAGCAGGCCGCATATTCAGGCGAGCATTGGGGGTCACGTGGACGGTGGAAGCCATATGGCCGAGTAGTCTCAGGAAGCGCCTGGCGGAGACCAGGGACTGGCTGCGAAAACGGCCGGCTAGGTCCATGAGCCGTTGAGCCCTGTCGAGAGGCAGGAAAGCTCGAGCCTGAGGAGTGTGCAGTCTTGCGCCGATGAACTCGAGATCCTGTGAGGGGAGCAAAGTGGACTTTGCGAAGTTTATGACAAAGCCCAAGTACTGCAGAAGAGTCACCGTGCGGTGTGTGGCGTTGGTGACTGCCGGAGAGGACGACGCTCTGATGAGCCAGTCGTCGAGGTACGGAAAGACATAGAGGCCGTGAAGCCTGAGATAGGCCGCCACCACCGCGAGACATTTTGTGAAGACTCGCGGTGCGGAGGATAGGCCAAAGGGCAGTACTCTGTACTGGTAGTGATTTCCTGCCACCACAAACCTTAGGCATTGGCGGTGGCTTGGGTGGATGAGGATGTGCGTGTAGGCATCCTTTAGATCTAAGGAGCATAGCCAATCTCCCTGCTGGAGGTAGGGCAGAAGGATTCCAAGGGTAAGCATCTTGAACTTTTCCCGCACGAGGAACTTGTTGAGGTTGCGCAAGTCCAGGATGGGTCTGAGGCCTCCTGTCCTTTTTGGTATCAGAAAATACCTGGAATAAAAGCCTTGACCTCTCAGGTGGTGGGGCACCAGTTCCACAGCCTGTTCCTGAAGAAGACTTGCTAACTCCTGAAGGAGTAAGTCCCTGTGCAGAGGGAGTCGAGGAGGTTCTCCCGGAAAATAAGAGGGAGGGACCTGATGGAAGTGGAGAAGATATCCTTCTCGCACGACTTGAAGCACCCAGGCATCTGAAGTGATGTTGGACCACCTGTGGGCGAAGTGAACCAGCCGGCCTCCGGTGCTGGGAGGAACCGGCTGAGGGGGAGAGGCTATGCTGAGAAAGTCAAAAACCCCCACCCTGCTGAGCAGGGGCTGGTGGTGCAGGCTTGGGGGCTTGCTGCCTACGGGACCCGTTACCCCGTCCCTTGGCCTGCTGGCCCTGTTGGGGAGCTGCGGGGGCCTGATATTGAGGGTAGTGTTTATAGGCAGCCGCCTTCCTCGGGTAAAAGGACTTCTTTCCCGAGCCCTTCTTTTTCTGGGAAGGGGCGGAGGTCTTCCTAGAAAGCCTGGTCCTGGTGAGAGTCTCCGTCTCGATTTGCGCAGCCTTTTCAGCCATGGGCTTGCCAAAGAGGTTCTCACCTCTGCAGGGGACATCGACCAACTTGTCCTGCACCCAAGGTTCAAGGTCAGACGACTGAAGCCAAGCCTGTCGGCGGGCACCGATGCCAGCTGCGGCCACACGAGCCGATGCTTCAAAGCCATCATAGGCTGCTCGGGACATGAATTTGGAGCATTCCCGAATACCAGTTGTCAAGGCCAGGAACCTCCGCAAAGGTTCCTCGGACAGTCCAGCGGAGAATCCGGCTATCTCTTTAGCCAGGTCTCGGAGATACATGCCCATGTATAGCTGGTAGGTCTGGACACGACAAGCCAGCATAGAGCCCTGGAAACACTTCTTACCAAGGCCATCCAGGTTACGGGCCTCCCTGCCAGGAGGCACCGAGGAGTGCATCTTTTGGCTCTTAAGCCTATGCATGGCCGATTCCACTACCATGGAATGGTGTGGCAGCTGTGCTTTTTGGAAGCCAGGACTCTTGCGGACTCGATAGATGGAATCGACCCGCTTGCTCAATACCGGCGACGAGGCCGGACTCTCCCACATGCGGAAGAGTAGTCGTTCCAGCATGGGAGGAACCGGTACAGTAAAGTGCTCCCGGGCGGGAGAGTCGTACTGAAGGGCGTCGAGCTCTTCGGCTCGAGGCTCCTCCTCGGGATCCGCAGGGAAGGCCAAAGCCTTGGCCATCTCCCTGATGAAGTCCGAGAACCGGGCATCCTCCGGAGGGGACTGTTTCCGAGGTTCGGACTCAGGTGAGTCCAAGGGGACACACCGAGTCCGAAAGGAATCAGGTGACTCCTCCTCTTCAGACTCCCAGGCCGACTCCGAGGAGGAATCGGTGGGGTCGGCTCGGGCAGGCGGAGGCGTCGGCCGCCCCGACGCCGAGGGAGTCGGCGGCGATGACCTCGGTCCCGAACGGGAGGCCGAGGGTGACCTCGACCGAGGATCGACTCGAGTTCGCATGGACTCGAGGATCGGCTCGGTCTCCGGGGTCGACTTAGACGTCGACGTCCCGGCGGTCGGGGCAGCGGCGCCAGCGAGGCTAGCGATCAGTGCCCGCTGCTGGTCCATGAAGGCAGATAGTCTGCTCTCCAAGGCCGTCAACCTGAGTCCGACCTCAGGTGACCCAGCAGCCCCCGACTCGGGCCCCGACGGCGTCGGGCCCAACGTCGGACCTCTCGGAGGCGAGTCCAGAAGGACTACAGGACTTACCCCCCGAGCAGGCAACTCAGACTCCAGGCGAGGTCGCTTCGGGAAGTGCTCCTTCTCCAAAGACCCGGGACGGCTGTCGGGGCTATGCGACCTGGCCCTCGCGGAGCCAGGAGCGTCCACCGACGCCGCCCTCGCGGGTTTTGTCTTCCGTCGATGGTCTCCGGAGGGAGAACCCCTGTCGGAGGAGCTTCGGCGATGGTCAGAGCTGGAGCCTCTGGATGCCGAGGCCTCCGACGAGGTCCGGGTACGGCTGGGGTCAGCGAAGATTCTATCCCGCTGATGCCGCCGACTCCTCAACGCTTTGGAGGACATTTTGCCACAGGCTCCACAGATCATTTCTTCATGATCCGGGCCTAGGCAGCGGAGGCAATTATCGTGTGTGTCAGTGAGTGACATATTTCTGTCACACTGACCACACCGCTTGAAACCACTGGCAGCCATCGGGGGAAAAAGGGCCCCTGCAAGGTCAAAGGACCGGGCTGCCAGCGAAAAACCGAAAACGAAACTGACCAAAAATCAGAAAAACCGAAAAATAAGAGAAGGACTCGCAACGGCGTCGCGAGTCCGGGCAGGAAAACGACCGGCGTCGAACCGAAGTGAAAAAAGAGAAAAACTCACAAAAATCAACTTTTTTAGCGGGGACACGACGGGTACGTCTGTAGGGCTCCGCGGAAAAAAGAAGACTGGCTAAGATGGCACCCTTGGGCGGGAAGGCGACCGCGCATGCGCGCTGCAATTCCCAAAAGCTTTCTTTGAAAGCTGGGGAAAATTGCTCCGCGAGGGCTTCGTCGGCGCCGACGTCACCCATATGTGAGGACTGACTTCCTGCTTGGTCCTGGAGAATGATCAATATTAATATATTGAGCCTAGATGACATGTTAGATTTTGGTTTGGGAACGATATGGTATGAGCTTTAAAGTTTTAAAAAATAATTATCAGTAGTGAAAGTTTGAATTTATTTTTTAGAAGAGTCCGCTGTGTAATAAACCATTCCCCTGAAGAACCTCATGGAGAGAAACGCTTGGGCGCCTTAGAACATCGGCGTTGGGATTTGAGTGAACACTCGCCAGCAAAAAGAAGTTTTTCATCACCTCTACGAATAGAAGATTAACATCGGCTGAGTTGAAGATGTGTCCATGATTTGTAGATAAGAAAGTTTTTGAATTGTTCTTGAACATCATTGCTCTGGACACTTTATTGCAGCTTATAAACGAACTTTGAGGAGGTGATTGCAACACTGGCAATCAGTACACACATATGGGACATTGTTATGATATATATTGGAATATAGAGATATTAAAGTACTACTGCACCAGTATAAGAAGAAAGAATTGAATGAGATATGAACGAGAATATAAAGAAAACAAAATAAATATAAAAAATGGAAACTTGCATGATAAAATAAAGTAGTAAAATAATTTCAAAGGCATCATCAGTTGGGTCGTTGATGTGAATAGCAGTCTAGCAAGTGTGTTGATTTATAGACCTTGCAAATTACTGCGGAATTTTATACTGAGACCCATGAGCCTTTGTAATTTTGCTACATTAGTTCCTATTGGGTGAAATTTTAAGCAAAAAATTCAATTTTTAGCCAAATACAAAGTGGCAATGGAGGGAGCAACCGTAGCCCCCATAGCTATCCCCTGGCATTGGAGATAGAACTGATCACCATATCGGAAATAATTCTTCATGAGAACCAACCTGGCCAGATCCAACAAAAAGGACTTTGGAAGCCTAGTCGGAGCCGTTGAAAATGCCTGTGCCAACAAAAGAAGAGCCTCCTCTTGACAGATGTTAGTATATAAAGCAGTCACATCCAGGGTCACAAGCCAAACCGACCCCAATGATTCCTCAAAAGAGGTAAGCAGATGTAGAAAATGTGAGGTATCCCTCAAATAAGATTTGACCAATCTAGCCTCCTGTTTTAAAAAAATATCCAAGAACTGGGATAAAGGCTCCAACACCGATCCCCTACAGGAGACAATAGGGCGACCAGGGGGGGCAGAAAGAGACTTGTGAACCTTAGGCACTGTATAAAAAATTGGAATATTCGGATGTTTCTGAAATAGAAAAAGGGCCTCCTTAACAGTGATCCACCCCTTCTCTCGTGCCTCAGCCAGAATTGCCAGAATCTGAATCTGTAATTGAGGAGTGGGGTCCCCCCTCAAAGGGGAATAGTAGTTGAGATTACTTAATTGCGTAAGAATCTCCACATTATACTGATCCCAGGATTGAACCACCACCCCTCCCCCCTTATCTGCACCCCGAATAATCATATCCTTGTTTCCAGACAATTGATCAAGGGCCAAACGGTGCCCTCTAGAAAGATTGGCAAAACTCCGTGTGAACAATTTCTCTATCGAAGACAATTTTCGCAATACCAAAGATTGATAGGTGAAAATCGCTGGGTCGGGAACCCCCGATGGAATCCAACGTGACCGAGGGCGGATTAAAGAGTCACCCTCCACAGCATCCGTATCAGAAAAAAATTTCATAACCCGTAATTTTCTAAAGAAACGGTATAATGCCACACGCATCCGGAAGGGACTGTAAGATATCGTGGGTACAAAGGAAAGACCTAAGGCAAGCACCTGCTGCTGAAGTGATGTCAATACCAATCCAGAGGTGTTGATGACTGTTGCTGTCGACGTGCCTTCTGCCTGGTGTTGGGAGGTTCCCACTGGTCGGTCACATAGGGTTGGCGGGACCGACCTCCCCTGCGCCGACCCCCTGTAAAATCCGACCCACCTCTCCCCCTCAGCGATCGTGCTTGCTCCCGTGGTGGATCACTAGAATCCATATCTTCTGAAGAATGATCAAAAGTAACTCGCTTACTCTTTTTGATTAAAAGGGTTCTTTCGGTAATGAGGGGAATGGTACAGTCCTTCCTCTCCAACCGATAGCCCCCGACAAAAAAATAGTGGTTGTGGGATTCTTAATTTCCAGTGGTAGCTACTGGTGGGGATATTCAATGACTTTCTTTGTTGCGTGTAAACTAGAAAGAGGGCAGGAGAAATCTATTTGCATTGGCATGATATACAGACCTCCCTCACAAGAGGAAGAAGTGGACGGAGCATTAATTGAAGACATACGCAGCATTGCCAAGAAAGGGGAAGTGCTACTGATAGGGGATTTCAAAATGCCAGATGTTGATTGGCACATTCCTGCTGCAATATCATCTAGAAGTAAGGAGATCCTGGATTCTCTACAGGGAGAGCTATTCAGGCAACTCGTAACAGAACCCACACGTGAAGGGGCCATACTGGACTTGGTGCTTACCAATGGTGAAAGTGTTTCTGATGTTATAGTGGGAGATTTATTTATTTGTGCGCTTTTCTATACCGCCCCTTCCAGAGATCAGGGGCGGTTTACAGAGAACATGGTGAACATCAATTACATAGAACATTTTTGAGCACATAACTATTTTACAGAGAATATACTAACTATTTTACATAGATTGAGCACATATTCATTATTTACAGAGGGTAGGACAAATATGCACATCGATAATAAACATATTAACTATTTACAACAGCCAGAACAGGTCTGATTATAGTTCGGTGGAAGGAGTATAGCGGGGTTATCAGTGGGAAAGTGCAAAGGAGTGTGGGACATGAGTTAGGTAGGGTAAACCTGTGTTAGGTGATTTGTGTACTCTTGTGACATCTGCTCGGGGGTGAGCTGTAAGTTATGATAGTGCTGGGTGAAAAGGTATGTTTTAAGTTCCTTCCTGAAGGTTAGGAGGTCTTTAATCTCTCTTAGGTTGCATGGTAGTTTGTTCCATTGACTGGGTGCATAATAAGAGAAGGCAGTATTGCTTGTTACCTGCTTCGTTTTTTTTTACAGAGTCAGGGATTACAAGCATGTTAAGGTTCACCCTTCTTCTCATTCTGTTTTCTGAGGGGGTCTGGATTAGGGTTGCTAGATGAGAAGGGGCTATTTTGTTAATGAGCTTGAATATAGTGACTAATGTTTTATATTGAATCCTACTGGCAACAGGTAGCCAGTGGAGAGCGTAAAGAATTGGAGAGATGTGGTCGGATAGTTTGGCTTTGAAAATAATCCGAGCAGTAACATTTTGGGCCATTTGTAGTATGTGAAGGTTTTTCTTAGATGTACCTTGAAATAAACCGTTGCAGAAATCTAGGTGTGGCATTATAAGTGCCTGGGCAACTGTTCTGAAATCACCAATGTCAATGAGGGGTCTGAGTTGCTGAATGGTCCTAAGTTTAAAGAATATAGTTTTAGTAGTCTGTTTTATATGAGGTGTCATGCTTAGTGTTTTGTCAAGGATAACTCCTAGATATTTTACTTCGGATTTGACTGGAAGGGTGATGTTCATCAGATTAACAAACGGGGGGATGAAATTTGTTTTTTTTGCATCCATTTTGCATCATTTTGCATCCGGTGATCACCAGATGGTGTGGTTCAGTATTAGGACTAGGGCTGTTAAAATCCATTCAAAAGCGAGGGAGACTTTAGGAAAACTAACTTTGCCAAGATGGGCCAATACCTCAGGGAGTCATTAGCAGGCTGGGAACAGCTGGGGGAAGTAGAAAAACAGTGGGCAAAACAGAAAGGGGATATTTTAAGGGCAACCAACCTTTTTGTTAAAATGATAAATAAAGGTAAAAGGAGACCGCTATGGTTTTTCAAAGAAGTAGCTGAAAAGGTGAAGAAAAAGAGGGAGGCCTTCATGAAATACAAGAGATCACAGAGAGAGGAAGAAAAGCATCTATATTTGGAAAAACTTAGAAAAGCTAACAAAGTAGTCAGGAAAGCAAAGTTTCAAAAAGAGGAGGAAATATCTCCCCATTTTATTGCATTGGCTAAGACATTTTTCAGATATGTTAGTGAGAAGAGGAAGGGCAAAAGTGGTATTGTCAGACTCAAGGGTGAAGGGGAGGAATATGTAGAAGCTGATGAGAATAAAGCAGAATTGCTTAACAGAAGTGAGGGGCAACTTGATCATTTTTCAGAAGACTGTGTTTGTCAGAAACTAGTTGAACTTAAAGTAGACAAAATGATGGGATACGCCCTAGAATACTGAGGGAACTTGGGTACGTTCTAGCAGCTCCACTGACTGACTTTTTCAATACCTCGGAGTTGGGAGTGGGACCAAAGAACTGGAGAGAGGCACAGGTGGTCCTTTACACCAAAGAAGAAGTAAGGATGTGGTTGAAAACTACAGGCCAGTTAGTTTAACTTTGGTAGTAAATCCACAGGAGGAGAGCCTCTTTCAATTGAAAGCAAGTTCTGCTATGAGGGGACATGGGATGAGGGTGAAAGGGGAGAGATTCAGGAGTGATATGCGGAAATATTTCTTTACGGAAAGAGTGGTGGATCCGTGGAATAGACTCCCAGTGGAGGTGGTAGAGATGAGGACAACATGTGAATTCAAAAAAACATGGGATAAACACAGAGGATCTCTAAAGGAAAAAAGGGGACTGTTGTAGTTGTTGATATGGAAGGACAGGCCATGTGGCCTTTTTCTGTAGTCATTTTTCTATGTTTCTATTCACAAAGTGCCTAGTGGTTGTGGCCGCTCGACTCAGGGAGTCTTTGTGTTCCCCTACTTGGACAACTGACTCGTGCAAGCCAGCACGCCAGTCGAAGCGTACAATGCCACTCAGCGCATTTTGGGGCTGCTGCAGCACCTAGGATTCGTGGTAAACTTCCCCAACTCGTTCCAACCCAATAAATGGAATTCATCAGGGTCCTGCTAGACTGCACTGGGGCAAGGGCTTTCCTACCCCTGGGATGGGCCCAGCGCCTCAGCACCCTAGCAAGGGAGGTGCAGGGTACCGCCTCCACGACTGTCCAACAGATGATCCGCCTCTTGGGGCACATGGTGTCCACCATACATATGACCCCCTTGCCTGCCTATGCATGCAACAGGTCAGTGGGCGCAGGTGATGGACCACCTTGAGGACCATATCCAGGTCATACCCGCCTTGGCAGCCCTCCCTGACTTGGTGGCGGAACCACTGCAACCTGAGGGCCGGCCTGCAGTTCGAGGCCCCAATAGTTCGGCACATCCTCACCATGGACACGACCAGGTTGGGCTGGGGATCCTATTGCAACTACCTCCAGTGACAAGGGCCATGGTCGCCAGAAGAGAGTGCCTTGTAGATCAACTTGCTCGAGTTCTAAGTGGTCTACTATGCCCTGCAGGTCAAGACGGACAACCAGGTAGCGTTGTAATACATCAAGAAGCAGGGGGGCATGAGGTCGTACCACCTCTGCTGGGAGGCGGTGTGCCTCTGGAACTTCACGGCAGGAAGAAACATGTTCCTCAAGGCGGTGTACCTGTTAGGCCAAGACAATATACTGGCTGACCGCCTGAGTCACATCCTCCAGCCCCATGAATGGAGACTGAACCCCTCCATCCTGGAGAAGATCTTCCAGCTGTGGGGCACCCTGGAGATTGACCTCTTTGCCAGCCCAGAGAATGCACAAATCCCGAGGTTCTGCTTCAGGATACCGGGCCGGGATCAGGAGGCGGAGGACACCTTCCTCCTGCCCTGGCCCGAGGGTTTTCTGTATGCCTCCCCGCCGATACCTCTGGTGCCCCGGGCCCTACTAAAGATTCAGGTGGAAGCAAGCTTCATCCTCTTCATTGTGTCCTGATGGCTGAGACAGCCTTGGTTCCCCCAACTACTGCAGTTATCACAGGGGAACCCATGGCCACTGGAGTGTGCCTTGGACCTGCTCTCACAGGAGGATGGCATGCTACGCCACCCTCCCATTCCTCTCTCTGATGGCCTGGTTGTTGAAAGGGTAGCCATCATTCACTATGGGCCTGATCTGGTCAGTGGAAGATTGTCCTGCTGGCCTTGTGGGACTCTACACTGCAGCATACGCTTTTAAGTGGCGCAGGTTCTCAGCATTTCATCTGAACCAAGAGGTGGTGCATCCCACCTTCTTCCTCAGGTCTCACGCCTCCAGAATGGAGGCCTCCTTACATACGCTGGACTGTAAGTGCACCCTGTTCTTCTACATCCAGAGGACTCAGCCTCATTGCAAATCAACACAACTCTCTGTCTCGTTTGATCAGTCGCCTGGGGGTCTGTCTCTAAGTGTGCCCTCTCTGTGTGTGGCCGACTGCATCCTATTTACCTACCAGCAGGAGGGGCTCTCTCTGGAGTGTCATGTGACAGCTCAGAACATGCAGGCCATCGCAGCCTCCCTGGCTAGCCTGTGGTCAGTGCCCTTATTGGATATCTGCCAGGCACACCTTCGCAGTGCACTTCTGTCTGGAGGAGACCTCCAGAAGCGATAGTACCTTCGGCCAGGCAGTACTCCGTCACCTCTTCAGGGAATAATGCAACTCCTTCCCTCCAGCTCTGTGTCCAGGCTCCCGGAGTGGGGATTGCATCCTCTATGCTGCTGCTGCTGCAATGTAGGACTTGCAGCCATTCAGCGCTCCCTGCTGCCTTTTATGGTCCACTTTTTGGGTCGCCCTTGGCTTTTATAGGGTTTTTATCGATAGCCTGTAGCTATGGAGACCCATATGTGAGGACTGACGTCCTGCTTGTTCCCGGAGAAAGCACAGTTACTCACCTGTAACAGGTGTTCTCCAGGGACAGCAGGAATCAGTTCTCACAATCCTCCCTTCTCCCCTTGGAGTTGTTTTTCATTTCTGTTTTTGCCGTCTTGTGCTATGTTGTTATACTGAGGCAAGATGGCAGCTTTGAGCAGGATGGTGACCACACATGCGTGGTGTAGCACCCAAAAGCTTTCTTTGAAAACTGGGGAGTGGATCTGTGTGGGCTCTGTCAGTGCCAGCGACACTCTGTGTGAGGATTGATTCCTGCTGTCCCTGGAGAACACCTGTTACAGGTGAGTAACTACGCTTTCTATGCTGGAAATGAAAGACAAAGAAAAAATGGTGTTGCATTTATAATTGCAAAGAAACATGCAAGAACTGTAATGAAATACAATGCAATCAGTGAACGCTTAATTTCCATTCGTCTACGAGGAATGCCCATTAATACAACTATAATTCAAGTATATGCCCCAACAACTGCAGAAGAGGATGAAGTTGATCAGTTCTATGAATACGTACAAGCTGAAATTGACAGAACATGCAAACAGGATATCCTGATAGTCGGGTTACTGGAACGCAAACGTTGGCAACAAAGACGACGACAAAGTGGTTGGAAAATATGGACTTGGCAACAAAAATGAAGCTGGAGAAAGACTGATAGAATTCTGCAAGATCAATGATCTATTCATCTCAAGCACATTCTTCCAGCAACTCAAGTGGTGACTGTACACGTGGACGTCACCGAATGGATTGTACAAAAATCAAATTGACTATCTGTGTAAGTCAACGATGGAAAAGCTCTATAACATCAACACACACAAAACCTGGAGCTGACTGTGGTAGAGATCACCAACTGCTAGTATGCAAAGTCAAGCTAAAGTTGAAAAAGAGCAAGCCACTCATGAATGTAGCAAAATATGACCTTGAGACCAGCGGAGTTTAAGGACTGCCTGCAAAATTGATTTGCTGCTTTAGATACAGATGACAGAGCTCCAGAAGAGTTATGGGATGACAAAGAAGGTTGTGTTGGAAGAAAGTGAGAAATCTCTACAAAAAGTGAAAAAGCAAAAATGGCCAAAATGGATGACCGAAGAAACTCTGAAAATTGGCCAGAAATGTGAGAAGCTAAAGCTAGAGGAGAAAGAGAAGCAATCGCAGAATTTAAGAGAGTTCCAACATGCAACAAGACAAGGAGAAGTCCTATATACATACTAACATAGTATATGATGGCAGATAAAGACCATCATGGTCCATCTAGTCTGCCCAGCAAGGTGGCAAGAGTAGATGCACTTACCGTTCCATGCAGGTCACCCCTTCCCATGCCTTTGGTTAGGGGTGTACCCACAATTTCATGCAGGTCACCCCTAATTGTTGAGATAGCAGAGAAAGTTAAGGTTATTTTGATTTTATTCCATTGCTATAAAGGGATCCACTGTGTCTATTCCATACCATTTTGAATTTGTTACTGTATTTGCCCCCACCACTTCCATCGGGAGAGCATTCCAAGCATCCACCACCCTCCCTCTCAGTGAAAACGTATTTCTTGACATGACGCATGCAAGGAAATAGAAGCAGAAACTATTAGAGGAAGAACAAGATCGGCTATCCTAAAGCTATGAGAGTCTAAGAAAAAATTCCAGCCTTGAATTGGAATGTTACAAGATGCTCAAGGATCCATGTTACATAGAAATAGCAACATGATAACAGAAAAAGACCACATGGCCTATCTAGTCTGCCCTTACATATCAACCACTACAACAGTCCCCTTTTTTCCTTTAGAGATACTCTTTGTTTGTCCCATGCTTCTTTGAATTCAGATACTGTCCTAATCTCTACCACCTCCACTGGGAGACTATTCCACAAATCTACCACTTTTTCCTTAAGGAAATATTTCCGCATATCACTCCTGAGTCTATCCCCTTTCACCCTCATCCCATGTCCCCTCATAGCAGAACTTGCTTTCAATCGAAAGAGGCTCTTCCCCTGTGCATTTTTTTATTTATTTTATTTACATTCTCTTATATACCGCGCTATTCTGCATTTATGTCACAGAGGTATTTAAACGCCTCAATCATATCACCTCTATCCCGCCTTTCCTCTAAGGTGTACATATTAAGATCCTTAAGTCTGTCCTCATATGCTTTATAATGAAGGCCATTTTAGTAGCCACCCTCTGTACTGACTCCATCCTGTTTATATACTTTTGAAGGTTCCATCTCCAGAATTGCACACAATACTCCAAATGAGGTTGCACCAAAGACTTATACAGAGGCACTATCACCTCATTTTTTCTGCTAGCCATTCCTCTCCCTATGTACCCAAGCATCCTTCTAGCTTTTTCTGTCGCCTCTTCTACCTGTTTAGCTACTTTAAGATCATCAGACACAACCATGCCTAGGTCCCACTCTTCTTTAGTGGATAAAAGTACTTCATCTTCTATACTATATTACTCCCTTGGATTGCTGCAGCCCAAATGCATGACCTTGCATTTTTTAACATTAAATCCCAGCTGCCAAATTCTAGACCATTCTTCAAGCTTAGCTAGATCCCTCCTCGTGTTATCTACACCTTCCTGGGGGTCTACTGCAGATTTTGGTATCATCCGCAAAGAGGCAAATCTTACCCGACAGCCCTTCCGCTATATCACTAACAAAGATGTTAAAAAGAATCGGACCAAGGACAGATCCCCTTGGCACATCACTGGTAACTTCCTTCTCCTCAGAGTGAGCTCCATTTACCTGTACACTTTGTCACCTCCCACTCAACCAATTTCTAACCCAAGCAGTAACTTTAGGGTCCATCCCTAGGGTGCTCAGGGCTGCCCGCAAGTGTAGGTGAGCCAGAGGCGCAATGAACTGTTGAGGCCATATGGGAGGAGTAGGCGAGCTGGCACCAAACTTCAGCTCTGCGCGTTCCTTGCCCGCTGCATCAGGCGGTGGAGGCTCTTTCCACAGGGAGAAAGGCCCTGACCCGCAGTGGCCCCAGCTGAGCCCCTATGAATTCCAGGTCTTGGACTGGAGAGATGCTGGACTTGGGGAAATTGATGATGAACCCCAAATGCTGCAGTGTGGTGAGCCTTACAGCATGACTGACTTCAAGAGGTGTGCTGCCTTTGATATGCCAGTTGTGCAGGTAAGGCAAGACGTGGGCCCCTTGGAGGCGCACATGGGTAGCTATGACTGCCACGCATTTTGTAAAGACCCTTAGAACATAAGAACATAACATAAGAACATAAGATATGCCATACTGTGTCAGACCAAGGTCCATCAAGCCCAGTATTCTGTTTCCAACAGTGGTCAAACTAGGTCATATGTACCTAGCAGTTTCCCCAAGAGACACAAGTTCCACAATGCTTGTATTGGGTCAAGCATTGATATCTTCGGTCACTTCTTAATAATGGTTTATGGACCTTTCCTCCAGGAACTTGTCCAAACCTTTTTTAAACCCAGCTACACTAACAGCCTTTACTACATCCTCCGGTAACAAATTCCAGAGTTTGATTACACATTGAGTGAAAAAATATTTTCTTTTGTTGGTCTTAAATAGTTTACCCTGTAGCTTCATTGCATGTCCCCTAGTCTTTCTATATTCTGATAACGTAAACAATCGATCTACGTTTACCCGTTCCATTCCGTTCATTAATTTATAGACTTCTATCATATCTCCCCTCAGCCGTCTCTTTTCCAGTTTAAAGAGCCCTAACCTTTTTAGCCTTTCTTCATAGGAGTATCCTTCCATCCCCTTTACCATTTTGGTGGCTCTTCTCTGAACCTTTTCTAAAATCGCTACCGTATATCCTTTTTAAGATACGGCGACCAGAATTGCACACAATATTCAAGGTGCGGTCTCACCATGGAACGATATAGAGGCATTATAATATCTTTTGTTTTATTTTCCATTCCTTTCCTTATCATACCTAGCATTCTATTTGCTCTCTTGGCCGCCGCTGCACACTGGGCCGAGGGTTTTAACATGGTATCCACAATGACGCCTAAATCTTTTTCCTGGGTGGTGGTTCCTAATGTGGAACCTTGCATCGTGTAACCATAGTTTGGGTTGTTCTTCCCTAGGTGCATAACCTTGCACTTGTCCACATTAAATTTCATCTGCCATTTTGATGCCCAGTCTTCCAATTTATCAAGATCCTCTTGCAATTTTTCACAATCCTCTTGGGTTTTAACAACTTTAAATAGTTTTGTGTCATCTGCAAATTTGATAACCTCACTCGTTATTCCACTTTCCAGGTCATTTATTAATATGTCAAAAAGCAGCGGACCCAGCACAGATCCCTGGGGTACACCACTATTCACCTTTCTCCATTGGGAAAATTGGCCATTTAGCCCTACCCTCTGCTTTCTATCTTTTAACCAGTTCCTGATCCACAATAGAACACTGCCTCCTATCCCATGACTCTTTAGTTTTGCCAAAAGTCTCTGATGAGGAACCTTGTCAAAGGCTTTCTGAAAGTCCAGATACACAATATCAACCGACTCACCTTTGTCCACCTGTTTATTCACTCCTTCAAAAAAACATAACAGATTAGTAAGACAAGATCTTCCTTGTCTAAAGCCATGTTGGCTGTCTCCCATTAGGTTGTGACTATCTACATGCTGAGTAATTTTATTCTTTATGATGGTTTCTACCATTTTTCCCGGTACTGACGTCAGGCTCACTGGTCTGTAGTTTCCCGGATCACCCCTGGAACCCTTTTTAAAAATTGGTGTTACACTGGCGATCCTCCAATCTTCAGGTATTAGAGATGATTTTAATGATAGTTCACAGATTACTGATAGCAGGTCTGCAATCTCATATTTCAGTTCTTTCAACACCCTTGGATGTATACCATCCGGCCCAGGTGATTTGCTACTCTTCAGTTTATCTAATAGTTGTAAGACATCTTCCCGATGTATCGATATTTCCTTCAATTCTTCCACACCTTTAAATACCACTTCCGTCATGGGTAACATCCCTACATCTTCCTCAGTAAAGACCGAAGCAAAGACCTTGGAGAGGCAATGAGGCTGAAAGGCAGCACCCTGTACAGGTAGTGCTGCCTCCCCACCACAAATCTCAGGTAATGCCTGTGGGAGGGGTGGATCAGGATGTGGGTGTAAGCATCCTTGAGATCCAAGGAGCAGAACCAGTCTCTCTGGTGGAGATAGGACAGCAGTGTTCCAAGGGAGAGCATCTTGAACTTCTCCCGTACCAGGAACTTCAAGTTGCACAGGTCCAGGATGGGCCTGAGGCCCCCTGTTCTTTTTGGGACAAGGAAATACCTTGAATAGAATCCCTTTTCCCCAGAGGTGTTGGGGTATAGGTTTCACTGCCCTGTCCCTGAGCAAGCCTGTGAGTTTTATGGCGAGCAAGGCCTGGTGGAGGAGATTGCTGTGGTGGCTCTCTAGGAAGAAGTTTGGAGGGTTCTGCTGCAGATGGAAGTACCACCCCTCCTGTACCACTTTCAGAACACACTGGTCTGTGGTGATGCTGGCCCATCTGTGGGCGAAAGAGGCCAATCGACCTTGTAGGCTGAGGTGGGACACTCGGGGGGGGGGGGAGGCCCAGCCCAGAGAGCCAAAAATCCCCCCCCCCCCTGTTTGGGCAGGAGCTGGTGCCTGAGAGCCTTGGGCTTCCTGGGCCCATGTACCTGGCCTTTTGGCTGTGAGGCTGCCCCGAGTAAGGCTGATAGTGACCAGCCTGGGGGTAGCCCTTTTTCCCTAAGGTTTTTTTTTCTGAGGAGGGTCAAGGTCTTTTTGGACAGCCTCTGCCAGGTCACAACCTCGGCCTCAGTCTCCACAGCCTTTCAGACATCAGTTTCCCGAATAGGTTCTCACCATTGCAGGGGACATCCAGGAGCTTTTCCTGTACCCACTGCTCCAGGTCAGAGGTCTGTAACCATGCCTGGCACCGGGCGCCGATGCCGGGCAGTTGCAACCCTGGCCATAGATTCAAAACTGTTGTAGGCGGCATGGGAGAGGAATCTGGAACAGTCCCGGATGCCTGCTGTTAGGGAATGGAACAGTTGCAGAGGCTCCCTGGCAAGGCCCATCAAGAACCCCAAGAGTTCCTGTATCAGGCACGTAAGGTACATCCCAATGTACAAGTCATATGCATGTATTTGACACCCAAGCATGGCGCCCTAGTAGCACTTGCGCCCTATGGCGTCGAGGACCCAGGCATCTCTGCCAAGGGGAACTGAGGAGTAGGTCTTTTGACTCTTCAGTTTTTGCATGGAGGACTCCATCACCATCGAGTTTGGGGGGGGAGTTGTGGCTTATGGAACCCAAGGCCCTTCCAGACACGGTAGATGGCGTCCAGATGCTGACTAACCACTGGCACTGTGGCTGGGGACTCCCACATGCAGAGGAGCAGCCTTTTGAGGATGGGTGGAACTGGCACCATGAGAGTCTCCTTGGGAGGGGACTCATTGTAGGATCTTGAGCTCCTCGGTGTGCGGGTCTTCCTCCGTCTGGATCGAGAGAGCCTGGGCCATGTCATGAATGAAGTCATGAAAGGTCACGTCCTCAGGCAGGGTGTGGTGCCGAGGCTCTGGGGGAGATGGCTTGGAGGGGACGTCCCGATGTTGGAAAGTCTCCTGGGAGGCCTTGTCCTTGATTTCCCAGTCGGAGCTAGAAGATGTTGAAGAGTCAGCCCCGGGGGCAGCTCCGAGGAACCGTGCCCTCCCGGAGGTCTGGGGGTCGGACTCCTGGAAACTCTCCAGGGAGGCCCCCTTCTCTGAGGAGCGTGATCGAGACCTCGATCAATGCCGAGGACTTACCCAAGGTGGGTGGTGCTCGGTGCCAAGTTTAACGCTTGGAGGCTCTCCCGAGGCTGGGGGCCCAGTGTCAGGGCCAATGATGCCAGGGGGCCCGACATCAATGCCCGCTGCAAGGTCAAGATGGAGGAGAGGCTCTGCTCCATGGCCATCATGCGGGACTCGAGGCCTGATGGCTGTGCAGCACTTGGCATGGACATAGAGGCCCTCGGGTCTGATGCTGGCACTCCAGAGAGTGTCTCCTCAAGGAGGACTATAGGTTCACGGGTCCTGGTGTGGTCTCTGCCAGCCGAGGACTCTTGTCTGAGACTGAGGGCGTTGCTCAGTTGCCCGAGTCCCGGCGAGGAACCTTTCCAGGCTTGATCGAAGGCATCGCCTTCGGGACCTTTTTAGGAGGGTCCAGGTCCGCACCGGAGGAGCTGCCTGGACCTCTCGTGAAGGGCCAGCTTCGGGGCTCAGTGATGGGGAAGCCGGTGCAGTCAAATCTTGGAAAAAGCTTCCCCTGAAACTCAAAACCGCCTCCTTTTGGTTTTAGGGCTCATGGCCTGGCACCAGTTGCAGGTGGAACTGTTGTAGTCCGGGCCCAGGCAGTAGATGCAGCAGTCATGAGTATCAGTGAATGAAATCTGACTGCAGCAGTTGCATTTCTTGAACCCACCAGGAGTCATGGTGAGAACACCCGGCTGGGGTCGAGGACTCCTGGAGAAAAAAATGGCATGAAGGCCGATAGAGGTGGAACCTCGAGGAAAGAGGAGAAAAAAAAGGGGGCTGAGATTGTCATCGTTGGTACCGCCTCGAGGCGGGAAGGGAACTGGTACAGACCGGATAAAAAGAAGAAACTAAAGAACTTTTTCCGGGAGAGTAGAGGACCACGTCCATTGGGCTCCATGGAAAAAAGGAGACTGAGCAATTTGGTACCCTTGGGTGGGAAGGGGACCACGCATGCGTGGTAGCATTCCAAAAGGCTTTCTTTGAAAGCTGTGGAAATGCTCCACACGGGCTCCTTTGGTGCTGATGTCACCCATATGTGAGGACTGACTTCCTGCTTGTTCCTGGAGAAGGGGGTAACTAGGATAGAATTGGGAGGTGGAAAGCTATGACTAGGTAATTGGTGAAGAGGGAGACTGAAGACCAGTAAAGACAATGGGGGTAACAGAGAAATGTGGCACTGGGGGAAATGGAGGTTGAAGGCTGAGATGAGAAGGGCGCACACTTAAAAAAGATGTGGAAAGGTGGCAAGGAGAAGGAGCAGAGGAGATTGTTTTAGGAAAGTATGAGAGAGGGTGACTGGAGGGGCTGATAGAACTTGGAAAGAGGTGAGAGGAAGGTGTAGCTACTCACCTGTAACAGGTGTTCTCCAGGGACAGCAGGAATCAGTCCTCACTTATGGGCGACATTGGCACCGATGGAGCCCGCACAGAGCAATTCCCCAGCTTTCAAAGAAAGCCTTTGGGATTGCTGCCACGCATGCGTGGTCCTCTTTCCACCCAAAGGTGCTGTCTTGCTCAGTCAGGTCCCCTTGCTAGAGCCCTACTAAGCAGATAACAAGGGAAGGACAAAAAATTAGCAACTCTTCAGGGGAGGTGGTAGTGAGGACTGATTCCTTCTGTCCCTGGAGAACACCTGTTACAGGTGAGTAACTACACTTTCTCAAGGAACAAGCAGGAAGTCAGTCCTCACTTATGAGACTCCCCAGCTACAGGCTACCAAAACTGTAACCCAAAAATGCCTCCACGAGGCCTTGAGCAGAAGCCGATGCCCGAAGGAGCCCAAGTCTTCGGATCCCCAAGGTGAAGCTCTTGGTAGCCACTGAAGAAGAGTCGGAGGGCGGGGTTGCTTATACCACCAACAGATTATGAAGTACAGCCTGGCCGAAGGCGTGTCCTGGCGGGACTCCCTCTCCAGGCAGTAGTGCGACGCGAAAGTGTTCGCTGAAAACCAGGTCGCAGCCTGGCAAATGTTCGCAGCGAGCGCAGCGAAGCCACCTTGGCCCGGATGCTGTGTGGGGTGACTTGCCGAACCAGCGGGGCGCCCGCCTTTGCCTGGGTGAAGGCGATGCAGTCTGCCACCGAGGTGGAGAGGGTACGCTTGGTGAGTGCTTGCCCCAGGCGGTTGGGATCGTAGGCAACGAAGAGCCGATCGGACTTGCGATGAACCTGGGTGCGCTGCAGGTAGAAGGTGAGAGCCTTCTTGCAGTCAAGTGTATGTAAGACCGTCGATGCCCAGTTGGTATGAGGTCTCGGGGAAAAGGTCGGCAAGACTATCTCCTGATTGAGATGAAAATCCGAGACAACCTTTGGCAGAAACTTGGGGTGGGTACGGAGGACCACCCTGTTCCCATTGAACCTGATGTAAGTGGCCTCAGCCATGAGGGCCTGGAGTTCGCTGACTCACTGAGTCGAGGTCAGAGCCACCAGAAAGACGACCTTCCAGGACAGGTGCAGAAGTGAGCATGTTGCCTCGGCTCAAAGGGCAGCTGCGTAAGCTGCATGAGCACGAAGTTGAGGTCCCACTCCGCCGGAGGAGGTCGGATGGGAGGCTTGGAGAGTAAGAGACCCCGCATGAAGTGGGAGACCAGGGGCTACCCCGAGAGGGGTTTACCCTTGATGGGGAGGTGGTTAGCCAAGATGGCGCTCAGGTGTACCTTGACTGAGTTGGACTTCAGCCCCTCCTTTGAGAGGTGTAGGAGATACTGGAGAACACACTGGAGAGAGCAGGAGAACGGGTCGATCTGCAGCTCGGAGCACCAGACCGAGAAATGCCACCACTTACAGGCATAGGCTCGCCTCGTCGAGTTGTTCCTCGATGCGAGGACCACCTCCTCAACCTCCCCCGGGAGGTGCAGTGTGGCTAAGGAGACCTGTTCAGCCACCAGGCTGTAAGGGATAGCGAGGCCAGGTTCGGGTTGAGCACCTGTCCCTCCTCCTGTGTTAGCAGGCCCGGGGTGCAGCCTAGGGGGACTGGAGACTCGGAGGAGAGCCACAGCAGGAGCGGGAACCAAGGCTGTCAAGGCCATGAAGGAGCCACGAGAATCATGGAAGCTCAATTCCGCTGGACCTTGTGCAGGGTCCTTGCGATGAGAGGAGTGGGGGGAAAGCCGTAAAGGAGCCTGGAAACCCAACTCAGATGAACGCATCCAGAGCCAACCTGCTCGGGTGCGGAACTGGTCCACAGAATCAGGGAAGCTGTGCATTCATCGGACTGGCGAACAGGTCCATGGACAGAGTCCCCCACTGATGGAACAAAAGGCTGGCCACCTCTGGGTCCAAGCACCACTCGTGTGGGCGGAGGATTCTGCTGAGTTTGTCTGCGAGGACATTCTCCTAGCCCAGGAGATAGGGCATAACCCAGAGCGGTCTGACGAATGGCAAAGGAGCAATGGAGGATCGCTTCCCGACAGAGGGGGTGAGAACCTGTTCCCCCTTCCTTGCTTATCTAGAACATAGCTACCCAGTTTTTGGTCTGCACGAGCACTGACTTTCCCCTCAGGTGGTACTCAAAGGCCCTCAGAGCCCACCAAACCACCCAAAGCTCGAACAGATTTATCTGCTGCTGAGCTTCCTTGGGCAACCACTGCCCCTGGCTATGTATACCACCAGCAGGGAGGCATCCGTCATCAGGACGAGTTCGTGCTGTGGGGCCTAGAAGGGCATCCCTCTAAGGTGGCTTCGGGGATCCTGCCACCAATCCAGGGAGGTGTAAAGACTGTGGGATATCCGGAGAGAGTCCCGGAGGCAACCAGATGCCTGGCTCCATTGAGCCCTGAGGTACCACTGAGTCGCCCGCATGTGCATGTGGGCATGAGGGACAATGTGACCTGTGGAGGCCATGTGCCCCAGGAGGTGCAACATGGCTCGCGTCTGAATCCAAACTCGGCCCTGGACCTTGACCGCCAGGGCGCAGAGACAGTCTGTACAATCCAGGGGCAGGAAGGCGGTCGCCCGCTCCGTGTCTAGGAGTGCGCCGATGAACTCCAGGGTCTGCACCGGTTCGAGGTGGGATTTGAAGTAACTGACCAAGAAGCTGAGGCGTTTGAGGAGAAAGATAATGCGCAATGCCGCAAGGCGGGCTTCCTCGGTCGATGCCCCCGTGACAAACCCTGTACTGCCTGTGCTGGGTGTGGACCAGAATGTGGGCGTAAGCACCTTTGAGGTCCAAGGAGCATAGGCAGCAGGACACCAAGCGATAGCATTTTGAACTTCTCCCGCACCAGAAACTTGTTTAGGTTCCTGAGATCGAGGATAGGGCGCAGGCCCCCCGTCTTCTTCCGGACGAGGAAATATTGGGAGCAGAACCCTTGACCTTGGAGGTGCGGCGGTACCCTTTCGACCGCCTGCTGGCTGGGAAGGTTGGTCAGCTCCTGTTGCAAACAAGCCAGATGCGAGGGAAGCTGAGAAGGCTCTGCTGGGGAGAAGGGAGGAGGGAGCCTGTCCAGATGAAGACGGTAACTGTCCCACCACCTTGAGGACCCTGGTGTCCGATGTGATCGATGCCCATTGGGGTGCGAAAAGGGACTGATGACCCCCCACAGGCGGAACCACCTCTTGGGGGCGAGAGGCAATGCCATCGGCGTCAAAATCCCTTTGCGGGTTGAGGTGGCGCCGGTGGTTGGGATTTAAGCTCTTTAGGCTTGTGATGGCCGTGTGTACCCCCCTTACCCTGCATGCTGATGGGGTGGGCGGGTAGGGTGGATATCCCCGGTAGGAGAGCCCCTTCCTCTGGAAGAATGGCTTTTTCGCCGGCGGCTTCTTCGGTGGGAGAGAAGAGGTCTTATGTGAGAGGCAGGTTTGCGTTACGAACTCAGTTTTAATTTCGGCAGCCTTATCCTCCATGTACTTGCTGAATAGCTGTTCACCGAGGCAGGGGACATCCAGGAGTTTCTTCTGGACCCATGCCTGGAGCCAAGCCCTGATGCCAGCTGCCGCTACTGAGGCAGAGGATTCAAACCCGTCATATGCGGCGCGGGAGAGGTACTTCGAGCAGTCCGTGACCGACCTCAGGAGGGTCTGGAACCTGAGAAGGTGTTCACCCCCAAGACCTGTGTTAAATCCGCTGAGCTCTTTGGTGAGGTTGCGCAGGAACATGCCCATATACAGTTGATAGGCCTGAATTCGGCATTTCAGCATGGACCCTTGATAGGCCTTGTGCCCCATGGCAATGAGGGCCCTGGACTCCCTGCCTGGCGGGACCTAAAAATGAGACTTCGGGCTCTTTTGCTTCCGCATCGCCGATTTCACTACCATGGAGGTGTGTGTGAGCTGGGTCTTTCGGAACTCCGGGCCACGCAGGACCCTATACATGGCATCGAGGCGTTTGCTCACGATGGGTCACTGTATCTTAAAAAGGATTTATTTATTTACTACACACTTATATACCGCTACTTCCAGCGATCAGCAGCAGTTTGATTCATCTTTGGGGGATTGTCAATCAAGACTTGGGGGGGGGAGTGGTATATACATAGAACTGAGGTCACAGCACACATGGTTAGCGTCTTAGGGGATGAATTATACATTCTTACATCTATATATACATATTTACATATTTATAGGATATAGCGTTATTAGAAAAGGTTCAGAGAAGAGCCACCAAAATGGTAAAGGGGATGGAAGGATACCCCTATGAAGAAAGGCTAAAAAGGTTAGGGCTCTTTAACTTGGAAAAGAGACGGCAGAGGGGAGTTATGATAGAAGTCTATAAATTAATGAATGGAGTGGAACGGGAAAACGTAGATCAATTGTTTACATTATCAGAATATAGAAAGACTAAGGGACATGCAATGAAGCTACAGGGTAAACTATTTAAGACTAATAAAAGAAAATATGTTTTCACTCTATGTGTAATCAAACTCTGGAATTTGTTACCGGAGAATGTAGTAAATGCTGTTAGTGTAGCTGGGTTAAAAAAAAAGGTTTGGACAAGTTTCTGGAGGAAAGGTCCATAAACCATTATTAAAGAGAGACCCAGGATATCAATGCTTGACCCAATACATTGTGGAATCTGTGTCTTTTGAGGAAACTGCTAGGTACATATGATCTAGATTGGCCACTGTTGGAAACAGGATACTGGGCTTGATGGACCTTGGTCTGACCCAGTATTGCATATCTTATGTTCTTATGGGGACCGAGGATGGCGCCTCCCACATGCGGAGGAGCAGCCGGGACAGAATGGGAGGCACTGGGACCATAAAAGACTCCCAAGGTGGAGACCCATACTGTAAGATATCGAGTTCCTTCGCCCTCTGCTCTTCCTCAGCCTTCGTGGCCAGCTTGAGGGCCCACGCTATGTCCCGCATGAACACCAGAAAGGACGTGTCTTCGGGCGGCAAACGCCTCTGGGAGGTAGGTGGGGATGGGTCCAAGGGAAGATCTCTGTGATCGCGGGTCTCTGGGGAGGTATCCCCATCTGACTCCCAGCCCGAGAGGTCCAAAAAGGAGTTTGAGTCAGGCTGGTTGCCCTGTTCAGAAGCCGAGGCCCGCTTGGAACCAGAGGCCTTGGAAGACCTCGCCCCCGAGGAATGGGACGGCGAACGAGACAGGTGCAGAGGACCCTTATGAGGCCTACGGCTCTCGGGGGTTTCCAGGGTGGGTTTAGGTGTCCCCCTCAGAGAACCTCGGTCTCAAGGCGCGAGCCAGCCGTGCTGGGCAGAAGCGCCTGCTGGGTAGCTAAGAAGGCAGAAACGCTGCCCTCTAGTGCCAGCATTCGGGACTCCCACGCGGACGTGGGTCCTTGCGACGCTGACACCGGGGTTACCGGGTCTGGTGTGGAAGAAGAGAGGGGTCCTCACTGAAACAACCCTCAGGAGACCGGGCGCCATCGCCCGAGGCCTCCGTGTCTGTACGAGGTACTTTTCAAGGCCACTCCTTGTCTAACTCTCGGGAACGCCGGGGAGGGCTGAGCAACTGAGCGCAGGAACGTTCACGCTTGTCCGGAGCCCCCCGACAGCGATTTTGAGGTAGTCATCTTCTTGCGCCTCTCCACCTCAGGGGACCCCTGATCGGAGTGCTGCCTGGACAGTGGAGCCGTTGTAGAGGATGCCGCAAGTGGAGGGACAGCCGAAGATGCCCCCACGGACTCCGGGGCTGCCTTACAGAAAATGTCATCTGACTTCTGTTTATGACTTAGCAGGGCTTTGGAGGACATTTTCTTACAGAGAGAGCAGAGCTCCGGGTTATGGTCGGCCCCCAGACACTGCAGACAGCAGTCATGGGTATCTGCGAGCAACATATTTTTGGAGCATCTGTCACATTTTTTAAAACCGGTGGCCATTGGGGCAAAAAGGGCCTCTGCTAGGTTGAAGAACCTTGAGGCCAGCGGTTGAGCAAAAGGCCCGAAGAGAAAACATTTTTCCAAAAAGTCTGGAATAAAGGACGTCCCTTCGCTCGGGGAAAAAGAGCAAAGGGGAGGATGGGTGAGGACCAGTACTACCAGAAAAAAAGAGGGCCAGAGGCCGAAACGAAAAACACTTTTTCCAAGGGACAAGGATGTGCTTCCAAAGGGCTCCGCAGAAAGAGCGAGACTGAGCAAGATCTGAGCAAGACCTTTGGAATGAGGACCATGCATGCTTGGCAGGAATCCCAAAGGCTTTCTTTGAAAGCTGGGGAATTGCTCAGCGCGGGCTCCGTTGGTGCCGACTTCACCCATAAGTGAGGACTGACTTCCTGCTTGTTCCTGGAGAATTTAAATTAGAGAAAGGAGACTAGAGCCAACACAATTACAAAAATAAAATGTGCAAAGATAAAAAAAAAAAAATAGACCTTTTATATTCACTTTAATGATTGGAGCATGTCAGCTTTGAGCTCTGGATTTTGCATGGTACAAGAGGAAAAGAGGTATTATAATATCCTTGGTTTTATTTTCCACTCCTTTCCTTACGATTCCTAGCATTGTATTTGCTTTCTTGGCTGCTGATGCATACTGGGCAGAGGGTTTCAACATATTACCACTGGTAGCAGTCTGGCTTGTTCAGTTTGGAAATAGGGTCCGGTGTCATATTTGCTGTGGTTGTCTTTTCAAGACAAGGTTGATGCAGAAAATGCAAGCTATCCTTCACTTCAGTCACACAAGTGTAACACAGACTGTTTCTTACTTAACACAGAATAAGAGCTCACAATTTAGAAATATATATGTGCAGACAAAAACCAGTGCAACACTACCAAAAATGCATTATCACTTCATGGTGCGACCGCATCTTGAATATCGTTTGCAGTTTGAGTTGTCATATCTTAAAAAGAATATAGCATAATTAGTAACGGTAGAGAGATGGTAAAGGGGATGGAAGGGTACCCTATGAGGAAAGGCTTAAAAGGTTAGGACTCTTCAGCTTTGAAGATGAGTGATATGATAGAGGTCTATAAAACAACAAGTGGAGTGGAACAGGTAAATGCAAATTGGTTGTTTATTTCTTCACAAAGTAGAAAGATGAGGGGATACACAATGAAAGATGAAATTAGACTTACCTGCTAATTGTAGTTCCTTGAGGAACTCCAGTCTAGTCCTGCACCTCTGGGGTTTAGCACCTCCTCCCGCAGCCTTGGAGACTGAGCACGTCACTCTTTTGGTGACCTTCGGTATAAATAGGCTAGGATCCTCCTCCTTGCTTCAGTAACCTAATGACAAAGCAGACTCACACGAGCAATAATTAAGTAGTTAAAATCAACAGTTAACTCAGTCGGAACTAACAGATCAGAAGCTCTTTTGAACCGAGCCTCCTGAAACCAACCTATTCTATCAAAGAAAGTTTCTTATGGACTGCAGGGGCCTAACCTCACCTTTACCCGAGGACCCCCAGTTAGCCATTAATACCCCAGAAAGTACGCAGAAACCCTCCCCCAATGAACCTGCCATCGGCAAAGCCCTCTTAGCTGCTGTACCTACTCAAGTTTTTCGTCTTCAGGCAATGGTCCAGTATTAACTCCAGGGAGGGTTACAGGACTAGACTGGAATTCCTCAAGGAACTACAATTAGCAGGTAAGTCTAATTTCATCTTCCTTATCGTCCCTCCAGTCTAGTTCTGCACCTCTGGGGATGTAACAGAGCAGTTAATAAATTACCGGGAGGGACCTGCTAGACAAGCCTGAAGCACCGCTGATCCAAAACACGAGTCCCTTTCCGCTTGAACATCTAAACCAGGGGTCACCAACCTGCGGCCCGCGGGCCGCATGTGGCCCACGAGGTCCCTTCGTGCGGCCCGCGAGGCTCTACCCCGGTTAACATTACGTGCGGCCCGCCAAGGATTCCCGCCATTGTATCCACGCGCTCGCAGCTCACCGACGACCACCTGCAAGCGTCCCTTCTCCTGTCAGTGTCATCTGTGAAGCCGGACTTTAAGCGTTTGTCTGCTAGCATGAATCATCAGCCATCTCATTAAATTCAATAAAGGTGATCAGCCATTGTTTTCATAATTTTGCGTTTGTTGTTTTTTTTCGCGGGGGCGGGGAGAAGGGGGTTGCGGCCCGCGAGGCTCCCGGTAGTCGGCTGTGCGGCCCGCGGCCCTCTGGAGGTTGGTGACCCCAGATCTAAACGATAATGTTTCACAAAAGAATGAACGCCGCCTGTGCCCTCGTCGAATGGCTCTCAGCCCCACTGGAACCGTTTTGCCCCGTAACAGATAAGCCGACGCAATAGCCTCTTTCAACCATCTCGCAATAGAGCAGGGGTTCTCAACCCTGTCCTCGGGACCCACCTAGCCAGTCGGGTTTTCAGGATAACCACAATGAATATGCATGGGAGAGATTTTCATATAATGGAGGCAGTGTATGCAGATCTCTCTCATACATATTCATTGTGGTTATCCTGAAAACCCGACTGGCTAGGTGGGTCCCGAGGACAGGGTTGAGAACCCCTGCAATAGAGGATTTTGACGCCACTTCTCCCCATTTCGGTTCCCCAAACACCACAAACAATCTTTCCGATTTCCGGAACGGAGCTGTTCTCTGCAAATATCGTCGCAACATTCGACCTACATCTAACCGATGTAGTCGGTCCCCGGTCCCCTTCTTGCCCTCAAATTTGAAAACTGGCAAAACCATGACCTGATTTAAGTGAAAAGGCGAAACCACTTTCGGCAAGAAAGAGGGAACTATTCTCAGAACTATCTTCTTGTCCTGAAAGGACAAGAAAGGCTCTCTACACGACAAAGCCTGCAACTTTGAAATCCTTCGAGCCGAACAAATAGCCACCAAAAAGACCACTTTAAGTGTGAGATCTATTAACGTTGACTTACCTACCGGCTCAAATGGTTCCCTAACCAGGACTTCCAAAACCACAATGAGATCCCACGCCGGCACCGCAGTCCTGCATGGAGGTCTCAAAAGCGACGCGGCCCGCAAAAAACGCTTCACATCCGGAAGAGTGCCGAGACTCATACCTTGCACCTTTTCCCGATAACAGGAAAGCGCCGCTAGCTGCACTCGCAGAGAAGCGGCCGCTAATCCCTTATCGAACCCATCCTGCAGAAAGGACAGGATTTGCGGAACAGATGCTTTCAAGGCCGGCACTCCTTTATCCTCACACTATGACTCAAACAGACGCCATACTCTAATATACACCACTGAGGTAGAGCAATGCCGGGACCTCAATAGGGTAGAAATGACCTGAGGCGAATAACCCTTCGCCGTAAACCTCGCCCTTTCAAGAGCCAAGCTGTAAGCGAGAATCGATCCACCTGAAGCATATTCAACGGCCCCTGCACTAGCAGATCCTGTCGAACCGGCAGCCTCCATGGCCGCCCCACCAGGAGCCGCACGAGATCCACATACCACGGTCTTCGAGGCCAATCTGGAGCAATCAGAAGGACCTAACCCTTGTGCCGCTCTATTCGCTGTAGCACCCGCCCGATCAATACCCAGGGCGGAAAGACGTAGAGCAGCTGCTCCTCCGGCCACTTCTGCATCAGAGCATCTAAGCCCTCTGACATCCTCTCTAGCCTTCTGCTGTAGAACCTTGCGGCCTTTGCTGACTCGAAGGTCGCCATGAGATCCATCATCGGTGTTCCCCATCGACGTACGAGCAAGTCGAACACCTCTTGCTGGAGAACCCACTCTCCTGGATCTACCTTGACATGACTCAAAAAATTGGCTGTCACATTGTCTACCCCTGCTACATGTGCTGCCGATAACGCCTGCAGATGTTCTTTGGCCCAGCCTAAAAGTTCTGTTGCCTCTTCTTCCAGAGCTACGCTGCTGGTGCCCCCCTTGGCGATTGATATAAACTACCGCCGTGGCATTGTCTGACAGCACCCGGATCGCTCATCCCTGTAGCCTGCACTGAAAGGCCCAAAGCGCTAACTTCGCCGCCCTCAGCTCCAATCTGTTGGACCACTGTTTCTCTGCTTCTGTCCACTGACCTTGTGCAAACTGTCCTTCGAAGTGTGCCCCCCATCCAAACAGACTGGCATCTGTCATCAGAGGCACCCAACTCGGGGACTCCAAGGGCATCCCTTTCTCTAGACATCCGGGTTCTAACCACCACTGAAGGGCTTCCCTTGTCTCCCGCGGACAGGACAAATTTTGAGTCAACCGATCGGACTGATTTGACCATCTCCTGAGTAAGGCTCGCTGTAATGGTCTCATGTGGGCTCTGGCCCACGGCACTACCTCGAGCGTCACCGCCATCTTTCCTAGCAGTTGTAGATAGTGCCACGCCGTGGGAGCCCCCCTTCCCCAGAAAGGCGTGGACAAGTTCTCTTAGACCTTGAGCTCTGAGGTGTGGTAGAAAGACTTTTCCAACTCTCTTGTCGAAGCGGGCCCCCAAGTACTCCAACTCCTGTGACGGCTGTAACCTGCTCTTTTCTGCATTGACTACCCAGCCTAGACTCTGTAGGAACTCTACGACCCGGCGGGTAGCCTCCTCGCTCTCTGCTCTCGACTTTGCTCGTATCAACCAATCGTCCAGGTAAGAATGAACTAGTACTTCTCTTCTCAATGCCGCCGCCGCCACCACCACCACCATCACCTTGGTGAACATACGCGGAGCTGTTGCCAACCCGAACGGTAATGCCTGGAACTGAAAATGTCCCATTGGGACTGCGAAACGTAGAAACCGCTGATGCTCCTCGCGAATCGGTATATGCAGATAGGCTTCCATCAGATCCAATGATGTGAGAAATTCCCCCTGCTGTAGCTGTACCGCTACTATGACAGATCTCAAGGTCTCCATTCGAAAATGCCATACCCTGAGGCACCGATTCACCCTTTTGAGATCCAGAATAGGCCGAAATGTGCCCCCCTCCTTTGGTACTACAAAATTTATGGAGTATCGACCGCAACTGCACTGGTCCTCTGGCACCTGTACCACCGCTCTGAGAGCCAGAAGCCTTTCCAACGTCTCTTGCACCGCAAGCCGCTTCGACCGAGCTCTGCAGGGGGAGAGAACAAAGGCGTCGCCCACCGGACGCTGGAACTCTAACACGTACCCCTTCCGAATGACCTCCAACACCCACTGATCTGACGTAATCCGGATCCAGGCAGAATAGAACTCCCTTAATCGACCACCCACGGGTATCAATCGCGCCCGGATCCCCCTCACTTCATTGAGGCTTTTTGAAGGTCAAGGTCGAGGGAGCTCCAAAACCTCTCCCTGCCCCTCTGAACCCCTGAAAAGTCTGGGACCTGTAGGCCGAATGTCCTCTCTGAAACTGACCAAACCTTGGAGAGTGAAAATGGCAAAACTCTCTATGCTGATTCTTTGCCGCCCCTAGGGTATGTCCCGGCTTTTGCTTATCCTCTGGTAACTGTCCGCCCTTAGACTCTCTTAGATCCTTAACTAACTTATCCAAATCCTCCCCAAACAGAAGCTTGCCTCTGAAGGGGAGCTTACTCAACCTTGCTTTAGAGGAACCATCCGCAGTCCAATTACGAAGCCACAAACACCTTCGTGCCGCTACCACCGATGCCATACTTCTGGACAGACTTTGAATAAAATCATACTGGATGTCCACCAGATAAGCAGCCCCTGTCTCTAAGCATGCTGCCTCTTCATCCGTGTCTTCCAGTTGTGCTCCCCTAATTTTCTGTGACCATCTCAGGAATGCCCTCGCCACCCATGCCCCACAAATTGCAGCCTGCATGGAAAGGGCATTGACATCAAACACCTGCTTCAACAAGATATCTAACCATCTATCCTGTGCATCCTTAAGGGCTGCACTACCCTCTACTGGTATGGTCGTCTTCTTGGATACGGCCCGCCACCGCCGCATCTACCTTCGGGGACTTAAAAAGATCCTTATCCTGATCCGCCAAAGGATAAAAGCGAGCCATTACTCTCGACCCCTTCATCCCGGACTCCGGCATGTCCCATTCTTCCTGAATCATCTCCCTAAACACCCTATGTAGAGGGAAAACCTTCTGGGACTTACGCACTGCCTGTAATAATGGGTCCTCCAATGTTGCGTCCTCCCCTGGACCCGAAACCGGCATATCAAGTGCCTTCAACGTTTCCGTGATAAGGACCGTCAACTCCTCCCGTCGGAAAGAGTAGTTACTCACCTGTAACAGGTGTTCTCCAGGAGCAGCAGGAATCAGTCCTCAAATATGGGTGTCATCTGCACCGATGAAGCCCCAGCGGAGCATTTCCCCAGCTTTCTAAGAAAGCCTTTGGGAATGCAGGCACGCATGCGCGGTTCCCTTCCCGCCTAAAGGTGCCAGCTTACCTCAGTCAAATGACATAGCTAAGAACAGCACACAAAAATGAAAAATAAACTATGTGCAACTGCAACTCCAAGGGGAGGAGGGAGGGTTGTGAGGACTGATTCCTGCTGCTCCTGGAGAAAGCACAGTTACTTACCTGTAACAGATGATCTCTGGGAATAGCAGGAATAAGTCTTCACATATGGGTACGTCGGTACCAACGGAGTCTGCACGGGAACGCTTCCCAGAGTCCAATCAAAGAGCTTTTGGAAGCATCCCACCACGCCTGCGTGCTGCCTTCCCGCCTTTCCCAACTGCCTCTCCTCAGTTAATTTTTAAAGCTGAGACAAAGAGAGAGAGTAAGGAAAGGAAAGATAGATAGAGATACAACTCCTGGGGAGGTGGGTGGGTTGTGAAGACTTATTCCTGCTGTTCCCAGAGATCACCTGTTACAGGTAAGTAACTGTGCTATCTCCAGGAACAAGCAGGAATGAGTCTTCACATATGGGGACTCCCAAGCTGAGATGCCTGGAGTCCCAGCATGTCATAGGTTGGAACATGCTATCCCCCAGAACACCAGGCATCCTGAGGATGGAGGGTAGGAGATGAGAAGAAAGGTGCTGTGGAACAGCTAACCTAGTATAGGACTGCAGACAAGGATTCCATGTGTGGATGATAATTGTCATGAATGATATTGCAAAGGAAAAATATTGCAATATGGACCTCCCCTAACAGGACTTCAGAAAAGTATGGAGGTTCATGGGATCTACTGGGGAACTCAGTGGAGGAACCTCAAGAAGGACCTCACTGTAAGTGGAGGTAGGATACCTGTAGGAAAAATAATGGAGGTCAGAATCCTGAAAGGTAACAGGGAACCCCAGTAGGAAAAACTGGGGTAGTACAAAAAATGGGGGCCTTCAGTGGAAGGCTTTATGATAAAAACCCAACTCTATTGGCAAAAGAGAAAGGCTAACAGGTTTGGATAAACAGGCTCAGTCCTTGTGGGGAGAAAGGGTATGGGAACCTCTTTTATCCCAAAAGAAAGGACAAACGCCGGAGGTGTAGCCTGTGAGTAGCTGAAGATCCGCAATATCTCTCCCAACTGGAGTCAGCTGGGAGAGATATTGGACATGGAGAGCTTCAGGGGTACCTAACCTTAGGGTTATGGTTGGTGTTAAGTACCACCAAGTGGTTGTGAGTGTAGGACCCGAAAACTTGCTGGATAGCATAGTATGGGTAAAAACCCTTCTGTCAGAATCATATGGCTATATGAGCCTCGACAGTCAGGTAGATAAAGCAGAATACATATCTACCGATAGTAGAATATCTTGACAAATACATATAGATATAGATATATATAGATATAGGTGTATATATATAAATATAATATATATATATATATATATATAAATATAATATATAGATATATGAGAATATATCTATAGTGAGATATGAAGGGTATAAACTACTCACACATGATAGACAAACATCTGTAGGATGTGTGCTATAGGTATACCTCTATATGGAAGTCTGCCAGAAGCAGACAGAATATGTCTTCCAGGCATGCACATGGGAAAAAATATGGAGAGGAAAGATTCATCTAAGAACAAGAAGGTGGAACCTACTTGAGAAGACATATAGAGAATCAATTCCCACTGGTTATGGCTACAGGGATGCTAGGTAGTAGAATAACCAGGATGGTTACGTGAAAAGCAGAGGAGGATATCAGTCAGTAGCCCGCAAGTCCTGAGCATTTTAGAACTCTAGCATGGTAAGTGAACAGAAGACGCATAGGAATGAGATACCATACTGACCTGCTTAAGGGCAAAAAGGTATCATGCGTTCTTACCATGACGACGAGATGGAAGGAGAAAACATATTCCCTATTGGAAATACTATGGACCAAGGCAGGGAATTAGCAACTCCTTAAGCTTTCACGTAAGAGTAGGCCCATGTGCTTTATAGTAAAAAAGGGGAAGTTTTCTAGTCATGGGAGATATGACTGAAAAAACCTTTTTCAACCATCTAGTATAGCTGTTGGAGAAAAAACTCCCCATGCTCTCTAGCAAGGGCACATAGTGGAGAGCTTCTCTGTAGAATTGCAGAGAGCATTATGCAGGAGAATGAGGAGATAGAACTGGCTGCAGAAAAGCCAGTAGCTATGTCAACTATACTGCCAAACCCATGGGAATGGAGATGGTAGAAAGAGAAGGCAATCCAACAAGTCTGTAGTGACAAAATTTCCAAGACAGATGACAGCACTGACTTGGAGTCACTACTAAGACCAGACAGAATGTTAGTGGAGGACAAATCTGGTTACTGGTGGACAAGAACCAGTGGTCGAAACACTAAGGCTCCTGCATTGGTAGCTGCTTGCCAGACAGCAGAAGAATGGCACTGTTTAAAAACAGAAAGAACAGACAAAACAAGAGTAGAAAACTCTGGACGTGTCTGATAAACTGCTGCCAAGCAAGATTGAAAAAGAGGAGTCAACTCAGAGAAGAGAACTCCGCACTAGAAAAGTAAGAAAATTAGAGAGGCTGAAGAAAAGCCCTCCAGTGGGCAATACCACTCTTACAGAGGAAAAACCCTGGTAAGAGGGTAAAGAAAAGGGAGCTGAAGAAAACTTACAAAGCAGTAAGTCTATAGAAAGGAAAGGAGACATGCTGGCACAGGAAACTATCATTTGATAGTGGATGGACCTCTAAAAAGAGGAGAACCCTGTGAACTAAAAGCATGAACATCCTGACAGCTCATATAGAAAGAATGGATGTCTTTCAAGAAGAGATCCATGTCTAGGATTTAGAATGACAGCAGTGGATTGTCTCTATTGAGAAGAAACAACTGCAGATTGTAATCCCCAGTGTCACAAGCATCTGATGGGTTGATTAGAAACCCTGTGGTTGCTGGGTGTGCTGAGTCTGGTGAGAGGTTGAACTCTGCAGACCAGGACGATGCTTCCCCTGTTTGGGAACATCTGTAGGATGGGCAGATGATGCATAAAACCTTCTTCTCCTATGGGAAGAAAGTTTGGCAGGACATTTCCTACCTACTGGGACAGAAGAAGGTGCAGAAGAGCCCCTAGGAACAGGTAAGACAGTGGAAAACTGAGTAACCTGACGTAAAGACTCCTTGTTGAAAAGATTATCTCCAGTGCAAGGAGTATGTCCCAGTCTATGCTGTGCCCATTTGTCCAAGCCTGAAGCTTGGAGCCAGGCTCTACGTCGTGCCCCTATAGTTAAAGCAGAAGTTCTGCTAACAGACTCAAAAGAGTCTAGGGAAGCACGAGTAAGAAACCAAGAGATATTTTGGAGATGCTTGAGCAGTGAAGAGTAGTCTGCACTCCTGGACTCTGGAAGGGAAGGAGTCAAAAGATGTAATTGCTTTGTGACCTCCTCAAGAGATAGACTCATATAGAAAATATATGAGAGAATTCTTGCAGAAAGCATAGATGTTTGGAAGGTTTGACGTCCAAAGGCATCAAGCATCTTAGACTCACGACCTGGCGGATAAGAAGAGTGCTTTTTCTTGCTCTTCACCCGCCTCATTGCTGATTCCACAACTATGGAATGATGAGGAAGTTGAGTCTTTTGAAATCCTGGAGAGGGGGGCACCTGATATAAGAGATCAGTTGCTCTGGAAGGTGGGGGTACCCTTAAAGGTGTTTCCCACATTCCTAGAAGGAGATCCTGCAAGGAATGATGCAAAGGAAGCATTATGTTCTCCTTTGCTTTGGTAGAAAGAGAGGCCTGTGCAGGATCATGTCCTGGGATAGGAATGGCAAGAGATCTTGCTATATCCAGGAGGAAACTCTGAAAGGAGGGTTCCCCAATAGGAATTTCCCTTGGATAGGTTAGATCTGAAGAACTAGCCCGAGCACCGACAAAGCTATCCAGATATATAGGAATAGAAGATCCTGCACAGTGCAGTGTGGAATGCTTAAAGGATGGTCGCCGGTACTGTCAGGAGCAGCGACCGACATTACCACATTGTCCATGCCAGGTATCGACTCCAAGCTTGGCATAGAAGGGAGCGATCCTGTTGAAAAAAGCTTGGCCGGAGTTGGCCACGATGGTACTGTGGATACTGGTACCGATGTCAGAGTCGAGTCCGACAGAGACATCGGAACAGTCATCGGAGACCGTTCAATCGGTACCGAGGCAACCGAAGACCTCCGGGTGCTATCCTCAGTACAGAGCCACCGGTATCGATCGTTGTCGGTACCAAATGATATTGGTACCAAGTCTTCCAGACTAGAGAGCGATTCTAAACTGGGCATCGAAGACACCGGCCGTAAAGGTAATGAGGGCATCGGCACCGATTTCGGTACCGTGCCTGATACCGGTGAATGAAGGTCAGCCAGTGGCCACTCAGTGGGCCTCGAGGGAACTGAGAGTTGCGGATCCGAAACATCGGAACCGAGCCTTCGGTACCGCTGGGAGCCGGTACCAAGGCGAGTCGGTACCCAGTCCTCCAGACTGGAGATCGATTCCAGACTCGGCATCGAAGGAAGCGAGGCTATCGATGCACGTCTGGAGGGTACCGACATCGGTGTTGGTACCGATAATGGAAGGTCAGTCTGGAGAGTATCCACCGGTCCCGAAGGCACCGAGGACGCCAGATGACCATCCCTGGTGAGGAGTGTTTCATCCACCAGTGCCGATGTCGGGGTATCGGTACTGCTCGAAGCGGATGCCACCACCAGACACGGCTTAGGTATGTTCTGTGAGGGGTGAACCCCAGGAACAACCTGAAACCCCTTATACGCTTTGGAGACCGAAGACTCCCGCCGGGGTTTTGAAGCCAAAGGGCCCTCGAGGGCAAGGCCGGAGCCGTCTACATGCTGTGCATGAGACCTACCACCCAAGGGCTGGCTAGTCTAAACAGACTGTTTGTGGGTTACCTGATCCTGTGTAGAAGAAAGGGACGGTGCCCCGAAGCTGGAGGGAAACCGTGTATCGAGGGAACCTCGATATTGAAGACCTCTTCTCACCAAACTGTTGTCAGGACCCAAGCAGGTTAGACACCGACTTCGGGGGTCTAAATATAAAGTTGTATCGCCACAGTGTGAACATTTCTTGAAGAAAGTGGCTGGCGGTTCCATGAAGGAAAAGAAGAGGCCGTTAAGGCCTAAAAACCGTGAGACACTATGAAGAAAATATTCCCTGAAGAAGGAAGATTTTACAAGCAAAGAAAAGAAAACACCGGCGGTACCGGTGGCATTGGGAGACAGCCGCGACCACAAGAAAAATAAAGAAATAAAACAAGAATTTTCTGCGGTGACAGGAGGACGTCCTGCCGGCTCCACGGAAAAACGAAAACTGAGGAGAGGCAGTTGGGAAAGGCGGGAAGGCAGCACGCAGGCGTGGTGTGATGCTTCCAAAAGCTCTTTGATTGGACGCTGGGAAGCGTTCCCGCACAGACTCCGTCAGTACCGATGTACCCATATGTGAAGACTCATTCCTGCTTGTTCCTGGAGATCACCTGTTACAGGTGAGTAACTACTCTTTCTCCAGGACCAAGCAGGAAGTCAGTCCTCACATATGGGTGACTCCCAAGCTCTGGGCTACCGAGGAACCCAGGCTGAACAAGAGAATTCCCTCTAGTCTCAGCAGCAAAGAAAGGCTTTCCAAGGACACAACCTCCACCAGTAGCCCAACAGAGGGCAGGAAAGCAGGTGTTGCCTAAACCTCAAAGAGATTCCGGAGTACTGCTTGGCCAAAAGCACTGTCCCTACGGGACTCCCTCTCCAGACAGTAATGGGCCGCAAACGTCTGGCTTAAAGACCAAGTTGCAGCCCTGCAGATGTCTACCAAGGGCACAGAGCGGAGATGAGCCACTGAGGCAGCCATTGCCCTGACACGGTGGGCCGTAACCCGACCCTGCAAAGGAAGGTCAGCCGCCTTGTAAGCCCAGGTGATACAGTAAGTCACCCAGATGGACAAGGTACACTTGGACACAGCCAACCCCAACTTATTAGGGTCAAAAGAAACGAAGAGCTGAGTAGCCCTTCTATGCCCCTGCGTACGGTCAAGGTAGAAGGATAAGGCCCTCCTACAGTCCAGGGTATGCAGGACTGCTTCCGCCTGGCTTGCATGAGGCCTAGGGAAGAATGTTGGAAGAACCACCTCCTGATTGAGGTGGAAAGAGGAGACAACCTTTGGGAGGAACTTTGGATGAGTCCTGAGGACCACCCTGTTCCTATAAATCCTGGTGTAAGGCCTATCACAGACTAGGGCCTGAAGTTCACTCACTCGCCTAGCTGAAGTAAGGGCTATAAGGAAGAGTGTCTTCCAGGACAGGAAGCGTAGAGGGCAAGTAGCCATCAGCTCAAAGGGTGGGCGAGTCAGCTGCTGCAAGACCACGTTCAGCTCCCACTCAGGAGCAGGACAACGGATTGCAGGCTTGAGCAGAAGCAAGCCCTTGAGAAAGCGGGACACCAAGAACATAAGATATGCCATACTGGGTCAGACCAAGGTCCATCAAGCCCAGTATTCTGTTTCCAACAGTTGGCAATCTAGGTCATACGTACCTAGCAGTTTCCCCAAGGGACACAGGTTCCACAATGCTTGTATTGGTTCAAGCATTGATATCCTGGGTCCCTTCTTAATAATGGTTTATGGACCTTTCCTCCAGGAACTTGTCCAAACCTTTTTTAAACCCAGCTACACTAACAGCCTTTACTGCATCCTCCGGTAACAAATTCCAGAGTTTGATTACACGTTGAGTGAAAAAATATTTTCTTTTATTAGTCTTAAATAGTTTACCCTATAGCTTCATTGCATGTCCCCTAGTCTTTCTATATTCTGATAAGGTAAACAATCGATCTACGTTTACCCGTTCCACTCCGTTCATTAATTTATAGACTTCTATCATATCTCCCCTCAGCCGTCTCTTTTCCAGGTTAAAGAGCCCCAACCTTTTTAGCCTTTCTTCATAGGAGTAGCCTTCCATCCCCTTTACCATTTTGGTGGCTCTTCTCTGAACCTTTTCTAAAATCGCTATATCCTTTTTAAGATACGGCGACCAGAATTGCACACAATATTCAAGGTGCGGTCTCACCATGGAACGATATAGAGGCATTATAATATCTTTTGTTTTATTTTCCATTCCTTTCCTTATCATACCTAGCATTCTATTTGCTGTCTTGGCCGCCGCTGCACACCGGGCCGAGGGTTTTAACATGGTATCCACAATGACGCCTAAATCTTTTTCCTGGGTGGTGGTTCCTAATGTGGAACCTTGCATCGTGTAACCATAGTTTGGGTAATTCTTCCCTAGGTGCATAACCTTGCACTTCTCCACATTAAATTTCATCTGCCATTTTGATGCCCAGTCTTCCAATTTATCAAGATCCTCTTGCAATTTTCCACAATCCTCCTGGGTTTTAACAACTTTAAATAGTTTTGTGTCATCTGCAAATTTGATAACCTCACTCGTTATTCCACTTTCCAGGTCATTTATGAATATGTCAAAAAGCAGCGGACCCAGCACAGATCCCTGGGGTACACCACTATTCACCTTTCTCCATTGGGAAAATTGGCCATTTAGCCCTACCCTCTGCTTTCTATCTTTTAACCAGTTCATGATCCACAATAGTACACTGCCTCCTATCCCATGACTCTTTAGTTTTGCCAAAAGTCTCTCATGAGGGACCTTGTCAAAGGCTTTCTGAAAGTCCAGATACACAATATCAACCGACTCACCTTTGTCCACCTGTTTATTCACTCCTTCAAAAAAACATAACAGATTAGTAAGACAAGATCTTCCTTGTCTAAAGCCATGTTGGCTGTCTCCCATTAGGTCGTGACTATCTACATGCTGAGTAATTTTATTCTTTATGATGGTTTCTACCATTTTTCCCGGTACTGATGTCAGGCTCACTGGTCTGTAGTTTCCCGGATCACCCCTCGAACCCTTTTTAAAAATTGGTGTTACATTGGCGATCCTCCAATCCTCAGGTATTAGAGATGATTTTAATGATAGTTCACAGATTACTGATAGCAGGTCTGCAATCTCAAATTTCAGTTTTTTCAACACCCTTGGATGTATACCATCCGGCCCAGGTGATTTGCTACTCAGGGGTGACCTGACAGAGAATGTCCCTCCACCAGTGAGTGGTGAGCTGCTAGACCTGAGAGGTGGACCCGAACAGAATTGGACTTAAGTCCCTGATTGGACAAGTGCAGTAAGTACTGAAGTACTACTGGCACAGTACAGGAGAAAAGATCCTCTGTATGTAGCTGACACCACACAGAAAACCTTTTCCATTTGAGAGCATAGGTTTTCCTAGTGGACTCTTTCCTAGAGGCGAGGACAACCTCCTCAACTTCCTGAGGTAGGCCCCAGGGAGCCAAAACTACCCTTGCAGCCTCCAGGCCATCAAATTGAGAGCTTTGAGATTGGGGTGCAGAAGGGAACCCTGCACCTGTGAGAGAAGGCCGGGTTGCAACCCCAGAGGCAGTAGGGGATCCACCGCCAGCTGAAGCAGCAGTGGGAACCAAGGTTGCCTTGGCCACCTGGGAGCCACCAGCAGGACCGAGGCCTTGTCCTGAAGAATCTTGAAGAGAGTTCGGGCCACCAAGGGCGTGGGAGGAAACGCATACAGGAGGCCCTGAGACCATGAAATCAGAAAAGCATCTGCTGCTATCCGCAGAGGATGCGGCTGCCTGGAGCAAAACCTTGGCAGTTGCTTGTTTAGTGGACTGGCAAAGAGGTCTATCAAAGGGAGACCCCATCTTAAGAAGATCTTCTGAACTACCAAGGGATGCAGCTGCCATTCGTGGGGCTGCAAAATTCTGCTCAACCTGTTGGCCAGGTAGTTTTCCTGGCCTGGAAGGTACACAGCCTTGAGGAGCATGTTGTGCTTGAGGGCAAATGAACAAAGGTCCTCAGCCTCCCGACAAAGGAGTCTGGACCCCGTCCCGCCCTGTTTGTTCACATAAAACATGGCTACCTGGTTGTCTGTCTGAACCAGGACAGATTGATGAGCCAGGGCAGGAGAGAAAGCTTTGAGAGCTAGGCGAATAGCCCTGAGTTCCAGGAGATTGATCTGCTGTGCCGCCTCCCAAGGAGACCACAGGCCCTGGGTGCACTTGTCTAGACAATGAGCTCCCCAGCCCTGTAGGGAGGTGTTGGTGGTCAGTACCACTGTGTACCCAGGAATCTGAAAGGGCACGCCTTTTAGTAAATTGGGTGGGTGCAGCCACCAGCTGAGAGAGTTCAGAAAGCGTCTGGACACCTTTATCCTGTCTCTGAGGCTGCCTGTGGCCTGTGACCACTGAGTCCGAAGGCACCACAGTGCAGGCCTCATATGGAGCCTGGCATTGGGGGTCACATGCACCGTTGAAGCCATGTGGCCAAGCAGCCTCAGGCAGAGCCTGGCGGAGACCAGTGACCTGCTGAGAAACTGGTTTGCTAAGTTTATCAGTCTTTGGGCTCTGTCTGCTGGCAAGAAAGCCTTTGCCAGCAGGGAGTCCAGTCTTGCTCCTATGAACTCCAAGTTCTGGGAGGGGAGCAAAGTGGACTTTGCGAAGTTTATTACAAACCCCAGGCTTTGCAGAAGAGCAATAGTCCTGAGGATGGCTTGGCTGGCCTCCTGGCACGTCTGACCCCTGATGAGCCAGTCGTCCAGATAGGGGAAGACAAAGATTCCCTGATTTCTCAGGTAGGCCACTACCACTGCCAAGCATTTGGTAAAGACCCTGGGAGCGGAGGTGAGGCCAAAAGGCAGTACTCTGTTCTGATAATGGTTTCCTCCCACAATGAACCTGAGGTACTTTCTGTGGTCTGGATGAATGAGGATATGGGTATACGCATCCTTTAGATCTAAGGAGCATAGCCAATCTCCCTGCTGGAGGTAGGGCAGAAGTGTTCCAAGAGTAAGCATCTTGAACTTTTCTTTCTTTAGGAACTTGTTGAGGTTCCTGAGGTCCAGAATGGGTCGAAGGCTGCCTGTTCTTTTGGGCACCAGGAAATACCTGGAGTAGAATCCGTGACCTTGGAAGTGGGGAGGCACAGGCTCCACCGCCCTGTCCACCAACAGACCTTGAAGCTCTTAAAGGAGAAGGTCTGTATGCAGGGGAGGCCTTGGAGGCTCCCCTGGAAAGTAAGGAGGAGGCAGTTGGTGAAAATGCAGTGCATAGCCCTTGTGGACTATGTCCAACACCCAACTGTCCCCGGTGATAAGGGGCCACTGGTGGGCAAAGAGGGCGAGGCGACCTCCTGTGCAAGGTTGGGAGAGCAGGGATGGAGAGGCTATGCTCAAGGAGTCAAAAACCCCCACCCTGCTGAGTGGGAGCAGGGGCCGGAGGCTTGGGGGTCCTCTGCCTACGGGGCCCATTACCCTGCCCCTTGGCTTGTTGACCCTGGGATGCAGCTTGGGCAGCTTGAAATTGAGGGTACTGTTTGTAGGCAGTGCCCTTCCTCGGGTAAAAGGGCTTTTTACCCGAGCCCTTCTTCTTATGAGAAGGGGCAGAGGTCTTCCTAGACAGCCTTGTCCATGTAAGGTGCTCTGTTTCGAGCTGAGCGGCCTTCTCGGTCATGGGCATGCCAAAAGGTTTTTCACCTCGGCAAGGGACATCGACCAACTTGTCCTGAACCCATGGCTCGAGGTCCGATGACTGCAGCCATGCCTGGCGTCGAGCCGCGATGCCGGCTGCCGCAACTCGGGCCGAAGCCTCGAAGCCATCGTAGGCGGCACGGGACATGAACTTCGAGCAGTCCCGAATCCCCGAGGACAAGGACTTAAATCTCTGCAAGGGTTCCCCAGAGAGTCCAGCAGAGAACCCGGCCAACTCCTTGGCCAGGTCCCACAAGTACATGCCCATGTACAGCTGGTACGGCTGGACACGGCAAGCAAGCATCGAGCCCTGGAAGCACTTTCTACCGACGCCATCGAGGTTTTGGGCCTCCCTGCCAGGGGGCACCGCGGAGTATATCTTCTGGCTCTTCAGACGATGCATGGCCGATTCCACAACCATAGAATGGTGTGGTAGCTGTGCCTTCTGAAAACCAGGGCTCTTTCTGAGTCGATAGATCGAGTCGACTCGCTTGCTTAGAACTGGCGCCGAGGCCGGTGCCTCCCACATACGGAAGAGGAGCTGTTCCAGTATCGGAGGAACCGGGACAGTAAAGGCCTCCTTCGGAGGAGAGTCATACTGCAGCGCCTCGAGCTCCTCAGCTCGAGGCTCTTCCTCGGGGTCCGCCGGAATAGCCAAGGCAGTGACCATATCCCGGACGAACTCCGAGAACCGAGTATCCACCGGAGGGGATCTACTCCGGGGCTCAGACTGCGGTGAGTCCGACGGGACGCACCGAGTCTTGAATGTATCGGGAGACTCCTCGTCCTCCGTCTCCCAGGCGGACTCGTCCGAGGAGGAGTCAGGGTCCGACCCCGCGGGGCCCTGGAGCATCCGCCCTGACGCCGGCACCGGCGTCGACGCCCTCGGTCCCGAACGGGAGGTTGAGGGAGACCGCGACCGAGGTCGACTTCGAGCCATGATGGACTCGAGTATCGGCTCGGTCTCCGGGGTCGACTTCGAAGTCGATGTCCCGGTGGTCGGGGCAGATGCGCCAGACAGGCTGGCCATCAGTGCCCGCTGCTGCTCCATGAAGGCAGACAGTCTGCTCTCCAAGGCTGTCATCCTGAGACTCAGCTCGGGAGACGCAGCAGCCATCGACTCGGGCCCTGGTGGCGCCGGGCCCGACGTCGGCTCTCTGGGAGGAGAGTCCTCGAGGACTACGGGGCTTACATGTCCAGAAGACTCCGGCTCCACGCGAGGAACTTTGGCAGGCTTCTCTTGTTCCACGGGCCCGGGGCGACGGTCGGGGGTCTTAGACCTGGCCCTCGAGGAGCCAGGGACCTCCTCCGACGACGCCCTTGCGAGCCGCTTCTTCCTCTTCCATTCCCAGTCGGAGGACCCCCTGTCTGAGGAGCTTCGACGGCGCTCGGGATCTGAATCCCGAGATGTCGAGGCCTCAGACGAGGTCCGGGCCCGGCCGGAGGATGAGTCCGAGAAAAGCCTTTCTTTTTGCTGCTGGCGACTTCGGAGTGCCTTGGAAGACATCTTCCCACATGGCTCGCACGACTTAGGGTCGTGATCGGGGCCGAGGCACCGAAGGCAGCAGTCATGTGTGTCGGTGAGAGACATAAATTTCTTACACTGATCACACTTTTTAAAACCACTGGAAGCCATCGGGGAAAAAAGAGTCCCTGCGAGGTCAAAGGATCGGTCTTCCAGGGAAAAATGGAAAAAAGGGCGCAAACGTCAGCCCCGAAGGGCAAAAACTGAAAAAGAAGAATCGGGCTCGATACCGGTGTACCGAACCCGGCGGGAGGGGAACCGTCGTCGAACCAGGAGAAAAAATAGCGATAATCGCCGAAAAAAATCTACTTTTAACCGGAAGGACAGGACACACGTCCGGTGGGCTTCTCGGAAAAAAAGAGACTGAAGTAAGCTGGCATCTTTAGGCGGGAAGGGAACCGCGCATGCGTGCCTGTATTCCCAAAGGGTTTCTTAGAAAGCTGGGGAAATGCTCCGCTGGGGCTTCATCGGCGCCGATGACACCCATATGTGAGGACTGACTTCCTGCTTGGTCCTGGAGAATATTCTTACTACTCTAGCTTGATCCTCCTGCTCTGTGAGCTCTCCATCCTCTAACTCCTTTTCCATCTCTAAGTCCTCCATAATCGCCGACTGCTCCTCTATATCTACTGCCTCATTTAGTAATTTTGGTTTCTTCGCTGGAGCGCTGTCCACCCCTGAGACTAGCCTGAGATCCTGGGCGCTTCCCCCCCCCAGCTCCTGCACTACCGTCCCTGCCGAGACACTCACTTCCCCTAGGGCCTGCTGTATCAAGGCTATGAAGTCCTGTGAAAATATGGCCGCTAATCCACCCTGGATCAGGGCTGGAGCAGGGTTAATATCTGGCACCGTGGACGGCCCCGCCACCGGCTCCAGAGGAGGGACTGTAGGAGATAGAGGATCGGGTAACATCGAGAAAGGCCCCTTCTGGCCTTCCCCTCCCTCTTGCTTATCCAATTCTGCTGAGGCCGCCTGCTGTATACATCCTCTGCACATCCCGGCCTCCGACAGTGATCCCCTTTTTTCCCCACAGAGCAAACGCAACGGTTTGGAGGGCATAGCTAACCTCCACTCACCAACTCTCCAAAGAATTGCTGTCTTTATTTTATTTTATTAGTACTTTTTTTTTTTTTTACTCAAAAACAGAGAGAGAACGCACCTAACAATCTCTCCCCTTGCCCCTGTCAATCGGAACCCGTATTTTGCTAGGTGATGACAGGCACGAGGCTACTCTACCTTTTCCTGCGCTTTCCCGCGCTTTTCCCACAGGCCCTGAAACTGCCCCGCGTGCTACTGCAGCCTGCCTGACTGCTCTCCCGCCGCCTGCACGGCGGTTGTCCTGTCAGCTCACCGGCTCTTACCTCTTCGCCTGCCGCCGGTCACTGCCTTCTCTCTGCTCGAATCCTCCGCACTCAGCCTGTCAGCGGCGTCAGCGTCGGGGAGAGCAGAAAAGAGCGAGAGAGAAAGACCGCCGCCAGAGTCAGCTCGTCCCACTTGCTGACGCTATCCCCAGCAGCCGTTTTCTATCAATTTTCCCAGTGCTCTCTGCTAGCCGACTCCTTATCCACGTGGTGGGTTCGGGAGCCGGAAGCCTCTTATCTCACCCCCGCTATAGCACCGTTGACTTCCAGGTAGGACGGGGTGGAGGGAAAAAGTGAGGAGACTGTCCCTGCAGCCCAAACTCCCAGGGCAATCTATCACTGTTCCTTAAATACTCTATCTTTTGTTTTTTAAATGAACTACCGCACTCCCCTAAATACAACTACTTTAAAAAACCCTAAATCTCCTTATTTATTACTCCAGTGAGTCCTGACCTAGGTCAATACTCCTCCAGCTGCATTGGAGACTGAGCTTACTGGAGCAAGGAGGAGGATCCTAACCTAGTTATACCGAAGGTCACCAAAAGAGTGACGTGCTCAGTCTCCAAGGCTGCGGGAGGAGGTGTTAAACCCCAGAGGTGCAGGACTAGACTGGAGGGACGATAAGGAACTACAATGTAGCATATTTAAGCCTACTCTGAGAAAATATTTTTTCACTCAATGCATAAACTCTAGAATTCACTGCTGGAGGATGTATAAGCAGCTTTTAGTGTAGCTGGGTTTAAGAGAGGTTTGGACACGTTCCTGGAGGAAAAGTCCTGGATTGGCTACTGTCAGAATAGTGGGCTTGATGGACCACTGGTCTGACCCAGGATGGGAAGTCTTATGCCTGTCTTTCCTATTTTTACCATTTGCTGCCATCAATCCTCCATTTTTCTCTGCACTCTGCCTGCTGTCTTAATCCCCCCTTCCCCAACATGAAAATCTGCCTTCTATGCTGTGCCCCAGTTTTATGGAATTCTTTACCATGATATGCATAGAAACAGAGCTGAAGAAATTCAGAAAAGCACTGAAAACTCACCTATTTGATTCAACTTTTGAAGTACTTATGACATTGTCCTAGCTGGGGGGGGGGGGGGGGTCCTACCCTTACTTATAGCTGTAATGTTCACGCTGCTGTTTGTGCCTTGCTGTCCTCTTCATGTCGGAATTACTGCTCTTGTTTCAGATATGCAGTATATCAACTAAAGACAAACACTGTATCTGCCCCTCCTCCTCAGCCTATGCTCTCCTTTTCCAGTAGCTAACCTAACTTAATGGTGGAAAGCCAGCCCACTGTTCCTGACGGCTCTGTGCTAGCACCATGGACATGGTCAAACTCCCAAGCCAGCACTTCCTGCCACTGATCACATGATGAATAGTTGTCAGCCCGTAAGGTTTTGACATGCACATGGATCTGGCACAGATGGTACCGAGCTGTCAGCAGTAACTTCAGATGTCCCTCCTGTCAGGCCTCGCGTGGTACATACAGCTGATGATTATGCCACTGGGTCACATATGTTCACATTTCTGCCAGCCATGCTGCTGCAAACCAAGCTCCACATTCATTTCTTGGATAGCAAGACCCGGTGCAGCACTTTTTCCTGCTCACCACCCAAATACCGATGGGTCTAGGTAACGGACCTAGTTCACCAAATAGTAAAACTGGCACTAGCACTGACCTTGTGTCCCACATTGCCTTCTCTATCTGCCGGCATGCCACTGATGCAGTCCTCGCCTTACCAGCCCATCACCAGCATGGTTCACCCTCTCCTCTCTCCATGCCAATCACTAGCACAGCCTTCACTTCATCCCTCATTAGCCAGCAGCACAGCCCCTCCCCAATGCAGACTCTCTTCTACTCTTCCTATTCATTAGTATTTAGTCAAATTTTACCAACACCCCCAAAACTTCAATATTTCTGAACACCTATAAATCATAGGACTTATATCCCTACTACTAGAGGGAGTAGTGGCCTAGTGCTTAGGAGACGGTACCTCAGGCTGGAGGGCCAGGGGTTCAAGTCCCACCTGGGGACAGCAATCTCAGGCCAGAGGGAGTGGGATTTCTAGTCCTATAGGCACTCCTTGTGGCCTTGGGCAAGTCACTTAACCCTCCACTGACTCAGGTACACATAAATTGAGCGCCCTTTGGGGACAAGGGAATGTAATCATTACAAACATACATAATGTAAACCGCTTTGACTGAAGGATAAGGCAGTATAGAAAATATCCTGCAGATCAAGGCAGTCACAGCTTACAAGGCTTCTATCCCGACTCACCGTATGTCACAATATGCAAAGAACACAAAGCTTATCCCACTAATCCTGTGCATGGCTCACACTGACAGAGCACAGGTTGTGCTCCCCTCCTCCATATCCCGTTTATTTGCCAGGCACAGCAGTTACACTCTTCCTCCCTAACCATAAATCTCAGATGCCACAGAAGTTTGAGGTGAGCTCTTCCTTACCTGCCTCACTCAATCATCAGCAATTCAGAAGGTTGAGACAGAACATTTCTTTCCAAAGTCTCAATGTTCAATGCAGTACCATCCAGAGGACATCTGCCACTCTCAAAAGGTCATGAAGTAGTAGTAACATTTATGGCTCAATTTACTAAACCTTTCTGCATAGAACCAGAATGGGCAAAAAACAAAACAAAACATATTCCCTTAGCAGACCAGTCTGTTAGTGCTCAGGTCAGAACTGTAATAACCAGTAAGTTAGGTTCCAAAAGCAGCAAATAAGAAGCTTGGAGACTGCATAAAATCTCATTTATTTTCATTCATAAATATTTCAGTTACACAGATAGTAAACAGGCATAATACAATGTCCTCATCCAATAATAAGAAAATGACCTTTCACACACTGTAGGTCAGGGGTGTCAAAACTTTAGTCCTGAAGGGACACAAACGAGCCTGGTTTTCAGGATGTCCCTAATGAATATGCATGAGATATATTTGCAATGGGGACAGTATGTAAACATCTCATGCATGTGAGAGCAGCAACGGGGAAAGGAAAGGGCAGTAGCAATCCTCATGTCCTTACTCGTGGCAGAAGATAGAGAGGCTTGTCCATGGGAGAGAAATGAGTGCAGTTTCTAGCCATGTATGGCAGATGACACTATATGCTGCCTGTGAGAGCAGCGAGGGGGAAAGGAAAGGGTTAAAAATGGAAGTTTTTGTGACTAGAAAGGCATGGATAAGCAACTCCTTGGTCAGAAAAAATGGGAAGGACAGAACAGTCTCTATCCTTGATGTGGTGAAATAGCCCTGAGAAAATATTCAACATACATACATGGGGACAAGGGAAATGCTGGCTAAAGCAGAAAAATATAAATTCTCAGAATAAAATATTCTTCACATTGGACTGTCAGGCTGAATTTAATGGCTGAGTTTGAGGAAAGAAATCACTTTAGAATCAGCAGAAATAGTAAAAACAGTGGCACAGGAGTCCCTCTCTGTCTCCCATGCAGCTAAGCTGAGATGCTCTTGCGACGAGGCATGGGAATACTACCTTACAGCAAAACTCTGCTGCAGGAGCTTGTATGGGAGCAGCTCCTGCTCGGACAGAGAAGGCTGCAGCCTTACTGCAGCTTGCAAGAAGTCATCTGTGCTGAGAACAAGTTCAGACTTCTCAGTGTCCAGCCCTAAAAGCAAAAGAAAGGTAGATTATGAGCATTGCTGTATTTACATAGTAACATAGTAAATGACGGCAGATAAAGAATAGTTACTCAACTGTAACAGGTGATCTCCGGGAACAGCAGGAATTTAGTCTTCACATATGGCTATCGTTGGTACCGACGGAGCCTGCACGGGAACGCTCCCCCGCGTCCAATAGGAACACTTTTGGGAGCATCCCTCAGCACATGCGCGCTGCCTTCCCGCCTTTCCAACTGTCCCTCTTCAGTTAAGCTTGTAGCTGAGTCAAAGGATAGAGGGAGAGACACTAAATTCCTGCTGTTCCCGGAGATCACCTGTTACAGGTGAGTAACTACGCTATCTCCAGGAACAAGCAGGAATGTAGTTTTCATATATGGGGACTCCCTAGCTGAAAATGCCAGGGAGATGGCCCCAGGAAGGTGCCACCCTAGAAAGGTAGGCATCCTTCCTCCCATGGATCTCTGGCATTCCACCAGGGTTGGTGGGTAGGAGTTGAATTAGGTCTGAAAGAGATTTTGAAGAACAGCTTGGCCAAAGAAAGCATCCCGACGGTAGGCTTTATCCAGGCAGTAGTGGGCTGTGAAGGTGTGTTCCGAAGCCCAGGTGGCTGCTCGACAAATGTCATCGATAGACACGGAGTGGAGATTAGCCATGGAAGCTGCCATGGCTCTCACGTTATGAGCTGTGACATGGCCTTGAAGAGGAAGACCCTTACTCTCATAAGCAAAGGATAAGCATTGGGCAATCCATTTAGATAAAGTTCTTTTGGAGACAAAGTCCCAAATGACTAGAGTCAAAAGCTATAAAAAGTTGAGAAGACTTTCTATGTTGCTGTGTTCTCTATAGGTAAAAGGCTAAGGCTAAGGCTATTTTACAATCCAAAGTATGAAGGTTTCTTTCTGCATTAGAGGTGTGAGGCCTCGGAAAAATACAGGAAGATAAATTGATTGATTCAAATGAAAAGGCGACACCACCTTTGGCATAAAGTGTGGATGAGTTCTAAGAACAACCTTACCATGATGAAACCTAGTATAAGGAGGATCAGCCACTAAAGCTTGCAGTTCACTAATGCGACGTGCAGAGGTGATTGCAATTAGGAAGATGACCTTCCAGGTCAAAAACCTAAGGGTTATAGTGGCTAAAGGTTCAAAAGGTGGCTTCATGAGCTGCCCGAGAACTAGAGTTAGATCCCATGCCACCGGTGGTGGCTTAATGGTAGGTTTGGTCAACAAAAGACCTCTCATAAATCTTGATATGAGTGGATGAGAGGAAATTGGTTGTCTATTCAGAGGCTTATAAGAAGCTGCAATTGCACTAAGATGGACTCTTACCGAATTGATCTTTAGACCAGAATTCGATAAGTGAAGGAGATACTCTAGTACCGATTCTAAAGGTATGACAAGGGGGTTTAATCCCTTCTTGGAGCACCATATAGTAAAACGTTTCCACTTGAAGGCATAAGATCTTCTTGTGGAAAGTTTTCTAGAAGCCTGAAGGATATCCTTTACCTGTTGGGACAGGTTGAAATCCTGGAGGTCTAAGCCTTCAGCAACCAGGCCATGAGATGCAGGGACAGGGGACTCAGGTGCCATAGCATCCCGTCCTCTTGGGAAAGGAGATATGGAGCATGCCCTAACTCCAGAGGTGCAGCTTGAGAGAGATGTAGAAGCAGGGGATACCACGCTTGGCGTGGCCATTGTGGCGCTATGAGAATCATGCAACCCCTGTCTCTCTGAAGCTTGAAGAGTGTTTTGGGGATGAGGGGAATGGGTGGGAAGGCATAAAGGAAGTCCTGACCCCAGTGAAGGAGGAAGGCATCCCTTGCCTGACAATTGTGAGCCGGACTCCTGGAACAGAACTGGGGAAGTTATGCATTCAGTGGACTTGCAAAGAGGTCTATGTCTGGAGTGCCCCAGAGATGAAAAATCTTTGCCATCTGGTCTAAGTGGAGACACCACTCATGAGGCAGCAGTACTCGACTGAGTTTGTCTGCCCAAAGGTTTTGAATACCTGGCAGATATATACCACTAGAAGGTGAATTTGATACTCTCTGGGGAGGGTCCATAGTCGTAAAGCTTCGTTGCATAACGACAGAGAGCCTGTCCCGCCCTGCTTGTTCACATAGAACATAGCTACTTGATTGTCCATCTGGACTAGGACTGTCTTGTAGCTGATCTGGGCGTGGAATACTCGAAGAGCTAAATAGATTGCTCTTAATTCCATGAGGTTTATGTGTAGACCAGCTTCCTGTGGAGTCCAGGTGCCCTGGGTAGAGAGATGATTCAGGTGTGCTCCCCAACCCACCTGTGATACATCTGTTAAGGTGGCTTGAAATAGGGGTTGATGGAAAGGAGACCCCACTGTCAGATTTTCTAGTGATTGCCACCATTGGAGGGACAAAATTAGTCGTTGAGAGTTTACTATTTTGTCTGATAAATGTCCTGTGGCCTGTGTCCACTGTGTGGATAGGGTCCACTGAACTGCTCGCATGTGGAGGCGAGCATATGGGACTACATGAACTGTGGATGCCATATGTCCCAGCAACTGTAGTAGCTCACGAGCAGTTAGGGAGGATTTCGCTGCTGCTTGAGAAGCTAGTTGCATTATGCGAAAAAACCGGGCCTGTGGAAGGAAAGCCTTTGCCTGTCTGGTATCTAGACAGGACCCTATGAATTCCAGGCATTGGGAAGGAACAAGTTGAGATTTTGGGAAGTTTATTACCAACCCCAAGTATTGGAGGATTCGCATTGTGCGAGACAGTGCAGTGCTGGCCTCTGCAACTGTAGGGGCTCGAATGAGCCAGTTGTCTAAGTAAGGGAAGACGAATATCCCCAGGGTTCGCAGAAATGCAGCTACTACTGCCATGAATTTCATGAATACTCTTGGTGCTGAAGCCAGACCAAAGGGAAGAACCCTGTACTGGAAATGTTTTCCCTTGAAAAGGAATCGTAAGAATTTCCTCTGATCTGGGTGGATCAGAATGTGAGTGTATGCATCCTTTAAGTCTAGAGAGCAAAGCCAATCCTGGCTTTGAAGGTATGGCAGAAGAGTTCCTAGAGAAATCATTTTGAACTTCTCTCGGAACAGGTATTTGTTCAATTCTCTGAGGTCTAGAATGGGTCTGTGTCCTCCTGTTTTCTTTGGAATAAGAAAATAGGGGGAGTAGAACCCTGCACCCCGTTGAAGAATGGGTACCTCTTCTATTGCCCCTTAGGCAAGAAGTGTTGAGACCTCGTGATCTAGCAGATTGTCTGCGGAGGTTTGAGAATTGAATTGCCTTAGAATTGTAGGAGGGGCATGCTGTGAAAATGGAGCTTTTACCCTTCTCCTACAATGGACAGAGTCCAATCTTCTGCTGTTATCTGATGCCATCTGTTGGCAAAGTAGCATAAACTGCCTGGGATATTGGGGGGTTGGGGACCCCTCAGAGGCAGGAAGGCTAAGCTCTCTAGGAAGGAGTCAAAGCCCTTGAGGGGGCTGAACCTGCAGAACTGGTTGGGCTCTTGGGCCTTTTGGCTTCTTTTGCTGTCTAGTTTGTCCCTTTTGGGCAACCTGACCCTGAGTTTGACTCTGCTGGGTATAGGAAGGATATAATTTCCTCTTTTTGCTGAAAGAGGGTTTTTTATAAGGCTTCTTTTTGGCTGGAGTGGCTGTAGATTTTGACAATCTATCTAGAGTGGTATTGTCAGCATCTAACTCGTTAGCCTTTTCCTGCCAGTTCTTGCCAAAGAGATTCTCTCCCGTGCAAGGAATGTTGCCTAACTTGTCCTGTACCCAAGTCTCCAAGTCTGATGCCTGAAGCCAGGCAATCCGTCGTGCCCCAATGGCAATAACAGAGGTTCTGCTGATGCATTCAAAGCAATCAAAGGCTGCAAGATTCACAAACTTGGAGACATCTTGAGCATGCTTAACTAGAGCAAGAAAGTCTTGTCTCTTTTCATCTGGGAGAAGTGGGCTCATAAGCTCCAAGTCTCCTGTAACTTCTTTGAGGAACATGCCCATATATAGTATATATGAACTGATCCTAGTTGAAAGCATGAAAGCCTGAAAAGTTTGGCGCCCAAAAGCGTCCAGAGTCCTGCATTCATGACCTGGCAGATTGGATGCATGCCTCTTTGCACTTTTCATCCTACGCATGGCTGACTCCACCACCATTGAATGGTGTGGTAGCGGAGACTTTGAAATCTGGGACATGGCGGAACTCGATACATAGTAGCAAGCCTCCTAGAATGAGGAGATGTAGTCAGAGGTGTCTTCCACATTCTGAGCATCAAGTTATGCAGAATTTCATGGATGGGCAGAGTGGCTGCCTCCTTTGGAGCTTTAGGATATTTGAGAATTTCCAATTCCTTTGCTCTGGGTTCCTGTTCAGGAGCTACCGTGATTGAAAGGCCTTTGGCCACATCACGAATAAAATCCTGAAAAGACATGTCCTCTGGAGGTGACATTCTGTGTTGGGGAGAAGAGGGATCTTCCGGGAGAAACCCTCTGGTACCAGCAGAATTGTCAGAGTCTTCGAAATCGGAGGATTCAAAGTATTCCTGACCACGATGCTCATGCAAAGCACGGTCCCGGTATCGATCGATCGAAGTCGGTACCGAGTTGATCCGGTACCGATCTGTCGATTCCAGACAAAGATGGCATGGGAAGAACTCCCACCGGGGCCGGTACCGTCGGTACCGGTGCCTGTTGAACCATAGGTGTCAACGGTACCGCAGCTGTGAGAAGAGCTGCAATGCTGCATTCGATAGCGAGGAACCTCTGGTCTATCAATGCTGTCGATGCCTGGGTGTCGGTACCGGTGAAAACTGCCAGGACCCCTGAGCATGGCACCAGTAGTTCTTGCGAGGTCGAGGCCTCGAGAACATCCTGGAGCACCACTGATGCTTTGGAAGCCAAAGCCTCCCGCCGGGGCTGTTTTGCCAGTGTGGTTCCGTCAAGGGCCATGCCAATGGCCTCTCGATGCTTAGCAGGAGAGCTACCCTTTGAGCACCGGCTTTTTTTTTTAGTTACCTGAGATCCATGGGAACAAGAGGAGGCTCTTGAAGATGGCGATGCAATGGATCTGGCATCCGAAGAAAGAGTACCGAGCTTTGCAGCCCGGTTCTGTCTTCCTCTCTTAGTCATCCCCATACAGGAGAGACATTCAGATGGAGAATGTTCAGGCCCTAAACATTTAAGACACCAATCTTGGGTGTCAGTGACGGAAATGGTACCGCCACACTTAGTACATTTTTTAAAACCACTAGTTGGTTTTTCCATGTTACAGGAATATGAGGCCTAATGCCCAAAATGGCGCCTAGCACCGAAAAAGAAAAGTTTCTGCAGAGAAACAGTTCAAAGTATAAAATCTTTGAGAAAAGAAAAGAACCGGTGCTACCGGTAGGCGTCGTGCGGAGGCAAATGCGACCACAAGAAAACAATTTTAAAGACGGAATTTTCTGCGGTGACAGGATATGGGTCCTGTCGGCTCCGCGGAAAACGAAGAACTGAAGAGGGACAGTTGGAAAGGCGGGAAGGCAGTGCGCATGTGCTGAGGGATGCTCCCAAAAGCGTTCCTATTGGACGCTAGGGAGCGTTCCTACGCAGGCTCCTTCGGTACCGACGATACCTATATGTGAAGACTACATTCCTGCTTGTTCCTGGAGATAGACCAGTATGGTCCATCTAGTCTGCCCAGTAAGATGTCAGGAGTAGGTGCACCTGCCGCTCTGTGCAGGCCACCCCTCCCCATGTCTTTGTTTAGGGGTGAACCCGCCGCTCTGTGTAGGACACCCTAAGAAATCGAGAAGGATAGCAGGAAAAGTTATGCACTAGGTGTTAATCTGATATTATGACACTGGGGGAGTTAGCATAAAGAGAAGTGGAGAGGCAAAGAGGATAGTGAACGTCCCAATATTATGTAAACCCGTGGGCCTCACAGAAACACATTGGACTATGACATTAAAAAAAAACCTCACAATTTTTTAATCACATGCAAAACTGATTGCTAAACTCTACAGGAAGATGAGGGGAAAAATTAAAATTAAAAAATATTTTCATTCACCTTAAAATCTTCCCAAAGTGCTGTTATAAGTAAGCTATTCGCTGTGGAAATTTTTCTCCCTGAAGCAGAGGCGTGTTAAAAAATTACATACTCCTCGAAACATGAATTCATGTCAGAGTATAGATAAGCGAGACATCCACATTACATTCAGATAAGTTTTAGTGATTAATAATAAACTGAGTTATTTTAACAGTTTGTGGAACATCAGATCATGATAATTAAAGGAAAATGTTCTAGGAAGTTTAATGAATCATAAACCATCATCACTAGAAATACAACCCATTCCCTGGTCAGACCATCACTTAATAAAGCTCCAACTTCCATACTATGACCTAATGCACTCAAAACCTACAAACACCAACAATCACAAAAGATACAAGAAATTTGATAAAGATGACTTTCTAAAACAAAATTCAAAAACTCACCCATCTCCCAACTGATATTAATAAAGCAATAACTTCCTGGAATGAAATGATAGCTGAGGCATCCACTCTAGACACACGCCATGTACACCCTACAAGGAAACAACACGAACAAAACTGAACACTGAACTAAAACAATTGAAAAGAGAATTGCGTAAAACTGAACGCAAATGGCGCCACACAATCTACAACCTTCCAATCACAATATATGGCTACACTCAAACTCTATAAGGATACCATTAACTCCTGTAAGAAAGACCACTACTCCAGCATTCTATCAAAAACCATAAACCACCCAAGGGAGCTTTTTGAAATAGTAAAATCACTAACCAACAAGATATCCCCCATAGCACCCCAAACCCTGTCTAACTTCTGCAAGGAAAAAATAAAACAAAGACCTATCCATAAGTTATCAAAACATACCTCGCCCCCCCTCCCCCCAGAAAACATACCTCACCCACCACAAACCCCCCCCGGTCAAGGTTGTCCCCTACATCAAAGGATGCACTCAGAAATATCATTTCCAAGCTAAATACCACCACCTCCTACCTCGACCCCTATCTAGTAAGCTGGATAAAAGCAACAAAATCAGAACTCTCTCCTTTTATCAACCTCTCCCTACAACAAGGCCACTTACCATCCTCCCTTAAACATGCACTAATTTGACCTATTCTGAAAAAAACACTCCGTGGATAAAAATTCCCCATCATCATACAGACCTATTTCCAGTCTCCCTTTCATGGCCAAACTGATAGAGAAAATAGTTCAGATTCAACTTCAGGAACATATCGAATCCTTCGCCCCACTAGACGAGCACTAGTATGGCTTTCGCCCATACCACGGAGTGGAGACGCTCCTCACTATTCTATTTGACTGACTCACATGTGGTATTGATATCACCAAACACGTCTTTCTCCTCATATTTGCAGACATCGCTGCAGCTTTTGATAGTATAAACTATCAAATTAGGATCTCCAGATTACATCAAATAGGAATCAAGGATACAGTATTAAATTGGTTTTCCTCTTATCTGTCAGGTCAAACACAACAGGTAAGAATAGATCATCATCTTTCTGATCCCTATAACAAAGAACAAGGACTACCACAAGGTTTCTCCCTCTCAGCCCTCCTTTTTAACATTTATATCCAGCCCATCTGCACTATTTTCAAAAAATTCCAGGCAAACTATCATATATACGCGGATGATATAATGTTATATCTCACGTTCAATTGCTCTAATCCCACAATTCAAAAAAACAACAGATTGCTTTGCTGAAATAACGGAATAGCTATTAACTCATAACCTTAGGATCAACTTCAGTAAAACTGAAGCATTATATGTAACGAGAAACCAGAACTTTACCTCGCCTACAGCCATCAGGATTCAGGACAAACAATTTGGTAAAAAACGAGGTAAAATACATCGGCGTAATCCTTGCTCGCACCCTAAACATGTCCTCATACATAAGAAAAAAAAATCTTCTACAAATTTAAAATGTTAAAACTAAAGTGGAACCTCGGTTTTTGTGATTAATCTGTTCGAAAAAGGCTGACTAAAACCGAATGTATGAAAACTGAAGCAATATTTCCCATAAGAAATAATGTAAATCCAATTAATCTGTTCCAGACACCCAAAAATATTAACAAAAAATACATTTTATAGATAACTATATGTTTACATACAGAAAACAATGAGAAATAAATATAAATGACAAATGAAATGGATAAATGAACATTTAACATCACCTTTACCTTTATTGAAGACTCTTGTTGGCATATGGAAGACAGTCAATCAGCAAGAGAATCAAAATAAAGAAAATCCCACTTCTGGCCACAAGATGGTGCTCCATTTTCAACTGTACGAAAACCAAGAATGTACGAAAACTGGGACAAAATCTTGACGAAAAAAGTCAACGAAAACCGAATCATACGAAAACTAGGGCATACAAAAACCGAGGTTTGACTGTACGTCCATTGCTCCACAATCACAACTAAATCTGTCATCAACGCAATCATTACACCCCACTTTGACTTCTCCAACACAATCCCTACATGGACGCACCAAACATACCATAAGACAGCTTCAAGTAGCTCAACAAGTTGCAGGTAGGATAGTTACAAATTTCAACCCAATTGAACACATCACCCCAATATTTTACGATTTGCACTGGCTCCCTGTACAGAGCTGCATAAACTATAAAATTCTAGTTACAACTTTCAAACTTCTCAATGATAACCTTTCCACCTTTCCAAGGAAACCCACACTCGCATACAACGAGACTAATAAAAATAAAATCACAATCCCATCAGATTTCAGAAAATCAAGAAAAAATAACAAAGCACTCTCCCACATTTGATTAAATTCTGACCACCATTTGATTAAATTCAACCTTCAATACACAACCATCAGAACATAAAAGCTCTGCAACCACCCCCACACAGATTCAAGAAATTCAATAAAGATGAATTTCTAGACAAAGTCATACCCAACCTATCCACCGACTCAAGCACCCTAGATGAAGCGATAGACAACTGGAACACCATACATAACGCCACCAGAAACGACAACCTACACTCCAATCCAACTAGAAAAGATAAAAACGCCCCATGGTTCCAAATTTCCACCAAAACATTAAAGACAGAATTAAGAAAAACTGACCGAAGATGGCGCCGCACAAAATCGCTAGAACATCTCGCAGACTACCGGGCCCTACTCACAAAATACAAGAAGTCCATTGACATGTCCAAGAAAGCATAGTTACGTACCTGTAACAGGTGATCTCCGGGAACAGCAGGAATTTAGTCTTCACATATGGGTATCGTCGGTACCGACGGAGCCTGTGCGGGAACGCTCCCCAGCGTCCAATAGGAAAGCTTTTGGGAGAATCCCACAGCGCCTGCGTGCTGCCTTCCTGCCTTTCCCAACTGTCCCTCTCCAGTTGAGTTTAAAGCTGAGACAAAAGAGAGAGGGAAAGAGAGAAGGAAAGAGATAGAGAGATACAACTCCTAGGGGAGGTGGGTGGGTTGTGATGACTAAATTCCTGCTGTTCCCGGAGATCACCTGTTACAGGTGAGTAACTATGCTATCTCCAGGAACAAGCAGGAATGTAATCTTCACATATGGGGACTCCCTAGCTGCAGATGCCAGGGAGAAGGCCCCAGAAGTTGTGTGCCCTTGTTAAAGGGCTCCACTTCCCCCCATGGATCTCTGGCATCCTACCAGGGATGGTGGGTAGGAGTTGATTAAGTATGGAACAGGAGTTGAAGAACAGCCTGACCAAACAAGGCATCCCGGCGGGAGTCCTTGTCTAAGCAGTAATGGGCTGTGAAGGTTATGAACCGAAGCCCAAGTAGCTGCTCGACAGATGTCATCAATAGACACAGAGTGAAGATGAGCCATAGAGGCTGCCATGGCTCTCACATTGTGCGCTGTGAAATGGCCTTCAAGAGGAAGGTTCTTACTCCAATAGGCAAAAGATATACACTGTGCAATCAAGTTGGACAGTGTTCTTATGGAGACAGGAAGTCCCAAATGACTAGGATCAAAAGCAACAAAGAGTTGAGAGGACTTTCTATGTTGCTGTGTCCTTTGCAAGTAAAAGGCCAAAGCCCTTTTACAGTCCAAAGTATGAAGATTCCTTTCTGCATTTGAGGCGTGAGGCCTTGGGAAGAATACAGGAAGGTAAACCGCTTGGTTTAAATGAAAAGGTGACACCACCTTTGGCATAAAATGTGGATGAGTCCTAAGGACTACTTTATCATGATGGAACCTTGTATAAGGAGGATCAGCCACCAACGCTTGCAGTTCACTGATGCGACGTGCTGATGTGATTGCAATAAGAAAGATGACCTTCCAGGAAAGGAATTTCAAAGAGGTAGTGGCTAATGGTTCAAAAGGCGGTTTCATGAGCTGCCCAAGAACCAGATTTAAGTTCCATGCCACCGGTGGTGGCTTAATGGGAGGCTTAGTTAAAAGAAGGGCTCTCATAAATCTCGCTATGAGAAGATGAGAGGAAATAGGTTGTCCATTTAGAGGCTTGAAAGAAGCTGCAATAGCACTCAAATGAACTCACTGAATTGGTCTTAAGCCCTGCATTTGATAAATGAAGGAGATACTCCAGTAATGATTCCAGAGGTATTGCAAGAGGGTCAAGACCCTTCTGCGAGCACCATATGGTAAACCTTTTCCAGTTGAAAGCATAAGAGCGTCTTGTGGAAGGCTTCCTGGAAGCATAAAGGATATCCTTTACTTGCTGGGAAAGGTTAAGACCGTGAAGTTCTAGGCTTTCAGCAACCAGGCCCTGAGATGCAGAGACTGGGGATTGGGAGGCCACAGCATCCCGTCATCTTGAGAAAGGAGATCTGGAGCAGATCCTAACTCCAGAGGCGGAGCTTGAGAGAGATGTAGGAGCAGAGGGTACCATGTTTGCCATGGCCAATGTGGAGCTATGAGAATCATATGACCTCTGTCTCTCTGAAGCTTGAACAGGGTTTTGGGAATTAGGGGACTGGGTGGAAAGGCATACAGGAAGTCCTGACCCCAATGGAGGAGGAAAGCATCCCTGGCCTGACAACCCTGAGCCGGAATTCTGGAACAGAACCGGGGAAGTTTGGCATTCAACGGACTTGCAAAGAGGTCTATGTCTGGGGTTCCCCACATTTGAAATATTTGGGACACCTGGTCTGCATGGAGAGACTATTCGTGTGTCTGCCCAAGGGTTTTGAATGCCTGGAAGATACACCGCAAAGAGATGAATCTGATGCTCTCTGGCGAGGGCCCATAGTCGCAAAGCTTCGTTGCAGAGCGACAGAGAGCCTGTCCCGCCCTGCTTGTTCACATAGAACATGGCTACTTGATTGTCCGTTTGAACTAGGACTGTCTTGTAGCTGAGCTGGGTGTGGAATACTCGAAGAGCAAGGAAGATTGCTCTGAGTTCCAGGAGACTGATGTGTAGATAGGCCTCCTGTGGGGTCCAGGTACCCTGGGTAGAGAGGCCTTGTAGGTGGGCTCCCCAATCCACCTGTGAAACATCTGTTGTTAGAGTGGCTTGGGGTGGGGGTTGCTGAAAAGGAGACCCCACCAGAAGGTTTTGGAGTGACTGCCACCATTGGAGGGACAAAATAAGGCGATCTGAGTTTGCTATTTTGTCTGACAGGCAACCTGACGCCTGAGTCCATTGCGTGGATAATGTCCACTGGGCTGCCCTCATATGGAGGCGAGCATAAGGAACCACATGCATGGTGGATGCCATGTGGCCTAGCAACTGTAGCATTTCCCGAGCAGTGAGGTTATGTTTTAGCACTGCTTGGGAAGCTAACTGCACAATGCGAAGGCAGCGTGGCTGTGGAAGGTAGGCCCTTGTCTGTTTGGTATCCAGCAGAGCTCCTATAAACGCTAGGACTGAGTAGGAGCAAGGTTGGATTTTGGGAAGTTTATGACAAGTCCCAAATACTGAAGGATGACCATTGTGCAAGAGAGCGCAACCCTGGCCTCTGGTTCTGAAGGGGCTCGAATGAGCCAGTCGTCTAAGTAAGGGAAGACGAATATTCCCAGGGTGCGGAGAAATGCTGCCACCACAGCCATGCATTTTGTGAACACCCTTGGTGCAGAGGCCAGGCCAAAGGGAAGAACCCTGTATTGGTAGTGCTTCCCTTGAAACAGAAAGCGAAGAACTTTCGGTGAGTTGGATGGATGAGAACATGAGTGTACGCATCCTTGAGATCTAGAGAATAAAGCCAATCCTGACTCTGAAGGTATGGCAGCAGAGTTCCTAGAAAAGTCATTCTGAACTTCTCTTTGAACAGGAATTTGTTAAATTCTCTGAGGTCTAAAATGGGTCTGTGTCCTCCTGTTTTCTTTGGAATAAGGAAATAGGGGGTGTTAAACCCTGTATCCCGTTGGGGAATGGGTACCTCTTCTATTGCCTTACCATTGTAGGAGGGGGCATGCTGAGGAAATGAAGCTTGTACCCCTCTCTTACAATAGACAGAGTCCAATTTTCTTCTGTTATCTGACCCCATCTGGGGGCAAAATGACATAACCTTCCTGGGATGGTGGAGGGTTCTGGGCCGTTCAGGGCCAGGAAGTCAAAGTTCTCTAGATAGGAGTCAAAGCCCCTGTGGAAGCTGAGTCTGCTGAGCCGGTTGAGGCTTAGCTGCTTTTGTCTTTCTTTGCCTAAGTTGCTGCTGCTGTCCCTTTTGGGCAGACTGACCTAAACGATGCCCCTGCTGGGTATAGGAGGGATAAAACCTCTTACTGAAGAATGGTTTCTTAGAGGACTTTTTCCTCACAGGATAAACTGTAGATTTAGACAATCTATCCAAAGTGATATTGTCAGCATCTATCTCATTAGTTTTTCCTGCCAATTCTTGCCAAAGAGATTCTCTCCTGTGCAAGGAATATTCCCTAGTTCATCCTGTACCCAAATTTCCAAGTCAGATGCCTGGAGCCAGGCAATCCTACGTGCACCTATGGCAATGGCAGAGGTTCTGCTTATGCACTCAAAGCAGTCAAAGGCTGCACGATTCACAAACTTGGAAACATTCTGAGTATGTTTGACTAGGGCGAGGTCATCTTGCCTCTTATCAGGAAGGAGAGGGCTTATAAGCTCTAAATCTCCTGTGACCTCCTTAAGGAACATTCCCATATATAAGATATGGGAACTGATCCTAGCAGAAAGCATGGAAGCCTGGAAGGTTCGACGTCCAAAGGCGTCAAGAGTCCTACACTCACGTCCCGGAGGATTAGATGCATGCCTTTTTGCACTCTTTATCCTTCTCATAGCTGATTCCGCCACCATGGAATGGTGTGGTAATTGAGTCTTCTGAAACCCAGGACAGGGAGAAACTCGATACATGGTGTCCAGTCTTCGAGAGTGAGGAGATGTGGTTAGAGGTGTTTCCCACATCCTTAACATAAGATCATGCAAGGTCTCATGAATAGGTAAGGTAGCTGCCTCCTTGGGCGCTTTAGGGTATTGTAGGATTTCTAATTCCTTTGCCCTAGGCTCTTTTTCAGGAGCCACTGTGATGGAAAGACCTCGGGCCACATCTCAGATAAAATCCTGAAAGGACATATCTTCTGGTGGAGACATCCTACGCTGAGGAGAAGAGGAATCCTCAGGAAGAAGTACTCTGGTATCAGCAGAGCTTTCAGAGTCTTCAGACTCATCCGAGGATTCAAAGTATCTCCGATCCAGGTGATCATGCAAAGAACGGTACCGGTACTGATCGAAGTTGGCATCGGAGTGGTCTGGTACCGACTTGTCGATGTCGGATAGAGACGCATGACTCGGTCCCGGTAGAATATCTGCCGATGTCGATGCAGTCGGTGCCGGTACCGGAGTCGGTGCCGGTTGAATTGTCTGAAGCAGTTTCAGGGTCATCGAGGCCGTGAGAAGAGCCGCCAGACTGCATTCAATAGCCAAGAATCTCTGGTCTATCGACGCTGCTGATGCTTGGGTATCGGTGCCGGATGAAGCGGTCGGCACCCCAGAGCATGGCACCAGTAGTTCTGCCGAGGTTGAAGCCTCGAGAACATCCTGGAGCCCCGTTAGTGCTTTGGAAACCGAAGCCTCCCGCCGGGGCAATTCTGTCAGTGAAAGTCCCTCAAGGGCAACGGCAGAGGCATCTCGATGTTTAGAAGGAGATCTACCCTTTGAGGACCGGCTAGATTTATGTTTAGTTACCTGAGATCCATGGGAGGAAGACGAAGCCCTGGAAGACGTCGATGCCACAGAGGCTGCATCAGAGGGAAAAAGGGTGCTAATTTTAGCAGCTCGGTTTTGACGGCCCCTTTTCGATATCATCCCACAGGCAACACACTCTGAAATAGAGTGGTCAGGACCTAAACATTTGAGGCACCACTCATGGGTGTCGGTGACAGAGATGGTATCGCCACACTTATAACAGTTTTTAAAACCCGAAGCGGGTTTTTCCATTTTGAAGGAAAAAAGTTGGACCTAGTGCCCAAAATGGTGCGTGGCACCTGAGGAGAAAATTACTGGAAAAGACTCCAGAAAGAAAGTTTTGTTTTTTGTTTTTTTTTAAAGAAAAAAAAAGAAAGAACCACCGGCGGTACCGGTGTAGCATCGAGGGAAGGCAGACGCGACCACAAAAAAAAAAGAATAGGAGGAAATTTTTTCTGCGGTGACAGGCTCCGCGGAAAATGAAGAACTGGAGAGGGACAGATGGGAAAGGCGGGAAGGCAGCACGCAGGTGCTGTGGGATGTTCCCAAAAGCTTTCCTATTGGACGCTGGGGAGCGTTCCCGTGCAGGCTCCATTGGTACCGACGATACCCATATGTGAAGACTACATTCCTGCTTGTTCCTGGAGATAAACTATTACTCAGGTATCCTGTCAAAATCCCTAAATCGTCCCAGAGAGCTACTTAACATTGTGCAAAACCTAACTAGTAAAAATTACAATTCCTCCTCTATCAAATGTGACATATCCCCTCAAAACACTAGCTATACACTATATGAATAAAGTTAAGCCTATAGCACAAACATCCATTAGAACCATAATAGCACAATCTGACCCTTCCAACTCCTGGTCTAATTTTCAACCAATCTCAAAGGAAAACCTTTGGCGTGGCCCTTAGGCGTAGGACCGTGCGGGGCCGTTTAAAATGCTGCTACATTGGTTCTGCTTGCTGTGGAGATCGAAGCAGTGGAGGGGTGATGTCGACAGCGGAGGTTGTGAGTGGGAGCTTAAACACCTGGTGGTATGATATCTACCTCTTCAGATGCTATGTGGAGCATTTCTTCTTGTCTCCTCTATTCCTTTAACTATCACTGTATCTCTTATTCTGTCCTATCTAATTAATGGCGTTCTTTTCATATTTTCTGTAACTTTTATGTAATATTGTAAACCGCTCTGATGCTTTGGCTTGAGCGGTATATCAAATGTAATAAACAAACAAACACTATCACTAAACTAAATACCACATCTTACCTCGATCCCTGCCCAGTCCACTGGCTGAAAACTGCATTACCAGAACTCTCATCATTCATCCTCCCGATGATTAACCTCTCTCTCACGCATGGATACTTTCCACCAACTCTCAAACATGCACAAATCTGCCCAATATTAAAAAATAATAGCCTTGACAAAACCTTCCCCAACTCATACAGACCTATCTCTACTATCCCATTTCGGGCAAAACTTACCAAAAAAGTGGTCCAAATGCAACTCCAGGGCCACATCGAAACATCAGCCCTCCTGGATGACCAGTAATACGGTTTCCGACCCTACCAAAGTGTGGAAACACTACTTACGGTACTAATAGACACATTGACACAGGGTATTGATAACAAAAAACAGACATTTAGCCTCCTATTTTTAGACATCACGGCAGCCTTTGATAGTGTTAACCACCTATTAATGTTATCCAGGCTCCAACAGATAGGTTTAACAACAGTACTGAATTGGTTCGCATCATATCTAAATGACAGAACTCAAACTGTAAGAATCAACCAGCAGACCTCGGAAACCTTTAAGCAGGTGCAAGGACTCCCCCAGGGTTCTGCGCTCTCCGCCCTCCTCTTTAATATATATCTGCAGCCCATATGCTCAATCTTCATAAAACACCGCATAAATTACCACATTTACGCGGATGATATAATTCTTTACATCCCATTCAAAATACCAAACTTGCCCACTCAATGGCTCTCAAGCTCATTTAATGAAATCTCACTATGGCTAACGTCCCACCACCTACATATCAATCACTTAAAAACGGAAGTTTTATTCGTTACCAGAAACCAAAATTTTATACCGCCATCAACCATCCGACTACAGGACTCCGACATCTTGGTAAAGAAGAAGGTGAAATATCTAGGAGTCACGCTTGACCAGACTCCAAGCATGCAAACACACATCGAGAATACAGTCACTAAAATACATTATAAACTCAAACTCCTAAAGCAGCTCCGACCTCTAATCCACTTACAGGACTTCATATCAGTAATACAGGTGTATATCACGCCTCACTTTGACTTTGCCAATGCAATTCTCCAAGGAACATCCAAACAATCAGAAGGCTCCAACTAGTGCAAAACATTGCAGCTCGAACTATCAAGAACATCAGTGCCATTGAACACATCACGCCTACTCTCTACGAATTACACTGGCTACCTATCCAAAGCCGCATAAAATATAAAATACTGGTAACAACATTTAAAATTATCAACAATTTAGCAACCTCATTCTTACATATGCTTATCAATATGGAAAAACCCACCAGAAGTCAAAGGAGTAAAAACAACAACAAATTAACAGTTTCAAAGGACTTTAGAAACTACAAGAAAACAACAAACAGTAAAGCATACTCGCAGTTTGCACCGACACTCTGGAATGAGTTACCTGCCGAACTCAGAGAGGCCAATGACATCCAAACGTTCCGCAAAAACCTTAAAACACATCTATTTACGCTACACTTTAGCCCACAAACACTCTTTCACAAAAGAACAGAAAATAACACATCTCAATCCTACAACAGTCTGCCTGAGCAGCTAATCTCCCCACCAGCCTGATAGCACATTATCCCACAAGCTTATGCTATATAACCTATGTAAAAAACTGATACAACAGTTTTTCCAACAGCTTATTGTATATAGTTCCAACAGCGTTAATGAAAGTAAATTGAGTATCCAAAATTAATGTAAATAGCTTTAATGTAAGCGGATTGAGTACATGTTTGTACAATTCATATTGTAAACCCAACAGTTACAATGTAAGTGAATTGAGTACTTGCTTGTACAATTCATATTGTTGTTCCTTGTAAACCATGTTTGATACTTGGGAAAACACGGTATATAAATATATATTAAATAAATAAATAAATTGTCCTTAACCTGTGGAACTCCCTTCCAGACCACCTAAAAGAAATAAAAGACCTCTCAACATTCCAAAAAAAACTTCACACACCTCTTTATACTTCTTTGGAAATTAACCTAATAGTAACAACCCCACCCCTTCCACTAATTTATTTATTTTTATTTATTTATTTATAGACTCTTATATACCGCACTATTAGGCATCAGCGCGGTTCACAAAAAACAGTGAGATACACAATTCAACAGTACTTTGTGTTTACAGAAAACAGGAGAATATAACTCGGATAACAGGGTATATAATTAATAAACATAGTCATAATATCATCATGGCTTCAGTTTTGTGTGTATGTGGTCTGTGGGGTATCTGTATTGTATGTGTATGAGTGGAAGGTCTGTGGGTTGGTTGAGATGTCTTTATTGTTTACTGGATAAGATAAAAGGAAGAGGTAGTGTTTCAAAGCTTTGCGAAACTGCAAAAGGTCTGGTATTGCTCGGATGTTTTGAGGGAGGCTATTCCAACACCTTGGTGCACAGAATAAAAAGGCCCTGTCTGAAGTAGTTTTGGTACACTGTGATATTGATTTAGGGACTAACAGAGTATTGAGTGTTACTGACCTTCTGTCTCTATTGAGGGGTGGTGTTTGGATCAAGTCTGATATTGATGAAGATGAGAGTTCTTTGAAGGCTTTGAATGTAATTAGTAAAATTTTGAAAGTGAGTCTACTTTGAATTGGGAGCCAATGAAGATGTTTTAGAATAGGTGAGATATGGTCTTTCCGGGAAGCTCCAAGAAGGACTCTAGCTGCAGCATTCATAGCCATTTGAAGTGGGTGTAAGGTGGTTTGTGGAAGACCTTGTAAAATTGAGTTCGCATAATCAAAATGAGGTATGATTAGCGCCTGATAGATGGTTCTAAAATCGTCTGGCTCTAGCAAGGATCGAAGGTGTCTAAGGGAGCGTATTTTGTGATATACTGCTCTTACAATATTACTAATATGTGCTTTCATATCTAATTTCTGGTCTAAAGTGATACCGAGGTATCTGATGGTGGTCTTGGTCTGGAGGTTAGCATCATTCACTTTCAAAAAGGATGGAGCAGTGAAATTTTGGTTACGTGTAATAAATAACACCTCCGTTTTCTTGTGTTGGATCCTTAGATTTTGGGATTGTAGCCAGTTGGATACTTCATTTATGCAGTTAGTTAATGGATTGAGATCAGGGTTCTCAGTTGTAAAAGGAAAATATAAAAGTACATCATCCGCGTATATCATGCAGTTAACTCTAAAGGATCGAATCAGGTTACAGATAGGCTGCATGTATATATTAAACATAAGGGCGGAAAGGGATGAGCCTTGAGGGACCCCTTGTTTTTGATGAAACTGATCTGATGAAGTATCATTGGATCGTACTTGTTGCCATCTGTCAGAATTCATCCCCCCCCAGCTGAGCTACTCAAAACAATATCCTTTCACATTTGACAATCAAACTTGAATATAGTTTTACGTTTATGATTGTTTTCTTTTAAAACAATATTAATGTAAATAGTTATAATTTGTTCTTTGTAAATGAATACGTACCTTCCATTGTACTAGTCTAAGTTTGTTTAATTTGTAAATCACATTTGATCGCCCGGAAAATGCAGTATAAAAATTTAAAATAAATAAATAAAATGTTAGAAGGTTCCTCTTACAATTTTAAGAGTTGGTTGATAACTTTGTAAAAAACCAGCTTTACCTAGTAAACTTGAGTTTAGTTGGTTTTTAAATTGGATACTATTCAAAGACAGTGTACTAGCAAAACAAATATGTCCTGGCTATTCTCTTTTCATGATTTCCTTGCAGTCTGCATGTTCTACAAACTATTGAAAATGTGGCAGTTCTAGGATGAATCTGTCTCCAACTTTGCATTATCTTCACTGGCTCCCAGTGCTAGGTTTAACATTACATGCATGCCTTGCTTTCAAAGCTTTGAATGAAATGAGGGCCCAAGTACTTAACCTGACGATTATTCAAATAAACCAACGGGCCAATATCACTGTTCTACACATTTTCAAAAATGTTTGCTTCAGAAATTAAATGTGCTATTTCTTAATGAATTTGATACGCTGAATTCAAATGATAGTGAAATTGGTCAATTAGCTTCTGTTTCTATGATATGTTGAAGAATGTACATTTTACCACTATGTATGGTGAAATTCAAGCCTAAATCCTTTTAAATCAAAATCTTATTACAAATGAAACTTTGCACAATAACAAGCATGTTTTTATAAAGCACAGTTACTTACCTGTAACAGGTGATCTCTGGGAACAGCAGGAATAAGTCTTCACATATGGGTACGTCGGTACCGACTGAGCCTGCGCGGGAACGCTCCCCAGCGTCCAAAAAGAAGGCTTTTGGGAGCATCCCATGCGCATGCGCGCTGCCTTCCTGCCCATTCACTTCCCTCTCATCAGTTGGGTTTGTAGTTGAGACCGAAGGAGGGAAGTAGACAAATTAGATAGAGAGAGAGAGAGAGAGAGAGAGAAACAACTCCTAGGGGAGGTGGGTGGTTGTGAAGACTTATTCCTGCTGTTCCCAGAGATCACCTGTTACAGGTAAGTAACTGTGCTATCTGCAGGAACAAGCAGGAATGAGTCTTCACATATGGGGACTCCCAAGCAATGTTCCCTCTAATTTTCTGTAGGCTGTGTGCGCATAAAATATCAGCTGTGCAGCTTTTGAAGGAAGGTTAAATTTTTGTGCGCCACATAACGATACTCGGATTCATATACTTTAAACTTTGACTACACGTCAGAATACAGTATGTACACCACATTGATTGCACTAGAAAATATTGTATAACTTGTGAAAACCATAAATACACAACAACTTTTCAATTTTAAGAACGTCTGTGTTTTCTATCAGAATCAGAACCTTAATTTTTGTGCGCTCTGTTGTAAAGTATGTGCGCTCACTCGACGAGGTGTGTGCGTGCGCACACGCGCACAGCTTAGAGGGAACAGTGCTCCCAAGCTAAGATGCCTGGAGGAGGTCCCAACATGTTGTAGATTTAGTCAATGGGCCATGCTATCTCCCAGAACCTGAGGCATTGAAGGGATGGAGAGTAGGAGTTGAAGTGAGAAGGGTGTGCTGTGGAACAGCTTGACTAAACAAGGCGTCTGGAGAGGAGTCCTTGTGTAGATCAGAAATGTTAGTGAAAATTGGATTCCAATTTCTAATGTGGACCTTAGTCAAAAATATTGCAAAAGTATTTGTTGAGAGTAATGGTCTGGTGCTAGAAACCAGTACATTATCCTCAAAGAAATACCTTACTGTGAAGTAGAGGAAATAAATTTCACAATACAGGCAGAGGTCAGAAGCCTAAATGGCTAGAACTAATCCCAGAAGAAAAAACTGGGAGAGTTTAATGGGGTTGGATCTTGGATGAGAAGCTAAAGCTTCTGTAGGCCAACATTTGAAGCTCTTTGTCCTTGGAGCAGAAAAAAACTATAGGAAAAAGAGGAGATAAATCTGACCGGTTTGCAAAAAAGGATGGGTCTTTGAGACCCCTCTATCCAAATGAAAGAAGGAAACATTTGTAGTAGGCGGTGTAGCCTCCAATTTCTTGAAGATCAGAAAGGTCTTCCCCAAGTGATGTCACCTAGGATGACTTTACATGGAGAGTTTCAGATGTAACGTAACCAGAGAGGTTACAGTAAAAGAAGGTAGTTTGTGATTACCATAGAAATTGGTTGTCCATAAACCTTATGGCATGCTGGAACAGCATTAATATGGACAGTAACAAATCTTTCAGAGTGAGATATGTGTATTTATATACACACATATATATATATATATAAAGAAAGAAAGACTCACTTAATAACAAGAAGGAGTAAAACCTGCTTGAAAATATGGATAGAGAACCATAAAGAAGGTTACATGGGAACCAGTGGAATTTTCCTAGTGAGAAGGATAGGTCTAGATCTCTTTAAAATTCTAGACTTTGAATAACCAGAAAAGGAGATCTACGTGAAGGGGTGCAGAGAAAACCTTAGTCTTAAGACGAGAAGTCTGGATCCTTCTATAACTTCAGTGTGGAGAAAAAGACGCAATAAAAGGGAATACCATATTTGCCCATCTATGAGGGCAATATGAGTATAATGCGTTCTTTGTTCAGCATAAGCTCCAATGAAGTATTGGGAATTAGAAGGAATGTGGTAGACAAGGACCGACTGCAGTGAAAAGAAATGCATCCCTGTTGGAGAAGTTCCACTGGAGATGTGGAACAACTCAGGGAATTAAGCCATTCTTTATGCTTTCACGTGATCTAAGCCCTGGTTCATTTTTCCTAAAAGGAAATTTTAAGGAAGATGGTAAAGGTAGGAAAAAAAACAGTCATGTGGGAGCATGACTGGGCAAGCCTTTGAACCATCTGGAAGCTACCCACCAGGAATGGCTCTGACGCTCTCTGGCAAAGGCCCATAGTTGCAGAGCTTTTTGTAGAATTGCAGAGAGCATGTTGTAGGTTGCCCAGGTGAGATCTGGTTGTTTAACTACCAGTGTGCAACCTAATCTATTCTGTGGGAGCCAAAGAATTGAAGATGGCTAAGAATAGCAGACAGGCTGGTTGCCTGCAACAATAAATTGTCCAAGTAGGTTATTGGAACCTCTCTTGGAATTATGTGTTATTAAGGCAGCAAAAAAAGGATAGGTCCTATAGATTGGACAAGGACCGACAGACAGAATTAGAAGTGACTAACTCTCAATTATGGTCTGATAAGCTGTCTTAAAAGAACTATTTGAAAGATTGCAGAGGGGAGAAACTCTGTATGGAAATTACTTACTGGAGTAGGTATTGAAGACAATCCTATGGCTTAAAAGGTAAGCCCTCCAGTGAAATAATATCACTCTTAGATTGAAAATGTCAACTAAGAGGGATAGAAGTAATACAGAGTTGGGAAGATTTACAATTTGGTAGTCCCTGAAAAGGGTAAAGCTCCCCTGCAGTCAAAGTATAAGATATCCTCGTACAGGACAACTGCCAAGGTGAAGGGCATAGCATACCTTGTAAGTAGTTGTAACTCCTCTGTTTAAATTAAAAGGAGAGGAGAAAACTGTTACCTGTGGGGCATGATTATCCTCAATAGCTCTAAGAGCTGAAAGGATGGATTACCCTTGGCAAGAGATTCATGCCTAAAGTAGAGGATTGAGGCAGTGTATTACTGACCTCTTAATAAGGATGAGAAGAACTACAATGCTTCTATAGTTAAGAAGTAGTGGTTCTGAAACTCAACAGGAAAAAAGATTTAATGAAATAAAAAATCAGAAACCCTACGACTGCTCTGAGCCTGTTGAGACTTTGGTTTTCTTAGATTGGTATGATGTTGCCCTTCTTTGGAAACATCTGCATGATGGGTAGAAGATGAATAAAACTTTTTCCCCTTAGGGGAATAAAGATTGTTAGGAGATTTTTTAGTAGCTGGGGTACAGGAAAGTTTTGACAATCTTCTGAAAGTAACACTATCAGTGTTTAACTGCTTAGCTTGAAATAAAGCATCCTTGTTAAAGAGATTTTCACCAGTACAAGTATTTCCCAGCTTTTCTTGTACCCATTTGTCCAAGTCTGAAGCTTGGAGCCAGGCTATGCGTCGTGCTCCTATGGCTATAGCAGAAGTTCTGCTAATAGACTCAAAACAGTCCAGGGAAGCATGATTCCAAGGAATTTAGAGACATTTTGAGCATGACTGACTAATATGGAAAAGTCTGCTCTTTTATGTTCTTGAAGAAAAGGGTTCAAAGACTTTAAGTTCTTTGTGATCTCTTCAAGAAATAATCCCATATAGAAAATATATGAGATAATTCTTGCTGAAAGCATGGATGCCTGGAAGCATCGACGTCCAAAGGCATCTAAAGTTCTAGACTCACGACCTGGCAGATAAGAAGAGTGCTTCTTTATACTCTTAATACGCCTCATTGCTGATTCTACAACAATAGAATGATGAGGAAGTTGAGTCTTTTGAAAACCTGGAGAAGGTGGCACTTTGTACATGGAGTCAAGTGTCTTAGAATGTGGTGATACCGTTAAAGGAGTTTCCAACATTCTGAAAAGTAGATCTTGTAAGATCTGATGCAAAGGAAGCATGATTGTCTCCTCTGGAATCCAGGATTGCAGGATGTCTGAATCCCCTGGGAAGGATTCTTTACCAGGTATAGAAATGGCAAGTAATTTTGCCATATCAAGCAGAAAAGCTTGAAAAGAAATCTCCCCTGAGGGGGACCCTCTAAAATGAGGGGTAAAGGCTAGACTTGTTGAAGATTCAGCCTTGGTACCGATGGATTCATCCCAGTCATCGGGATCGGAAGACCTGAAAGGGTGAAGCATCGGATTTTCCTTAAAGTAATGTCTTCTCCATGCTAGAGATCAATTCCAGGCTCGGCATCGAAGGAAGCGAGTCTGTCGAAGTAAGCATGGACGGTACAGACACCGATGCCCATGTCGATACTAGTACTGGTACCGAAGCCGATACCAATACTGGAAGATTGGTCTGCAGCAACTCTAGCGGTACCGAAGTAACCGAGAGCGCTAGACTGTGATCATCGGTGAGGAGTGTTTCATCCATCACCATAGCCGATGCCGGGGTGTCGGTACCGCTCGAAGCGGCCACAACCACCAAGCATGGCGCAGGTATGTTCATCAAGGTAAGAACCCTGGGAACAACCTGAAGCCCCGTTAATTCTTTGGAGCCCGAAGACTCCCGCCAGGGCTTTATTGCCAATATGTCCTTGAGGGCAAGGCCAGAGCCATCTCGATACTGGGAAGGAGATCTACCACTCGAGGACTGGCAAGTCTTTACAGACTTTTGTTTGGTTACCTGATCCTGTGGAGATATTGTATCTGGTGACATCGAGTGCGATGTGAACCGGGTATCGAGTTGTGCTCGATTCTGAAGATTTCTTCAATTTGAGCTCCAGCAGGAGAGACACTCCAGTGGGCAATGGTCAGGACCCAAGCATTTTAGACACCAAGTATCTATTGCTGAAAACATATCTGTACTGCTACACTTTGAGCATTCCTTAAGGGTAGTGGCTGGCTTTTCCATGATGGAAAGATAGAGGCCTAGAAACCTAGAAAGTGTCAGACACTAAAACAGGAAAATTTCTGAAGAAAAAGAAGAAATTCTTTAGAAAAAAGAAAGAAAAAGACCGGCGGTACCGGTGGTGTCGAGGGAAGGCAGACGCGACCACAAAAAACTAAGAATAAAAAGAAGAGTTTTCTGCGGTGACAGGAATATGTCCTGCCGGCTCCGCGGAAAATGGAAAACTGATGAGAGGGAAGTGAATGGGCAGGAAGGCAGCACGCATGCGCGTGGGATGCTCCCAAAAGCTTTCTTTTTGGACGCTGGGGAGCGTTCCCACGCAGGCTCCGCTGGTACCGACGTACCCATATGTGATGACTCATTCCTGCTTGTTCCTGGAGATAATAAAGTTCATAAACGTACTTAGAAGAAACACAGGAGTAATTATGTTTGCAATTTAACTTTCATTAAGAACATTTGTAAGTACATTCTAGCAATTTTTGTTCTCATTCAGTGGCTTCACGACTCTTCCTGATCTGTTTCTTGTAATGAAGCAATGGAATATCCCTTGTCACTGTCCAGCAGTAGTCTGAAAGCATTGATGGACTCCATTTAGCCTGATACCTCTTTTCTATGGCTGCAATGTCTTGGTGAAATCGTTCTCCATGTTCATCACTTACTGCTCCACAATTTTGTGGGAAAAAATCTAGACGAGAGTGTAGAACATGAATCTTTAAGGACATGTTGCAACCAAGGTTTTTGTATGCTTTGAGAAGATTTTGAACAATCTCTTGGTAATTATTTGCTTTGTTGCTTCCAAGAAAATTTTGTCTCACTGATTCAAATGCTATCCATGCAGCCTTTTCCTTTCCACACAATAAACGAAGAAATTCGTCATCTTGAAGAAGTGCACGAATCTGAGGGCCAACGAAAACTCCTTCCTTAACTTTGGCATCACTCAGTCTAGGAAATTTACCACTAAGATACCTGAAAGCAGGTTTAGTTTTATCCATCGCCTTGGCAAAGTTTTTCATTAGTCCCAACTTGATGTGCAAGGAAGGCATCAAAATCTTGTTGCTGTCTACAAGTGCTGGAAACAGAACATTTTTGCTTCCAGGATCCACTGACTGACGGAGTGGCCAGTCCCTTTTGACAAAATGGCACTCTCTAGCACTACTATCCCATTCACACAGGAAGCAGCAGTACTTGGAGTCCCCCACCCTCCCCATCCATCATCTCCCCTTTCCTTGTCTAATCCCAAGGTGTCCAAGATCTCCTCTTCCCCCCCTCCCTGTGTACAGCATATCCCTCCTCTTCCCTTTGCCTTACAGCTTTTACCAGGTCTTACCTCTCCCTATTGGCACCTGAATTGCAGCCAGTGCATGGGGGACCTTGGCCATACACCCAAACTCAAGCACTGTCATGTCAAGGCTTCCCAACACAGACTTCCTGTCAAAGGGGGAGAGACTCAGAAGTGCTTCAGCGTGGGGCTGCACAGAAAGGGTCCACACTGTGCTGAGAGTAGCATTTAAGTGCTGCTGTTATGCTGAAAAAGAGACGGTCTGCCTAGTGACAGGGCCAGTATTAGTGAGGAGAGCCTTAAAATGAATGTGACACACACCTACTGAGTAAGTCTTGACACCCTGAAGACCAAAGCAAGAGGGCGACCACTTTAAAGTCACCACAGATTGACCATAGTTGTTGATCATAGTTTATACATTTCAAAAGTTGTTTCATATTGTCATAAGTCTCTTTCATAAAAGCTGCATGGCCAATAGGAATTGATGGTAGCAAGCTGCCATCAAGCAGCAATACAGCTTTAAGACTTGCTTTGGATGAATCAATGAAGAGCCTCCAATCATCTGTATTGTAACTGATATTGAGAGCTGCCATTAAACCTTTTACGTTGTTGCAAGCAGCAAGATAACCTTCTTTGAAAAAGAATGACACCAAGTCTTTCTGACGGTCCCAGAAAAAAAGAAATTTGAACGTCACCAGCCAGAAGATTCCACTGCTGTAGTCTGGAACCCAAAAGCTCAGCTTTATTCTTCGGGAGATCCAAATCCCTGACAAGGTCGTTCAATTCACCTTGCATTATGAGGTGTGGCTCATTAGCAGTAGCCAGAAGAAACTCTGAGTCACGTGAGGTTGACGGTTCATGACTACAAACTTCTTCCTCTTCCTCACTTGATTCTAATAATGATTCTGGCATTTTGGGAATTGGCAACCCTTCTCCATGAGGCACTGGGCGTATTGCAGATGGAATTTTTATTTTATTTATTTATTTATTTAATGTTTCTTTTATACCACGCTATTTAACATCAGTGCGGTTTACAGGTAACACATTTGTGCAGTGCAGGCAGGTCTGCACTGGACTTACAATGAAACGGGGTTCTTTATACAGGGCTAACAGGGAAACTATGTACAATTTGGCTGCCACAGGCTATATGGGCAGCTCAGCATTATTTACAGGTCTAACAACTTAACTATGTACAATCTAGCTGTCTGTCGCAGGGTGTGTGGACAGCTCATCATTATCTACGGTTAGGGTCAGCTATACACAGGGGTGGTGATTTCAAGGGAGTGGGGCTCTCGAAGGCAGGGCTGAAGGTGTGTGAGGTGGCTACGCTGGGGGTGCTGGCTTGGGTCCGGAGTGTGGGTGGCTGTGAGATGTCATCTGGTTCAGTATAATACTGGAGAAACAGATGGTGCTTCAGTGCCTTTCTAAACTGGGAGAGGTTATTGCTGGCCCGGATGGCCGTGGCAGGGCGTTCCAACAGGAAGGTGCATAGAGTGCGAAGGCTCTGTTTCTCGTGGCCCGAGAGCATTTGGTGATTGCCTTCGGGAGTATCAGAGTATTGGTGGTGGCTGATCTCCTTACCCTGTTGAGGGGGGTGGTCTGGACAAGCTCCGTGAGGGAGGTGGAAGAGCACTTGTTGATGGCTTTATATGTCATCGTTAAGATCTTGAAGGAGATCCTGCAGTGTACCGGGAGCCAGTGCAGATGTTTCAAAACTGGGGTGATATGGTCCCTTCTGGAAGCTCCATGCAGGATTCTGGCAGCTGCATTCATTGCGAGCTGCAGGGGGTTAAGCGAGCTTTTCGGGAGGCCATGCAGTATTGCATTAGCATAATCAAAGTGTGGCATTACTAGTGCTTGATAGACTGTCCGGAAGTCTTCCGGCTCTTGCAACTGTCGCAGCGTCCGAATTTTGTGGTAGATTGCCTTTACCATATTGCCTATCTGTGCCTTCATGTTGATTTGTTGGTCCAGCGTGACCCCTAGGTACTGTACCGTGGGCTTGCTGAGGAGCTCTGCATCATGTACCTTCAGTGAGGAGGGCAGAGTGAATGCAGGATTCCTGCTGATGAAGAGGACCTCCGTCTTCTTGAAATTTATTTTGATCTTCTGCGTGTGTAGCCAATCTGTGACCGCATCAAAGCAAGTGGACAGCGGGGAGAGGTCAGGATGCTCTGTCTAGATTGGCGTGTATAGCAAAGCGTCATCAGCATAGATTAGACAATTGATGTTTAAGGATCGGATGAGGGTGCAGATGGGTTGCATGTAAACGTTAAACAGTAGGGCTGAGAGTGAAGATCCTTGTGGCACGCCCTTCTCTTGCGGGAAAGGTGTGGAGGTGGAGGGGCCGGAACGGACATGCTGCCATCTGTCAGTCAGGTATGATGCACACCAGTCCAGTGCTGAGCCGTGGACTCCCTTCTCCCTGAGGCGTGATAGGAGTAGTTCGTGGCTGACAGAGTCGAAGGCAGCAGCAATGTCCATGAAGATAAGGGCAAAACCTTGTCTAATGTTGTCCAATCCTATGGTTAATGTACTGAATAAGGTGGTCAGCAGTGTCTCTACACCATGTGCCTCCCGGAATCCATGCTGGCAGGGGTCGAGGGGTGCGTTGATCTCAATGTGATGGTGCAGTTTACCACACTAAATACCAAGAGTTTGGTCAATAACTTCCTGTTAGCCTAACCAGATTGACCCACTCCCATTCACATAGTGCTCTGACAAGATGGGTTCCCTCATTACCACCATAATAGGATGCTATTTCGTCCTTTCAGGCTGGTTCTCCAACTCTCTAGCCTCAACCACAGCATCCAACCAGATTCCAATATTACTGAGCCAAGGGAGAAGGTGGACTAGTGCTTCCCATAACAACATAACTTGGGACTCCCGCTCACACCACCCCCATCTGTTACACATTGCTCTTCAACACAATATGAAACCGAAACAAATTCAAAACTCCTACCCTCATAACCTAAAATGTGCCCTCATCAATGCCCGTTCTATCCGGAAGAAGTGGCCAGCCGTCACTGACCTAATTGCTAGCCACGGCCTTGATATACTCATGGTCACGGAGACGTGGTTATCTGCTGAAGACAACGTAATACTCAACCAGCTCCTCCCTCAGAATTTCACCATACATTCAAGTCATAGACAAGAAAAAAGAGGAGGTGGCGTGCTCATCCTCACCAGGACAGACCTCCATTTTCGAACAGTGCACACCACCAATACAAACTACCTTGAGACCGTCACCATCTCCAACAAACGCTGCATAATCAACCTGCTTTACAGAGCACCTTCAGCTTCCCCAGATGATCTCGCGGCTATCATCGATTTGGCATCCAACACTCATAACCCAGGCCTCCCAAATTGGATCCTAGGCGACTTCAACCTGCCTACATTGCAAGATCATCAAGCAACAGCCTTCTTGGATGCCCTGGAAAATCTTGGTTTCAAGCAACTAGTTAATGATTCTACTCATATTAAGGGAAATATCTTGGACCTTGTATTCGCCCCGCGAACCTCTCTTAACCCAGCCCAGGATCCCATAACCTCCATAACTTCTGTTCCTTGGTCAGATCACAAACTGATCATCATTCAGATTCCCTCTTACAAAGCCTACACAAAAACCAACAAAATCCAAAGCAACACCGCAAGACCGCCCTCTCGATCTTTCAAGCCTTACAACAGAGATCTTATCCTTGCTGAAACGCAGCAACTCATCTCTGAATCCACCCAGAACCTTGACAACCTAATTTCTCAATGGAACAACTGCCTCAGCTCAATTGCCCTACGTACAACATCCAACAGGCCTCCAGGTAAAAGAGTAAGTGCCCCATGGTACTCAGCTGATCTTAAAGCATCACTTAACCACTTACGGAAACTGGAGAAACGCTGGCGCCGATCTCACTCTTTAAATGACCTGTCAGCATACAACGGTCATCTGGCTGCACACCGCAACGCAATCACCAACACAATGAAGCAGTACTACTCTGACACCTTAATGAGATCACTTAATAAACCACATGACCTCTTCGACCTTGTCAAGACTTTATCCAAGGAACCATCCTCTGGACCTCCATTTGAGCTACACCCACAAGATTTTGCAACCTATTTACAATCCAAGATATGTCAGACCAACAAAACCTCTACTATAGCCTCTACCACAGAGCAAAACTGCCAAACAACCCTAACCATGTTTTCTACCCCCTCCAAGAGAGGAATTGAAGACACTATTGCAGCCCTTAACACCAGTACTGCTCAGACTGATCCATGCCCAGCCTTCTGGATCAAGGAGCTTCGCAGTCACTTCAGCTCAGTACTGGCCAAAATAACGAATCTCTCCTTCTCAACTGGCTCCTTCCCTTCAGCCCTTAAACACACCTCTATCAGACCTCTGTTAAAAAACTGCAAGCTTGACCCCCAACAGGTGGAATCCTACAGACCCATATCTAGTATTCCACTACTCGCGAAGATCATTGAAAAGGAGGCCCAAAAGCAACTGCAGGATCACATTGACTCCGCTGCACCATTAGACCCCTGCCAACATGGTTTTAGGGAATTCCATGGAGTGGAAACCCTCCTTACCACCCTCTTCTGCAAAATAATCACTGGCATTGACGACATCCGTCAAGGATTTGCACTCATCTTTCTGGACATCGCTGCAGCTTTCGACTCAGTAAATCATGAGCTTCTACTAGGACGTCTGATTGACAAAGGCATTAATGGAAAAGCGCTTGAATGGTGCAGATCCTACCTGGCCGAGAGGTGGCAGCATGTCCGTTCTGGAGGGATAAAGTCTGAACCTTTCCACCAAAGCCAAGGAGTACCTCAAGGATCCTCCCTTTCTGCGCTCCTTTTCAATATTTACATGCAGCCAATTTGTAATATCATCCGGTCTTTCAATGTTGACTGCATGTTATATGCAGACGATGTCCTGCTTTACATTCCCTTCTCTACCGAGCATCTCGACCTCTCCCCACTGACGAGTTGCTTCAACGCAATATCTGACTGGCTCCTGTCTCAAAACCTCAGAATACAACATAAGAAAACTGAAGTACTCTTCATAACAAGGAATCCCAATTTTACCCCCCCAAAATATCTTAAAGTAAAAGAAGCGGAGTTGCAATCTAAATCCTCAATTCGATATTTGGGAGTCACACTAGATCAACGCCTAGACATGAAAGCCCACATAGGAAACATAGTCAGATCAGTTTACTACAAGATACGCTCACTTAGACACCTACGTTCCATGCTTGATCCAACTGATTTCCGGACAATCTTCCAGGCGTTGGTTATACCCCATTTCGACTATGCCAACGTCATATTACAAGGTCTTCCCCAATCTACATTAAACCCGCTTCAGCTAGCCATGAACGCGGCAGCAAGAGTCATCCATGGAGCCTCCAGGTACGACCACATTACGCCCCTGCTGATACAGTTGCATTGGCTTCCTATTCAAGCTAGAATAGTTTTCAAGACCTTGATAATTACTTTTAAAGCTGTCAATAATCTCACATCGGCATCCTTATCCTCACTTATCCATAGCACATCTCCAAATAGAGCAAGGAGATCCATGGCTATAAACTCCCTCAAAATCCCGAGGGAACTTACTACTTGCACTAAATCGACAGCCAACAGAGCATTCAGTCTCAGTGCCCCAATATGCTGGAATGCACTAACCCCTGATATCTGGGCTATTAGGAGCCTGACACAGTTTAGGAAAGCCCTCAAATGCCACCTCTTCAACAAATACCTTATAGAACCCAATGGCGTCACCTAGAGCCCAATAACACCCACTGATACCAGTCCCAGATAAATCTAGGGTATATCAACAACTCACCAAGTGTGATATTCATTCCTATAGTGGGCTGGTTTCCCTATGTATCTTCTGTGTATATGATTCCATGTAGTATGTTTTGTAAATAGTTCCCCCGGTTATCCAAGTTATTTATACCCTGTTACCTGTAAACTCATACGTGTTAAATGTACTGAGCATTTTGTTCCATGTGAACCGCGCTGATGCTGAATAGTGCGGTATATAAGAGACTGTAAATAAATAAATAAATGTGATGGTGCAGTTGGCGTTGGACTATCTTTTCAATAATTTTTGCTAGGAGTGGGATGCTTGAGATTGGTCTATAAGAGTCCACCTTTGCAGGGTCCAACTTGTTGTTTTTTAGTAGTGGTCTGATGGCTGTTTGCTTCAGGCTTCGGGGGAAGGTCCCAGTCGAGAATGATAGACCTATAAGTTTGGTCAGGAATGGGCTGAGGTCGACACGCAGGGCTTTTATCCAAAATGCTGGATAAGGGTCGTTAGGTGCTGTGGTGGTGTTTATGTTTGTGATGTCTTGGATGCCTTTTTCGGTTGGGGCTGAGAAGACAGTGATGCTGTGTTGGGCATCCTTTGAGGCTCACGTCGGAGTGGGTGAGGGGGTCAGCTGGGGGTGCCTCATCGGGGGTATGGAGTTTTGTGGATATGCTGGACTGCCTTGTCTTGGCTCGCAGGTAGTCTGCGTATTCCTGTGGGTGCGGGTGGCTCGATTGCCCAAGAGAGGGCTCATATGCCAGGGTTTTAACGAGGTTGAACAGCTCGTGCGGTTTATTTAGGGAGCGTTGTAATATCTCTGCGTGATATTGCTTCATTCTCCTTGCAACTGCTGATCGGTGTCTACCTAATTGAGCAGTGTATGCTTCGTGGCTCTCAGTTGATCTTGAGCAACGCCAGTGTCTTTCGAGCTAAGGTGGAGGAGTGATTTCCGTAGCTCAGGGGTGTACCAAGGCGCATTCTTCCTCCTGCCTAGTGCTTTGTTAGTGGGAGGTGGATGGATTAAAGCATCCAGACTCGAGTTCCATGTGAAGATCATGTCATCGAGACTCTGTTCAGGTGGATCATGGAGAGGCCGTGCTCTATCCAGGATTTCTTCTTTGTTAAATGGGCTGAAGCATTTTGATGGTGCTGCGGCAGGTTTGTCAGAAGACTGGGGTCTAGTGAAGTCAGGGCGCAATGGCATCTGGAATCTTATCAGGCAAAGGTTGGACCAAAGTCCACATACAGCAGGACATAAGGTGATTAGTTTATCACACAGCAGAGAATACATGCCACCAACTGATAGTAATGGGGATGAATGTTTGGATATTGCACGGTCCACTTACTCTTTCTGGATATGCCTTTCTGAATTGGAGGAACCATGCAGAAGTAGCAATTGCTGACGTGATCTGTGGGCTCTCTACAGATCATTGGAACTGCAAAAGGCATTGATTGCATTGTAGATGGCATTGTAGCTTCATTGCATGTCCCCTAGTCTTTCTATATTCTGATGATGTAAACAATCGATCTACGTTTACCCGTTCCACTCCATTCATTAAATTTATAGACCTCTATCGTATCTCCCCTCAGCCGTCTTTTCCAGGTTGAAGAGCCCTAACCTTTTTAGCCTCTCTTCATAGGGGTATCCTTCCATCCCTTTACCATTTTGGTGGCTCTTCTCTGTATTTTTTTTAATAAAGCTATTTCCTTTTCAAGATATGGCGACCAGAATTGCACACAATATTCAAGGTGCATTCGCACCATGGAACGATATAGAGGCATTATAATATCCTTTGTTTTATTTTCCATTCCTTTCATTTATTTTCCATTCCTATGATATCTACATTCTTATTTGCTCTTTTAGCCACCGCAGCACACTGGGCTACGGGTTTTAACATGATATCCACGATGACGCCTAAATCTTTTTCCTGGGTGGTGGTTCCTAATGTGCAACCTTGCATCGTGTAACCATAGTTTGGGGTGTTCCTTCCTAGGTGCATAACTTTGCACTTGTTCACATTAAATTTCATCTGCCATATGGATGCCTAGTCTTCCAATTTATCAAGATCTTCTTGCAATTTTCCATAATCCTCATGGGTTTTAACAACTTTAAATAGTTTTCTGTCATCTGAAAATTTGATAACCTCACTCGTTATTCCCTTTTCCAGGTCATTTATGAATATGTCAAAAAGCAACAGACACAGCACAGATCCTGGGGTATTCCACTATTCACTTTTCTCCATTGGGAAAATTGGCCATTTAGCCCTACCCTCTGCTTTCTATCTTTTAACCAGTTCCTGATCCACAGTAGTACACTGCCTCCCAACCCATGACTTTTTGCCAAAAATCTCTGATGAGGGACCTTTTCAAAGGCTTTCTGAAAATCCAGATACACTATTTCAACCCACTCACCTTTGTCTGTCTGTTTATTCACACATTCAAAAAAGATAACAGATTAGTAAGACAAGATCTTCCTTGTCTAAAGCCATGTTGGCTGTCTCCCATTAAACCATGACTATCTACATGTTCAATAATTTTGTTCTTTATTATGGTTTCTACCATTTTTCCCGGTACTGATGTCAGGCTCATCAGTCTGTAGGTTCCTGGATCAACCCTGGAACCCTTTTTAAAAATTGGCGTTACATTGGCCATCCTCCAATCTTCAGGTATTACAGATGATTTTAATGATAGTTCACAGATTACTAATAGCAGGTCTGTAATCTCATATTTCAGTTCTTTCAACACCCTTGGATGTATACCATCTGATCCAGATGATTTGCTACTCTTCAGTTTATCAAATAGTTGTAATAGATCTTCCCAGTATATCGATATTTCTTTCAATTCTTCCGCAGTATCACCTTTAAATACCACTTCAGTCATGGGTAACATCCCTACATCTTCCTCAGACAGAAGCAAAGAATTCATTCAGTCTCTCCGCTATGGCCTTGTCCCCTCTTAGTGCCCCTTTTACCCCACTATCATCTAATGGTCCAACTGACTCTCTCACAGGTTTTTTGCTATGTATGTACTTGAAAAAGCCTTTATTATGTGTTTTTTGCTTCCACAGCAAGCTTCTTCTCAAATTCTCTGTTTGCCTGCCTTATCAATGACTTGCATTTAACTTGTCAGTGCTTGTCTTGTTTCCAGTTTTCGTCATTTGGCTCTTTTTTCCATTTCCCTCACCTTTAAACCATGCTGGCAGTTTTTTGGACTTCCTTCCACTTTTCTTAAAGCGTGGAATACAGCTGGTCTGGGCTTCCAAGATGGTATTTTTAAACACCCCCCAAGCTTGATTTAAGTCTTTAACCTTTGCAACTGCTCCTTTTAGTTTTTTCTTAACTATTTTCCTCATTTTATTGTAGTCTCCCTTTCGAAAGTTAAAAGGTAGTACTGCGGATTTCCTTACCATCTCTCCTCCATTAATTAAATCAAACGCGATCATGCTATGATCACTATTGCCAATTGGCCCCAACACCCTTATCTCATGCACCAGATCTGGTCTTCCACTAAGGACTAGGTAAAAAATGGCTTCCCCTCTGGTCGGTTCATGAACCAGCTGCTCCAAGCAGCAGTCATTTATTTCACCTAGAAACTCTATCTCCCTAGTATGTGCTGCCATGACACTGACCCAGTCAATACTTGGATAATTGAAATCACCCATTATTATTACTGTGCTGTAACTTTTGTTAGCTTCCCTGATTTTTTCATCATCCATCATCCACTAATTGTATAACAGCACTGGTCCACCCCTTCACTATATGGAGCTGGTTAGAAGGATATTCAGCTTGATACTATCTGTATAGTGCTCACCAAAAACCCAATCAATGAAGAAGATAATATACCTGTAATAATGTACAGAAGTGTCCTGTGTGTTATCAGACAGCAAAAACTCCCATCTATATAGCAGAGACCTTCAAAAAAACTCAGAGTACTTCCCTAACAGCTACACATTTTCTATTCAATCATTGGTCTCACTTCATTTTGCAAAAGTCGTCCCACTTTTTCTTACTTTTTAACTTTTTGGAGGAATCTGTATATATTTTAGTAAAGAAAAAACAATCTCTTCAGAAACACCTGCGTTTTACTTATCTTTCTGAGTGCTTAGGATGCAGAAACTTGTGTTCAATAATACCGTAATGATTCATCACTCAGAGATAACTAAAATGCATCAGGTCACTGCTTATGCAAAGTGGAGTGGGTGACATGAATTTTACTTTGCTGTGCCAATGTCTGTGAAGAAATATTTTTAAGATGACCGATTGTTTTTTGCCTACTAAACTATGGACTGATTCTTCTAAGAAGTTAAAAACTAAAGAAAATACAGCAAACTGAAGTGGGACCAATGACTGAAACAAGTTCTCAAGCTGCAGCAAATGTGCAGCTGCTAGGGAGGTCCTCATAGGGACAATCATCTAGTGTCATAAAACTTAAATTTACAATTATTAAACATGTATAACCTGCATATCAACCGTCTTCTATACAGGAAAATCAACAGAGAACGGACTTATATGTTTTCTGGCGGTGGCTAAACGCATAAGTCTGTTAAAAATGCTAAACATGGATTTGTCAATTTTCATTTTTGATTCTTATACTGAGGTACTAAAAAGGTGCTATGAGGTTGGGGCAGGCTGATAAGTCTCTGGCTTTGTAACGAAACTGAAAGCCTTCCTCTGTGTTGGGAAATATTAATGGAGGCACTCTTGAAAGAAAAAATAGTGGACTTTCTGGAAACCAATAGATGCATGAGCCAAGGCAACATGGTTTTACCAGGTGAAGATCTTGCCAAACAAATATGATTGAGTTCTTTGACTGGGTGACCAGAGAAATAGATCAAGGGCATGCGATGGATGTGCTATACCTACATTTCAGCAAAGCCTTTGATACTGTTCCTCATAGGTGGTTTATCAATAAACTGAGCAGCCGGAGGAGAGGTCCCAAGGTGGTGAGCTGGATCAGAAATTGGTTGACAGACAGAAGGTGGTGGTAAATGGAACTCACTCAGAAGAAAGGACGGTGCGTAGTGGTGTGCCTCAAGGATCGGTCCTAGGACCAAAAATCTTCAATGTATTTGTGAGTGACATTGCAGAAGGACTGAATGGAAAAGTCTGCCTTTTTGCAGATGACACGAAAATTTGCAACAGAGTGGACACGTCAGAGGGAGTGGACAACATGAGGAAAGATCTAAAAACACTGGAAGACTATTCTAATGCTTGGCAGTTACGATTTAATGTGAAGAAGTGCAGAGTCATGCACTTGGAATGTGGAAATCCAAAGGTAATGTATGCAATAGGGGTAGAGAGGTTGGTGTGCACGGACCAGGAGGGACCTTGGAGAGCTAGTGTCTGAGGATCTCAAGGCAGTGAAACAATGTGACAAGGCAGTAGCCAAAGCCAGAAGGATGCTAGGCTTCATACAGAGAGGAATAACCAGCAGAAAAGAGGAGGTATTAAGGCCCCTGTACAAGTTGTTGGCGAGGCCTCACTTGGACTACTGTGTTCTGTTTTGGAGACCATATCTCAGAAAGGACATAAGACTTCAAATGGTTCAGAGGAAGGCAAACAAAATAATTCGGAGCCTGCACCAGATGATGCATGAGAAGAGACTTGAAGACCTAAATATGCATACTCTAGAGGAGAGGAGGGACAGGGGAGATCTGATACCCTTTAAGTATTCAAAAGTCTGTATCAGTGAACAAACAGACCTTTTTCAAAGAAGGGGACGCTGTAAGACTAGAGGGCATATGATGAAGCTGCAAAGCGATAAACTTAAAAACAACATCAGGAAATACCTTTTCACTGAAAGGGCAGTGGATGCATGGAATACCCTCTCAATGGAGGTGATGGGAGCAAATAGAGTGATGTAATTCAAAATAGCATGGGACACAGTGGATCCCTTTATAACAAGAGGATGAAATGAAATCAAACAAATATCTTTTAATAACTGCTAGGTACGTATGACCTAGATTGGCCACTGTTGGAAACAGGATACTGGACTAGATGGACCTTGGTCTGACCCAGTATGGCATATCTTATGTTCTTATTTTCTAATAAAGGAGGGCTGACCTGCACAGAGCAGCAGGTACAACCCTAAACACAGTCATGGGGGGGAGGGGGGGCAATCTGCATGGAGCTGCAGTTACAACCACTCTAGTCACCTTACTGGACAGACTAAATGGACCATACTGGTCTTTATCTGCAGTCATATACTATATTAGGGATGCAAGTGGGTGGGTTGGGGTGGAGAATGTGTGTGGTGAGTTAAGTACACAGTTAATGCAGTGTTGTTGCGCCTAACATGCTGTGGTTTTGGAACTATTGGTGCATTAGGTGCAACATCTTAGGGCCCTTTAGCAAAAGACCCCTTTATGGTTTTATTTTTATGAATTACATGTTTATTTCATTGTACATTGCTTTGGGCCTTTCCTAGGGCAAAGTGAATCATCGAGTAGAGCGAAGCAACTTACATCTAACTGGTGTTTTCCCATAGACAGCAGGATTGAAAAGGCACACAAGTGTGTAATGTCATCTGATGCTGCTGGGAAAGAACTGCTCTCCCACAGCTCAGAGCACAGTGCAATGTTCTGAACATACACAGCCCTTCCCAAGCTCAGCGGCTTCCCCCCCCCCCACTAGCAACTCAACTGGTTACAAAACTCAATAAATGCAACTCTTGCGGAGGTGGGAGAGATTGTGTGCCTTATCAATCTTGCTGTCTATGGTAAACACCAATTAAATGTAAGCAACATAGCTTTTTCTGTACTTCTTTTACTTAAGAGTTTAGGGCAGTCCAAACAGTTGCGAGAGTTGCTATGCAAGGAGGACAGATTGTAGAAATTAATCAGGAGTAAAGTGTAGTTACTCACCTGTAACAGGTGTTCTCTGGGGACCGCAGGAATCAGTCCTTACATATGAGTGACATTGACACCAATGGAGCCCTCGCAGAAGCATTCCCCCAGCTTTCAAAGACATGCCACCACGCATGTATGGTGCCCTTCCCGCCCAAGGGTACCATCTTGCTCAGTCAGATGACATAGCTAAAAGACGGAAAAAAAACAAATAAAAGATGGTAAAGAAGCAACTCTGAGGGGAGGAGGGAGGGTTGTGTGGACTGATTCCTGCTGTCCCGGAGAACACCTGTTTACAGGTAACTACCCTTTCTCTGGGAACAGGCAGGAAGTCAGTCCTCACATATGGGACTCCCTAGCTACAGGCTACCGCAAGCCCCGTAGGGAAAAAAACACGTTCAAGGAGAGCCATGAGATGCAGCAATTGAGTCCACAGATAAAGACTGCAGTAGGAGCCATGTGTCAATGGGAACCAGCACTCTGTTAGCCTGAACACAGAAGGGTCAGAGGGTAGGTGTTGCCAAGACCCCGAAAAGATTATGGAGCACAGCCTGGCAGAAAGCGCTGTCTCGTTGGGATTCCCCCTTTCCAGGCAGTAATGATCAGCAAAGGTGTGAACTGAAGACGAGGTGGCGGAGCCCGGCAGATGTCCAGCATAGGGACAGAGTACAGGTTTGCCACAGAGGCCGCCATGGCCCTGACACAGTGTGCTGTGACCCGGCCATCCAGCTTGAGACCTGCCTGCTCATAGGCGAAGGCAATGCAGTCTACCAGCCAGATGGACAGTGTCCGTTTAGTGACCGTTTCCCCAGCTGACTGGGGTCATAGGAAACAAAATGCTTAGCAGTTTTCCGGTGGCCCTGGGTATGCTGAAAGTTTCCAAGGCGTGAAGGACAGTCTCTGCCCTACTGGAATGAGGCCTTGGGAAGGTGGTGGGCAGCACCACCTCCTGGTTGAGGTAGAAGGAAGATACTACCTTCGGGAGGAATTTGGGGTGCATGCGACGTACGATCCTGTTCTTATGGAACCTGTTATTTGGCACCTCTGCCACTAGGGCTTGGAGCTCTAGCAAGCAGAGGTGAGCGCCACCAGGAATACGACCTTCCACGAGAGGTATCTCAGGTGGCAGGTAGCCAGAGGCTCAAACAGTGGACGAGCGTGCTGTGCTAATACTACAATGAGGTCCCATTCGGTTGCCGGAGGGCGAACGGGGGGTTTTGACAGCAGAAGCCCTCTCAAGAAGCGGCTCAACAGAGGCTGAACCGAGAGGGGTTTGCTTTCCACCTGGTGGTGATGTGCCACCAGGGTGCTCTTACGGAGTTCGATTTGAGTCCGGATTGCGAGAGATGAAGAAGGTATTGCAGTACTAGTTGCACTGAGCAGGAGAACGGGATCACCCCTTGCTTCGCACACCAGACCGAGAACCTGCACCATTTGAAGGCGTAAGCTCTCCTGGTGGAAGCCTTACGGGAGGCCAGCAGGATCTCTTCCACTTCCCCCGAGAGGTTGAAAGGGGCTAGGGTCACCCTTTCAGCAGCCACACCGTCAGTGATAGGGATCCCAGTTTGGGGTGTAGGAGAGAACCCTCCTTCTGAGAAAGGAGCCCTGGGGAGCTCCCCAACGAAGTCTCTCTCTACAGACAGCTGGATGAGCAACAGGAACCATGGCTGCATGGGCCATTAAGGGGCCACCAGGATCCATGAGGCTTTGTCGTGAAGAGCCTTGAACAGTGTTTTGGCATTCAGCAGCATGGGTGGGAAGGCATACATGAGACCTTCCGACCATGGAATGAGAAGCATCTGCCGCCACCCTGGAGGAGTGCAGCTGCCGGGAGCAGAAGCAGGGTAACTGGTAGTTGTCTGGACTGGCAAAGAGGTCCACCGATGGGGTCCCCCAGAGCTGAAAGAGCTAATTGGCTACTCTGGGGTCCAGCTGCCACTTGTGCGGATGGAGGACCCTGCTCAGTTTGTCTGCCAGGGTGTTGTCCTATAAGTAATATTAACAATAAACTGACACGCTCAATGTTATCAATATGGAACCTTAAATCATATTCTGGTTATCTCTTATAAAAAGTCTACTGTTTGAAGTGACTATATCTATACCGTTGAAGGTCTCAGACTCCTTTGGCACTCATTTACGGACACACACAGTGTCCACATTTAGTGCTTAATAGCATCAACGACCTTCAACGGAACTAGTGTGTGAAAGCGGATGGGGCTTTTCTCACGTTCTTCACTCTTCGAAGATAATACTATTAGTTTCAATATATGGTCTCCCAAATAATTCAATTTTCAACTCCCATAGAGTACTTAACTTCTATCATGATTTTCTTCATGCTCCCTTCTCGCTTTCAGATCCCAACGCCTTCCTTAGGCGCCTCCATTGCATTTCACTAGAATTGTTTGTTCAGGGGATCACCATTCACTATTTTTTCAGAACCACAAATGATGCTGCACACGTTTCCCAACAAATCTTCTTAAGCTGCTCCAATGAACTCGAGCTCCATTCATGTCGCTCTTAAATGCGCGGCGTTCTTTTAAGAGTGACATGAATGGAGCTTGAGTTCACTGGAACAGCTTAACAATTCCACGCATTAAGAACAATTCCAAGCATTAAGAAAAGTGGAAGAAAGTCCAAAAAACTGCCAGCATGGTTCAAAGGTGAAGTCAGAGAGGCTGTTGCTGCTAAAAAAGCATCTTTCAGGAAATGGAAAAAAGAGCCAAACGACGAAAACTGGAAACAGCACAAGCACTGGCAAGTTAAATGCAAAGCATTGATAACGCAGGCAAAGCGAGAATTTGAGAAGGAACTTGCTACGGAAGCAAAAACACGAAATAAAGACTTTTTCAAGTACATTTGTAGCAAAAGGCCTGTGAGAGAGTCAATTGGATCATTAGAAGATAGAGGGGTAAAAGGGGCAGTAAGAGGAGACAAGGCTATAGCGGAGAGACTGAATGAATTCTTTGCTTCGGTCTTTACTGAGGAAGATGTAGGGATGATACCCAAGACTGAAGTGGTATTTAAAGGTGATACTGCAGAGGAATTGAGAGAAATATTGCTACACCGGGAAGATGTATTACAACTATTTGATAAACTGAATAGTAGCAAATCACCTGGACTGGATGGTATACATCCAAGAGTGTTGAAAGAACTGAAATATGAGACTGCAGACCTGCTATTAGCAATCTGTGAACTTTCATTAAAATCATCTGTAATACCTGAAGATTGGAGGGTCGCCAATGTAACGCAAATTTTTAAAAAGGGCTCCAGGGGTGATCCGGAAAATTACAGACCGGTGAGCCTGAAGTCAGTACCGGGGAAAATGGTAGAAACTATCATAAAGAACAATTACACAGCATGTAGATAGTCATGGCCTAATGGGAGACAGCCAACATGGCTTTAGACAAGGAAGATCTTGTCAAACTAATCTGATATGTTTTTTTGAAGGTGTGAATTAACAGGTAGACAAAGGTGAGTGGGTTGATATAGTGTATCTGGACTTTCAGAAAGCCTTTGACAAGGTCCCTCATCAGAGACTTTTGGCAAAACTAAAAAGTCATGGGATAGGAGGCAGTGTACTATTGTGGATTGGGAACTGGTTAAAAGATAGAAAGCAGAGGGTAGGGCTAAATGGCCAATTTTCCCAATGGAAAAAGGTGAATAGTGGAGTACCCCAGAGATCTGTACTGGGTCTGCTACTTTTTGACATATGCATAAATGACCTGGAAAAGGGAATAACTAGTGAGGTTATCAAATTTGCAGACGACACAAAACTGTTTAAAGTTGTTAAAACCCAAGAGGACTGTGGAAAACTGCAGGAGGATCCGGATAAATTGGAAGACTGGGCATCCAAATGGCAGATGAAATTTAATGTGGACAAGTGCAAAGTTATGCACCTAGGAAAGAACAACCCACACTATGGTTACACGATGCAAGGTTCCACATTGGGAACCACCACCCAGGAAAAAGATTTAGGAGTCATCGTGGATAACATGTTAAAACCCTCCGCCCAGTGTGCAGCAGCGGCCAAGAAAGCAAATAGAATGCTAGGTATCATAAGGAAAGGAATGGAAAATAAAACAAAGGATATTATAATGCCTCTGTATCGTTCCATGGTACGACTGCACCTTGAATATTGTGTGCAATTGTGGTTGCCGTATCTTAAAAAGGATATAGCATTATTAGAAAAGGTACACGGAAGAGCCACCAAAATGGTAAAGGGGATGGAAGGCTACTCCTATGAAGAGAGGCTACAAAGGTTAGGGCTCTTCAACCTGGAAAAGAGACGGCTGAGGGGAGATATGATAGAGGTCTATAAATTAATGAATGGAGTGGAACGGGTAAACGTAGATCGGTTGTTTACACTATCAGAATATAGAAAGATTAGGGGACATGTAATGAAGCTACAGGGTAAACTATTTAAGACAAATAAGAGAAAATATTTTTTCACTCAACGTGTAATCAAACTCTGGAATTTGTTACTGGAGGATGTAGTAAGAGCTGTTAGTGTAGCTGGGTTTAAAAAAGGTTTGGACAAGTTCCTGGAGGAAAGGTCCATAAACCATTATTAAAAAGGGACCCAGGATATCAATGCTTGACCCAATACAAGCATTGTGGAACCTGTGTCTTTTGGGGATACTGCTAGGTACGTATGACCTAGATTGGCCACTGTTGGAAACAGGATACTGGGCTTGATGGACCTTGGTCTGACCCAGTATGGCATATCTTATGTTCTTAACAGCTTAAGAAGATTTGTTGGGAAACGTGTGCAGCATCATTTGTGGTTCTGAAAAAATAGTGAATGGTGATCCCCTGAACAAACAATTCTAGTGAAACGCAATGGAGGCGCCTAAGGAAGGCGTTGGGATCTGAAAGCGAGAAGGGAGCATGAGGAAAATCATGATAGAAGTTAAGTACTCTATGGGAGTTGAAAATTGAATTATTTGGGAGACCATATATTGAAACTAATAGTATTATCTTCGAAGAGTGAAGAACGTGAGAAAAGCCCCATCCGCTTTCACACACTAGTTCCGTTGAAGGTCGTTGATGCTATTAAGCACTAAATGTGGACACTGTGTGTGTCCGTAAATGAGTGCCAAAGGAGTCTGAGACCTTCAACGGTATAGATATAAAAAGTCTACTGTTTGAAGTGACTATAAGAGAACCAGAATATGATAAAGGTTCCATATTGATAACATTGAGGGTGTCAGTTTATTGTCAATATTACTAATAAGTAATCGCTCAGAGAAAGACCATAATTTAGAGTGTTGTCCTGGCCTGATAGCTATACTGCCCACAGGAGTATGCCCTGTTGGAAAGCATAAGAGCAGAGTGTCACCACCTCATGGTAGAGGGTGCGCGACCTTGTGCACCACTGCTTGTTCACATAGAACATTGCCACCTGATTGTCCGGATCAGCACTGGCTGATACCTCAGGCGGTGGCAGAACGCTCGGAGGGCTAGATATATCGCTCGGAGTTCCAGGAAGTTGATCTATTGGCTGCTCTCGACCTGTGACCAGATGCCCTTGGTGCGGAGTTCTTCGCAATGGGCTCCCCATCCCAGCAGGGAAGTGTCCGTAGAGAGGACCCTCAGAGGACTGGGGGTTTGGAAGGGCATCCCTGACTGGAGGTGATGGGGGTTTTGCCACCAAGTCAGATATTCTGCCAGCTGATGGGTCACTGAGACTCTGTCCTGGAGATGGCCTGTGGCTTGTGGGTAGTTTTTGTAAGCAGCCCCTTTCCTTGGGTAGAAGGTCTTTTTACCTGAGCTCTTCCACCGGGGAGGGGCAGCAGTCTTTTTAGAGAACCTGGTCCTTGTCGTGAACTTGGTCTCCAGCTTGGCAGCCTTTTCGGTCATGAGTTTGCCAAAGAGGTTCTCTCCTTAGCATGGGACATCGACCAATTTGTCCTGAACCCATTGCTCGAGGTTGGACAATTGTAGCCAAGCCTGGCATCTGGCACTGATGCCCACCGCAGCTACTCTAATCGCCAACTCAAAGCCATCATAGGCTGCCCGAAACATAAATTTGGGGCCCTCACGGTTGGCCTTAGCAAGATTCTTGAACTGCTGATGGTGTTCCTCAGAGAGACCAGCCTTCACCAGGTCTCTCAGGTACATGCCCATGTACAGCTGGTAGGCATGGATCCAGCCGATGAGCATCGAGCCCTGGTAGCACTTTCTGCCAAGGGCATCCAAGGTGAGGGTCTCTCTACCTGGGGGCACCGAGAAGTGCGTCTTTTGGCTCTTCAACCGACGCATGGCCGACTCCACCACCATGGAGCTGTGTGGCAGCTGGGCCTTCTGGAACCCCAGGCTCTGGAGGACCCAGTACATTCAGTCGAGCTACTTGCTCACAACTGGCACCAATGCTGATGTCTCCCACATACAGAGCATCAGGCATTCCAGGATCAGTGGAATGGGTACCGTAAGCGATTCACTCGGAGGGGCCTCGTATTAGAGGATTTCTAGCTCCTCCGTCCAAGAGTCCTCTTCCGACTCAGTCGGGAACACTAGGGCCTTGGACATGTCCCTCAAGAAGTTGAGGAATGCCATGTCCTCAGGCAGGGACCGACGCCGGGGCTCCAAAGGAGGGGAGTCAGAAGGGATGTTGTAGTGGCAACAGGTGTCCAGCGGCTCCCCATCCTCGGTCTCCCACTCCAAGTAATCAGTCGAAGACTCGAGGCAAGGGTGGGCTGCAGGTTCCTGGCCTGAGCCTCGCCTATGTCCCTCGGAGACCCCGTGGCTGATGCCATGGGTGCTAGCCAGGGAGGACCTCAGTCCCATGGAATGGGAACTGGATCGAGACTTCAGCCTAGGATCGGCTTGGCCTCCGGGGACATCCTCGACGTCAATGGCTCAGTGGTCTGGGCAGACAAACCGGTGGTACTGAAATAACAGTGCCCGCTACTCCTCCATGAAGGCAGACAAACTGCGCTCCAGGGCCGCCATTCTCGTTTCAAGTCCAGAAGACACTGCAGCTGTCGGCATGGGCACCAAGGAACTCTGGCCCAGTGCCGGTTCCCCTGAGGAGGAATCCTCAATGAGGACAGGTACTGGCGACCAAGGCCAATCTGCGGTCAAGTCCTTCCAGGGGACCTTGGTAGGCCGCTCTCGCTCTGATCCCTTGGACAAGTGTGTAGGACTGCAGGACCTAGCTCAAATCTTACCCGATCTGTCGGAGCCATCCAGGGACGCCACCTTTGAGGTTTTCTTCTTGTATTCCCTCAAGGGAGACCCCCTTTGTGAGGAGCCACAGCGGGGTCTGTAAGGGTGCCCCAAGATTACACAGCTTCAGAGGAGGCCCTGGCCTTCAGAGGTACCGGGGAAGAACTTATTGCGCTGGTGCTGGCAGCTCTTGAGGACCTTGGTGGGCATCTTTTTACAAAGACTGCATGCTGTGGGGTCGTAGTCCGGCCCTAGGCAGTGTAGGCAGCAGTCGTGTGTGTCGGTAAGGGACATGATTTTGGCACACCGACCACACTTCTTGAACCCACTGGTAGCCATGGGGGGGGGGGGGAGGAAATTACCCCAGTGAGGTCAAAGACCTGCTGTGCTGCTAGTTGGAAAAAAGGGTGCAAAGGAGCCAAAAGGAAAAAAAGAGAGGAACCCGAGACTATGTCGGAGACAGCAAGTTCGGGTGGCAGGAAGAGTACCGATTCATTCACGAAGAAAGTATGAAACTCAGGTCAAGAAATATCAACTTTTTCCAAGGGAAAACCAGACAGACATCTGAAGGGCTCTGCGGAAAAAAGGAGAGTGAGCAAGATGGCACCCTTGGGCAGGAAGGGCACCACACATGCATGTTGGCATCCCCCAAAGGCTTTCTTTGAAAGCTGGGGGGATGTTATTTATTATTATTATTTATTTATTTATTACAGGCTCTTATATACCGCTCTATTCAGAATCAGCGCGGTTCACAATATAACAACATACCATAACAACAAACTGTTAGGTTTTACAGAGAACAAGGTCAGAGAACTTGGATAAAACATGGGACGTCATTTCTGCAACTATTTACAAGAGTATTTACAAGAGTATTTACAAGTATACATAACAGGATTTGTTCTTAGTTTGGGTAGTGATTAAGATTGGTTAGTTGGTCAAGTAATATTGGGGGAAGAGGTGGGATTTGAGTGCCTTTCTGAAAAGGGATAGATCAGTGATAGCACGAATCTCTGTCATGGGGACTCTGTCAGCGCCAAAGTCACTCATATGTGAGGACTGACTTCCTGTTTGTTCCCAGAGAATAAACCCTTCTGAGCATTGGTCCAGAAAAGTACAAGAAAACACCATGAAGAGATGAACAAGCTGGCATCTTACGCATTGTTCCCAGAGATAGAAACATAGAAAATGTCAGCAGATAAAGACCATACAGCCTATTCAGGCTGCCCATCCATAAGAACTATTAAGTTCTACAGTCCCTTCCTCTTCCTCAGAGTATCTGTATTTGTCCCATGCTTTTTTGAATTCATATATAGTTGTCGCTACCATCTCCAGTGGTAGAGTGTTCCATGCAAAAGACTGGGAAAATGTCACTGCTGCTACAGAAAGCGTAGTTACTCACCTGTAACAGGTGATCTCCAGGAACAGCAGGAATTTAGTCCACACATGGGTATCGTGGGTACCGATGGAGCCTGCGTGGGAACGCTCCCTAGTGTCCAATAGGAAAGCCTTTGGGAGCATCCCACTGCATCTGCGTCGTTACTCACCTGTAACAGGTGTTCCTCCAGGAGCAGCAGGAATCAGTCCTCACATATGGGTGACATGCGCGGTCCCCCTTCCTGCCCAAGGGTGTCATCTTGCTCAGTCTGATGACATAGCTAAAAGACAGCAAAAATCAAAATGAAGAATAGGACTGCAACTCCAGGGGAGGAGGGAGGGTCGTGAGGACTGATTCCTGCTGCTCCTGGAGAACACCTGTTACAGGTGAGTAACTACGCTTTCTGCAGGACCAAGCAAGAAGTCAGTCCTCACATATGGGACTCCCCAGCTCTAGGCTACCGTGAACCCAAAGCTGAAAAAATGTCTTCCTCTCAAGAGCCACAGCATCTGTGACAAGAATGTTCTCTGAGAATGCACCCCTTACGGTAGCCAAACACAAGGGCCGGAGGGTAGGAGTTGCCTAAACCTCACAGAGATTATGAAGTACCGACTGGCTGAAAACACTGTCCCACCAGGACTCTCTCTCCAGGCAGTAATGGGCTGAAAGAGTCTGGCTTGAAGACCAAGTTGCGGCCCAGCAGATGTCTGCCAACTGAACAGAGCGGAGATGAGCTACTGACGCGGCTTTCACCCTGACACGGTGGGCCGTGACCCGACCCTGCAAGGGGAGGTCGGCTGCCCTGTAAGACCAGGTGATGCAATCTGCTACCCAAGTGGACAACGTACGCTTGGAGACAGGTAACACCATCCTATTAGGGTCAAACAAGACGAAGAGCTGAGTAGCCCTCTGATGCTTCCGCGTATGTTTTATGTAAAAAGACAATTCCCTCTTACAGTCCAGGGTATGCAAGACTGTTTCAGCCCGGCTGGCATGCGGCCTGGGAAAAAGGTTCGGAAGAACCACCTCCTGATTGAGGTGGAAAGGGGAGACCACTTTTGGGAGGAACTTGGGATGGGTCCGTAGGACCACCCTGTTCCTATAGAACTGCATGTACGGTCTATCAGAAACCAGAGCTTGTAGTTCACTCACACGTCCGGCCGAGGTAAGAGCCACCAAGAAGATCGCTTTCCAAGAGAGGAAGCGCAAATGGCAAGTAGCCATCGGCTCAAACGGTGGGCGAGTAAGCTGCTGCAAGACCATGTTCAAATCCCACTCAGTCGCCGGTGGATGAACCGGAGGCTTGAGTAGAAGCAGACCTCTGAGAAATCTGGACACCAAGGGGTGAACCGACAGACTGTCCTTCCACCGGTGAGTGGTGTGCTGACAAAGTACTGAGGTGGACCCGAACAGAGTTAGACTTAAGGCCTAGGTCTGAAAGGTGAAGTAGATACTGCAGTACTACTGGTACAAGGCAAGAGAAAGGATCTTCATTGCGCTGAGCACACCACACTGTAAACCTACGCCACTTGAGGGCATAGGACTTTCTGGTGGACTGCCTCCTAGAGGCCAATACCACCTCCTCAACCTCCTTAGGTAGAAGGGAGCTAGCACTATCCTTTCAGCAGCCAGGCCATCAGATTGAGGGACCTGAGATTGGGGTGCAGAAGGGAACCCTGCTCTTGAGACAGGAGATCGTATTGCAGCCCTAGAGGGAACGGAGCTTCCACCGCCAACTGCAGAAGAAGTGGAAACCACGGCTGCTTCGGCCATCTGGGGGCTACCAGAATCACCGAGGTCTTGTCCTGGATGATCTTGAACAGAGTTCAGGCCACCAGGGGCATGGGAGGAAAAGCATACAGGAGGCCCATAGACCAAGAGATCAGAAAAGCATCTGCTGCCATCCTCAGGGGATGCGGCTGTCTGGAGCAAAACCTGGGCAGCTGACGGTTTAGTGGACTTGCAAAGAGATCGATGGATGGAAGTCCCCAGCAGAGGAAGATCTGCTGGACCACCAATGGATTCAACTGCCATTCGTGAGGCTGGAGAATCCTGCTTAGCTTGTCTGCTAGGAAGTTTTCCTGACCAGGTAGATAAACTGCTTTGAGAAACACACCTTGCCTGACGGCAAAGGAGCAAAGGGCCAGTGCCTCCTGGAATAGGAGCCTGGACCCTGTGCCTCCTTGTTTGTTCATGTAGAACATTGCCACCTGATTGTCCGTCTGAACTAGGACAGACTGTTGAGAGAGGGCATGACAGAAAGTTTGCAGAGCTAAGCGGATTGCTCGCAGCTCTAAAAGGTTGATTTGCTGTGTGACCTCCCGAGGGGACCACAGGCCTTGAGTGCACATGCCCTGGCAATGTGCACCCCAGCCCTTTAAGCATCTGTCGTCAGCACCCTTGTGTGTGCTGGAGCCTGAAAAGATAAACCCCTGAGAAGCTTTGGCAGATGTAGCCACCACTGTAAGGAGTTCAAAAGACGTCTGGACACCGCCAGTGGCTTGTGTCCACTGATCTCTGAGGCACCATTGAGCAGTCCGCATGTGCAGACGGACATTCGGGGTCACATGTACAGTGGATACCATGTGGCCCAGGAGCCGCAGGTAGTGCCTGATGGAAACACGAGAATTGCTTTGGAACTAGTTGGCCAAGTCCATCGGTCTGTGGGCCCTGTCCTCGGGCAAGTAAGCTCTTGCCTAAAGGGTGTCTAGTCTCGCCCCTATAAACTCTAGGTTCTGAGAGGGGAGCAAAGTGGACTTTGCGTAGTTTATGACAAAGCCCAGATGCTGAAGAAGAGAGACAGTGCGAAGAGTGGCCTGTCGGGCCTCCTGGAGTGACTGGCTCCTGATTAGCCAGTCGTCCAGGTACGGGAAGACAAAAATCCCCCGATTCCTGAGAAAAGCCGCCACTACCGCCAGGCATTTGGTGAAAACTCTTGGGCAGAGATTAGGCCAAAGGGAAGTACCCTGTACTGAAAATGGTTTCCTCCCACCACAAATCTGAGATATTGTCTGTGGTCTGGATGGATGAGGATGTGAGTATAAGCATCCTTAAGGTTAAGGAGCATAGCCAGTCTCCCTGCTGGAGGTAGGGCAGCAGTATCCCAAGGGTAAGCATCTTGAACCTTTCCTTCTCCAGAAACTTGTTCAGATTTCACAAGTCTATGATAGGTCTGAGGCCCCCTGTTCTCTTTGGTACTAGGAAGTACTTGGAGTAGAAGCCTTGCCCTTCCAGGTGGTGTGGCACCGGTTCCATCGCCTGTTCCTTTAAAAGACTTGCCAACTCCTGAAGGAGGAGGTCTCTGTGTAAAGGGAGTCTTGGAGGCTCCCCTGGATAGTAGGAGGGGGGTAGCTGGTGGAAATGGAGCATATAGCCCTTCTGGACTATGCTCAATACCCAGGTATCCCCTGTGATGGCCAGGCGTACAGGGTCAGCCGACCTCCTGTGCTGAGTGGAGCCACCGGCAGAGGAGAGGTTATGCTGTGGGAGTTAAAAAAAACCCCTCCCTGCTGTGCAGGAGCCAGAGCTGGAGGCTTGGGGTTTTTCTGCCTACGGGGCCCATGCCCCTGCCCCTTGGTCTGCTGGCCCTGTTGGGGAGCTGGAGAGGAGGGATACTGAGGGTAGGTTTTGTAGGCAGCACCCTTCCTCGGGAAAAAGGGCTTCTTTCCCGAGCCCTTCTTTTTGTGAGAAGGGGCAGAAGTCTTTCTGAACAGTCTTGTACTGGTGAGAGTCTCGGTCTCGATTTCTGCAGCATTCTCAGTCATGGGCTTGCCGAACAGGTTGTCACCTCGGCACGGGACATTGACCAACTTATCCTGTACCCATGACTCCAGGTCCGACAACTGTAGCCAGGCCTGACGGCATGCATCGATGCCGGTCGCGGCTACCCGGGTAGAAGCCTCGAAGCCATCATAGGCTGCTCGAGGTATAAACTTCGAGCACTCTCGTATCCCGGAAGACAAGGCTTTGAATCTCTGCAAGGGTTCCTTGGAGAGGCCAGCCGAAAACCCGGCAATCTCTTTTGCCAGGTCCCGTAAGTACATGCCCATGTACAGCTGGTAAGTCTGGACACGGCAAGACAGCATAGAGCCCTGGAAGCACTTTCTAAAGAGGACATCCAGGTTCTGGGCCTCTCGGCCAGGAGGCACCGAGGAGTGCATCTTTTGACTTTTCAGCTGTGCATGGCCGATTCTACAACCATGGAGTTGTGCGGTAGCTGCGCCTTTTGGAACCCAGGGCTCTTACGGACTCGATAAATGGAACTGACCCGCTTGCTAAGAACCGGCACAAAGGCCGGTGCTTCCCACATAAGGAAGAGCAGCCGTTCCAGCATCGGAGGAACCGGAACAGTAAAGGCTTCCTTCGGAGGAAAATCATACTGGAGGGCATCAAGCTCTTTGGCTTGAAGCTCCTCCTCGGCATCCGCCAGGAATGCCAAAGCCTTGACCATGTCCCTGATGAAATCTGAGAACCAGGTATCCTCCGGGGCTCGGACTTCGGGGAGTCCGACAGGACGCACCAGGTCCAGAAGGTGTCAGGAAACTCCTCATCCTCCGTCTCCCATGCTGACTCCTTCGAGGAGTCGTCGAGCGGCTCTGGCCATGTGGGCCTCGATGCCAGCTGCCCCGATGCCAAGGGCACTGGCGTCGACGACCTCGGCCCCGCACGGGAGGTCGAGGGAGACCTTGGCCGAGGATCGACTCGAGACTTGATGGACTCGAGGATCGGCTCGGCCTCCGGGGTCGACTTAGACGTCGAGGTCCCGGTGGTCGAGGCAGATGCACCGGTCAGACCGGCGATCAGTACCCACTGCTGCTCCATGAAGGCAGCCAGGCTGCTCTCCAGGGCCGTCAAACTGAGACCGAGCTCAGAAGACTCCGTAGCCCCCGACTCGGGCCGACGGTGTCGGGACCGACGTCGGTTCTCCCGGAGGAGAGTCAACGAGGACAACTGAAGTTACCTGATTCGGGAACTCCGGCTCCAGGCGAGGTAGTTTGGTCGGCCGCTCCGACTCCGAGAGCCCGGGACGGCGGTCAGGGCTTCGTGACCTGTCCCTCGAGGATCCAGGTGCCTCCACTGACGCCATCCTCACGAGCTTCTTCTTTCTTTTGTGCTCCCGGGCGGGAGACCCCCCTCTCAGAGGACCTAGGACAGCGCTCGGGGTCAGACTCCCGAGATGTCGAGGCCTCTGACGAAGTCCAGGCCCGGCCGGACGCGGACACCAAAAAAATTCTCTCACGTTGATGCTGACGGCTCTGAAGCACCTTTGACGACATCTTCCCGCACGGGCCACAGACCAGCAGGTCATGGTCGGGCCCGAGGCATCAGTCGTGTGTGTCCGTGAGAGACATAAGTTTCTTATACCGATCACATTATTTAAAGCGCTGGCAGCCATCGGGGGAAAAAGGGCCCCTGCAAGGTCAAAAGACAGGGCTGCCTGTGAAAATAACAGAAAAAGCATGAATGCTAGTCACAAAGGACAAAAACCGAAAAAGAAGTTCTGGACTCGATACCGGTGTACCGAGCCGAGGCGGGATGGGGAACCGGCGTCGAACCGGATAAAGAGACGCAAAAAATCTACTTTTCCCGGGTGACACGAACTACGTCCGTTGGGCTCCGCGGAAAAAGAAAGACTGTGCAAGATGGTACCGTTGGGCGGGAAGGGGACTGCGCATGCGCGCTGCATTCCCAAAGGCTTTCTTTGAAAGCTGGGGAAATGCTCCGCACAAGGGCTCCGTTGGTGCCGTCACCCATATGTGAGAACTGACTTCCTGCTTGGTCCTGGAGAATATAGCTGAGACAAAGGAGAGAGAGAGAGAGAGAACTCCTAGGGGAGGTGGGTGGGTTATGAAGACTAAATTCCTGCTGTTCCTGGAGATCACCTGTTACAGGTGTGTAACTACGCTATCTCCAGGAACAAGCAGGAATGTAGTCTTCACACATTTGGACTCCCCAGCTGAGATGTGCCAGGGAGATGATCTCAGAAAACTGCAAAACCCAGGTTGAGATGGGTCATGCTCAATGTTCCCTCTTATTTTCTGTAGGCTGTGTGCGCATAAAATATCAGCTGTGCAGCTTTTGAAGGAAGGTTACATTTTTGTGCGTCACATAACACACTCAGAGTTATATACTTTAAAATTTGACTACACGTCAGAATACAGTATGTACACCACATTGATTTTAATCAAATTAAATGAAAATAGACTATTACTAAATGAAGCGGAAAATTTCTAGTAATTACAATCACAACTTTTAAATTTTAAGACGTCGGTGTTTTCTATCAGAATCAGAACCGTAATTTTTGTGCGCTGTGTTGCAAAGTATGTGCGCTCGCTCGTGCACAGCTTAGAGGGAACAGTGGTCATGCTTCCTCCCATGGATCTCTGGCATCGAAACCCGGGACGGCGGGTAGGAGTTGTCCTAAGAGTGAAAGAGATGCTGGAGAAAGTTTGACCAAACGAGGCATCCCGACGGGAGTCCTTGTCTAGGCAGTAGTGGGCTGCAAAGGTATGCACCAAAGCCCAAGTTGCTGCTCTGCAAATGTCATCAATGGACACTGAGCGAAAGGTTAGCCACGGAGGCTGCCATTGCTCTCACATTGTGAGCTGTGACATGACCTTCGAGAGAAAGTCCCTTACTCTCATATGCAAAGAATATGCAGTTTGCAAATCCATTTAGACAAAGTTCTCTTGGAGACTGGTAGTCCAAGATGAATAGGGTCAAAAGCTGGGAAGATTTTCTATGTTGCTTAGTTCTCTGAAGGTAAAAGGCTAAGGCTCTTTTACAATCTAGCGTATGTAAATTCCTTTCTGCATTTGAGGCGTGAGGCCTAGGAAGAAAACAGGAAGGTAAACCGGTTGGTTTAAATGAAAAGGAAAAACCACCTTTGGCATAAAGTGAGGATGAGTCCTGAGACCTACTTTATCATGGTGGAACCTTGTATAAGGAGGAACAGCCACTAAAGCCTGTAGCTCACTGATGTGTCTTGCAGAAGTGAGGGCAATCAAGAAGATTACTTTCCAAGAAAGAAATTTCAGGGATGTAGTGGCTAAGGGTTCGAAGGGCGGTTTCATGATCTGCCCAAGGACGAGATTTAAATCCCATGCCACTGGTGGTGGCTTAATAGGAGGTTTTGTTAAGAGTAGACCTCTCATAAATCTTGCTAGAAGTGGTTGAGAGGAAACCGGTTGTCCATCCAAGGGCTTGTGGACTCTTACTAAATTAGTCTTAAAACCAGAGGATGACAAGTGGAGGAGATATTCCAGCAACGCCTCCACTGGCACTGAAAAAGGATCGAGTTCCTTTTTTGAACACCAAACAGAGAATCTTTTCCACTTAAAGGCGTAGGCTCGCCTTGTGGAAGTTTTTCTTGAAGCCAGAAGGATATCCTTTACCTGTTGAGAAAGGTTGATATCCTGGAATTCTAGGATCTCAGGAGCCATGCCCTGAGGTGTAGAGACTGAGGATTCGGGTGCAATAGCATCCCGTTCTCCTGGGAAAGAAAATCTGGAGCACATCCCAACTCCAGAGGTCTGGCTCGACAGAGACGTAGAAGCAGAGGATACCACGGTTGCCGTGGCCAGTGTGAGGCTATGAGGATCATATGGCCCCTGTCTCTCTGAAGCTTGAAGAGTGTTTCAGGAATGAAGGGAATGGGTGGGAAGGCATAGAGGAAGTCTTGACCCCAGTGGAGGTGGAAGGCATCCCTTGCCTGACAGTTCTGAGCCGGCATTCTGAGGACTTGCAAAGAGGTCTATATCTGGAGTTCCCCAGATCTGAAAAATTTGAGCAATTTGCTCTGGATGAAGAGACCACTCATGTGGCAGCAGTACTCAACTGAGTTTGTCTGCCAAGAGATTTTGCGTGCCTGGAAGATACACCGCCAGAAGGTGGATTTGAAGATTTCTGGCGAAGGCCCAGAGGCATAAAGCTTCATTGCACAAGGCTTGAGACCCCGTTCCACCCTGTTTGGTCACACAGAACATGGCTACTTGATTGTTGGTCTGTACCAGGACTGTCCTGTAGCTGAGGTAGATTTGGAACACTTAAAGAGCATAAAAGATGGCTCTGAGTTCCAGGAGGTTTATATGAAGACAAGCCTCCTGCTGGGTCCATAGTCCCTGGGTGGATAGATGGTCCAAGTGAGCCCCCCAGCCTGACATGGACGCATCTGTCATCAAGGTGGCTTGATATAGTGGCTGCTGGAAGGGAGAGACTATGAGAAGGTTTCCAGCAATTGCCACCACTGTAGGGAGAAAATGAGATGTGTTGAGTTTCTGATTTTGTCTGATAGGCGTCCCGAGGCCTGTGTCCACTGAGAGGATAGGGTCCACTGGGCTACCCACATGTGAAGGCGAGCATAGGGCACCACATGGACTGTGGATGTCATATGCCCCAGCAGCTGACGCATTTCTCGAGCAGTTAGCAAAGTTTTCATAGCTGCTTGAGAAGCCAGCTGGATTATTTGAAGACAACGTGGCTGTGGCAGGAAAGCCTTTGACTGCCTTGTGTCGAGAAGAGTCCCTATGAACTCTAGGGACTGAGACAGAATGAAATGAGATTTTGGGAGGTTTATAACCAGTCCCAAGTACTGCAGGATTTGCATCGTGTGGGAGAGCACTAAACTGGCTTCTGGAGCTGTTGATGCTTGGATGAGCCAGTCTAAGTAGGGGAAGACGAATATCCCCAGAGTTCTCAGGAATGTTGCTACTACTGCCATGCATTTTGTGAAGACTCTTGGGGCAGAAGCCAGTCTGAAGGGTAGAACCCTGTACTGGTAATGTCTTCCCTGAAAAAGGAATCAAAGAAACCTCCTGTGATCTGTATAGATGAGAATATGTGTGTATATATCCTTTAGATCTAGAGAACATAGCCAATCCTGACTCTGAATATAGGGAAGAAGTGTTCCGAGGGAGATCATCTTGAACTTTTCTCGGAACAGATACTTGTTCAACTCTCTGAGGTCCAGTATGGGTCTGTATCCCCCTGTTTTCTTTGGGATGAGGAAGTAGGGGGAGTAGAAACCCATGCCCTGTTGGGATATGGGTACCTCTTCTATTGCCCCTTGAGCAAGTAGTGAGGTGACCTCTTGACAAAAGAGTGGTGGTAGGGCCCTGAGAATTGAACTGTCTTGTGATGGTGGGAGGGGGCATACTGTGAAAATGGAGTTTGTACCCCTCTCGTACAATGACAAGAGTCCAGTTTTCTGATGTTATTTGTTGCTATCTTTTGGCAAAATGACAAAGTCTGCCAGGGATGGTGAGAGGTTCTGGATCTTTCAGAGGCAGGATGACTAAGTTCTCTATGAAGGAGTCAAAGCCCCTGAGGAGACTGAGTCTGTTGAGCTGGTTGAGCTCTTGGGACTTGTGCCTTCCTTTGCTGTCTGGGCTGTTGTTGCCCCTTCTGGGGAGCATAAACTGGACAGTGGACAGCTTGGGTTTAAGATAGATAGAATTTCTTTTTCTTGTTGAAAAAGGGTTTCTAAGTTGTCTTTTTCTTTGCTGGGTTGGCTGTAACCTTTGATAATCTGTTTAAGGTTGTATTTTCAGATTCAATCTGATTAGCCTTGTCTTGCCAATCCTTGCCAAAGAGATATTCTCCTGTGCAAGGAATGTTCCCCAGTTTATCTTGCACCCATTGTTCTAAATGTGATGCCTGAAGCCAGGCAATGCGATGTGCACCGATGGAAATAGCAGAGGTTCTGCTAATGCACTCAAAGCAATCAAAGGTTGCACGATTCATGAACTTAGACACATTCTGGGCATGTTTGACCAGGGTGAGGAAGTCTGTCCTTTTATCATCAGGGAGAAGTGGAGCCATAAGCTCTAGATTCCTTGTAACCTCTTTGAGAAACATTCCCATGTAGAGAATGTAAGAGCTGACCCTGGTTGATAACATTGAGGATTGAAAGCATCGACGCCCAAAGGCATCAAGTGTCCTCGCTTCCCAGCCTGGAGGATTGGAAGAATGTGTTTTAGCACTCTTGATCCTACACATCGCCAATTCCACTACCATTGAATGGTGTGGTAATTGTGTCTTCTGAAAACCAGGGCATTGTGGAACTCGGTACATGGTATAGAGCCTCCGAGAGTGTGGAGACACAGTTAAAGGAGCTTCCGACATCCTTTGCATGAGATCATGCAAGATTCAGTGAATGGGAAGGGTAGTTGCTTCTTTAGGAGCTGCCGGATATTGAAGAATTTCTAATTCTTCTGCTCTTGGTTCCTTCTCAGGAGTCACCGTGATTGAAAGTCCTCGGGCTACATGACGTATAAAATCCTGAAATGACATGTCCTCTGGAGGAGACATCCTGTGTTGAGGAGAAGATGATGGATTCTCTGGTAGAATCACCCCAGTACTGGTAGAGTCAGAGTCATCGTAATCGGAGGACTCGAAATATCTGCACGCCGGGTGTTCTTGCATTGCTCGGCGCTGGTATCGATCGAAGTCAGCGTCGGACTGTCTCAGTACCGGGACCTCGATGCCGGATATTGATTCAAGAGCCGCATGGGGGGGAAGCACATTGGTTAAAGCAGGCGCAGTCGGTACCGGTACTGATGACTGCGGAACCATCTGAAGCGGTATTAGCGGTACCGAAGCTGCTAAGAGGGCCGCTAGGCTGTGTTCGATGGCTAGGATTCGTTGATCCATAGCTCCTGCCGATGCCTGGAAGTCGGTACCGGAGGAAGCGGCTATGACACCAGAATATGATACCAGGAGTTCTCCCGAGGTGCAAGCCTCTGGAATATCCTGGAGCCCCGTTAATGCTTTGGAGGACAGGGCCTCCCACCGGGGCTGTTTTGCCGGTGTGTTTTCCTCGAGAGAACGCTAATAGCATCTCGATGCTTCAAAGGAGATCTACCCTTTGAGGACCGGCCGGTCTTGGAAGACCTGGGTTTAGTTACCTGAGATCCATGGGAGGAAGATGAAGCCCTGGAAGACGTCAATGCAACGGACATCGCATCTGCAGCAAAGAGGGTGCCGAGTTTTGCAGCTCTGTTCTGCAGCCTCTCTTGGTCATCTTTCTACAGAGGAGACACTCCGATGGGTAAATGGTCAGGACCTAAACATTTAAGACACCAGTCATGGGTGTCGGTAGCAGAAATGGTACCGCTACACTTTGAACATTTTTTGAAACCACTAGTTGGTTTCTACATTTCAGAAGAAAAGAGGGCCTAGTGCCAAAAATGGCGCCTGGCACCTAGAGGGGACAGACCCTCGAAATAAAAGATTTTTTTATTTTTTTTTTAAGAAAAGAAGGAAGAAAATGAAGAAAAGACCGGTGGTACCGGTACAGGCGTCAACGGTGAAGGCAGACACGACCACAAAAGGAAATTTTCTGCGGTGACAGGGTTTGCTGCCTGTCAGCTCCACAGAAAATGAAAAACTGAAGATGGAGAGTTGGAAAGGCGGGAAGGCAGCGACGCAGGTGCAGTGGGATGCTCCCAAAGACTTTCCTATTGGATACTGGGGAGCGGTGGTAGTTCAAGGCGAGTTACATCCAGATACATAGGTATTTCTCTGTCCCCAGAGGGCTTACAATTTAAGTTTGTACCTGAGGCAATGAAGGGTTAAGCGACTTACTCCAGGGTGACAATGAGTGCCAGTGAAATTTGAACTCTGATCTCTCTGGTCACCAGTCTGCCACCCTAACTACTAGGCTATTCCTGCACTCCATATGTGACGTAAAGTATGAAGTATTCCATTTTTAATTTTGTTGTTTCTTCTTAACAAGTACTGAAATATATGTATTTATTTATTTATTTATTGTTCTTATATACCGCACTCTTAAAAATCAGCGCGGTTTACATATAACAGCATTGTGCGTTAAGAAGCACTTACAATGAGCAGGGTAAAGTAACTTGGAGTTCAACTAGTTGGAACTATATACATCGATTTACATCTATCAACAAGCTTTATTATGTACAACGTTGGTAATGGTTTACGTGTTGATGGCAGTTTGCGTGTTAGGGGGTGAGGTGTTGGAGGGCTGTGAATAGTGCAATAGAAAGAGGTGGTGTTTAAGCGCTCTTCTGAATTGAGCCAGATCTTTGACGCCTCTGATTGGTGCCGGGAGTGCGTTCCAGCAACTTGGGGCATAAAACTTAAATGCTCTGTTTCTGGTTGTTTTGGTGTGTCTTGTTATTTCGCTGGGAATCAAGAGGGTGTTGGCTGTGGATGATCTCCTTTCTCTATTTGCTGGCAAAGGATGGGTGAGGTCCATTAACGCCATGGGGGCCATCTTGTTGATGATTTTGAAAGTGATGATGGCTACTTTATATGTTAGTTGGCAGTGTATTGGTAGCCAATGTAGATCTTTGAGGACTGGGGTGATGTGGTCAGCTCTGGAGGCTCCACTCAGGAATCTTGCGGCTGTATTCATCGCTAGCTGTAATGGGTTTAGCACATTTTTGGGAAGGCCGTATAGGATTACATTAGCATAATCAAAGTGGGGAATGACCAGTGCCTGGAAGACTGTTCTGTTTATTTATTTTATTTTATTTAACAGGTCTTCTATACCGCCTTATTTTATATTCAAAGCGGTTTACATGGAACAGTTATAGCAACAAGCTTTACATTGAACAAGATTAATCAACTTGGAGGTTACATTGGGGTAAACAGGCAATTAACAATTGCTAACTATATACAGGAACTGCAGTGGTGTCTTACGGTCCAGTTTGTTATCAATCTTCATCTTCTGGGGTAGTTCCAAAGTATTCTCGGAAGAGGTGGGTTTTTATTGCCTTTCTAAAGTCCACTAGGTCTTTGATTTCACGTGTTGATGTGGGGAGATCGTTCCACAGCTAGGGCGCAAACACGGAGAAGACCCTACTGCATGTGGATTGGTTTGCTTTCCTGAAGTTTAGCGGGGTCTCTAGGATGTTGTCTGCTACTCTTCTTGTCCTGGTTGGGGGTGTCTTCTTGATCAGTGGTTGGAGAGTTGTTGGAGAGAGGTTGTTTAGTGTTTTAAAGATTATTATGTTTTTGTACTTGGTGCGTACAGCCACAGGGAGCCAGTGCAGCTGATGGAGCATGGGGGTTATGTGATTGTATTTTGCTGTTCCGGTGATGAGTCTGGCCACAGTGTTTTGTACCAGTTGTATGGGGGGAGTAGTTTTCTTTGGGAGTCCATGGTAAATTGCATTGCAGAAATCTAATAAAGGCATTATTATGGCTTGGCATACAGTTCTGAAATCATTGTCAGTGAGCAGTGGTTTGAGATTGCATAGCATTCTGAGTTTGTGGTAGGCTGATTTGGTCGCCTTTTTGATGTGTGGCTGGAAGCTGAGTTGCTGGTCAAAGGTGACCCCAAGATATTCGACTTCTTGTTTATTCCTTATGGTATAGTCAAAGAATATACCATATAGTACCAATATCGTACTTCTGGTGATGTGCATCAGTTCAGACTTTTTGTAGTTTATGAAAGGGCTTTGATTGTTGAGCCATTCCGACATTGCTTCTAGGCATGCTGTGATTTGCGAGTAGTCTGGATGTTTGGTGTTTATGGGGGTGAATATCATGATGTCGTCTGTGTATATTCTGTAATGGATGTTGAATTGTTGTATAATGCTGCATATCGGTTGTATGTAGACATTGAATAGAAGAGCCGAGATATCTGAGCCTTGTGGGACTCCTTGGTGTTGGGTGAAGGGTTCAGACTGTTGGGCTTTGCTTCTTACTTGCTGCGTACGTTGGGAGAGGTATGAGAAGAACCAGGTCCAGGACTGTGCCGCTTATCCCCACGTCCCTGAGTCTTTGTAGCAGGGTGTTGTGATTTACTGAGTCAAATGCAGCGGTGATGTCAATGAAACATAGGTACAAAGCCGTGGTGTATATTGTCTATGCCTGTTATAATGGTGTCCAAGAGAGATGTGATAAGAGTTTCTATGCCGTGGTTTTGTTTGAAGCCGTATTGGTGAGGGTCCAGTGGGGCATAGGTATCTATGTGGTCCTGTAGTTGATGCTGTACACATTTTTCAATTATCTTCGTTATGAAGGTGAGGCTGGATATTGGTCGGTAGAAGTTTGGATCATTCTTATCAAGGTTGTTGTTCTTAAGTATTGGTCTAATGGATGCTTTCTTGAGTTGCTGAGGGAGGTATTCTTGAGTTAGTGAGGATTCAACAATCATTTGTAGATGTGGTGTTAGGTATTCTTTCGTCTGCTTGATCCATGTAACTGGGCATGGGTCAACAGGAGAGGTTGTTGTGTTTATGGTGGTTATGATGGAGTTGAGTTGCTGTCTTGATGGGATGTGAAATGTGACCCATGTGTCATCCATTGTATGTTGTATTTTAGAGTTGGTTGGTTTCTTGAGTGATGTCTGTGTGTATCTGAGTTGTATATGGTGGGCTATATCTTGTGGGGGAATGGAGTTCATATCATCTGCTCTTGTCGATTCTTTCATGAGATTGCTTACTATAGAGAAGAGCTCCCTTGGTTTGTTGATTGATTTCATTATCAAGTTTGAGTGGTATTCCTTCTTGTGACTATCATATTGTGGTATGTGGCTTGCAATTCCTTGCATTTCATCAAGATGTTATGTTTTTTGTTCTTCTCCAATGTCTCTCCATTTTTCTTAGGTGTTTCTTGTGTTCGTTGATTTCACTTGAATACCAGGGGGAATAGTGTTTGTTTCTGTTGTTGTGCGTTGGTTTATGGGGTGCGATTGCTGCGTTATGTAGAGTTTCATTCCATTTGGTGATTGTGGCATCAAGATCTGTTATGCTTTGCTCTAGTTCTGGCAGTACTTCCTCTAGGAATTTTTCTTTGTGGAAGGCTCGAAATCTTCTTTTCTCCTTAAGATTTGCTTCAGGGGTTCGGCTCTTCATGAGCTGGTTTATAGAGAAGTTGATCATATTGTGGTCTGACCAAGGGATGGGGGTGACAGTTATGTGTTTTATCATGTTCTTGCTGCAATGTTGGTTTCGTGTAAATATCAGGTCAAGGGTGCCTCCCATTTTGAGGGTTGTGGTATTTATGTGTTGGAAGTACTGCAGATCTTCCATTGTTTCCATGAAGGTCTCTTGATTCTGGGTGGAGAGCGATGGAATGCTGGGGTCCCCCAGGACTATGAGAGGTTTGTTTTGGGTTGCCAGGGAGCAGATTTGTTCTAGTATGGTGGAGAGTTCCTCTTCATTTGAGGTTGGGGCTCTGTATAGGAGGCAGAGTGCTAGATGTTTATTTGAGACTGTTATTATGTTGCTTCCTGTGGCTTGTATGTTGGATGTGGTTTGGAATTGCAGGTGTGCCTTTGCAATAACTAGCATACCACCACCTCTGCGTGTTGGTCTTGTGGAGCTGTGTATTGTATACTGTTGGGAGGCCATTTGATTTATGAGTACATTGTCTGTATCAGAGAGCCATGTTTCGGTGATGCACATGATGTCTATGTCCTGGTTCTGTATGTAGTCCATTATTGTGTGGAATTTGTTCCGTATGGAACGGGCATTGACTAGGGCGCAGGAGAGGGTGGTGTCTTGAGGTAATGTGATAGGCAGTATTTCTTCATTGTTGGTGAAGGTTATGTATATTATTTTTCGTGGTCTGTTGTGGTGTTTTGTATTTGTGGTAGCATGTATCCTGTAGGTTGTATATCTGCCTGTTTGTATAATTGGTATCTGGTGTGTGTGGGATGGCAGTTTGGCTCCTTCATCTATCTTTTGACCAATGTATGTGTAGCTGGTGGGAAAAAGTACTTCTGACTCACTCCTCCCCTTTAAGGTAGAAGCTTGGAGATGACAAGCAACAGTCTTTATAGAGATGAAAAAGATAAGATTATTATGACCAGCAAGGCTGAAGATGGTTGACATTTCTACACTAGGGATGGCTACTAGGAAAGGCTGTTGTTGTTGTTGTTAAGTGCCGTCGAGTCGGAGTCGACTCATGGCGACCCTCTGGATAGCAATCCTAAATTGTGTTCGGTCTTCAGTGAGGCGGCTCATTGTTGACAGACTGGTACCAGTAGCTGCTGTTCTTGTATCGATCCATCTCATTGTTGGCCTTCCTCTTTTGCATTGACCTTCTATCTTACAAAGCATGATGTCTTTCTCTAATGATCTCTCTCTTTGCATGATGTGTCCAAAGTATGAAAGTCGAAGTCTTGTTATCTGAGCTTCTAAAGAAAGCTTAGGTTTGATCTCCTCTAGTACAGGCTGGTTTGTTCTTTGGGCAGTCCATGGTATACACAGTACTCGCCGCCAGCACCATAATTCAAAGGCATCAATTTTCTTCCTGTCTGTCTTTTTCACTGTTCAGCTTTCACATCCATATGACGTTATTGAAAATACCATGGCTTGAACAAGTCAAATCTTTGTATGGAGAGAAACATCTCTGCTCTTGAGAATCTTATCGAGGTCTTTCATAGCCATTCTGCCAAGAGCAATGCGTCGTCTGATTTCTTGACTGCTTGTTGCTTCTTTATTGATAGTTGATCCAAGTAGGTTAAAGTTGTTCACAATTTCAATTTCTTTTCCTTCAACGATGAACCTGCTGATTATGCCAGTTTTCATGATCTTTGTCTTCTTTACATTAAGGTGTAGGCCCATTTTGAGACTATGTTCTTTGATTGTGAGAAGCAAATGTTTCAGATCATCTTCACTTTCAGCCAGTAATGTGGTATCATCAGCATAGCGAAGGTTGTTGATGAGTCTTCCACCAATCTTCACACCTCTGTTGTCTTCATACAATCCTGCTTCTCTGATTTGTTCTGCATATAAATTAAACAGGTAGGGGGAAACTATGCAGCCTTGTCTTACACCTTTGCTTATTTTAAACCATTCTGTTTCTCCTTCTTCTGTTCTAACTGTTGCTTCTTGATCAATGTACAGATTGCGCAAGAGAATGATCAGGTGTTCTGGTATACCCATGCTTCTTAATGTGGCCCAGAGTTTCTCATGGTTTACACAGTAAAAAGCCTTGCTATAGTCGATAAAGCACAAATAGATATCCTTTTGGTATTCTTTAGTCTTTTCAAGGATCCATCTCACATCCGCGATGATGTCTCTCGTTCCTCACCCTTTTCTGAACCCTGCTTGCACTTCAGGTAGTTCTTGTTCCAAGTATGGTTGTAGTCTCTTTTGAATAATCTTCAGTAGAATCTTGCTGGCATGTGGGATCAGAGCGATTGTACGATAATTTCCAGAGTCAGTTAGATCACCTTTCTTTAGTATTGGTATAAACACAGATCTTTTCCAGGAGAGGCTACTAGTCCCTAAAAGTGATAGCATGGTAACACCAACTTTCAAATGTGAAAAGGATAGCAAAGAAAAAAGCAGGAGGCACAAAGGGTAAAAGTTCAACAGAAGAGGGCTTTCTGGGAATCCACTCAAACTGAAGACTAGTCACAATGAGAAGAAAGGAAGGTTTTGCCACAAAGTGTGTATTTTCAATATAATGTCCAGGAGTGTGTGCACCGAGGCACACTTATAAAGAAAATGGAAAAGGAGGAATATATTAAAGAGAAGAAAGACTGTAACCTGATGATAGAGGATAAAGTCTGTGGCAATTATGAAAGATTTTGAATAAGGTGTTATAGACAACACAAAGGTGTTGAGCATTCCCCTCTTACAAACTTTAAACGTTAAGAACATAAGTATATAAAAAATGCCTTACTGGTTCAGACTAAGGTCCATCAAGCACAGTATCCTATTTCCAACAGTGGTCAATCCAGGCAACAAGAACCCAGCAGCTTCCCAAAACACATAGGTTCTACAATGCTTGTCCCGGGGCAGCAGTATATTTCCTGGATTACCCTTGCAATTTTTCACAATCCTCTTGGGTTTTAACAACTTTGAATAATTTTGTCTCATCTGAAAATCGGATTATCTCACCAGTTATTCCCATTTCCAGATCATTTACTAATATGTTAAAAAGCAGCGGACACGGTACAGATCCCTGGAGTACTCCACTATTCACCTTTCTCCATTGGGAAAATTAGCCATTTAGCCCTACCCCTCTGCTTTCTATCTTTTAACCAGTTCCCGATCCACAATAGTACACTGCCTCCTATCTCATGACTTTTTAATTTCACCAAGAGTCTCTCATGAGGGACCTTGCAAAGGCTTTCTGAAAATCCAGATACACTATATCAACTGAATCATCTTTGTCTACCTGTTTATTCACACCTTCAAAAAAACATAACAGATTAGTAAGACAAAACATTCCTTGTCTAAAGCCATGTTGGCTGTCTCCCATTAAGCCATGACTATCTACATGTTCAGTAATTTTGTTCTTTATAATGGTTTCTACCATTTTGCCAGGTACTGACGTCAGGCTCACCGGTCTGTAATTGATCACTTTTTAAAAATTGGCGTTACTTTGGCCATCCTCCAATCTTCAGGTATTACAGATGATTTTCATGATAGCTCACAGATTACTAATAGCAGGTCTGCAATCTCATATTTCAGTTCTTTCAACACCCTTGGATGTATACCATCTGGTGCAGGTGACTTGCTACTCTTCAGTTTATCAAATAGTTGTAATACATCTTCCCGGTATATCGGTATTATTTTGAATTCTTCTGTGGCAGCAACTTTAAATACCATTTCAGTCATGGGTAACACCCCTAAATTTTCCTCAGCAAAGATTGAAGCAAAGAATTAATTTAGTCTCTCCGCTATGTGGCACTGGGACCGAAATGGAGGTCTTACCGAAACATGGACTCGTGCTGCATTGCACGGTTCCTCCATCCCTTGCTCATCATTTGTTGACAGAGCCCATAGGAGTCATCATCATGATTTGCACTGAGGTAACTGAGACAGCAGTCGTGCATGTACGTGCGGGACATGGTGTTCCCACAGCGGACACACTGCTTGAACCCACTGGCAGAGAACATGGCAGAGAAGATGGCGCCCGCAAGATCAAACTCAAGTGTCCTGGCCAGGGAGGGTGCAAGGATTCCCACGCACAGAGGAAAAAGATCCTGAAGGGCAAAAGGACCCAAGAAAAATGAGGAGCTGAGGTGGCAGCGGACATAGAAAGGCGAGAAGGCACCAGTACGCATACTAGAGAAGGAAAAACAAGAAAAGAAAAAAACAGAACACATCAACCTTTTCTGGGGTGCAAAGATCCAATGGGCTCTACGGAAAAAAAAGGAGACTGAAGTAAGATAGCACCCTTGAGTAGGAAGGCAGTGATGCATGCATGGTGGATCTCCCTAAGGCTTTCTTTGAAAGCTGAGGAGAGGTTACCATGCAGGCTCCATCGATGCTGACATCACCCATATGTGAGGACTGATTCCTGCTTGTTCTCGGAGAAAAATAAAGAATTACTAGATGTGGCACCTCAGCTCAAGGACCCCAGGGTTTCAATGCTGTGCCTGTTTCTATGGCACCCTTGCACCAGTCAGCAGCCAGAGAGTATGCTGCTGTACTGTGTGGACTTGGTCTTGGAGGCATGCAATGGTAAGACCCTGCAGTAGGGCCGCATTCCATGCCAAGGCTCTGCACTGATGGCATTGGAGCAAGGCACATCAGAGGCTTCTTGTAGTGCTTCATGTGTCATGGCGCTGGTGATTGGCCAAGATGGCTAAGGGAGAGCATGCTGCAGCTGGGACAGAGAACTCGGTGCTGAGGGACGTGGCAGTGATGTGGTTGTAGCCTCCGGAAACTAATGAGTTCTATTAGCTGCTATGCTTGAAAGGACTGGCGCCAATCAGGAGTGTTAGCTCCAAGACGCAAGGGTGCGAGAAGACCGCCGCAGGCAGGAGTAAGATAGCAGTATTTATTTATTTCGCTAGGCTTATATAGCACAGTTACTTACCTGTAACAGGTGATCTCTGGGAACAGCAGGAATTAGTCCTCACATATGGGTACGTCGGTACCGACGGAGCCTGCGCGGGAACGCTCCCCAGCTTCCCAAAAAGGAAAGCTTTTGGGAGCATCCCACAGCGCCTGCGCGCTGCCTTCTCGCCTTTCCTAAACAACTCTCCTCAGTTCGAGTTTAAAGCTGAGACAATAGAGAGAGAGAGGAAAGGAAAGACAGAGAGAGATACAACTCCTAGGGGAGGTGGGAGGATTGTGAGGACTAATTCCTGCTGTTCCCAGAGATCACCTGTTACAGGTAAGTAACTGTGCTATCTCCAGGAACAAGCAGGAATGAGTCCTCACATATGGGGACTCCCTAGCTAAGATGCCTGGGAGATCCCCAAGGGTATGAGACCCTGAAGGGTTCGTCTTCCTATGGATCTCAGGCATCCATTCAGGGAAGGAGGGCAGGACTTGTTCAAGAATGGAACAGGTGTCTGAGGACAGCCTGACCAAACAAGGCATCCCGGTGGGAGTCCTTGTCCAAACAGTAATGGGCTGTGAAGGTATGAACCGAGGCCCAGGTGGCTGCTCGACAGATCTGGTCGATGGACACAGAATGAAGATGAGCCATAGAGGTGGCCATGGCCCTCACATTGTGAGCTGTGACATGGCCCTCCAGAGAAAGGTTCTTACTCTGGTAAGCAAAAGAAATACACTGAGCAATCCAATTGGACAGTGTTCTTTTAGAGACTGGAAGTCCTAAATGAGAAGGATCAAAAGCAACAAAAAGCTGGGAAGACTTTCTATGTTGCTGTGTCCTGTGTAAGTAAAAAGCAAGAGCTCTTTTACAATCTAGAGTATGAAGGTTCCTCTCTGCACTGGATGCATGAGGAGCTGGAAAAAAGACAGGTAAATATACCTCTTGATTAAGATGAAAAGGTGAGACCACTTTAGGCATAAAGTGAGGATTTGTCCTAAGGACTACCTTATCATGATGGAACCTTGTATAAGGTGGATTAGCCACTAAGGCCTGCAGTTCACTGATGCGGCGAGCAGAAGTGATTGCAATAAGGAAAATAACCTTCCAGGAAAGAAATTTCAAGGAGGTAGTGGCTAAGGGTTCAAAAGGTGGCTTCATAAGCTGACCAAGAACCAAGTTTAAGTCCCATGCCACCGGAGGAGGTCGAATGGGAGGTTTAGTTAAAGTTATGCCTCTCATGAATCTTGCAATAAGAGGATGAGAGGAAATAGGTTGTCCATTGAGAGGCTTAAGGGATGCTGCAATAGCACTCAAATGGACCCTTACTGAATTTGTTTTAAGGCCTGCATTGGAGAGATGCAGGAGATATTCCAATAGAGAATTCACAGGAAGTGCCAGAGGGTCAAGACCCTTTTGAGCACACCAAATGGAAAATCTTTTCCACTTAAAAGCATAGGAACGCCTAGTGGAAGGTTTTCTGGAAGCATGGAGGATATCCTTCACTTGCTGAGAAAGATTGAAGTCTTGAAGGTCTAGGCCTTCAGTAACCAAGCTCTGAGGTGAAGGGACTTGGGATTTGGATGCCACAAAGCCCCTTCGTCCTGGGACAGAAGGTCTGGTGCAGCTCCCAAGTCCAGGGAGGGGGCTTGGGAGAGATGCAGAAGTAGAGGGTACCACACTTGGCGTGGCCAGCGTGGAGCTATGAAGATCATAGATCCTTGATCCCTCTGGAGTTTGAACAGAGTCTTGGGAATCAAAGGAATGGGTGGAAAGGCATACAGGAAGCCCTGACCCCAATGAAGGAGGAAGGCATCCTTGGCCTGAGCTCCCTGACATGGAATTCTGGAACAGAACCGGAGAAGTTTGGCATTCCACGGACTTGCAAAGAGGTCTATGTCCGGGGTTCCCCATTCCTGGAAGATTCTGAGTACCTGATCCATGTGCAGGGACCATTCGTGTGGAAGCAGAACTCGACTGAGTCTGTCTGCCCAAGAGTTTTTGGATTCCTGGGAGATATACTGCCAGGAGATGGATTTGATGCTCTCTGGCGAAGGCCCATAATCTTAGAGCTTCGTTGCAAAGTGACAGAGAGCCAGTTCCTCCTTGCTTGTTTATGTAAAACATGGCTACTTGATTGTCCGTATGAATGAGGACTGTCTTGTAGCTGAGGAGGGTATGAAAGACCTTGAGAGCTAGGAACACTGCTCGAAGTTCCAAGTGGTTGATATGAAGAGAGGTCTCCTGTGGGGACCAAGTGTTGTGAGGGTTGCTTGGGGCAACAAAGGTTGGAAGGGGGACCCCAGCAACAGATTTTGAGTGGACATCCACCATTGGAGAGACCAAAAGAGACGTTTGGAGGTTGCTATTTGGTCTGAGAGAGCTCCTGAAGCTTGAGTCCACTGGGTGGACAAAGTCCATTGAGCTGCTCTCATGTGTAGGCGAGCATAGGGTACCACATGTACTGTGGAAGCTATATGGCCTAGCAGCTGTAGCATCTCCCTGGAAGTTAAGTGGCTCTTTGACTGAATCTGGGAGGCTAACTGCACTAGACGTTGACAACGGGCCTGAGGGAGGTAGGCCCTTGCAGAAGTGGTGTCCAACCAGGCCCCTATGAATTCCAGGGACTGAGTAGGGGTGAGCTGGGACTTTGGGAGGTTTACCACAAGTCCCAGGTATTGCAGAATGCGCCTGGTGCGGTTCAGGGAGATCTGAGCCTCCGACTAGGTTGGAGCTCAGATGAGCCAGTCGTCCAGATATGGGAAGACAAATATTCCCAGAGTGCGTAGAAATGCAGCAACTATTGCCATGCATTTGTTTGAACACTCTTGGAGCAGAGGCTAGACCGAAAGGAAGCACTCTGTATTGGTAATGTTTTCCCTGGAACAGAAAACGTAGGAATTTTCTGTGAGATGGATGGATGAGGACATGAGTGTACGCATCCTTGAGATCTAGAGAACAAAGCCAATCCTGACTCTGCAGGTATGGAAGGAGAGTGCCTAGAGAAAGCATCTTGAACTTCTCCTTGCATAGGAATTTGTTCAATTCGCTGAGATCCAGAATGGGTCTGTATCCCCCTGTTTTCTTTGGAATGAGAAAATAGGGGGAGTAAAACCCTGACCCCTGTTGAAGAGGAGGAACTTCTTCTATGGCCCTCTGGGCCAGAAGGGTAGTCACCTCCTGATCCAGAAGGTCGAGGAGGGATGTGGGAGAATTAAAGTGTCTCACCATGGTGTAGGGAGGAAGGTCTGAGAAATGAAGTTTGTAGCCCTCTCTTATGATGGAGAGGGTCCACTGCTCTGACGTGATTTGCTCCCATCTGGGAGCAAAATGAGCTAACCTTCCTGGAATGGTGAGAGGTTCTGGCTGTTGTAGAGCCAGAAAGGTTAAGTTCTCTAGTATCAAGTCAAAAACCCTGAGGGGGTTGGGACTGCTGAGTTGTAGCAGCCCTTGCAGGTTTAGGCCTGGCCTGTTTAGGTTGCTGACGCTTAGTAGCAAAGCGACCTGTAGAAGATTGTTGGCCAGAAGTGGAAGGAAATCTGCTCCTTTTGTAAAAAGGCTTTTTGAAAGATTTTTTCTTGGCTGGAATGGAGGTTGACTTGGAAAGTCTATCCAGAGCAGAATTCTCTGCATCCATTTGAGTGGCTTTTATTTGCCACTCTTTGCCAAAGAGATTTTCACCCGTACAGGGCAGATTTCCTAAGCCATCCTGAACCCAGGGTTCTAGATCAGAAGCCTGGAGCCAAGCAATTTTGCGAGCAGCTATGGCAATGCCTGAGGCTCTGCTGGCACCTTCAAAGGAGTCAAAGGCTGCCCTGTTGGAAAACTTTGAAATGTCTTGAGTATGCTTAAGCCAAAGGAGGAACTCATCCCTTCTATCCTCTGGAATAAAAGGGAGAAAGTTGTGCAGCTTTTGTGCAACTTCCTTTAGAAACATACCCATATAAAGGCTATATGAGTTGATTCTGGCAATAAGCATGCTGGCTTGGAAGATTTTCCTACCCAAAGCACCCAAGGTCCTGCATTCTCTTCCTGGAGGAGCAGAAGAGTGTCTTTTGGTACTCTTTATCCTTTTCATAGCTGACTGCACCACAATGGAGTGGTGAGGAAGCTGAGTTTTCTGAAATCCAGGACAAGGAGGGACACGGTACATAGTGTCCAATCTGCGAGAATGAGGAGAAAGGGTGAGAGGAGTCTCCCATAAGTCAATCATATGTTCATGAAGAATTTCATGAATTGGCAAGGTGACTGCCTCTCTGGGAGCCTTAGAGTATCCTAAAATATCTAATTTTTTTGCTCTAGGCTCTGCTTCAGAGGTTACTGAAATAGAGAGTCCTTTAGCCACTTCTATTATGAAGTCTTGAAAGGACAAATTCTCTGGAGGAGACATTCTCCTTTTTGGAGAAGTAGGCTCCTCAGGAAGGGTAATGGATACTTCAGGAGACTCATCTGATGAATCAGAATCATCAGAGGAATCGAAGTATCGTCTGTCCCCTTCCAACGATCGATACGCGTATCGATCGGTACCGACATTGGGCGTCCCCGGTACCGGATCGGTACCGAGAAATAGCCCTGGACAAGGAGCCGGAGTCGGTATCCTGGCCGATGTCGATGCAGTCGGTACCGGTACCAGTGCTGGTATCGGTACCGGCGCCGGTACTGACAACGGAACTCGTTGCGGTACCGTCGGCGTCGCAGCTTTAATAAAAGCCATTATAGCCTGCTGCATGGATTGAACAGTGTGATCCATGGACGCCACGACTGCCTGGATGTCGGTACCGGGAGAAAGTGCCGGTACCCCAGAGCAGTTTAACAGGTGATTGGTCGAGGCCGTGCCATCGATGTCAACCTGTAACCCCATAGGAGGAGCTTTGGAAGCTGGAGCTTCCCGCCAGGGTTGTTTGGCTGGGGCAGGATCCTCAAGGGCAAGCCCGGAGGCATCTCGATGCTTAGAGGGAGATTTGCCCTTCGAGGACCTGCTAGGATTATGTTTGGTTACCTGAGACCCATCAGGAGAGGAAGACCTGGAAGATGTCGATGGCACCACCGGTGCATCCGTGGGACACAGCACATGGAGCTTGGCTGCTCGATTCTGTAACCCTCGTTTAGACATTAGCCCAAACATTTAAGACACCATTCATGGGTATCTGTAACAGAAATTGTACCGCTACACTTAGTGCATTTTTTGAACCCGGAGGCTGGTTTTTCCATGAGGGAAAAATTTCTTGTGGGCCTGGAGGCCTAAGAAGAAAAATACACCAAGTGAGGAAAAAATATATATATATATTTTTTTTTTTAGAAAGAAAAGAAAAGACCGGCGGTACCAGTCCGGCGTCGGGGAAGGCAGACACGCGACCAAAGAAATAAATTAAAATAAAGAACTTCTTCAGCGGTGACAGGAACACGACCTGCTGGCTCCGCGGAAAAGAAGAACTGAGAAGAGTTGGTTAGGAAAGGCGGGAAGGCAGCGCGCAGGCGCTGTGGGATGCTCCCAAAAGCTTTCCTTTTTGGGAAGCTGGGGAGCGTTCCCGCACAGGCTCCGTCGGTACCGACGCACCCATATGTGAGGACTCATTCCTGCTTGTTCCTGGAGATACTGCTTTTCTACAAGTCAAAGTGGTGTAAATATATATCCCATGTTCTCGAAGAGCTCACAATCTATGTTTTTGGTACCTGAGGCAACGGAGGGTTGAGTGGCTTGCCCAAGGCTACAAGGAGCATCTGTAGGACTAGAAACCCAAGTCCTTCTGGCCCAACATTGCTGTCCTCTAGCAGGATTTGAACTCCTGGCCCGAGGTAACTTGCCCCAACCATTAGGCAACTCCTCCCCTAGCAGTAACCAACCAGGGCTGAAGGTAGCATGGGCCCGGAGTAGCCACTGCCATGGTACCTGCTCTTACAATGGGTAGTATAAGAACATAACATAAGAACATAAAAAATGCCATGCTGTGTGAGACCGAGGTTCATCAAGCCCAGTATCCTGTTTCCAACAGTGACCAATCTAGGTCACAAGTACCTGGATTGGCAAGTTGGAGGAACCAACCATGCTGACAGCTGCAAGCTGTCGAGCACTGAGAGGCAGTGGGGGCAGCTCGGCACCAAATGGCCTCATTGGAGCCCCAGATGCAGGACCTGTGTTACCAGCAGGTCTACAGCAGTGTCTGAGAAGAGCAGAGGCACCTGCAGAGCGTGGGTTCTGTAGGGAGCATGTCTGTTGGCAGAGAGAAGTGCTGCATCAGGGAGACAATACTGCATGAGGCCAGCTAGGAGCTCTACACAGAATCTTTGCCTTCGTATCTGAGGCTCCCATGAAGAATAGTGGGCAACAGGCATTGCTGGTGGAGAGATCAGACAGCATGGGAAGCATGGTGGTAAGAACCAGTGTTCCACATCAGACTGTTCCAGAATCCTAGATCATTTGGCTGGCTCCCTCATGTGGTATTGGGTGAAGGGGGGAACCTCAAGGCCTGCTCCGCTTCTGTTGGGGTGATTCCAAAACCTTAAGCTGGAAAGGGCATAGACTCAGCGAAGATCACCGTGAGCCACCACTCCCCTGAAGCTTATAGGATCCCAATCCAGAGCTTAATGATCTGCAGCATTGGGGATCAGTCTGATTCCCCTCAGACACACTAAAAGGAATTCATACAAACATTTGGACAGATACTAACCCCTCTGCAGTCTCAGCACATGTAATATTTCTTAAATCCCTTGAATTTTACATTACAGAAAGTTATACGAAGCTTGGCTAGCAAGCATGAAAGCAACTTCTTACCTTACAGTTCAAACAATGGTATGAATTTGAGGGTTTATTTTTTTTTTAATTGGTAGCTCTCTGACTGGGAGCTCTTAAAAGGGTTTTGGTATATTTTTAAAAACAAAGTTACATTCTTTTTGGTGCTTTAGTAGACATGTTTTCTTTAGTGGGGTAGGTTTAAAACTCTGCTTTGGTAACTTTCTCAGCTCTTGGGAACTGCTGACACCTAATTAGGTGTTAGTTCCCTCCCTACCCCCCAACTCCCACCCACCCCTAGTGAGCAGTCTTGCTTTATAGGGCACCTCCCCATTTAACAAAACAAAGGGAGTTGGAACAGCACATTTTGAATGTAATTAAAGAGATTTAACTGCTGAAAGGACAGCTGGGAAACCGGCTGGTACTTTTGTAGATCACTCTCTCTTGCTTTAACAGATACCTAAGCTCCACGAACTGAACAATGGCTGGGAAAAATCATATTGCTAAAGCTGTTGCCCCTGTTACAGCTTCTGCCTCTGTCCAGACAGAGGTCACAATGCCAGTTGAAGGACTGGTTCCATGTGCAGGGTGCCTGCATGCTGAAGCTCTGAGGAAACAAGAGGAGGAACTCAGAGAGAAGGTGGCGAGGCTGAGGAGAATTCAAGACAGTGAGAAGTACATTGATGAGATGCTTCTTAGAGCAACCAAGCTCTCCAACAGAGGAGAAGATGGGTGCCGACAGAATGACGAAGGTTGGACACAAGTCACCAGGGCCTGCAGAATTACCAATCCAACTTCTCCAGCCCTTGAATTGAGGAACCATTATGCAGCCCTGGAAGTAGAGAAGGTGAAAGCATCCCTGGAAAGGGAAGAACCAGATAGTTGGTGTAGCTGGGTTTAAAAATGATACAGCTGTTAGTGTAGCTGGGTTTAAAAAAGGTTTGGACAAGTTCCTGGAGGAAAGGTCCATAAACCATTATTAAGAAGTGACCGAAGATATCAATGCTTGACCCAGTACAAGCATTGTGGAACTTGTGTCTCTTGGGGAAACTGCTAGGTTCATATGACCTAGATTGGCCACTGTTGGAAACAGAATACTGGGCTTGATGGACCTTGGTCTGACCCAGTATGGCATATCTTATGTTCTTATGTTAGATCTCAAGGACCCCAAATTTTCAGAATCAGTGACCACAAGGAAGCGAAGGATAGTGGTGGTTGGTGACTCTCTTCTGAGGGGTACCAAGGCATCCATCTGCCGACCAGATAATGTCCAGAGAGGTATGCTGTCTGCCTGGTGCCAAAATCCAAGATGTTATGGAGAGTTTGCCGAAACTCATCAAGCCCACTGACTATTAACCCAATGTTGCTAATCCATGTCGGAACAAATGATACTGCCAGGTATCTCTCTGAGCATATCAAAAGTGACTTCATGGCTCTGAGAGAGAGGGTGAAGCAGTTAGGTGCACAGGTGGTGTTCTCTTCAATCCTCCCTGTTTAGGGTAAAGGCCAAGGCAGAAACGCTTGCATCCTGGAGATGAATACATGGCTGCGTGGATGGTGTCATCGAGAGCGTTTTGGTTTCCTAGACCATGGGATGCTGTTCCAAGGGTTGCAGAGCAGAGATGGCATCCATCTGTCCAAGAAAGGTCGACATGTCTTCAGTAGTAGACTGGCTAATCTACTGAAGAGGGCTTTAAACTATATTCATTGGGGATTTATTTATTTATTTAGTTTACACTTATATACCGCTACTTCAGCAGCGGTTTGATTACCAATTTGGGAGATGTCAAATCAAGACAGGAAAATCGGGTCATATATACATAGTTTTAGGGTTTGGCACAGCATGCAGGGTTAGACACTTCAAAAGTTAGGTTTACAATATTTACATATTTACAGTTCTCTAATAATTACATTTACACAGGTCGGCACCATGGTGTCACTTTTTTACATCAGGTTATAGTGACATTTAAAAAGATGGGTTTTTATTTTCCTTCTGAAGTCATTTATGTCTTTTATAGCTCTCAGTTCATGTGGTAGATGATTCCAGGTTATTGGGGCTGAGAATGAGAATGCTTTGTTGCTGGTGCTTGCTTTTACTGTTCTGATATTATTAGGAACTTGTAGTGTGTCGGAGTTGATAGTTCTCCTGTCTCTGTTGGTTGGTTGCTTGTTGACCAGTGTTGAGAGGAATGAGGGTGCTATGTCATGTATGAGCTTAAATGTGGTTACCAAAGTTTTGTATTGTATTCTGGCCGCAACTGGTAGCCAATGTAGTTCGATCAGCACAGGTGTGATGCGTTGAGTGATTCTTGTTCGTGTGATGATCCTTGCCGCTACATTTTGGGCCAATTGTAAAATATTTAGCGTTTTCTTTGGCAGACCCTGTAGTATGGCGTTACAGTAGTCTAAGTGCGGCATAATGAGTGCTTGTGCCACTGTTCGAAAATCACAGGGTTCGATTAATTTCCTCAGTGGCTGCAGGACTCTGAGTTTGTGGAAGATGGCTTTGTTAGTTTTTCTCAGGTGTTTTTCCAATTGAAGTTTGCTGTCAAGTGTGACACCCAGGTATTTGATCTCGTTTTTTGTGTTATATGTGTTGTTGCAGAGGGTGACCGTCGGAGGGGGTTCAAAGTTCGGTATACTTGATATATACATTACTTCGGTTTTCTTATGGTTAATTGCCATGTTGTTTTATTTATTTATTTATTTATTTAACAGTATTTCTAAACCGCCTTATCTTAATAATCAAGGTGGTATCACAGCAAGCAATCAGGTAAAGTGTGTGTGTTGTACATGCAGTGAGGATAAAACTTAGTTGTGTGAGGGATGTGTTGGGTGCTTGATTTGTTTGAGCTATATACAGGGTGGGCTATTTACAGTGGTGCTAGAATCATATTTTATATATATTCAGTTGTTTGGGAGGATTGGAGTGCTGTTATCCATTCTCTTAGGTTATGTGATGTGACCATAGTGCTCTATGAACAGCATGGTTTTCAGTTGTTTTCTGAAGTCTTTGAGGTCTGGAGTTGCCCTTAGATCGTCCGGTAGATTGTTCCATATTGTTGGAGCAGCCATGGAGAGAGCTCTGTCTGTTGTGTCCTTGCGTGTGTGCTTGTACTCATTTGGGGTGCTGACTCGGTTGCGTGTTTGACTTCTTCTGGGACGTGCGCTGGTTTCCGGTTGTATGAGCAGGTGGAGGCTGTTGGCTGATGTGTGTTCTTTTATCTTAAATAGGTTTATGATAGTCTTGTATCTGATGCGAGCAATGATTGGGAGCCAGTGTAAGTCCTTTAGTGTAGGTGTGATGTGCTCCTGCCTTGCGGCTCCGGATATGATTCGAGCTGCAGTGTTTTGTGCCAGCTGTAGTGGTTTGAGAGCTTGTTTTGGTAGTCCGAGGTATATCGGATTGCAGAAGTCCAGTATTGGGGTTATCAGTGCTTGACAGACTGTACGGAAGTGTTCTGGAGCGAGGAGTGGTTTCAGTCTCCTGATGATTCGCATCCTGTAATATGCTTTTTGGATTGTTTTGTCTATGTGTGGTTTGAGGTTGAGTTTACTGTCCAGAGTAACCCCAAGGTATCTCACCTCCGATCTTATCGGTATCGTGGTGCTTTGTATCTTTATGTTTGTTGGGTGTGTGAAGCTTTGGTTTCGAGTGATGATTAAAGCTTCAGTCTTGTTGTAGTTTATAGCTAGATTGTTGTTTTGGCACCACTTCGCCATTTGGGTAAGGCAGTCTGCTATCTTAGAGAAGTCCGGGTTTTCGATTGATATCGGGGAGTATACCATTATATCGTCTGCGTATATTGTGTATTGGATGTTGTTCTCTTTCATAATGTTGCATATTGGTTGGATGTAGATGTTAAAAAGGAGTGCTGAGAGTGCGGATCCTTGTGGTACTCCTTGTTGGACGTTTATGGGCCGGGAGGTGTCCTGTCCCACCTTGACCTGTAGCTGTCTTTCTGTTAGGTACGAGTGGAACCATTTTAGAGTGGTACCGTGTATACCAGTGTTCTTCAGTCTCTCCAGGAGTATATTGTGATCAACTGTGTCGAACGTGGAGGAGATGTCGATGAAGATCATTATAATTCCATTCCTGATGTCGTCAATTATTCTTATGATGCTGTCGAAGAGGTAGATCAGGAGAGTTTCGACTCCATGGTTGGGACGAAATCCGTGTTGGTTGTCGTCGAGAGTTCCGTGTTCGTCAATGTGTTCCTGAAGTTGTAGTTGAACCGTCTTTTCGATTATTTTTGCGAGGAAGGGTATGCTGGAGATTGGTCGGTATGCTGCTGGGTCCTTTTTGTCGAGAGAAGTTTTCTTTGTGATTGGTCTTACTGAGGCAAGCTTTAATTGCTGTGGCATGAGTCCTTGAGTGAGTGAGTTGTGTACCATTTTATGAATGTTTGGTATGAGGCTTGCTTTGGTGGCTTTGACCCATGACACTGGGCAAGGGTCTGTAGGAGCAGTGCTTGTGTTGATTGTGGAGATGATGTCTGATATCTGCTCTTTTGAGGGTGAGTGGAATGTGCCCCAGGTTTTGGGGTGGACGTTCGTTCTGTTGGTTCTACTGGGTGTTGTGCGCTCTGTGGAGTGAAATTTGTCTTTGATGTGGTCGGCGAATATCTGTGGATCCACTTGTATTTCTCTTTCTGCTGCTTGCTCTTTTGTCAGGGTTTTTACTATTTCGAAAAGTTCTCTGGGTTTGTTGATGGAAGAATTTATCAGGTTTGTGTGGAATTCTCTCTTTGATTGGTTGATGTGTTCATTGTATTGTTTTTGCTTTGTTAGGTAAAGATGTTGGTCGGAAGTAGTTTTGTTTTTTCTCCATCTCCGTTCAATTTTCCTGAGCTCCCTCTTTTCCTGTCGTATTTTTGCTGAGTACCATGGTTTGTTTTGTCTCTTGTTGTGGTGTTGTTTCTTGGTCCTGTCAACGGATGGTTTGGCGGCGTTAGCTAGGACATTGTTCCAGTTGGAAACTTGTTCCTCCAGGTCCTCTGAGTCAATGTTCAAGTGTTGTATTGTGTCCTGGATGAATTCGTCCTTGTCAAAGGACTTGAATCGTCTTTGTGTGTGTGGGAAGTTCGCTCTTTCGCTTGTCCAGTCTTCTTGTGATTGCAGATTTGTCTCGATTAAGTAATGGTCAGACCATGGTACTGGGGTGATGGTGGGTGTAGAGATTAGGTCTCTTGAAGTTAGGTAGTTTGATGCGAAGATGAGGTCTGGGGATGATCCTAGTCTGTGTGTTGGTGCATTGACTATCTGTGTGAATTGAAGTGATGACATTGCCTGAAGGAAGGCCTCTGCATCTTTTGTATTGGCGGACTTGAGGTTGAAGTCTCCGATTAGTAGTGCTGGTTTGTTGTTTGACGTTATGGCACAGGCTTCTTCGAGTATGAAGGCTAGTTCGTCGGGTGGAGCACGGGGTGCTCTGTAGGTTAGGCAGATTGCAATATTCTTGTTCTTGATGCTAATTGTGTTACACTGCTTTGTATCTGTGAGATTCAGTGTCTTGAACTTGAGTTCTGTTTTTGCTATTATTAGGACTCCTCCTCCACGCTTGTGGATGCGTGGGCAGTTGTATGCTGAGTAGTTGTTCGGTACTAGTTGGTTGAGTAGTACACTGTCGGTAGGGTTGAGCCATGTCTCTGTGATGCATATTATGTCTGGCTGTCGCTCTTCAATGTGGTCTACCAGAGTGTGTATCTTGTTGCAGATGGATCTGGCGTTTATGAGCTCAATTGATGTTTTCTTTGTGGAAGAGGTTGTTGCGACGTGTGCTTCCTTAGGGCCGGTGTTGGGGTTTGATTTGTGTCTGTTTTGTCTCTTTGTTTGGGAGGTTGCGAGTATCTCTTTGTGTGTGTGTTGTGGACCGAGATATGGCAGTGCAGTTGGTGGGTACCAAGGTGTGTTTGTTTGGGGGTAGTGGGGGTGTGTAGTTGGTGGGAGGAGTTGTGTGACTAGTAGGTATAGTGGGAGGAAGTATGTGGTGTGCATGTTGATAGCTTGTGATGTTCTGATAGGGCGACGCCTGTGTCCTTAGGTTTTCGTCTGTTGTTTGCTTTTTTGAGGAGAGCTGTACTTGTTGCAGGGGCTTGTCCTGGGGATGTGAAGTTGTATCTGTTGCGGTGCGGGAGCCTGTCCCGTGGAGGGAGCCTGTCCCTTGGATGTGAAGCTGTATCTGTTGCGGTGTGGGAGCCTGTCCCGTGGAGGGAGCCTGTCCCTTGGATGTGGAGCTGGATCTGATGCGGTGCGGGAGCCTGTCCCGTGGAGGGAGCCTGTCCCGTGGATGTGGAGCTGGATCTGTGGCGGACGCCTTGGTGCGGGAGCCTGTCCCGTGGAGGGAGCCTGTCCCGTGTGTGTGGAGCTGGATCTGTGTTGGTCGCCTTGGTGCGGGGGCCTGTCCCGTGGATGTGGAGCTGGGTCTGTCGCGGTGCGGGAGCCTGTCCCGTGGAGGGAGCCTGTCCCGTGGATGTGGAGCTGGATCTGTGGCGGTCGTCTTGGTGCGGGGGCCTGTCCCGTGGATGTGACGCTGGATCTGTCGCGGTGCGGGAGCCTGTCCCGTGGAGGGAGCCTGTCCCGTGGAGGTGGAGCCGGATCTGTGGTGGTCGCCCTGTTGCGGGGGTCTGTCCCGTGGATGTGGAGCTGGGTTTGTCGCGGTGCGGGAGCTTGTCCCGTGGAGGGAGCCTGTTTCGTGTATGTGCAGCTGGATCTGTTGATGAACTCTTGGTCTGACCCACTATGGTACATCCCAAGTCCCTATGTTCTTATCTAGCTAAAGATGACATTGCTCTAACATAGCATCAGCACTGGCATATCTCTGGGTTTAAGGTATCAATCTGGACAAACATGGTAATACCAAATATGGCCTATAAATGATGGTAGTTAACAACACTGGCATATCCCTGGGTTTACAGTATCGATCTGGACAAACATGGTAATACCTAATATGGCCTGTAAACGCTGGAAGCTAACAACAGTATCCAGAGGGAACTAGTCACTAGAGTGCCCAACACTGATCTTGGATTCTAGTCCCAAACATGAATTTCTACCCTTTAAATTAGTATTTTTATGAGAGGCAGGAGGATAATCCTAGCTGTAGAGAGTGGTGCTGCTGCAATCAGATGATTTGAACAGAAATATACATTCAATTATTGTTAGGAGTGCAGTTAATTCATATAAGTAATGAAGCAGTGTTGATAGTTTAAAAATCACTCAAATGAGTGTGACTTACGTGCCCCAGAGTTTCAGCTCTTTAGGCAGTTCGGCGTCTTCGGAGTTGGTATTCTGCGTTTCCACTGTGAGTTGGTGGATTGTCAGTTCCTTGATTGTACGCGAGCTCGACCCCGAGGGAGCTCAGCTGTACCAAGAGGGAGGTGTAGTCTCAGCGTCGTTTTTTCTGTTATGTTTCTGTGACGATCTTGGGGGTGCCTTTGCCTAAGGGCCGTGCCAAAGGGCCCTCTTGCGCGGCCCTCAGGCGCGGGCCCGCAAGGCGCGGGTGCGCCTGTGGCGTTCTCCTTTTAAATGGAGAGCTGTGCCCCGATTGGGTAGAGATGCTCTGAGACACGCTGCTGGAGGGGTGGAGCCAAAAAGCAGCTTCCCCCGAAGAGCTCTTTTGTGTGCAGCAAGGTCTTTTGTAGCTGGCTTGCTCTTTTCTTGCGGCCGATCTTCTGGAGCAGGGCAGGCTCCCTTCGATGAGGCTTCGACTCGGGTAGATGGCTCAGCTCCTCCTGGAGCTAAGCAGAGCAAGAGAGGATCCTGTGCCTGTGGCTTCTCCTTTTAAATGGAGAGCTGTGCCCCGATTGGGTAGAGATGCTCTGAGACACGCTGCTGGAGGGGTGGAGCCAAAAAGCAGCTTCCCCCGAAGAGCTCTTTTGTGTGCAGCAAGGTCTTTTGTAGCTGGCTTGCTCTTTTCTTGCCGCCGATCTTCTGGAGCAGGGCAGGCTCCCTTCGATGAGGCTTCGACTCGGGTAGATGGCTCAGCTCCTCCTGGAGCTAAGCAGAGCAAGAGAGGATCCTGTGCCTGTGGCGTTCTCCTTTTAAATGGAGAGCTGTGCCCCGATTGGGTAGAGATGCTCTGAGACACGCTGCTGGAGGGGTGGAGCCAAAAAGCAGCTTCCCCCGAAGAGCTCTTTTGTGTGCAGCAAGGTCTTTTGTAGCTGGCTTGCTCTTTTCTTGCCGCCGATCTTCTGGAGCAGGGCAGGCTCCCTTCGATGAGGCTTCGACTCGGGTAGATGGCTCAGCTCCTCCTGGAGCTAAGCAGAGCATGCTAACATCTCGTACAGGCAGGATTCAAGCTGTGTGTACTTTGGGTCATTTGTGTCTAATTGAGTGTATAACATAATATCGTCTGCATAGATATGGTAGTTGATGTTATGTTTTTTGAAAATGTCACAGAGGGGCTGCATGTAGATGTTGAAGAGTAGCGCCGAGAGGGCTGATCCCTGGGGTATGCCTTGCGTTTGAGTGAATCCTTCCGCTTTTTCTCCATTGAATTGTACCTGTGGACTTCGGTTCGTTATATAGGAGGAGAACCATTTAAGTGTGGTTCCCGAGATTCCTATTGCTTCCAGTTTTTTTAGTAGGGATGGTGAAGAAAGCCCCCAGGTAAGTGATAAATTAAATACCTTTATGGAAATGGGTAGTAGGGGGAAACATATGGAAAGCAGTGTGTATAAATGCCCACAGCATGGGAAATAAGATCCCTGATGTTGAAGCTTTGGTGGGCGTGGCCGACTTGTATTTAGTGGCAGTTACAGAAACATGGTTCACAGAAAACCATGACTGGGATGTAACTATGGAGAAATTTCACTTACCGTTAATTTCCTTTCCTGGAATACTGCTAGACCAGTCCAGACAAACGGGTTGTGTCCCCCTGCCAGCAGATCTTGGAGACAGAGAATTCTACCAGAGCTCTGATAGGCTGGACTCTGGTGATATGGTCCTACCCCTAGGGGTCTCCCTCAGTATTGTCTGTAAAGCGAACCCAAACATGTAACGCAACTTAACCATAAGACCACACATAGTGGACATTTAATTCAACTATGTACAAGGGAGCTGAAAGTATCCCCAGAACTGAAGGCTGCTAAGACCGATAACACAGCCATCGGCACCCCATGGTAAGGCATACTGACAAGGAAGGAACAGAGGCCGACTGCTTCACCGCACTAGCAGCACCGTAACTGACAGCAGGGTGGGTCCTGGATTGGTCTAGCAGTATTCCAGGAAAGGAAATTAACGGTAAGTGAAATTTCTCCTTCCAAGTCAAATTGCTAGACCAGTCCAGACATAAGAACATAAGATATGCCATACTGGGTCAGACCAAGGTCCATCAAGCCCAGTATTCTGTTTCCAACAGTGGCCAATCTAGGTCATACGTACCTAGCAGTTTCCCCAAGGGACACAGGTTCCACAATGCTTGTATTGGTTCAAGCATTGATATCCTGGGTCCCTTCTTAATAATGGTTTATGGACCTTTCCTCCAGGAACTTGTCCAAACCTTTTTTAAACCCAGCTACACTAACAGCCTTTACTACATCCTCCGGTAACAAATTCCAGAGTTTGATTACACGTTGAGTGAAAAAATATTTTCTTTTATTAGTCTTAAATAGTTTACCCTGTAGCTTCATTGCATGTCCCCTAGTCTTTCTATATTCTGATAAGGTAAACAATCGATCTACGTTTACCCGTTCCACTCCATTCATTAATTTATAGACTTCTATCATATCTCCCCTCAGCCGTCTCTACAAACGGGCAGTACCCAAGCTACCTGCTTTAAAGGGGGGGTCAATGCCAACGACAGCACTGCAGCTCCAAACTGGCCCTCCTGCCGAGCGTGAGCGTCCAATCTATAGTGACGGACAAACGTGGACAACGATGACCAAGTCGCCGCCCGGCAAATGTCGAGAGGGGCTATTTGAGACCGCTCGGCCCAAGACGAAGCCTGAGCCCGAGTGGAGTGAGCTCGGAGCCCTGCTGGAACCTGCTTGCCTTGCAGTATATAAGCTGCCTCAATAGCTCCTCGCAACCATCTAGAAATGGTGGATGTGGAGGCTGCAGACCCCCGTCGAGGGCCCACAAACAGGACAAAAAGATGGTCGGTCTTACGGAAGGCGTTCGTGATCTTAAGATACCGATAAAGCACTCTCTTCAGGTCCACAGCACACAATTGATGAAAGCGACCGGAACACTGCTCTTTTTCAAAGGTAGGCAAGAAAAGAGGCTGGTTGACATGAAACGGGGTAAGCACCTTAGGTAAAAAGGATGGAACAGTTCGAAGAGAAACTCCCGCCGAAGAAAAAGAGAGATAGGGGTCTCAACAAGAGAGATCCTGAAGTTCGTAAATCCGACGTGCCGAGGTTATGGCCACTAGGAAAACTGTCTGTAGCGTTAAATCCTTAAGGGAACATGCCTTCAGGGGCTCAAAGGGAGGAGCAACAAGGGCAAGGAGAATGAGAGCGAGATCCCAAGAAGGAACTAAAGGACATATCGGGGGCCGTAATGTCTGAACCCCTTTAAGAAAACACGAAACGTCCACATGCGAGGCGAGAACACGCCAAGCTATCAGCCCTCGAAAACAAGTTAGCGCGGCAACCTGCACGCGCAAGGTCCCGAGCGCCAGACCCTTATCTAGACTGGCCTGCAGAAAGGAAAGAACATCCGGGATGTTGCAACGTCAGGGCGAGATGTGACGTAGTGAACACCAAGTGTCAAAGAGACGACACACACGAGCGTAAGCCAGCGACGAAGACCGCCGTGCCTTAAGCATTGTCCCCACCACATTCGACGAATATCCCTTCTGAACTAACCTGCGGCATTCAAGAGCCAGGCCGTAAGCGAGTAAGGAGCCGGGTTTTCCATTTCCACCGGCCCTTGGAGCAGGAGCCCTGGGAACACCCCCAGGCATAGAGGAGACGCCTGAGACAGCCAGACGAGATCCGCATACCACGGTCTGCGAGGCCAATCCGGTGCCACCAGGATCACCGGGCCGCGATGCTCCCTGACTCTTTGGAGAATCTTGCCGATCATGGACCAGGGAGGAAAGACATACAGAAGGAGATGGGTTGGCCAGGCTTGTGACAGTGCATCTATCCCATGCGACCCGTTGTCTCTCCAACGGCTGAAGTATGTTTATGTTTATTTGAATTTGATATACCGCTCAGGCCGAAGCATTAGAGCGGTTTACAATAATATATCATTTGAGGAAATATGAAAGGAACGCCATTTGTAAGATAGGACAGAGTAGAGGACAGAAAGTCAAAAGAATAGAGATCGCTGCCTTGGTATTCTGCGCCGTAGCCATGAGATCCATTGCCGGTAGACCCCATCGTCGAACAATGGACTGAAAGGACTCTGGCGCCAGAGCCCACTCCCCCGGATCCAAAGCATGTCGGCTGAGGAAATTGGCTTTTACATTGTCTATCCCCGCGATGTGTTGCGCCGAGATCGCCTGCAGATGCCTCTCCGCTCACGGAAGGAGACGACTCATTTCCTTTGATACACCTGGACATTTCGTGCCCACTTGGCGGTTGAGGTATGCCACTGTTGTAGCATTGTCGGACAGAATTCGAACCACCTGACACCGCAGAAGAGGCTGAATATTTTGCAAGGCTAAGCGCACTGCTCGCGTCTCGAGGCGATTGATGGACCACCAGGCCTCCCGAGGAGACCAAATCCCCTGCGCTGAGTGCGAGCAGCAATGCACTCCCCAACCGGAGAGACTGGCGTCTGTCATTACCAACACCCAGCGCGGAGTCTCCAAGGGAACCCCTCAAAGGAGATTGCGGGGTCGGAGCCACCAACGGAAGCAAAGTCTCACCGCCGGTAGTAGAGGCAACCGAACTTGATAATCCTCTGACACCATGCTCGAGGCGAGACCTGTGCTAGGAGACTGCGAACTTGAGAAGTTAACTTGAGGAATCGAGGCATTGACAAAAAGACCCGACCTAAGGCTGTATCGAATTAAGCCCCCAAAAATTCGATCTCCTGGGACGGCTGAAAACAACACTTGTCGCGGTTGATTACCCAGACGAGGCTTTCGAGAAAGGCAACAACCACCGAGACTGTGCTGCAAGCCTCGGGGAGAGAGTCTGCGCGAATGAGCCAGTCGTCCAAATAAGGATGAATTCTGATGCCGTGGCTGCGTAAGGTCGCAGCTACTACCACCATTACCTTGGAGAAGGTTCGAGGCGCCGAATCTAGACCGAAGGGCATCGCACGAAATTGGAAATGTTGACCAAGTACCGCGAATCGAATGAGTCACTGATGCCCCTCTTGAATGGGAATGTGAAAGAATGCTTCCACGAGATTGAGGGAAGCTAGAATTCCCCCTTGCGTACCGCTTGAATAACGGATCGCAGAGTCTCCATTCGAAAGTGTGGTACCTGCAGAATGCGATTGACGCCTTTGAGATCCAAGATAGGACGAAAGGAGCTGTGTTTTTTATTTTTTTTGGCACCACGAAATAGACAGAGGAACGGCCTAGTCCTCCTTCCAACGGTGGAACTGGACGAATGGCATCTAAACGCTGGAGTCTTTGAACGAATCAACATCCGCTGCCCATTGACGCAGCCAGAGCCATCTCCGAGCTACTGTCACTGGTGCTATGGAGCGAGCTGATAGCCGCAAGAGATCAGAGAAGGCCTCTGCCAAGAATGCAGCGATGGATTCTAAACGAGCCAACTCGGGATCACCTGGAAGCTGCTGAATCCATCGAAGGGAGGCCCGTGCTGCTAGACCTCTGCACACCCCTGCTTGAAGGGAAAGAGAAGATGACGAAAAACCCGCCTTTAGCAGACTCAACTTTTTAGGTCTTGCTAGTCACGGAGTGCCGCTCCGCCCTCAACCGGAATTGTGGTATGCTTGGTGACCCCAGTCACTAACGCATCAACTTTCGGGTATGTCAGCCAACGGTCCAAGTCAGAGGGAGACCAAGGGTATAACTGACCAATACCACGTGCCGTACGTAGAGAGGACTCTGGAGAGTCCCACTCTCGAGATACCATAATTCGCTGGAAAGGAAAAAGCTTTGGAAGGCTTACGAATGCCCTGTAAAATGGGATCCGGCTGCAACAGGGTTTGAGAACTCTGAGGATCAGGCGTGTCAGCTAGGCATAGCGACTCCATCACCTGTGTGATTAGGGCCGGCAACTCCTCTTTCCGAAAAAGTCTGATATCTTGAGAGCCCTCGTGAACTGTCAGCAAAGAATCAGACGGAGAATATTCCCCATCTTCTTTCTCCAACGAGTCAGGGCTCACCTCCAATGATTTAAAGTCTTCTTGAACATCCGTAGTGTCCCGTAAGCCACATGCAACGTTCCTGGAAGGACGTACTGCTTTAAGGTCTGAGGACTTTCGGGACCGCTTGCGAGACCCCACCATATCCTTGTCTGCTACCAGGCGGGTGCTGGAGGTATACCAAAAGACTCAGAACGCCACAGGTGCCATGCCTGGCAGAAGAGCATCAGGAACTCACTGTCAGCCAAGGCTGCCGTGGCTTCCAGCTGCTGTGGAAGCAAAATGGGAGCTGACTGAGTCCTTTCTGCAGGAAGATCCTGCTGCAGGGGCTCTAAGGAGGGAGGAGTTAAGGCGCTGATGTCCCCAGCTGGCAGCGCAGTGGGAATGGAGGAAGAAGATTCTCCTGGATGCAGCATGCAGGTGGAACACAAGCAATCTATTAACTCCTTTTTCTTATTATTACATATAATACAGCTGTGCAGAGAAACAGGCATTGCAGAGGCTTAAACCCTTTTTTTTTTGTAAACAAAAATCAAGATAGGCTTAGGGAAACAGAAGAATCTTCAAAGAAAAAAGGGATTTTGAAACTCCCTGTGCCTTCACAGCATGTTTAAATGTTTTGAAATGGCCGCCCAGAGCTGCTCCCTCCAAAAAACAAACACTGAAGAGAAATCCCTCCTGATTTTCAAAATGGCTGCAGGCACAGAAAAACTGCAAAATAAAAGTTTCCTAAGCTCTAAAAACCTTAAAAATGCAGCAAAATCACTGGGGAAGAGGCAAGGAGTGCTGCTAGCAACTTAAAAATTCAAATCCTGATGAACCCTGAATCACCAGAAACGGAGGGGAGAAGGAAATTGTCAGTTATTCACTGTGCTGGTACAGAGGAGCTGAGTTCCCATGGAGGAGAAGAGAAACTTTCAAAGTCAGTGTAAGGTAGTTACAGTGACTGAAAGGTAGGGAAATTAGAGTATGATCCCTCTGCAGCCACTTAGACCCTCAAGGCAGGGGCTGGAAGGTGTTTCTGAGGAGGGATGGAGAGAAGGGGAGCTGCACAGACAGTGAAATCAGGAGCTCAAACCCTGCTGTATTGCTGATTACAGAAAATCCAGCTATTAAGGAGGGAAGCCTGGGAAACCCAGAGAAACACCTCTTGTGTGCTCTGGGTGCATCCAGGAAATAAAAATGAAGAAAGGAAAATAGGAACTTCAAACCCCAGTTAAACAGACCCTGATGAAACCGGAAGTGAAGGAATCAGGTCAGAGACAGCCAGTTCCGATGCAGTTGAAATAAACCCAGGGCAGCTGAGGCAAGTAAGAAAGCACAGTTACTTACCTGTAACAGGTGATCTCTGGGAACAGCAGGAATAAGACTTCACATATGGGTACGTCGGTACCGACGGAGTCTATGCAGGAACGCTCCCCAGCGTCCAATCAGAACACTTTTGGAAGCATCCCAACACGCCTGCGTGCTGCCTTCCCGCCTTTCCCAACTGCCTCTCCTCAGTTAAGTTTTAAAGCTGAGGCAAAGAGAGAGAGCAAGGAAGGGAAAGATAGAGATAGAGAAATGCAACTCCTAGGGGAGGTGGGTGGGTTGTGAAGACTTATTCCTGCTGTTCCCGGAGATCACCTGTTACAGGTAAGTAACTGTGCTATCTCCAGGAACAAGCAGGAATGAGTCTTCACATATGGGGACTCCCAAGCTGAGATGCCCAGAGGGAGTCCTAGCATGTTGCGAATCTAGAAAGAGCCATGCTACTCCTCAGAACCTCAGGCATCCTGGGGATGGAGTGTAGGAGTTGAATTACAGAAAAGGTGCTGTGGAAAAGCTGGACTAGAACAGGACTTCTATAGAGAAAGACCCTGTATAGAGGGCATTTAGTAGTAAAGTATTGAGTGCAATATTCTAATATGGGCCTCCCTTGGTGGCATTGTAAAAAGTCTATTGAGGTTCATATGGATCTGTTAGAAGAACCAGTAGAAGATCCTCAAGGAGTACCTCACTGAGAAGTAGAGGTAATAACTGTAGAAAAAACAAGGGAGGCCAGAACCCTTTAGGGTGAGAAATAGCCCCAGGAGAAAGTGGGGTAGTATAAAGAGGTAGGGCTTCAGCGGAAAATGCAGAAGGTACTATTACACAAAGCTTAAGCTCTTTTGGCCCAAGAACAGTACAATCCTAGGACCAAAAGGAAAAATGTGTCTGACCCATGTGGACTGGCAATGGAATTAGCCCCTGTAGGAGAGCAAGGGTATGGATACCCCTGTACCCGATAAGAAAGTAAGGACAGACTTAGGAAGCATTAAGCTTTAGATTAACTGAAGTTTCGCAATGTCTTTCCTAAATGGGGTCAATTAGGAAAGAAAAAAGGTACATGGAGAACTTCAGAGGTACCTAACCCTGGAAGGTTATGGTAAGAAAAGGTTTGCTAATTACCACAGGGAGTGGTTGTATGTGTAGAACCCTAAACATGCTGGCACAGCACTGATAGGGGTAGTGCCCATCTGTTAGGGTCATATAGGAATATATGGATATCTGAACCTAAACAGACCGATAGATAAGTATGTGGATACATATCTACCTAAAGAATATATCTCAACAGATGTATATATATGTATGTAGATATATATATATTCCTAAATATATAAACATATAGGGTATATATGCATATATATATAAAGAGATATACATGGGCAGAAGATACACAGATATATGTAGGCATATAGACACGTCTCCAGGTATGTGAATGGAGAGATGCGTATATAACTAGATCCCCCTAGGAATATGGGGAGAGAGAAAGATAGAGTAGTTGCTCACCTATAACAGGTGCTCTCCAGGAGCAGCAGGAATCAGTCCTCACATATGGGTGACGTCGGCGCCGACGGAGCCCCCGTGCGAAGCATTTCCCCAGCTTTCAAAGAAAGCCTTTGGGAATTGCAGCGCGCATGCGCGGTCCCCTCCCCGCCCAAGGATGCCATCTTGTTCAGTCTGATGACATAGCTAAAAGACAGCAAAAATAGCAAAAAATAAATCATATGACTGCAACTCCAAGGGGAGGAGGGAGGGTTGTGAGGACTGATTCCTACTGCTCCTGGAGAACACCTGTTACAGGTGAGTAACTACTCTTTCTCCAGGACCAAGCAGGAAGTCAGTCCTCACATATGGGACTCCCCAGCTTAAGGCTACCGGAGACCCCAAGTCGAAAAAATGAGCTCCCTCTAGAGCGTCAGAACGTAAGGAAGGAATCTTCTCTGAGAACGCACCCGACCGGTAGCCCAACATCAGGGCCGGAGGGAAGGAGTTGCCTAAACCCCAAAGAGATTATGGAGTACTGCCTGTCCGAAAGCACTGTCCCTGCGGGACTCCCTCTCAAGGCAGTAATGGGCCGCAAATGTCTGGCTTGAAGACCAAGTAGCGGCCCGGCAGATGTCTGCCAACGGAACAGAGCGGAGATAAGCCACTGACGCAGCCTTCACCCTGACATGATGAGCCGTGACTCGACCCTCCAACGAGAGGCCGGCTGCCCCATAAGCCCAGGCGATACAGTCAACGACCCATATGGACAAAGTACACTTGGAGACAGGTAACCCCAACTTATTGGGGTCAAAAGAAACGAAGCGTACGGTCAAGGTAGAAGGATAACGCCCTCCTACAGTCCAGGGTATGCAGGACCATCTCAGCCCGGCTGGCATGCGGCCTGAGAAAGAAAGTCGGAAGCACCACCTCCTGATTGAGGTGGAAAGAGGAGACAACCTTAGGGAGAAACTTAGGGTGAGTCCGTAAGACTACCCTATTCCTAGTGTAAGGGGGATCAGACACTAGCACCTGAAGTTCACTTACTCACCTAGCAGAGGTAAGAGCTACCAGAAACAAAGTTTTCCAGGAGAGAAAACGAAGAGGACAGGTAGCCATAGGTTCAAATGGCGGACAAGTAATCCGCTGTAAGACCACATTTAAATCCCACTCAGGGGCCTGTGGGCGTAGAGGAGGCTTAAGCAGGAGGAGGCCTCTGAGGAAACGAGCCACCAAAGGGTGGTTGGAAAGAGGCCTCCCGTCCACCGGCGAGTGGTGCGCTGAGAGAGCACTGAGGTGAACTCTGACAGAATTGGACTTAAGGCCTAGATTGGAGAGGTAAAGCAAATATTGCAATACTACCGCTACCAAGCACGAGAAGGGATTCTCGCTGTGCTGAGCACACCATGCGGAGAATCTACGCCACTTAAGAGCGTAGCATTTCCGGGTGGATTGCCTTCTAGAGGCTAAGACTACGTCTTCCACCTCTCTAGGCAGTAGTAGGGGAGCCAGAACTACCCTTTCAGCAGCTAGGCCATCAGATGAAGGGACTGGAGGTTGGGATGTAAGAGAGATCCCTGTTCTTGAGACAGGAGATCGTGTTGAATCCCCAGAGGAATAGGAGTGTCCACCGCCAGTTGCAGCAGAAGTGGGAACCACGGTTGCCTCGGCCACATGAGGGCTATCAGAATCATGGAGGCCCCATCCTCGAGTACTTTGAACAGTGTTCTGGACACTAGTGGCGTGGGAGGAAACGCATACAGTAGGCCTTTGGACCACGGGAGCAGAAACGCATCCGCTGCTACTCCGAGAGGATGCGGTTGTCTGGAACAGAATCTCGGGAGTTGCCGGTTCAGAGGACTGGCGAAAAGATGCATGGTGGGGAGGCCCCACCTCAGAAAGATCTGCTAAACCACCAAAGGATTCAATCTCCATTCGTGTGGTTGCAGGATCCTGCTCAGTCTGTCCGCCAGGTAATTGTCTTGACCTGGGAGGTAGACTGCCTTGAGAAGGATTCCGTGATTGACAGCCCAGGAGCACAGCCGTTGTGCTTCCTGACATAGAAGGAAGGAGCCTGTGCCTCCCTGCTTGTTCACGTAAAACATGGCAACTTGATTGTCCGTCTGGACCAGTACAGACTGGTGAGACGTGAGATGGGAGAAGGCCCTCAGAGCTAAGCGTATTGCCCGCAGCTCCAGGAAATTTATCTGCTGTGCAGCCTCCCAAGGGGTCCAGAGACCCTGAGTACATGCCCCTTGGCAATGCGCTCCCAACCTTGAAGAGAAGCATCGGTTGTCAGCACTTCAGAGTGCGGAGGGTTTTGAAAAAACACTCCGAGCACCAGATTCGGAAGATGAAGCCACCATTGCAGAGAGGAGGCAAGGAGTGTGGATATTCTTACTGAGTCTGCAAGGCTCCCTGTGGTCTGATGCCACTGAGTTCGAAGACCCCACTGAGCAGGCCACATATGCAGGCGGGCATTGGGGGTTACATGAACCGTGGAAGCCATATGGCCGAGAAGTCTCAGGAATTGCCTGGCGGAGACTAGGGAATTGCTGCGAAACTGCCTGGCTAGATCCATTAATCTGTGGGCTCTGTCCACGGGCAGAAAAGCCTTCGCCTGAAGGGTGTCCAGCCTTGCTCCTATGAACTCCATGTTCTGGGACGGGAGCAAAGTGGACTTTGCGAAGTTTATGACAAACCCCAAGTGCTGAAGCAGAGCCACAGTGCGAAGGGTGGCTTGACTGGCCTCCTGCGAAGACTGGCCCCTTATGAGCCAGTCGTCCAGGTATGGGAACACAAAAAGACCTTGAAGCCTTAGGTAGGCCGCCACCACCGCCAGGCACTTGGTGAACACCCTGGGGGCAGAGGTTAGGCCAAAGGGTAGTACTCTGTACTTGTAGTGGTTTCCTCCCACAACAAATCTGAGATATTGTCTGTGGTCTGGATGAATAAGGATGTGAGTTTAAGCATCCTTTAGATCTAAGGAGCATAGCCAATCTCCCTGCTGGAGGTAGGGCAGCAGGATTCCAAGGGTAAGCATCTTGAACTTTTCCCTCTCCAGGAACTTGTTGAGGTTTTGCAAGTCTAGGATGGGTTTGAGGCCTCCTGTTCTTTTTGGTACCAGAAAGTACCTGGAATAAAAGCCGTGACCTCTCAAGTGGTGGGGCACCGGTTCCACAGCCTGTTCCTTTAGCAGACTTGCTAACTCCTATAGGAGTAGGTCCCTGTGCAGAGGGGGTCTTGGAGACTCCCCTGGAAAAAAGGAGGGAGGTACCTGGTGAAAATGAAGAAGATAGCCCTTTTGGACTATATGGAGCACCCAGGTATCTGATGTGACGGCTGACCACCTGTGGGCAAAGAGGGCCAGCCGGCCTCCTGTGCTGATGTGAGCCAGCTGAGGAGGAGAGGCTATGCTTTCTGAGTCAAAAAACCCCGCCCTGCTGTGCAGGAGCCGGTGTTGGTGGCTTGGGGGCCTTCTGCCTACGGGGCCCATGACCCTGCCCCTTGGCCTGCTGACCCTGTTGGGGAGCTGCAGAGGCCTGATAATGAGGGTATTGTTTATAGGCAGATGTCTTCCTCGGGTAAAAGGTCTTTTTTCCCGAGCCCTTCTTCTTCTGAGAAGGGGCAGAGGTTTTTCTGGACAGCCTAGTCCTGGTCAGAGTCTCGGTCTCGAGTTCAGCAGCCTTTTCAGCCATGGGTTTGCCAAAAAGGTTTTCACCTCGGCAGGGAACATCGACCAACTTGTCCTGTACTCATGGCTCGAAGTCGGATGACTGTAGCCAAGCCTATCGGCGGGCACCGATGCCGGCCCCGGCTACTCGGGCCGAAGCCTCGAAGCCATCGTAGGCTGCTCGAGAGATAAACTTCGAGCACTCTCGAATACCAGTGGACAAGGCCTGGAACCTCTGCAAAGGTTCCTCGGAGAGACCAGCAGAGAACCCGGCAATCTCCTTTGCCAGGTCTCGAAGGTACATGCCCATGTAGAGCTGGTATGTCTGGACACGGCAAGCAAGCATAGAGCCCTGGAAGCACTTCTTACCGAGGGCATCCAGGTTCCGGGCTTCCTGGCCAGGAGGCACCGAGGAGTGCATCTTCTTACTTTTCAGTCGATGCATGGCCGATTCCACAACCATGGAGTGGTGCGGTAATTGTGCCTTTTGGAACCCGGGGCTCTTGCGGACTCGATAGATGAAATCGACCCGCTTGCTTAACACTGGCGTCAAGGCCAGGGTCTCCCACATGCGGAAGAGCAGCCGCTCCAGCATCGGAGGAACTGGAACAGTAAAGGCCTCCTTCAGGGGAGAGTCATACTGGAGGGCCTCGAGCTCCTCGGCTCGAGGCTCCTCCTCGGGATCCGCGGGGAATGCCAAGGCCTTGGCCATATCCCGCACGAAGTCTGAGAACCGGGTATCCTCCGGTGGGGATCGTCTCCGAGGTTCGGACTCTGGTGAGTCTGATGGGACACACAGAGTCCGAAAGGTGTCGGGTGACTCTTCATCCTCCGTCTCCCAGCCCGACTCCTCGGAGGAGGAATCGAGCGGTTCCGGTCGGGCGGGCACCGATGCCCTCCGCCCCGACGCCGAGGGTACCGGCGTCGACGACCTCGGTTCCGAACGGGAGGCCGAGGGAGACCGTGGCTGAGGATCGACTCGAGCTCGCATGGACTCGAGGATCGGCTCGGCCTCTGGGGTCGACTTGGACGTCGATGTCCCAGTGGTGGGGGCAGATGCACCGGTGAGACCGGCGATCAGTGCCCGCTGCTGCTCCATGAAGGCAGCCAAGCTGCTCTCCAAGGCCGTCAACCTAAGTCCGAGCTCAGGAGACTCAGCAGCCCCCGGCTCGGGCCCCGATGGTGTCGGGCCCGACGTCGGCTCCCCTGGAGGAGAGTCCACGAGGACTACAGTACTCACGTGCCCAGGAGACTCCATCTCGAGACAAGGTTGTTTGGCAGGCCTCTCCGACTCCGAAGACCCGGGACGGCGGTCGGGGCTATGCGACCTGGCCCTCGAGGAACCAGGTGCGTCCGCCGACGCCACCCTCGCGGGTTTTTTCTTCCTGCACTGCTCCAGTGAAGGAGACCCCCGCTCAGAGGAACCCCGAAGCTGCTCGGGGCCGGAGTCCCGAGACGTCGAGGCCTCTGACGAGGTCCGGGCCCGTCCGGACGCGGAGTCAGAGAAGATTCTGTCCTTTAGGTGCTGCCGACTCCTGAACGCCTTCGAGGACATTTTGCCACACGGACCACAGATCATCGGGTTATGATCGGGTCCGAAGCAGCGGAGGCAGCAGTCATGTGTGTGGGTAAGAGACATAAGTTTCTTACACCGATCACACTTTTTAAACCCGCTGGCAGCCATCAGGGGAAAAAGGGCCCCTGCGAGGTCGAAAGACAGGGCTGCCAGTGAAAAAGAAAAATGGCGCGAACGCTAGTCACGAAGGACAAAAACCGAAAACAGAGAGAGTGGGCTCGATACCGGCGTATCGGGCCCAGGCGGGAAAAGGATCCGGTGTCGAACCGAAGGAGGAAGACAAAAAACAGAGTAATCAACTTTTTCCTCGGCGAAAAACGAACTACGTCTGTCGGGCTCTGCGGAAAAAAGACGACTGAGCAAGATGGCACCCTTGGGCGGGAAGGGGACCGCGCATGCGCGCTGCAATTCCCAAAGGCTTTCTTTGAAAGCTGGGGAAATGCTCCGCACAGGGGTTCCGTCGGCGCCGACGTCACCCATATGTGAGGACCGACTTCCTGCTTGGTCCTGGAGAATCATCTAATAGCAAGAAGGGTGATAACTGCTTGAATAGATGCATAGAGAATCTTCTTTCCCTGGTTATTCCTGACAGAGTCAGAGGAATGGTCTCACTGACAAGAAGGAGTCTAGATTCTTTTCAGAATTCGAGCTCTTGAATAACCAGGATGGCCTACGTGAAAAATGCAGAGGATAACCTCAGTCTGCAGGCAGCAAGTCCAGATCTCTGCAGAACTGCAGTATGGTGAATGGATAGAGGGCGCCAGTGGAATAAGATACCATGGTGACCCGTCTATAAGGGCAAGATGGATATCAGGCGTCCTTGAGCTGCCACTGAAAGAAAACTATCTTTGGCGAGAAATCCAAAGGAGATATGGGCCAAGCCAGGGAACTGGCCATTCTTTAGGTTTTCACGTGATGAAAGGCCTGTGACTTATGTCTCAAAAGAGATTTTAGATGAGATGGTAAGGGTAGGGAACACCTACCAGTCATGAGAAACATGACTGGGGGAAACCCTCCTAACCATCTGGGGTTATCTGCTAGGCAAGATACTAATGCTCTCTAGCAAGGGCCCATAGTGCAAAGCTACTCTGTAGAGCTGCAGAGAGCATGCTGCAGGTTGGTTAGAAGAAAAAAGTGGCTGTTTAAAGCCAGTGGGTAAAACTATTCTGCCAAGGACAAGGGGACGAAGAATAGAAGTTAACCAACCAGTCTGTGATAATAGGATTTCCAAACAAGGTTGAGAACCTGTTTGGGGTTTAGCACTGAGGCTAGAAGGATTTCTAGTGGAGGAGAAACCCTGGTTGTGTGGTGAACAGAACCAGTGGCTTAACCACTAGGAATTGCTGTATCTGCAGCAATTACCAGGGCAGCGGAAAAAAAATTCTTTTCTCCCCATTTTTTTTTTTTTTTTTAGATTGGGAAAAAGAAACAACAGACATAATAGGAGTGGTAAGACTTCCTATTGTCTGATGAGCTGCCCTAAGGTAATAAAAGGGAGAGACAACTCTGGAAGAGAGAATCCCCCTGTAGAATAGGTAGAGGACCATAGGGGCTTACCAGTATAATGGAGCCACTCTTACAAACCGAATGTTGTAGTAAGAGGGAGGTAAGACAGAGTTGAAGGAGAATGACTGAGCAGTAAGTCTTTGAAAGGTAAGATGATACATGCTAGTACAGGGAAAAACTGTCTTATTGATAGTTGTCACTTCTCTTTTCCCAGAAGAGGAAGAGAAACCTGTGAACTATGGGCATGATCATCAAAAAGACTCAGAGTAAAAGAAAAGGATGTCTCGTGAAGAGAGATCCAGGAAACGTTAGGAAGAAATTAGTGCAGATGCTTCAAGTGAAAAGAAGCAGACTGCAACTCTAACCAGCAACCAGGAGAGGTAATGATGATCTATCTGAAACCCTGCGACTGCTGGGTTTGCTGAACCTATTGAGGTTTTGGTTTCTTTAGACCAGGGCGATGTTTCCCCTGTTTGGGAACATCTGTATAATGGGCAGAAGATGGACAAAACTTTTTCCCCCTAGGGGAAGAAAGTTTGGTAGGACATTTCCTACCAACTGGGAAAGAGGAAGGCGTAGGACAGCCTCTGGAACCAGGAATGTCAGTAGTTAACTAAGCAACTTGGAGTAAAGACTCCTTGTTAAAGAGATTTTCTCCAATGCAAGGAGTATTTCCCAGTCTTTCTTGTGCCCATTTGTCCAAGTCTGAAACTTGGAGCCAGGCTTTACGTTGTGCCCCTATAGCTATAGCAGAAGTCCTGCTAACAGACTCAAAGGAGTCTAGGGAAGCACGAGTAATGAACCTAGAGATATTTTGAGCATGACTAACCAGTAAGGAATAGTCTGCTCTTTTGGGCTCTTGAAGAAAAGGAGTCAAAAGCAATAAATTCTTTGTGACCTCTTCAAGAGATAATCCCATATAGAAAATATATGAGAGAATTCTTGCTGAAAGCATGGATGCCTGGAAGGTTTGGCAAAAAGGCATCTAAAGTCTTAGACTCACGACCTGGCGGATAAGAAGAGTGTTTTTTAGTACTCTTAATACGCCTCATTGCTGATTCTACAACAATGGAATGATGAGAAAGTTGAGTCCTTTGAAAACCTGGAGAGGGGGGCACCTGATATAGAAGATCAGTTACCCTAGAAGGTGGGGGTACCGTTAAAGGAGCTTCCCACATTCGTAAGAGGAGATCCTGTAAGTACTGATGCAAAGGAAGCATGATGTTGTCCTTTGCACTCTCAGGAATATACAGGGATTCTGTATTCCCTTGTGTAGGATCCTGTCCAGGTATAGAAATGGCAAGTGACTTTGCCATATCCAGCAGAAAAGCTTGAAAAGAAAAATCCCCAGAGGGAAATTCTCTTGAACGAGGAGGACAGGCTAGATCTGTTGAAGAACTAGCATTGGCACCCAGGGATCTATCCAATTTTAGAGGAGTAAAAGATCCTAAAGGGTGGAGTATGTCCTTAGAAGATGGTTGCCGGTACCGTAGGAGGTCGGGACAGGTAACAGTCGGTAGCGTATCGTCCATGCCAGGAATCGATTCCAAACTCGGTACCGAGGGAAGCGAGCCTGATGAAAGAAGCATGGAAGGTACCGACAGCGATGGTAAGATGGATAGTGGTACCGACTCCGGTACCGTATCCAATACCGGTGGAAGGCGGCCAGCCGGTGATGGCTCTAACGGTATCGAAAGATCCGAGAGTGCCGAACACGGATCATCGGAACCGTGCCTTCGGTACCGTCTGGTGTCGGTACCAAGGCGAGTCGGTACCCAGTCCTCCAGACTGGAGATCGATTCCAGACTCGGCATCGAAGGAAGCGAGTCTATCGATGCACATCTGGAGGGTACCGACGTCGGTACCAGTACCGGTAGCGAGACCGATACCGGTAGCGAGACCGATACCGGAAGATCGGTCTGCAGCGTATCCAACGGCCCTGTAGGTACCGAGGACGCCAGACTACGATCCTTGGTGAGGAATGTTTCAACCAACACCATTGCCAATGCCGGGGTATCGGTACCGCACGAAGCGGATGCCACCACCGAGCATGGCTCAGGTATGTTCGGAGAGGGGTGAACCTCAGGCACAACCTGAAACCCCACACAGGATTTGGAGGCCGAAGACTCCCACTGGGGTTTTAAAGTCAGTGTGTTCTCGAGGGCAAGGCCAGAGGCATCTCTATGCTGTGCATGAGATCTACCACTCGAGGACTGGCTAGTCTTAACAGACTGTTTTTGGGTTACCTGATCCTGTGAAGAAGGGATGGTCGGTGCCCTGAAGTTGAATGGGGACCCCGTATCGAGGGGAACTCGATGCTGAAGACTTCTTCCCACTATACTGTTACAGGAGGGACACTCCAGAGGAAAATGGTCAGGACCCAAGCAGGGTAGACACCAATTATGAGTGTCTAAAATAAATCTTGTACCGCTACAGTTTGAACATTTCTTAAGAATAGTGGCTGGCGTTTCCATGAGGAAAAAAGGGGGTAGGCCTAGCAGGCCGGGAAAACCCCGTCAGACACTAAGAGGGAAAAATATTCCCTAAACAGGAATAAGTTGAAGAAAAAAGAAAAGAAACACCGGCGGTACCGGTGGCGTCGGGGAAGGCAGCCGCGACCACAAGAAAACTAAAAAATAAAAGAAGCATTTTCTGCGGTGACAGGAGGTAGTCCTGTCGGCTCCGCGGAAAAACGAAAACTGAGGAGAGGGCAGTTGGGAAAGGCGTGAAGGCAGCACGCAGGCGTGTTGAGATGCTTCCAAAAGCGTTCTGATTGGACGCTGGGGAGCGTTCCCGCGCAGACTCCGTCGGTAACGACGTACCCATATGTGAAGACTCATTCCTGCTTGTTCCTGGAGATAACAGTTTACTTACAGTTTCTCTCAGAAATTGATACCTGATCCTCCTGCTGATGTCTAAGTCCTCCTGGCAAAGGCTCTGCGCTGCTTAAAGAAAATTGGGAGCTCTACTGAAGCCAGGCTCAGGAGCTCCACAAGTTTATCTGGGGAATCAAGTTGCTGGGAAACCTGATTTTAGGGGAGTCCTTCGTCCAGCTAACAAGCCCTCATGGCCAGATGCTGGGGATTCTTCCTGTCAGCAAGCTCTACTGTGTCCGAAACAGGAGCTCAGCTGCAAACACCCTGGTGCACAGTGAAACTATACTGGCAGCAACAGGCAAGTGGAAATATCAGTCCCCAAAGGGATTCTAAATAATTTTAAAGATTTTGAGGGAAAAACAACAAAAGCAACCAGATCTGCTGGAGACAGAGAAATACTGAGGGAGACTCCTAGGGGTAGGACCATATCACCAGAGTCCAGCCTATAGGAACTCTGGTAGAATTCTCTGTCTCCAAGATCTGCTGGCAGGGGGACACAACCCGTTTGTCTGGACTGGTCTAGCAGTATGACTTGGAAACCTGGCTATATTTTATTCAGAAAGGACAGGGTAGGAAGAAAGGGAGGAGGAGTGGCACTATATGTGAAAAATACTATTAAAGCTTTGGAATAACAGAGCTTAAAAGGGAGAGAGGAGGCATTGTGGGTTAAACTAGAAAGAGGGAAAGAGAAATCTATTTACATTGGCGTGATATACAGACCTCCCTCACAGGAGGAAGAGGTGGACAGAGAGTTAATTGAAGACATACGCAGCATTGCTAGGAAAGGGGAAGTGCTACTGATAGGGGATTTCAATATGCCAGATGTTCATTGGCACATTCCTGCTGCAGTATCATCTACTGTAGAAGTAAAGAGATCCTGGATTCTCTACAGGGAGAACTATTCAGGCAATTGGTAACAGACCCCACACGTGAAGGGGCCATACTGGACTTGGTGCTTACCAATGGTGAATGTGTTTTTGATGTTATAGTGGGAGATCATTTTGCATCCAGTGATCACCAGATGGTGTGGTTCACTATTAGGACTAGGGCTGTTAGAATCCATTCAAAGGTGAGGGTCTTAGACTTTAGGAAGACTAACTTTGCCAAGATGGGCCAATACCTCAGGGAGTCATTAGTGGGATGGGAAAAGCTGGGGGATGTAGAAAAATAGTGGGAAAAACTGAAAGGGGATATTTTAAGGGCAACCAACCTCTTTGTTAAATGGTAAATAAAGGTAAAAGGAAAAGGAGACCGCTATGGCTTTCGAAAGAAGTAGCTGAAAAGGTGAAGAAAAAGAAGTAGGCCTTCATGAAATACAAGAGATCACAGAGAGAGGAAGACAGGCATCTATATTTGGAAAAACTTAGAGAAGCTAGCAAAGTAGTCAGGAAAGGAAAGATTCAAAAAGAGGAGGAAATAGCCAATGCAATAAAATGGGGGGATAAGACATTTTTCAGATATACTAGTGAGAAGAGGAAGGGCAAAAGTGGTATTGTCAGACAAGGGTGAAGGGGAGGAATATGTAGAAGCTGATGAGGAAAAAGCAGAATTGCTTAACAAATTTCTGTTCTGTGTTCACAGATGAAGAACCATGAGCAGGACCTCAGAAAACACCCACAAACAGGAACAGAAGCGAGGGACATCTTGAACAATTTTCAGAAGACTGTGTTCATGAGAAACTAACTCAACTTAAAGTAGACAAAGCGATGGGACCGGATGGGATACACCCTAGAATACTGAGGGAACTTGAGGACATTCTAGCAGCTCCACTGACTGACCTTTTCAATGCCTCGTTGAAGTCGGGAGTGGTGCCAAGGGACTGGAGAGAGACTCATGTGGTGACTTTACAGAAAAGCGGAAGTAAGGATGTGGTTGAAAACTACAGGTCGGTTAGTTTAACTTCGGTGGTGAGTAAATTATTGGAAATGCTGCTGAAAGAGAAAATAGTGAGGTTTCTGGAGTCCAGCGGATTACAGGATCCGAGGCAGCATGGATTCACCAGAGGCAGGTCATGTCAGACAAATCTGATTGATTTCTTTGACTGGGTGACCAGGGAGTCGGACTGAGGGAGAGCCCTAAATGTGGTGTATTTAGATTTCAGTAAAGCATTTGACACTGTTCCTCACAGGTGACCTATAAACAAACTGAGCACCCTAGGGATGGACCCTAAAGTTACTGCTTGGGTTAGAAATTGGTTGGGTGGGAGGCGACAAAGAGTACAGGTAAATGGAGCTCACTCTGAGGAGAAGGATGTTACCAGTGGTGTGCCCCAGGGATCTGTCCTTGGTCCGATTCTTTTTAACATCTTTGTTAGTGATATAGCGGAAGGGCTGTCGGGTAAGGCTTGTCTCTTTGCAGATGATACCAAAATCTGCAATAGAGTAGACACCCAGGAAGGTGTAGATAACATGAGGAGGGATCTAGCTAAGCTTGAAGAATGGTCTAGAATTTGGCAGCTGAGATTTAATGTTAAAAAATGTAAGGTCATGCATTTGGGCTGCAGCAATCCAAGGGAGTAATATAGTATAGGGGGTGAAGTACTTTTGTCCACTAAAGAAGAACGGGAACGAGGCATGGTTGTGTCTGATGATCTTAAAGTAGCTAAACAGGTAGAAAAGGCAACGGCAAAAGCTAAAAGGATGCTTGGGTGCATATGGAGAGGAATGGCTAGGAGAAAAAAGGAGGTGATAGTGCCTCTGTATAAGTCTTTGGTGCGACTTCACTGGAGTATAGTGTGCAATTGTGGAGACTGCAACTTCAAAAGAATATAAACAGGATGGAGTCAGTACAGAGGGTGGCTACTAAAATGTTTAGTGGTCTTCATTATAAAGCATATGAGGACAGACTTAAGAATCTTAATATGTACACCTTAGAGGAAAGACGGGATAGAGGTGATATGATAGAGATGTTTAAATACCTCTGTGGCATAAATGTACAGGGGGAAAGTCTCTTTCAATTGAAAGCAAGTTCTGCTACAAGGGGACATGGGATGAGGGTGAAACGGGATAGACTCAGGAGTGATATGCGGAAATATTTCTTTACGGAAAGAGTTGTGGATCCGTGGAATAGTCTCCCAGTGGAGGTGGTAGAGATGAGGACAATATCTGAATTCAAAAAAGCATGGGACAAACAAAGAGGATGTCTAAAGGAAAAAAGGGGACTGTTGTAGTTGCTGATATGGAAGGACAGACTAGATAGGCCATGTGGACTTTTTCTGTCATCATATGGTGAAATTAGACTTACCTAATTGTTGTTCCTGGAGTAGATACAGTCTAGTCCCGGACCTCTGGGTTGTCCACCTTATTCAGCAGCTTGGAGACTGAGGAACCTCCTTCTTTAATGATGTCAGCAGTATATCCTCTCAGGGTCCGCCTCTAATCGCCAGTTTCCTATTGACAAAGCAGACTCACCGGAGTAACAAGTAAGCCTGAACCGTAACTAACAACTGCATAACCTTATCACACTTACACTTCTGCATATGTAACCGTAACCTTTAAACTTGTGTAGGCCCTCCCCTCTCCTGCTGGGAGGGCGAAACCATGACACTCACCCCTCCCCCACCCCACGGGGACTACCATCCTCCACCAAAATAAAATCATCTCACCTGTAAAGATCCGAAGTCCTTCTCTGTCAGCCCTTCAGGCCGGGATCCGCACAAAAGAAACACACCACTGGGGAGGGACACGGCACTAGACTGTATCTACTCCAGGAACAACAATTAGCAGGTAAGTCTAATTTCACCTTCCTGGTCGTATCTCCAGTCTAGCACCGGACCTCTGGGTCAGTACCAGAGCAGTAAATCAACGGGAGGGTCCTTCCTTCCCAGCCTGAAGGACTGCCGCTCCAAAACAAACATCCTGCTTCGCTTGCACATCCAACCGGTAGTGCTTCACGAAAGAATTCAAGGACGACCATGTCGCCGCCTTACAAATCTCCAGCAGGGCCACTAACCTCGACTCTGCCCAAGATGTAGCCTGCGCCCTCGTCGAGTGAGCTCGAAGCCCCTCCGGTACAGGCCTTCCCTTCAACGCGGACGCAATTGCCTCTTTGATCCAATGGGCAATGGAAGACTTGGAAGCCGACTCACCCTTCTTCGGCCCAGCATAAAGAACAGAGTCTCTCCGACTTACTAAACTCCGCTGTCCTACGCAGATACTTCAACGCTCGCCGGACATCCAAAAGATTTGTCCTCCTCGCATTAGCTCCCCGTGCGTCGCTTCGAAACACTGGCAAAGAAATTTCTTGATTCAGATGAAACGCTTACAGCACCTTGGGCAGAAACTCCGGCACGGGTCTCAACACCACTCTAGAGTCAGGAAACGAAAGGTAGGGCTCCCTACAAGATAAAGCTTGCAATTCTGATACTCTCCTTGCTGAACAGATAGCCACCAAAAACACCACTTTCAATGTAAGATCCTTCAACGAAGCACGAGACAGGGGTTCAAACGGCTCCCGTTCTAACGCCTCTAAAACGAACGGAAGATGCCACTTAGGTACCACCTGCCTAGCTGGTGGTCTTAACAGGGACACCGCCCGTAAGAACCTTTTAACGTCCAAATGCTCCCCGAGCGTCCAACCACTTATCTTTCCCCTGTAATATGACAGGGCCGCGACCTGCACTTTCAGGGACGCCGCCGCCAATCCCTTCTCAAAACCATCCTGCAGGATCTCCAATATCTGCGGAATGGCCGCTCTCAAAGCCTCCAGCACCCATACGCTGCACCAGCCTTCAAACACTCTCCATACTCGAACGTACGCCAAGGAAGTCGACCTCTGTTGGGCTCTTAGCAAAGTGGAAATTACCGGCATGGAATATCCCCTGGTCTTCAACCTAGCCCTTTCAATAGCCAAGCCGTAAGCGAGAATCGATCCACGTGCAGCATGAGAAGAGGCCCCTGCGTCAACAAATCCGTCCTGTCTGGAAGACGCCATGGCTTTGCCACCAGAAGTCTGACCATATCTGCGTACCACGGGCGGCGTGGCCAATCCGGAGCTATCAAAATTACCTGCCCTCTGTACCTTTCTATCCGCTGAACTACCCTGCCTATCAGGGCCCACGGCGGAAAAACATACAGGAGCTGCTCCTCTGGCCAGTTCTGAATGAGAGCATCCAGCCCTTCTGACATCCTTTCTCTTCTCCTGCTGTAAAACCGGCTGACTTTGGCCGACTGAAAAGTTGCCATGAGGTCCATGACTGGCATGCCCCATCTCCGTGCTAACATGTGTAACACCTCCGGATGAAGTACCCACTCCCCAGGATCCACCTTTACTCGACTGAGAAAGTCGGCTTCTACGTTGTCCACTCCTGCCACATGCGCTGCCGATAGTGTTACGAGGTTCTCTTCGGCCCAGTTGCATAAGTCCTCAGCCTCGGATTCCAGTGCTACACTGCTGGTTCCCCTTTGGCGATTGACATAAGCCACCGTTGTCGCGTTGTCGGAGAACACACGAACCGCCGCCCCCCGCAGGCGGTCCTGAAAATTCTGTAGCGCCAGAGATACCGCCTGCAACTCCAACCTGTTGATTGACCACGACTGTTCCTGCGGGCTCCATTGTCCTTGAGTGAAGCTGCCCTGAAAGTGTGCTCCCCAGCCCCAAAGACTGGCGTCCGTTGTCAGAGGTAACCAATCTGGAGTCTCCAACGGTCTTCCCTTTTTCAGAGACTCGGGGAGCAACCACCAGCGCAGGGCTACCCGAGTTTCCTCCAGGCAAGGGATCCGCCGTGACAGCGAATCTCGCTGGTGAGACCATCGCCTGAGTAAGGCCCTCTGCAACGGCCTCATGTGCGCTCTTGCCCAGGGTACCAACTCTATTGTGGACACCATGGTGCCTAATAACTGGAGGTACTGCCAAGCCGTGGGAGCTTTGCTGCCCAAAAACCTTCGGACAAGCTTCCGCAGCCCCTGTGCTCTCACCGGAGGCAGAAATACTTGTCCCTTCTCCGTGTCGAACAGCGCTCCTAAATACTCCAGGCACTGCGACGGATCTAGCCTGCTCTTTGCCATGTTCAACACCCAACCTAGACTCTCTAAGAACGCGACCACCCTGGCTGTCGCCCTTTCGCTCTCTGCTCTCGATTTCGCCCGGATCAACCAATCGTCTAGGTAAGGGTGCGCCAGAATCCCTTCTCTGCGCAAGGCCGCCGCGACCACCACCATGATTTTGGTAAACATGCGCAGTGCCGTCGCCAAGCCAAACGGCAAGGCCCGGAACTGGAACTGTCTGAAGGGAACTGCAAAACGGAGATACTTCTGATGATCCGGTCTCATGGGAATGTGAGGATACGCCTCCGCCAGATCCATGAAGGTAAGAAATTCTCCTGCTCGGACAGCAACTATGACTGAACGCAGCGTCTCCATGTGAAAATGCGATACCCGAAGACACCGATTCACACCCTTGAGATCCAAAATTGGCCGAAACCCGCCGTCCTTTTTTGGAACCACAAAATAAATGGAGAATTGACTGCAACCGCATTGGTCTGCAGGCACTGGAACTACAGCTCCGAGATTCAAGAGTCTCTGCAAGGTCTCCCTCACCGCCTCACACTTGTTTGCAGACTTGCAAGGGGACCTCACAAAGGTCTCCCGCACCGGACGCCGCAGCTCCAGCGCGTAGCCTTCTCGGATGACCTCCAGCACCCACTGATCTGATGTGACCCGGACCCAAGCGTCGTAGAACTCTTGCAAGCGCCCCCCTACCTGAACAAGAGGCGCCTGGGTCCCCCTCACATCATTGCAATTTCCGACCACCGGAGACAGAGGAAGAGGCGGCCGCCCAAAAAACCTCTTCCCGCCCCTCGAAACCCCCGAAACCCTTGGTTTCTGCTAGGGAATCTGCCTCTTTGGCTAGGAGTAAACCTTTGTGCCCGAAAACGACGAAAATCCCGCTGCTGTCCTTTGCTCACGGGCGCCGCCCGTCCAGGCCTGGGCTTGTCCTCCGGCAATCTGCCGCCCTTGGATTCACCGATATCCTTAACTAATTTCTCCAAATCCTCGCCAAACAAGAGCTTCCCTTTAAAAGGGAGCTTACTTAGCCTTGACTTAGACGAATTGTCCGCAGCCCAATTGCGCAACCACAAGCTACGCCTCACTGCTACCGCGGATGCCATACTCTTTGACAGCGCCCGCATGAGATCATAATGGATATCCGCCAGGTACACCGCCCCGGACTCCAACCGGGATGCTTCTCCGTCCCTGTCAGTCTCCTGACCCTCCTGGGCTCGCTGAGACCACCCTTAAACAGGCTCTGGCCACCCAGGCTCCGCAGATAGCCGCTTGGAGCGCTACGGCATTCACATCAAAGACCTGCCTAAGAAGCACATCCAACTTTCTGTCTTGTGTGTCCTTAAGGGCCACACTGCCCTCAACCGGGATCGTGGTCTTCTTTGTCACTGCTGCTACCGCCGCATCTACCTTGGGAGGTTTAAACACCTCCCTATCCTGCTCCAGAAGGGGGTACAGTCTAGTCATCACTCTCGCCCCCTTAAGGGGTGCCTCCGGTACATTCCATTCTTCCTGAATCATCTCCTGGAAAAACCCGATGCACCGGAAATGCCTTTTGATTTTTCCTAAAAACCTGCAACAACGGGTCTTCCAGAGTCTCATCCTCCCCCGACCCTGGGACCGGCATGTTCAACGCCTTCAGCGTTTCTGCAATAAGCGCTGGAAGTTCCTCTCTACGGAAGACACACCACCCGCGCCTGATCTTCCTTATCCGCGAGCTCGCCTTCCTCTAATTCCTCTTCTAAGCCTAGAATCTGACTTTCCTCGTCCGACAGCTGCCCTTCTGACTCAACCGAGAGATCCTTAATGCCCTCATCTAGCCGGGGTCTCTTAGTCCTCTCCTGCACCTTGTCCGCTACCTGTGAGATCGGAGACCTCTTCACTCCCTGCTCTTGGGCTCCCTCCTTAACCTGCCCCTGCGAGAAAGTCCCAACTGCGTGCTGCAAGAGTGCCACAAAGTCTCTAGAAAAAATAGACTCCAGTCCAGAAGGCCAAAGGGGTCTGGGGGGGAGCACCGTCCAGCGCGGCAGAAGTACCCGCCATTGTACCCTCCAGAGGTACACTGTTCACCTGAGAGCCCGACACCCCTATGTCTGTGACTAAGCGCTCCTCTTCACTTTCCTCAATACTATCTCTAACAGATGACTCCTTTAGGCAACCTTTACACACCCCCGAATCAGCCGCCAAGGCCCTTCTAGCCCCACAAACAAAACACTGGGGCTTAGAGGGCATTCCGGCCCTAGCGGGAAGCGACAACTATTATGCTAAAGCGGAGCCCAAAGGAATGCAAAAAACGGCGAACCCAACTCCGCCTGCAAATTAAATGGCAGCACAAGCTTTAAAGCAGTTCTGAGGACAAAAAAAACCTCAGATTAAAGAAATTAGAGATTTTGCTGCTCGGGAAGCACCCTGAAGCGGGCCCGACGCCTTTCAGTTGCTTCCTGTGCCGCTACCACGCGGCCGGGCCTGGCACTCTATTCCCGCTCAAATGCGCTAACGGTCAGAGTCAGTCTCTCTTACCTTGAGCTGCTCTTCTTCTTTGGGCTACGCACACTATGAGCCTCTACCCCGGCCCCCGATGCCGAACACAGTCCTTGCCCGGACCTGTACCACGGGGGGAGGGAAGGAGAGGGGGAGGGGGGACGAGTGAGGGGGCTGAGAAACCTCGCGCGCTTAATACTCCAATGTCAACACGCTCAGCCAAGGCGTATACACAGGCAAAACCTCTGTAGAAAAACGCCGGCTGTGACTCTCTCTGCAGCGCGGTACCTAAGGCCGGGCCTCTCAGCTGCAGATCCCAGGAAAGTAGCTCCGTTCCGTTAGAGGTCACCCAGACAGCCCCAAGGCGCAGGCAACACCTCCAGGAAGGGGAGAGAACCTTTTACCACAGCTTAAAGGTACAGACTCTGACTACAAATCGAGGCCCTTCAGTAATAAATCATCTTCCTTTTTTTTTTTTTTTTTAAAACAACTAAACTACACTTAATTGTTCCTCCAGTGAGCCTCACCGTCCCTTCAGCTGCTTGGAGACTGAGGTAACTGGCGATTAGAGGCGGACCCCGAGAGGATATACTGCTGACATCATTAAAGAAGGAGGTTCCTCAGTCTCCAAGCTGCTGAATAAGGTGGACAACCCAGAGGTCCGGGACTAGGCTGGAGATACGACCAGGAATTCTATGTTTCAATGCTTCTACATGAAAGAGAATCCGAGCAGCCTCTAGCAGGAGGCACTTTCCTCGTTACCTCACACGTGAGAGTGAGAAGCCTGGAGCAGGAGGCACTTTCCTCACTACCTCACACGTGAGAGTGAGAAGCCTGGAGCAGGAGGCACTTTCCTCACTACCTCACACGTGAGAGTGAGAAGCCTGGAGTAGGAGGCACTTTCCTCGTTATCTCACATGTGAATCCGAGCAGCTTGGAACAGGAGGCACTTTCCTCGTTACCTGACATGTGAGTCCGAGCAGCATGGAACATGAGGCACTTCCCTCGTTACTTCACACTTGAGATTCTGAGCAGCATGGAGCAGGAGGCGTTTTCCTCGTTACCACACACACATTTATTTATTTATTTATTTTATTTAGACAGTTTTGTATACCGCCTTATCCTTCAATCAAAGCGGTCACAACACAATTGGGAGATACATTTAACACGCGGGGATATGAGACACATACACTAATACTTACAGGAAACATGGGCAATGGAGGGTTAAGTCGCTTGCCCAAGACCACAAGGAGCATCTGTGGGACTAGAAACCCCAGTCCTTCCGGCCGAAGGTTGCTGTCCTCTAGTGGGAGTTGAACACCCGACCTTCCGGCCTGAAGTACCTTGCCCCAACCACTAGGCTACTCCTCCTTTGAGTCTGAACAGCCTTAAGCAGGAGGAACCTTAGGGGACTATCATAGTTGATACTGAAGGGCAAGCTAGATAGGGCATGTGGTCTTTTTCTGCTGTTTTGTTTCTATGAATTTTCCCTTCTTACCCCGCATGGTACTGTCAATGTACAGAACATTTTCCCTTTCAATTTCAATTCTTATAACTCAATTTCAAGGTAATTTATTGCAGCTTACAAACATAGATGCATGGCATAAATACAACATTACAAATTAAAACAAATTATCTCCTGCAGGATGATCGATCTTCGTTACCTTATAGGGACAGGAGGTGAAGTGAGGGAACTCTCTTTTACGTCACATAGGTCAATGTGTAGGGTTGGCCCTAAGGAGGGAGGAGGGTAAGGATCAAACTTGCCTTGTTCCAGCTGTTCCACTTTTCGTTTAATAGCAGCCATCATAGCATCAGAACACAATGCATACAGATCTGCTCCTGAAAGCTGTTGGGGGCATTTTTCAATAATGCTTGAAAGGTTCACAAATCGATCCAATTTAAACCTAAAGCAGAAAAGGAAGGTCTCAGATAGCAAGAAATACAATAGAAAGATTGAGAGAATGTAAGAGTATTCATTAGTCAACAGTCATGCTGCTGTAGTGTTTTGTACACTGCTATAACCTGTAAGATTAAATTATCCATATTCACTAGCTAAAACCAAAAAGTTCTGAAAGCGTAGTTACTCACCTGTAACAGTGATCCCCAGGAAAGCAGGAATTTAGTCTTCACATATGGGTGATGTCTGTACCAACGGAGCCAGCACAGGAACGCTCCCCAGATTCCTATAGAAAAGCTTTTGGGAGCACGCCACTGCACCTGCGTGACTGCCTTTCCGCTCTTTAACTCCTCCCTCCTCAGTTGGGTTTGTAACTGAGAAGGAAGAGTAAAAATACAACTCCTTGGGGAGGAGGATGGGTTGTGAAGACTAATTTCTGCTGTTCCTGCAGATCACCTGTTATAGGTGAGTAACCACGCTATCTCCAGGAATAAGCAGGAATGTAGTCTTCACATATGGGACTCCCTAGCTCACAGATCTTCAGGAGACTTGGAAACCAGGTCAGAATGGTTGGACTAGGTTCAGTTGGATAGACATCTCTGCCATGGAGATCTGGAATAAACAGTGTGGGCGAGGGGAGGAGTTGTGTCTATGTACCAAAAAGATGTTGACGACTGCCTGGCCGAAGTCCGTATCCCAGCAGGAATCCTTGTCCAAGCAGTAGTTGGCGGCAAAGATGTGGATGGAGAACCAGGTTACTGCCCTGCATATTTAGTCACTGGTTACTGAGCGTAGGTTGCCTACAGAAGTTGCCATGGCTCGGACATTGTGAGCAGTGATGTGCCCTGTGAGGGCGAGTTGTGCTTTATGAAAAGAGAAAGCGATGCAGTCTGCTATCCATCTAGAAATTAGGGGAAAGCCGACAGTCACCCAGGAGCGCATGGTTCGGACGAAGGTATCCTTGAAGGATACTACCAAAAGCAATGAGGTTCCAAAAGGGAGTATAGTAGCCGAAATGCCCTTGAGTAAGGAGCAGACAGAGAATAAAGATTCCAAATTACCCATGCCTACCAATAGCCAGATTAATATGAATAAAATACAGTCTCTAAAATGCTTGTATGCCAATGCTAGAAGTCTAAACAATAAGATGGGAGAGTTAGAATATATGGCACTAAATGAGAGGTTAGATATGATTGCACTCTCAGAGACATGGTGGAAGGAGGATAACCAGTGGGACACTGTGATACCTGGATACAAACTATATCGTAATGATAGAGCTGATCAAATTGGTGGAGGGGTTGCGCTCTATGTTAGAGAGGGCATTGAGTCAGAAAGGATTAAAGTTTTGCAGGGAACAAAATTTGCTGTAGAATCTCTATGGATTGAAATTCCACTTATGAAGGGGAAGGTGATGGCAGTGGGGGTGTACTATCGACCGCCTGGCCAGAATGAACAAATGGATGATGAAATGCTCAAAGAAATCACAGAAGCTAACAAAAGTCACAACAGAGTAGTAATAATGGGTGATTTCAATTACCCCGGTATCGACTGGGTCAGTGTCACGGCAGGACAAACTAAAGAGATAAAGTTTCTAGATGGAATAAATGACTGCTTCTTGGAGCAGCTGGTTCATGAACCGACCAGAGGGGAAGCCATACTGGACCTAGTCCTTAGTGGAACGCCAGATCTGGTGCAAGAAATAAGGGTGTTGGGACCACTTGGCAATAGTGACCATAATATGATCATGTTTGATTTAATTATTGGAGAACAAATAGTAAAGAAATCCACAGTACTACCTTTTAACTTTCAAAAGGGAGACTATGATAGAATGAGGAATATAGTTAGGAAAAAACTAAAAGGAGCGGTTCCAAAGGTTAAAGACTTACAGCAAGCTTGGGCGTTATTTAAAACTACTATCCTCGAAGCCCAGACCAGCTGTATTCCACGCATTAAGAAGAGTGGGAGAAAGTCCAAAAAACTGCCAGCATGGTTTAAAGGTGAGGTCAGAGAGGCTGTTGCTGCCAAAAAAGCAACCTTCAGGAAATGGAAAAAAGAGCCAAATGATGAAAACTGGAAACAGCACAAGCACTGGCAAGTTAAATGCAAAGCATTGATAAGGCAGGCAAAGCGGGAATTTGAAAAGAAACTTGCTGCGGAAGCAAAAACACGAAATAAAGACTTTTTCAAGTACATTCGTAGCAAAAGGCCTGTGAGAGAGTCAATTGGACCGTTAGATGATAGAGGGGTAAAAGGGGCAGTAAGAGGAGACAAGGCTATAGCGGAGAGACTGAATGAATTCTTTGCTTCGGTCTTTACTGAGGAAGATGTAGGGATGTTACCCAAGACTGAAGTGGTATTTAAAGGTGATACTGCAGAGGAATTGAGAGAAATATCGCTACACCGGGAAGATATATTACAACTATTTGATAAACTGAATAGTAGCAAATCACCTGGACCGGATGGTATACATCCCAGAGTGTTGAAAGAACTGAAATATGAGATTGCAGACCTGCTATTGGTAATCTGTGAACTTTCATTAAAATCATCTGTAATACCTGAAGATTGGAGGGTCGCCAACGTAACACCAATTTTTAAAAAGGGTTCCAGGGGTGACCCGGGAAATTACAGACCGGTGAGCCTGACGTCAGTACCAGGGAAAATGGTAGAAACCATCATAAAGAACAAAATTACGCAGCATGTAGATAGTCATGGCCTAATGGGAGACAGCCAACATGGCTTTAGACAAGGAAGATCTTGTCTTACTAATCTGATATGTTTTTTTGAAGGTGTGCATAAACAGGTAGACAAAGGTGAGTCGGTTGATATAGTGTATCTGGATTTTCAGAAAGCTTTTGACAAGGTCCCCCATCAGAGACTTTTGGCAAAGCTAAAAAGTCATGGGATAGGAGGCAGTGTACTATTGTGGATCGGGAACTGGTTAAAAGATAGAAAGCAGAGAGTAGGGCTAAATGGCCAATATTCCCAATGGAAAAAGGTGAATAGTGGAGTACCCCAGGGATCTGTACTGGGTCCGCTGCTTTTTGACATATTCATAAATGACCTGGAAAAGGGAATAACGAGTGAGGTTATCAAATTTGCAGATGACACAAAACTGTTTAAAGCTGTTAAAACCCAAGAGGAAAGTGGAAAACTGCAGGAGGACCTGGATAAATTGGAAGACTGGGCATCCAAATGGCAAATGAAATTTAATGTGGACAAGTGCAAAGTCATGCACCTAGGAAAGAACAACCCACACTATAGTTACTCGATGCAAGGCTCCACATTAGAAGCCACCACCCAGGAAAAAGATTTAGGAGTCATCGTGGATAACATGTTAAAACCCTCCACCCAGTGTGCAGCGGCGGCCAAGAAAGCAAACAGAATGCTAGGTATCATAAGGAAAGGGATGGAGAATAAAACAAAGGATATTATAATGCCTCTGTATCGCTCCATGGTACGACCGCACCTTGAATATTGTGTGCAATTCTGGTCACCGTATCTTAAAAAGGACATAGCGTTATTAGAAAAAGTACAGAGAAGAGCCACCAAATTGGTGAAGGGGATGGAAGGCTACTCCTATGAAGAGAGGCTAAAAAGGTTAGGGCTCTTTAGCCTGGAAAAGAGACGGCTGAGGGGAGATATGATAGAGGTCTATAAATTAATGAATGGAGTGGAACAGATAAACGTGGATCAATTGTTTACGCTATCAGAATATAGAAAGACTAGGGGACATGTAATGAAGCTACAGGGTAAACTATTTAAGACAAATAAAGAAAATATTTTTTCACTCAACGTGTAATCAAACTCTGGAATCTGTTACCGGAGGATGTGGTAAGGGCTGTTAGTATAGCTGGGTTTAAAAAAGGTTTGGACAAGTTCCTGGAGGAAAGGTCCATAAACCACTATTAAAAAGGGACCCAGGATATCAATGCTTGACCCAGTACAAGCATTGTGGAACTTGTGTCTTTTGGGGAAACTGCTAGGTACGTATGACCTAGATTGGCCACTGTTGGAAACAGGATACTGGGCTTGATGGACCTCGGTCTGACCCAGTATGGCATGTCTTATGTTCTTATGTTCTTAATATGTTTTCTTACAGGGAGCCCCAAGTGAATGGGGTCAAAGGCAATGAACAACTGAGGATTTGTGGAGATCCCGAGTCCTCTGCAGATAGAAGGCCAGGACTTGTTTGCAAATCTAGAGTGTGCAGGGTTGCTTCTGCATGGGAAGAGTGAGGTCTTGGGAAGAAGACCGGAAGTATTACTGATTGACTGATGTGGAAGAGCAATACCACTTTTGGTAGGAAGTGAGGGTATGTCCTTAGAACGACCTTGTCATGATGGAATCTGATGCATGGTGGATGAGCCACCAACGCTTGTAATTCACTTATGCACCTGGCTGAGGTCAGTGCAACTAGGAATATGACCTTCCAAGACAAGTACCGCAGGTGAGCGGTTGCTAGGGGTTCAAATGGGGGTGTGAGAAGCTGAATGGGTGGCTTAGAGAGGAGGAAGCCTCTCATGAAATGTGCACAGAGATGGAATGACCATCGACTGGCTTGTGAAAAGCCGCAATGACACTGAGGTGAACTCAAACCGAATTGGTCTTTAGTCTTGTAGAGAACAAGTGCAATAGATATTGCAGAAGTGAAGATACTAGTGTGTTGAAGGGATCGAGGTTCTCTCGTCAACACCATGATTCAAATCTGTGCCATTTGAACGAGTAGGCCCACCTGGTAGAGGGTTTTCTGGAAGCCAGGAGAATGTGTTATTTTTTTGAGGAAGGTTGAGATGCTGAAGCATCACCCCTTTAGCAGCTATGCAGTCAGATGGAGAAATCACAGATTGGGATGTAGGACTGTTCCGTTGTCCTGGGATAAAAGACCCGGATTGCAGCCCAGACAGATAGGTTGCGTCTGTTGTGGTCGAAGTAGAAGGGGAAACCAGGGGTTGACGGGGCTAGAAGGGGGCTATGAGAATCATAGTGCCTCCATTGAGCTGGAGTTTGAAGAGGATCTTCAGTATTAGGGGTGTGGGGGGAATTGCAAAAAGCAGTCCCTGACCTCAATGTAGGTGAAAAGCATTGCTTGCTTGGCTTAGTTTGGATGGAACTCAAACAGAATTGCAGGAGTTTGCTTTCTGTGGCGTGGCAAAGAGGTCGATGCATTGGAGTTCCCCAGGCTTTGAAGATCTGTGCCACTGTGCAAGGGTCTAGACTCCACTCGTATGGGTGGAGGATATGACTGAGCCTGTCCACAAGGTGATCCTGATCACCGGGAATATACACTGCACAAAGGTGAAGTTCCACAGGTGACAGGCCTCTTCAGAGGGGAAGTGAGCCTGTCCCGTCTTGCTTGTTCACATAAAACATTGCCACCTGGTTGTCTGATCTGACGAGCACCTGGCTATTTGAGAGGTGGTGTTGAAACACCTGCAGGGCATTTGTGATTGCCCGACGTTCCAACAAGTTGATCTGTAAGGATGACTCCTGAGTCGTCCACAGGCCTTGTGTGGACACTGACTCCAGGTGGGCTCCCCAACCCAGTCTGGACACATCCGTGGTTAGGGTGTATTGAGGTTGAGGCATCCGATAAAGTGACACTCCCAGCAGGTTTGCTGAGGTGCACCACCAGAGGAGGGATTGGACTAGTGGGTGGGTGATCTGAATGATGTTCCATAGGTATAGATTGTCCCCTTTGGGATGCTATGGTCCATTGTGCTAGGCGCATATGTAGTCTTGCATATGGCACCACATGTACTGTGGATGCCATGTAGCCCAAGAGACAAAGGAAGGTTCAAGCTTGCCTGTTGATGAATGTGGATGACTAGAGTTACTAGACAGTGCATCCAGTCTAGTGGTAGAAAGGCTCTGGATAGCTGAGTGTCTAGCACTGCTCTTAGTGATAGGCACATTTGGGCATAGTGGATCAGATGTCCCCCCGTGGTCTGCTGACCTCCTTGGGGTGGAGAGGCTAAGCCCAAGGAAGTAAAAACTACCTCCTGGTGGGGCCAGGATGACACATGGGGCTTAGGAACCTTCTCCTTACAGGGAGGCATGGAAAGGTGGGCAGTTTCTGTAAGCAGCACCTTTTCTCACGTAGAAGGGCTTTATACCTGAGCCCTTCCATCGGGGAAGGGTAGCAGTCTTTTTAGAGAGTCAGTCCTCATCATGAACTCTGTCTCCAGCTTGGCAGCCTTGTCGGTCATGGGCTTGCCAAAGAGGTTCTCTCCTTGGCATGGGACATCAACCAATTTGCCTGAACCCATTGTTCATGACTGGACGTAGATCGGTTGTTTACCTTATCAGAATATAGAAAGACTAGGGGACATGCAATGAAGCTACAGGGTAAACTATTTAAGACTAATAAAAGAAAATATTTTTTCACTCAACGTGTAATCAAACTATGGAATTTGTTACCGGAGGATGTAGTAAAGGCTGTTAGTGTAGCTGGGTTTAAAAAAGGTTTGGACAAGTTCCTGGAGGAAAGGTCCATAAACCATTATTAAGAAGGGACCCAGGATATCAATGCTTGAACCAATACAAGCATTGTGGAACCTGTGTCCCTTGGGGAAACTGCTAGGTACGTATGACCTAGATTGGCCACTGTTGGAAACAGAATACTGGGCTTGATGGACCTTGGTCTGACTCAGTATGGCATATCTTATGTCCTTATGATGACTGTAGCAAAGCCTGGTATCAGGCACCGATGCCCGCCGCTGCTACTCGAGTCGCCAACTTAAAGCTATCATAGGCTGACCGAGACAAACTTGGAGCACTCACGGACGTCCTTGGCCAGGTTCTTGAACTGCTGCAGGGGTTCCTCAGACAGACAAGCTGAGAACCCAGCAATTTCCTTCGCCAGGTCTCTCAGATACATGCCCATGTACAGTTGGTAGGCCTGGATGCAGCCGATGAGCATTAAGCCTTGGTAAAACTTTCTGCTAAGAATGTCCAAGGTGTGTGCCCTCCCTGCTGGGAGGCACTGAGGAGTGTCTCTTCTGACTCTTCAGTCGACACATGGCCGACTCCATCACCATGGAGTTATGTGGCAGCTATTATTTCTGGAAGCCCGGGCTCCGGCGGACTCAATATATTGAGTTGAGCGGTTTGCTCACCACCAGCACTGATGCCGGTGTTTCCCACATATGGAGCATTAGCTGTTCCAGGATGGGAGGGATGGGCACTGTAAGCGGTTCCCTTGGAGGGGCCTTGTACTGGAGGATTTCCAGCTTCTCTGCCCGAGGGTCCTCCTCTGATTCAATTGGGAACTCTAGGACCTTAGATATGTCCCTGATGAAGTCAAGGAATGCCATGTCCTCTGGCGGAGACTACCGCCAGAGCTCTGAAGTGGGAGAGTCTGAGGGGACATCGCGATGGTGACAGGTGTCAGGCGATGCCTCATCCTCCATCTCCCACTCTGAGTAGTCTATCAAGGACTCGATGGAAGACTGATCCGCGGCCCTCAGAGGGTAAGCGGCTGGTGCCCTGTCGAGCAGGAAGCGGATCGAGACCTCAGCTGAGAATTGACTCGAGGCCGAAGGATCTGGAGAATCGGCTTGGCCTCCGGGGATGTCTGACATTGAGGGCCCAGTGGTCGGGGCGGAAGAACAGGTTGACTGGTCATGCTGGAGAACAGCGCTCACTGCTGGTCCATGAAGACAAACTGCACTCCACGGCCACCATTCTGGACTCCAGGCCAGAAGGCTCCGCAGCCATCAGCACAGGCACTGAAGGAATCGGGCCTGACACCGGTTCCCCCGTCTAGGATGGTGTCAGGCGACCAAGGCTGGTCCGAGGTAGAGTCCTTTCGGGGGACTTTTGCATGCTGCTCCCTCTCACATACCTCAGATGAGCGTCTCAGACTGTGGGACCTGGCTCAGGACACAACCGGCCTGTTGGATCAGTCCAGGGATGCCACCTTCGAAGTCGTCTTCTTTTTCTTGGATTCCCTCAAGGAAGACCCCCTCTCTGAAGAACCACGGCGCCACTTGGGTTCCGTGGAGCTGCCCCGAGATGCCGAGGCTTCAGATGAGGCCCTAGCCTTTGGAGGTACTGGGGACTTGAGGAGAAACTTATTGGTGCTGCTGCTGGTGGCTCGAGGGCCTTGTTGGAGATCTTTTTGCAAAAATCGCCTCTGCAGGGTAGTGGTCCAGCCCAAGACAGCGAAGGCAGCAGTCGTGTGTGTCGGTCAAAGACAATCTTGACACACCGATTACACTTTTTAAAACCACTGGTAACCATGGGGGAAAAAAGTACCCCAGCGAGGTCGAAGAACCACCGAACTACCAGCAGGAAAACAGACGCGAAAAAACCAAGGAGGAAAAAACTGCAAAAAAGACTCAAACTTGATGTGGAGACAGCAAAGTCAGGTGGTGGGAAGAGTACAGGAGCAGTACCGGAGGCGAGTATGAAACTCAGGCTGAAAGATAAACTTTTTCTGGGGACAAGTCAGACAGAAGTCTGAAGGGCTCCGTGGAAAAAAGGAGACTGAACAAGATAGCACCCCTTGGGCGGGAAGGGGACCACGCATGTGTGGTAGCATCTCCCAACGGCTTTCTTTGAAAGCTGGGGGGATGCTTCTGCGAGGGCTCCATCGGTGTCAATGTCACCCATATGTGAGGAGTGATTTTCTGCTTTTTCCCAGAGAATTCAAAGTTTTCTTCCTCTTAGAGCCAGAACTATGTTTTGAGGTCTTCGAGGTTTTGGATACCTTTGAAACCGATGAAGTGTGGGAGGATATCGATGCCAACGACACTGAATCCGATGGAAAACGTTCAGACAGCTTTCTGACCCGGTTTCCTAGGCCTCTCTTTGTCATTTGCTTACAAAGGAACAAATGTCTGGAACATGGTTGGAACTGAGACACTTCAGGTACCATTCATGCGTGTCTATGACAGAAACTGTACAGGAGCACTTGGTGCATTTTTTAAAGCCGCTAGGGCGTTTCTCCATGATGGAGAGGGTAGACCTGAGGCCCTCATAAAAAAAAGAAAAATCAAACGAAGTATGAATAAAAGAAACATAAAATGAAGGAATCAGTTACGCGATGCCAAACTGAAAACAGGAAGGCAGAAGCGCTATTCTGAGAAAGCATAGTTACTCACCTGTAACAGGTGTTCTCACATATGGGTGACCTCACATATAGGTGACGTCGGCGCCGACTGAGCCCTCATGCGGAGCAAATCCCCAGCTTTCAGAGAAAGCCTTTGGGAATTGCATCACGCATGCGCGGTCCTCTTCCCAACCAAGGGTAACATCTTGCTCAGTCAAATTTATTTATTTTATTTATTTATTAACAATTCTTATATACCGCACTATTAGACATCAGCGCGGTTTACATTGAACAGAAAACATCCGACAGTTTACACATGTCTGGTCGTTACATTTAACAGGAAGTATAACTTAGCGAAATAGGGGAAACTAAATACAATGCAGGGTTATCTGATGAAGGATATCCTGGTTAACTATATACAACAGTGGTACAATAGTATATGGAACAACTTGTTATTTACATTGTGAAGTTGGTCTGTTGCGGGGTCTATCTGTTTGACCACTTCTGCTATTCACCTGGGGGTTATGTTCAGCAGACAGCAAAAGAATAAAAATAATAAGACTGCAACGCCAAAGGGCGGAGGGAGGGTCGCAAGGACCGATTCCTGCTGTCCCCGGAGAACACCTGTTACAGGTGAGTAACTACGCTTTCTCTGGGAACAAGCAGGAAGTCAGTCCTCACATATGGGATTCCCCAGCTATAGGCTACCGAGAACCCACAGTTGAAAAATAGGCTCCCTCTATGAGAGCCACAAGCAGCCACAATAGGAATCTAACTGAGAGAGTAGCACTCTGGTAGCCTGACACAGAAGGGTCGGAGGGCGGGAGTTGCCTAGACCTCGAAAAGGTTACAGAGTTCAGTCTGGCCGAAAGTACTATCCCGTCGGGATTCCCTATCCAGGCAGTAATGGGTTGTGAAAGTCTGGCCTGAAGACCAGGTGGCGGCCCGGCAGATGTCTGCCAGTGGAACTGAGCAGAAATGAGCCACTGATGTCGCCATGGCCCTGACCCGATGGGCCGTGACACGACCCTCCAATGGAAGCCCGGCTGCCCTGTATGCCCAGGCAATACAGTCTGCTACCTAGGTGGACAGCATATGCTTGGAAACAGCCATCCCCAGTTTACTGGGGTCATATGATACGAAGAGCTGAGAAGCCCTTCTATGGTCCTGTGTGTGCTGAATATAGAAGGCTAACGCCCTCTTACAGTCAAGGGTATGTAATACTCTCTGCCCAACTGGCATGCGGCCTGGGAAAGAAGGTAGGCAGCACCACCTCTTGGTTGAGGTGGAACGAGGAGACCACTTTCGTAAGGAACTTGGGGTGCGTGCGAAGCATTACCCGGTTCCTATAGAACCTAGTGTAAGGTCTGCCGGACACGAGGGCCTGCTGAGACGACATGAGGGCCACCAAGAAAACCACCTTCCAAGAAAGGTAGCACAGATGGCAGGTTGCCATTGGCTCAAATGGCGGCTGAGTAAACTGCTCTAAAACCACATTGAGATCCCTTTCAGTTGCCGGCGAGCGAACCAGAGGCTTCAGAAGAAGCAGGCCTCTCAAGAATTGAAAAACCAAGGGATGGGCAGAGAGGGGACTTCTCTTCCACTGGGAAGTGGTTTGCTGCAAGAGCGCTAAGGTACATCCTGACGGAGTTGGACTTGAGGCCCAAATCCGAAAGGTGGAGAAGATACTGTAGAACCACCCCAACCTGACAGGAGAAGGGATCCACACTCTGCCCCTCGCACCACGACACAAACCTACATCACTTCAAGGCATAGGTCCTCCTGGGTCGAGGGCCTCCTTGAGGCCAGCAAGACCTCCTCAACCTCTTTTGGAAGGAGGAGAGGGGCGAGGATTACTCTCTCAGCAGCCATGCCATTAGGTTGAGGCAACTTAGGTAGGGATGCAGGAGAATGCCCCCCTCCTGGGACAGGAGGGTTGGGGAGGACCTCAGAGGGATCGAAGCCTCCACCACTAGCTGAAGTAGAAGTAGAAACCAGGGTTGTCTCGGCCACCTTGGGGCTACCAGACTGACTGAGGCCTTCTCCTGGAGGATCTTGAAAAGAGTCTTGGCCACCAGAGGTGTCGGAGGGAACGCATACAGGAGGTCCACTGACCATGATATCAGAAAAGCATCGGCGGCCACCCTGTTCGGGTGGGGCTGCCTGGAGCAGAAGCAGGGCAACTGGTGATTGACCGGACTCGCAAACAAATCCATCACTGACAGTCCCCAGGCCTGGAAAAGCCAAAGGACTACTCCCCAGTCCAGCTGCCACTCATGAGGCTGGAGAATCCTGCTTAGTCTGTTGGCCATGCAGTTGTCCTGGCCCGGCAGGTAGACGGCTCGCAGATGCATGCCATGCCGGGCTGCAAACGAGCACAGATCCAGGGTTTCCTGACAAAGGAGATGGGATCCCGTGCCACCCTACCTGTTCACATAGAACATGGCCACCTGGTTGTCTGTCTGTATCAAGACAGGTTCGTGGGCCAGGACCCGCCAGAAAACTCGCAGAGCCAGGTGCATGGCACAGAGCTCCAAGAAATTGATCAGTTGTGTTCTCTCGTTTGGGGACCAGACTCCCTGAGTACAGAACCCCAGGCAATGGGCTCCCCAGCCCAGCAGGAAGGCATTCGTGGTTAGGATCTTTGTGTGCAGAGAAGTCTGGAAAGGCATCCCTGCCTCCAAGTGGAGTGGCTGAAGCCACCAGTCCAGGGACCGTACTAGCCACCTGGACACTGACTTTGTCCCTGAGATAGCCTGTGGCCTACGACCACTGGTGTCTGAGGCACCACTGAGCAGTTCTCATGTGGAGGCGGGCGTCTGGTGCACATAGACGGTGGAAGCCATGTGCCCAAGGAGGCGCAGAAACTGTCTTGCTGACACTGCAGGTCTGCAACTCACCTGATGTGCCAGGGCCAGAAGCCTGCTTGCCCTGTCCGCTGACAGGTAGGCCCTTGCCTGAAGGGTGTTGAGTCTGGCCCCAATGAACTCTAGTTGTTGAGTGGGAGAAAGGCTGGACTTGGGGTAACTGATTACAAACCCCAGATGCTGGAGCACCTGGATGGTACAAGATGTGGCCTGGTGGGTCTCGCTGGCTGAGGAGCCTCTGATAAGCCAGTCGTCCAGGTAGGGGAAGACAAAGACCCCTTGGACTCTGAGAAAGGCAGCCACTACAGCCAGGCACTTTGTGAATACCCTGAGGGCTGAGGCCAGGCCAAAGGGGAGTACCCTGTACTGGTAGTGATTACCCCCTACCACAAAGCACAGATACTGCCTGTGGTCTGGGTGTATTAGGATGTATGTATACGCATCTTTTAGGTCTAAGGAGCATAGCCAGTCTCCCTGGCAGAGGTAAGGCAGTAATATTCCAAGGTAGAGCATCTTGAACTTCTCCCTCACCAGGAATTTGTTTAAGTTGCGCAGGTTGAGGATGGGTCTGAGGCCTCCTGTTCTCTTTGGCACCAGAAAGTACCTGGAATAGAAGCCCTTGCCCTGCAAGGGGTGGGGCACCGGTTCTACTGCCCGATCCTCGAGAAGACCCGTCAAACTCCTTCAGAAGAAGGTGCCGGTGAAGAGAAGACCTCAGGGGCTCTCCAGGAAGTAAGGAGGGGTGCCCTTGGCTAGGTGAAGGAGATAGCCCTCTTGGACTATCTGCAAGACCCAGGCATCGGTGGTAATGGCTGTCCAACTGTGGGCATACAGGGCAAGCCTGCCTCCTGTGCACTGCCTGTCCCCAGTGGGGAGTGGGGCCATGCTGTGAGAGTCAAAAACCACTGCCAGGTGCGGCCGTAGCTGGTGGGGTTTGTGGGCTTTCTGCTTACTATGACAATGCCCCTATCCCTTGGCCTGCTGCCCCTGTTGGGGAGCCGAGGAGGCCTGGAAATGGGAGTAGCTTCGGTAAGCGGCAACTTTCCTCGGGTAAAAGGGCTTCTTACCCGAGCCCTTCTTACAAGAAGGTGCAGAGGTCTTCTTGGAGAGCTGTGTCCTCGTCATGTACTTGGTCTCCAGTTCCACGGCCTTGTCGATCATGGGTTTGCCAAAGAGATTCTCCCCTTGATATGACACATTGACCAACTTGTCTTTAACCCATTGCTCGAGGTCCGATGACTGTAGCCATGCCTGGCGGCATGCACCGATGCCCGCCGCAGCTACCTGGGCCGTCGACTCGAACCCGTCATAGGCTGCTCGAGACAAACTTCGAGCACTCAGACGGCGGTGGACAGGCTCCTGAAGCGCTGCAAAGGCTCCTCGGAGATACCAGCCGAAAACCCATCGAGTTCCTTCGCCAGGTCCCTCAGGTACATGCTCCATCTACAGCTGGTAGGCCTGGATCTGACAAGTCAGCACTGAACCCTGGAAGCACTTCCTGCCAAGGGCATCCAAGTTGCAGGCCTCCCTGCCAGGAGGCATCGAGGAGTGCGTCTTCTGGCTCTTCAGCCTGCACATGGCCGATTCCACAACCATGGAATTCTGCGGCAGCTGTGACTTTTGAAAGCCAGGGCTCCGGTGGACTCGATACATCGCGTCAATCCGCTTGCTAATAAACAGTGCCGATGCCGGTGTCTCCCACATGCGGAGCATCAGTCGTTCCAGGATCGGAGGCACAGGTAAAGTAAGGGCCTCCCGAGGGGGGGGCCCCTCATACTGCAGGATCTCAAGCTCGTCGGCTCAAGGATCCTCCTCAGATTCCGTGGGGAATGCCAAAGCCTTGGACATATCCCTCACGAAGTCCAAGAACCCTATGTCCTCCAGAGGGGACCTTCTCCGAGGTTCGGACACTGGGGAATCGAATGGAATGTCCCTGTGCCGACAGGTGTCCGGGGACGACTCCTCCGTTTCCCACCCCAATGCCTCCGAGGAGGAATCGATGGGTTCCGGCATCGTGGGCCCCGGCACCAATGGCCCCGATGCCGGGAGGCTCAGCGGTGATGACCTTGGTACCGAACGGGAGGCCAAGAGGGACCTCGGTCGAGGATAGACTCGAGCCTGATTGGCCTTGAGGATCGGCTCGGCCTCCGAGGTCGACTTCAATGTCGATGGCCCGGTGGTTACATAGTAACATAGTAAATGACGGCAGATAAAGACCAGCATGGTCCATCTAGTCTGCCCAGCAAGATGGCAAGAGTAGGTGCACCTGTCACTCTGTGCAGGCCACCCCTCCCCATGTCTTTGTTTAGGGGTAAACCCACCACTCCATGTAGGACATCCCTATTTGTTGAGATGTTATATGGTTCAGAAGTTAGATGGTACCGTTTATTGGTTGGGGCAGAAGAACCGGACAGACCGGCAATCAGCACCTACTGCTGCTCCATGAAGGCAGACACACTGTGCTCCAAGGCCACCATTCTGAACTCGAGTCCAGAAGGCTCCGCAGCCACCGGGTCAGGTCCCAATGCCAGTTCCCCCGGGGGAAGGGGGGGGGGAGTCCTCGACGAGGACAGTTGGTACCTGCCTCGGCTGATACGTTTCACGGCGAGGAACCTTTGCCGAGCGCTCCGTCTCCAAGGATCCCAGACGGTGCTTGGGGCTTCGCGACAGGCCCCGGGAGCGGCCGGGCTGCTGAGAGCCATCCAACGACACTGCCTTCAAGGACGACTTCTTCCTTTGGTGTTCCCGCGAAGGAGACCTCCTCTCTGAGGAACCCCGACGATGCTCGGGCTCGGAATGCTCCCCCTGAGACGTCGAGGCCTCAGACAAGGTCCGGGCTCGCAAGGCACTGACTCAGAAAAAATCCTATCGGGTTTCTGTTGGCAGTTCTTCAGGGCTTTAGAGGACATCTTCCTACACAGGCCGCAGACCGTCGGGTTGTGGTTGGGCCCGAGGCACTAGAGACAGCAGTCATGCGAATCGGTGAGGGACATGAGATTTGCACACCAATCGCATTTTTTAAACCCGCTGGCAGCCATCGGGGGAAAAAGGGTCCCTCCGAGGTCGAAGACCCAGGCTGCCAGTGAAAAAGAAAAAGGATGCGAACGACAGTCACGAAGGACAAAAAATGAAAAATACTAGCCAGACTCGATACTGGTGTACCGAGCCGAAGGCGGGAAGAGGAACTGGTGTCGATCCGGTAAAAGAAAGAATTCTTAACAGTTTTTTTACTTTTTTCACGGGGACACTGGGACAACGTCCGGAGGGCTCCGCGGAAATAAGGAGACCGAGCAAGATGGCACCCTTGGGTGGGAAGAGGACCGTGCATGCGTGATGCAATTCCCAAAGGCTTTCTCTGAAAGCTGGGGATTTTCTCTGCACAAGGGCTCCGTCGGCGCCGTCACCCATATGTGAGGACTGACTTCTTGCTTCTTCCTGGAGAAAATGTTTTCTGCAGTGACAGGAAAAGGATCCTGATAGCTCCGCAGAAAAAGAAAAAATGAGGAAAAGGTGTTAGAACAGTGGGAAGGCAGTTACATAGGTGCAGTGGAGGGCTCCCAAAGGATTTCCTATAGGATGGTGGGGAGCATTCCTGCACGGGCTCCGTCAGTACTGACGTCACCCATATGTGAAGACTACATTCCTGCTTGTACCTGGAATTATACGGGGAAACAGATTCTGATTTTACTATCATTGTGAAGAACCAAGAAGGTTAAATTACTTACCTGCTAATTGTAGTTCCTGGAGTAGATCCAGTCTAGTCCCGTACTATTAGAGTTGTGTACGTCCTCCCGCAGCTAGGAGACTGAGCATGTCCATTTTTCAGTGAAACCAGTATAAGTAGCTCAGGGACCGCCCCCAGCCCCAGTTTACTACTGTCAAAGCCGACTCACCAGAGCAAAGAAAAACCAAACCCTTCCCTACTGGGAAGCAAAACTGAACCATAAATGAGAATTCCAAAAACCCAAGAATTATGGCTGGATAGAGGAGCCGCCTCTCTGCTCACGCCCCCACAAGGCGGCAGTTCACTCTTTCGAGAAGATAGCGGCCCCACACCTAGATATCCAGACGCGCCGTGCACTGCCCCTACTCGCAACCGGTGCCAAATCCTCCCCAGTGCTCAGGCTACCTCTCGACAATGATCTTCCGGTGGGAAGCGGGACTAGACTGGATCTACTCCAGGAACTACAATTAGCAGGTAAGTCTAATTTAACCTTCCTTATCGTAGCTCCAGTCTAGTCCCGTACTATTAGAAATGTAGCAGAGCAGTGAACAATCTCAAAGGGAGGGACCTGCCAGACCAGCCTGAAGCACTGCTGATCCAAACCTCGCATCCCACTCCGCCTGTACATCAATTCTATAATGCTTGACAAAGGAGTGCAACGACGACCAAGTCGCAGCCTTGCAAATCTCCGCCGCCGGCACTAAGCCATACTCCGCCCAGGACGCTGCCTGCGACCTCGTAGAATGAGCTCTCAAGCCATGAGGCACTACTCTGCCTTTCAGCATATAGGCCGACACAATCGCCTCTTTAATCCACCTGGCAATGGATGCCTTAGACGCAGGCTCTCCCCGTCGAGAGCTCCCAAACAGAACAAACAGCCTGTCAGACCTACGCCATTCCGCTGTCTGCTGCAAATATACCTTCAGAACCCTGCCGATGTCCAACCTATGCAACCTACTCGCCGTCTCCGTATCACCCGATCTTTTAAAAACCGGAAAAGCCACCACCTGATTAACATGGAAGGCGGAGACCACCTTAGGCAAAAAGGACGGCACCGTCCGCAGCACGACTTTCTCCCTAGAAAAGGACAAAAAGGGCTCCCTACAAGACAGGGCCTGTAACTCCGAGATCCTTCTCGCTGACGTGATCGCCACCAAAAACACCACCTTCAGCGTGAGATCTTTCAAGGTCGCCGTAGACAACGGCTCAAAGGGCTCCTTCACCAATGCCTCCAACACAACGTTGAGATCCCACCCAGGGACCCCTTTCCTGCAGGGGGGCTGCAACAACGAGATTGCTCGCAAGAATCTCTTGACATCTCGATGAGCTCCCAGCGTCTGCCCTTGCACCTTTCCCCGGTAACAGGCTATCGCTGCCACCTGTACCCGGAGCGAAGACGCCGCTAAGCCCTTATCTAACCCTTCCTGCAAGAAGGCCAACACCTGCGCTACCGTGGACCGCAAAGCTCGCAGATGTCTCTCCTCACACCAAGCCTCAAACACTCGCCACACTCTCACATAAGCCAAGGACATGGAACGCCGCCTCGACTTCAGCAACGTAGCAATCACTGCCGTCAAATAGCCTTTACTCCTTAGCCTTGCCCTTTCAAGAGCCAAGCCATAAGCGAGAACCGATGCACCTGAGGCATGCTTAACGGACCCTGCACTAACAGAACCCCCTGTCCGGTAGCCTCCACGGAGGCTCCACCAGCAGACGCCTCAAGTCAGCATACCACGGCCTTCTTGACCAATCCGGCGCTATCAGCAGAACCGTCACCCTGTGCCTCTCTATGCGTTGGAGAACCCTGCCGATCAGCACCCACGGCGGGAACACGTACAGAAGCCCTTCTGCCGGCCAACTTTGAATCAGAGCATCCAGGCCTTCCGACATCTGCTCTCTCCTTCTGCTGAAAAACCTGCCGACCTCTGCTGACTCGAACGTAGCCATCAGATCCATCACGGGCAGACCCCAACGCCGCACCAACTCCGCGAATACGTCCGGATGCAGTGTCCACTCCTCCGGATCTACTCGCACGCGACTTAGGAAATCCGCCGTCACATTCTCCACTCCGGCCACATGCTCCGCTGACAACGCCTCCAGATGGCTCTCGGCCCATTCCAGCAGACCTTCCGCTTTGGTTTCCAACTGCACACTGCCGGTTCCGCCCTGCCGATTTATGTATGCTACAGCCGTGGCATTGTCCGAGAAAACCCTCACAGCTGTCCTCTGCAGAAACTCTTGCAAGGCCCTCAGCGCCAAGAATACTGCCCTCAACTCCAGCCTGTTGATGGACCATTCCTTCTCCTTGAGGGACCACTGACCCTGGGCAAACTGCCCCTCGAAGTGCGCCCCCCATCCGAAGAGACTCGCGTCGGTCGTCAACGCCTTCCACTCCGGCGCTTCCAGTGGCATGCCCCTCTTCAGGTTCCCTGGACACAGCCACCACCGCAGCGACCGTCGAGCCTCCCACGAACACACCAAAGGCTTGGACAACGGATCCGCCTGATGAGACCACCTGCGAAGAAACGATCTCTGCAAGGGCCGCATATGAGCCCTGGCCCACGGCACTACCTCTATCGTGGCCGCCATCGTCCCCAACAGCTGCAGATACCGCCACGCCGAAGGCATTTGAGTCACCCGAAAATCCCGAATGAGCCTTCTCAACTTTTGAACCCATCCTACCAGCAGGAACACTCTTCCCCTGCGCATATCGAACCAAGCTCCCAAATATTCGAGATCCTGAGTCGGAGTCAACTTGCTCTTTGCCACGTTGACCACCCAACCTAAACTCTGCAAAAAGGCTACCACCCGACTGGTTGCCTGCTGACTTTCCTCCATTGATTTCGCCTGAATTAACCAGTCGTCCAAATACAGGTGCACCAACACCCCTTCACTTCTCAACGCCGCCGCCACCACCACCATAATCTTGGTGAACGTTCTTGGCGCCGTCGCGAGCCCGAAGGGCATCGCTTGGAACTGGAAATGCCCCATTGGCACCGCGAAGCAAAGGAACCGCTGGTGCTTCCTCCTGATCGGAATGTGCAGGTAAGCCTCCGACAGATCCAAGGAAGTGAGATACTCCCCCTTTCGCACCGCTACCATAACCGACCGCAAGGTCTCCATCCAAAAATGGGACACCCGGAGACACCTGTTTACTCGCTTTAGATCTAGGATAGGGCGCATGGTACCTTCCTTTTTTGGTACCACAAAATAAATTGAGTACCGACCGCAGCCTCGTTCTGCCGGCGGCACTGGTACCACTGCCTCTAGAGCTAGCAACCTCTCCAGCGTCTGGGTTACCGCCACTCTCTTTGAAGACGTCCTGCACGGAGACTGCACAAACGCGTCCTTCACTGGGCGCTGGAACTCTAGGGCATAACCCCTCTGCACGACCTCCAACACCCATTGATCCGAAGTAATGTGGGCCCAGGCAGGAGCGAAATCTCTTAAGCGACCTCCTACCGGCACTGTCCCTGCCTGGACCTCCCTCACTTCATTGCGGCTTTTTGGCTCCAGGGGACCCTGAGGCTGCAAAGCCCCTTCCTGCCCCTCGAAACCCTTGAGACCTGTAGGGAAACCTCCCTCTCTGTGCTGGGGCAAACCTGGAAGGCCGAAAACGCCGGAACTCTCTTAGCTGACTTCTAGATGGGCCTCCAGTCTGATTCTGTTTCGGCTTGTCCTCGGGCAAACGACCACCCTTAGACTCCCCCAAATCCTTAACAAGCTTCTCTAAATCCTCCCCAAAGAGGAGCTTACCCTTAAGGGGCGCTTAGCCAACCTAGTCTTGGAAGCCCCGTCCGCCGCTCAGTTCCGCAACCAAAGATACCGCCGTGCTGCCACTACCAAGGCCATACTCTTCGCTAATCCACTGATCAAGTCATACTGGCTATCCGTGAGATACGCCGCCCCCGACTCAAATCGGACTGCCTCTTCCGCTGCTTCCTCCACCTGAGCCCCCTTCCACTTCTGGGACCAGCGCAGACACGCCCTTGCCACCCACGCCCCACAAATTGAGGCTTGCAAGGAAAGGGTGTTTACCTCAAAAATACCTGTTTCAACAAAGAATCTATCCTCCTATCCTGCGCATCCTTAAGAGCGGCACTCCCTTCAACTGGGATAGTAGTCTTCTTAGTCACCGCGGACACCACCGCGTCCACCTTCGGCGGCTTAAAGATATCCTTATCGGGTTCCACCAGAGGATACAGCTGAGCCATGATCCTTGCCCCCTTGAGGGCCGCCTCCGGAGTATCCCATTCCTGTTGGATCATTTCCTTAAAAATCCTATGAATAGGAAAGGACCGTTGGGATCTCCGCACCGCCTGCAATAGCGGATCCTCCAGCGCAGGATCCGCTGCGGAACCCAGGACTGGAACATTCAGGGCCTTAAGGGACTCTGCAATCAAGGCGGACAGCTCTTCCTTTCTAAACACTCTAACTATGCGTGACTGCTCCTCCGGTTCCATAATCTCACCTTCTTCTAAATCTTGCTCTCCATCCGAATCGTCCAACACCTCCGACTCCCCCAAGTCCTGCTTTTCTCCCTCCAAGCGCAGCTTGGGCCGCTTACTAGCCCCATGCTCGGCTACCTCCTCTAACCTAGACCCCGGTCTCTTAACTGCTCGGGTCTCCGCTCCCGAGAGCCCCGTCCCCCCAGAACTAGGCCTCCCAAGAGCCTGCTGTAACAGTGACAGAAAGTGCTGTGAAAAAATCGCCCCCAGACCTCCCTGCAAAGGGTCCTGAGGCAAAGGGCCTTCCAGCACCGACGAGGGCCCCGGCAAGGGCTCCGAAGCCACCTCCAGAGGCTCCGAAGAATCCTTAGGGATGGCCACCTCAGTAGACAGGACCCCCTCTAATTCCTTGTCTGCCATAGAGGACTCAAACGCACAGCCTCTACACAATCCAACCTCCGAGACAGCACTCTTACGTGCTCCACACAAGAGGCACCTAACTTTACCTGGCATGCAGCATGTTCCCCTCACCGTGCCAATCCAGAAAACCCAGAGCAACCTCTGGTCTCAACAGCTGAAACACAGGAAACAAACCCCTTGAAAACGAACCAGTTCTATTTCCAACTGTCTCCTATGTTTTCCTTTCTTTGGTTATATTCAGTGATTTATTTAACCAACTCTGAGAACACCCCCCACAAAGGGAGAGGCTAACTAGGCCTTAAAGCCTAAACCACTGTTCCCGTGCGTTCCCACGCAGCCGTAAGCGCGCCCAAAGTACTGCACCCGGCTTCGCAGACGCCCCGCGGACCCCCGAACCTGTCACGGTCTCTGCCACCGGTAATAGCTACCAAACACCTAAAACGCTGCAGATCGCTTACCCCGAGCTGCTCCTGCAGCCACGTGTTGTCTGCGCCGCCGGTCCGCCGCCACACACTTCAACGGAGACGCGCGAACGCGGCACTGCCCTCCACGGCTCTTTTCCCGCCTCGAGGGAATAAGGAGCCGGAGGCCCCAGCTCGACTCCCGCACACACCTCGAGCCAACCACCGTGCCAGAGAGAGGGGGGAGAAGGGGGGAGGCTCACCAGCCCAGATTCGGCGGAACTAGCAGACCGCACTGAAACCGTGAATTTGAAGGGCCAAGTACTCTTCAAAGATTTCTCAGATATATATAGTTTTTTTTTTTTTTTTTAAATTAGACCACCTAAACACTTAATTTAGCTTTGCTCCAGTGAGTCCAGGACCAATAGATCCACAACCTCCTGCTGCACGAAGACTGAGCAAAACTGGGGCTGGGGGCGGTCCCTGAGCTACTTATACTGGTTTCACTGAAAAATGGACATGCTCAGTCTCCTAGCTGCGGGAGGACGTACACAACTCTAATAGTACGGGACTAGACTGGAGCTACGATAAGGAAACAGTCATATTTATTATTTATTTATTTATTTATTTATTTTTCTTAAGAAAGCTCTAGAGGCTGTTGATTTAGAACATTTTGTGATGACTTTTGTAAAGGTCGGAGATTACGTAATGATCGTATCTTGTGGTAGATTGCACTCGTTGTTTTCTTAATGTGGGCTGCCATATTAAGCTGTTGATCTCCTAAGTATCGTGTGGGTTGTGCTTTCAAATGGGGCAAACATCAGGATGTCATCAGCATAGGCAAGACATTGTATGTTGAAGGTGCGTATGAGATCGCAGACATTAAGGCGGACAATGAGGAACCCTGCGGGACACCTTGTTTAAGGGGGAATAGATCAGACGTTGATTCTCCTGTTCTGACTTGCAGCTGTCTATCAGATAAGGGCTGGGCAGGGTCCGATGCTAATTGGACCATGGTCTGTGGAGTAGAAGGTGATGATGTTGTGGTAATCGTACTAGACTGTATCATTTTTGATTGTAGGTATATGGCATAGTCTTGGGGGTGTGGCATAGGTGTTTGGGTTGTGGTTGGGTCACCTGTTAAGGATTTAACTATATTGAAGAGGTCATGTGGCTTGTTTAAGGACCTCATTAGTGCATTACATTACATTAGTGCATACAGTACATTTGGCTAGGCAAACATGTAGTATGATTGGTCTAAGGTAGAGGGGTTCTCAATCCAGTCCTTAGGAAGCACCTAAGCCAGTCATGTTTTCAGGATAACCATAATGAATATACAGGAGAGTGTGCATGCAAATCTGTCTACTATAGGCAAATCTTTTTCATGCATTTTATGGTTATCCTGAAAACCTGACTGGCTTGGTGTGTCCCAAAGAATGGGTCAAGAACGTCTGGTCTAAGGTGACTTTCAGCATTTTATTTTTTGTGTGATACTGTGGGTATTTGGCTCATATTTTGGGCACCATCTTGGAACCTAATCTGTTTGGTGAGAGACGCTATAAAAAAAATACATACATAAAACACTTTACTTAGAATTGTGTCAGGTATGCAGATATATTTTACTACAGAACAGCAGAGGATCTGCTGCAGAGACAGACAAATTGTTCTCCTCTTTATATACTTACAGCACAAGAATTATCAATCAATATCTTCAGGGTAATTTTTAGCAGGTTGCATGCAGTTTCCCTTACAAAAATGGCTTGCCTGCCAGTCGTGCAAGGTGGTTTTCTCCATACAGCTTCTGCAGATGCAGAAGTATTCAGAGAAAACATGGGAGAAGCTGGCATAAGGATTCCAGCGCCTACTCCTCATGGCCTTGCCTGGCCTATCAATTTTCCCCATGGAGGGAGGCAATTTTCGAAAAGAGAGTCTATGGGAAATCCCATTTACTGGCAGCATTTGAAAATTATTTTCATATGAGTGATATTCTAAAGCTTTTTACATGTTTTATACACAAAAAAGGGCTTTTATAAAATTGTGGTTCCACACACATGTATAATGTAGGCATGTGGAAAGTGCACCTACGGGTAGAAAATCCTGGGCAGGGCCGGCTCCAGAGTTGGTAGCCTAAGCAAACTTTGAACATTATGCCCCCTTGGCTATCAAGATGTATTATTTAGCTTTGAACGCCCTGCTCGTTTGCCATTCCCCAGAAGCTGATGCCCTAAGCGACTGCCTAGTTTGCCTAGTAGTCGGGCCAATCCTGATCCTGGGGACATAATTTGGGTGGAATTGTGATGTACATGGATTTTATTTTAAAAATTGTGGCTATACAAGTCAAGTTCACACACGCTTTATTCAGAGCAGGTATAAACTGGTGCAAGGCTATTGTGTGTGCTATTTGGAGCTGGTTCTGGGAGACAGGGAACCTAAAGGATCCTTTTACTGAAGTGCGGTAAAGGTTTGCACTTACCTCACAGTATGTGCAAAGCCTGTGTGGTAAACACTGGGGGTGTTTCCAGCATGTTCCCCTACAGTTACAGATAGCACGGGTGCACTTACCACCCAATAACTCACCCTATAACAGGGAGCATCGTTAGCATGTGCTGCCATGCCAGCGCTAAAGGTTAGCAAGTGCTAATTTATGTGCTAATTGCTAAGTAAAATAGTCTCTAAATTGCCTTTATAAAACAGACACCTTTTTTGGACTTCTCATGCAGGTTCAGTGTTAGAAAATTAGGCCCATAGGGCTTGATATTGAGTTGGGAAGGCTATGCGTTGTGGCGGGGCATAGCCTGCCTGCCGACCCCTTTAGCCCAGATTTTCACTTTTGTGCCTGCAGAAGTGAAAATCCGGGTAAGCCTGCACGCCCCGACAGCCACAGAGGCTACACCGGTAGCAGCGATTTTCGATGCTACCCACATAGCCTCTGCACCTTAAAGATAGGCGAGGTAAAACCTCACCTAAGACGCAGAGGGCTATACGGGTAGCATTGAATATCACTACTACCCATATAGCCCCTTCTTAAATCAATGCTCTGCCTCAGAAAACGTAGTTACTCAACTGTAACACGTGTTCTCCGGGAACAGCAGGAATCAGGTCCTCATATATGGGTGACGCTGGCGGCGACAGAGTCCGCGGAGAGCATTTCCCCAACTTTCAAAGAAAACCTTTGGGAATGCTACCACGCACGTGCTGTCCCCTTCCCGCCCAAGAATCCCATCTTGCTCAATCAGATGACATAGCTAAGACAGCAGTCAGGAAAAAATAAAAAGACGGCAACACCAAGGGGAGGAGAGAGGGTTGTGAGGACTGATTCCTGCTGCTCCCAGAGAACATCTGCTACAGGTGAGTAACTACGCTTTCTCCAAGAACAAGTAGGAAGTCAGTCATCACATACCACGTGAACTATTTCGACTAGTGAAAACACTAACCAAAACAATCCAGCCGGAACAGCAGAGCGATACTATTCAGCCTCAAACTCTCGCAAACCACTACGCAAGTAAGCTGACAACAACCTCACCCACTCTCTGTGTTACCAAACCACCTTTGAAAACTGTAGTGAAGCAAGAACAGACATGGAACGAATTTCACAAAATTGATGATAAGCAAACGATTGAAATAATAACCAGTATCAATACCACCACCTCCCTGCTTGATCCCTGCCCAGCTACATGGATCAAAGCGGCAAAAAAGGATATCGCCCACCAGGTCTCACACATTGTGAACCAATCACTGTGCCAAGGAATCATGCCCAACCAGCTCAAAAGGTCAATAATTAGACCGATACTAAAGAACAACTCGCTAAACAAAGAAGACCCATCATCTTACCGCCCAATCTCCAGCATATCTTTCCTAGCAAAGATCATTGAAAAAGCAGCCCTCATCCAACTGCAAGACCACTTCGATGACCATGAAACCCTGGACGAACAGCAATACGGATTCAGAAAAAATCATGGGGTCGAAACCCTGCTTTTGGCCCTGCTTAACAACCTCCTCAAGGGCCTGGAAGACAGAAAAAAAATGTTTATTCTCATTTTCATCAACATCTCTGCCGCTTTCGACACTGTCCATCATCTAACCCTCCTTAACAAGCTGGCATCGATTGGAATCTTAGGAACCACCTTGAAATGGTTCTCATCCTACATAACGAACAGAAGGCCGCAGGTCCAATTCAACGGAGAGAAAAAGCTGAGGCCTTCACTCAAACTGAAGGCATACCGCAGGGTTCGGCACTCTCGGCGCTACTTTTTAACATTTACATGCAACCCCTCAGTGGAATATTCAGGAAATATGGCATTAACTACCACATATACGCAGACGATATCATGCTGTACACTCAATTAGAGGCCGCAGAACCTAATTACGCTCAGCTTGAAACCTGCATGGGAGAGATGTTGGGATGGCTAAAACAAAACAATATGTCGATTAATCACAAGAAAACGGAAGTAATGTTTATATCCAGTAAACCTGACTTCGAACCGCCTCCAACAATCACATTGTGCAACAACACTTACAACACTAAAAATGAAATTAAATATCTAGGAGTCACAATTGACAGCAAACTAAAGATGGAAAAACACCTCAGCAACACCAACAAGACCATCTTTCACAAGCTTAGAGTACTACGACCCCTGCGGAATATACTTGATCCATGTGACTTCCGGTCGGATGCACAAGCGCTCATCATGCCTCACCTAGACTACTGTAACGCCATCTTACAGGGTCTACCAAAGAAAACGACCAATATATTACAATTGGCACAACACGTGGCGGCAAGGATCATCATGCGATCAAGTGTCACTGAACATATCACACCTGTATTGATTGATCTGCACTGGCTACCAATCGTTGCCAGGATTCAATACAAAACATTGGTAACTACGTTCAAACTAACACACAACCTAGCCCCCTCATTCCTCTCCACCCTTATCTCCACGCAACCAACCACCAGAAACAGGAGAACCATCAACACAGACACACTACTAGTTCCAAACAGCATCAGACATGTAAAAGTCAGTACTAGCCGCAGAGCGTTCTCCTTCTCTGCCCCCACCTTATGGAACCACCTACCACACGAGCTGAGAGCAATTAAAGACATAATCGAATTCAGGAAGAAATTAAAAACACATCTGTTCAATTGTCACTACGACCAGATGTAAATCCAAGAGGATAAAAGAGGAAGTGAATGGCTGTATGTAAAAATGTAAATAGATGAAGGGCAATCTCTTTTGTAAATGTATGTTAGTACATTAAGGTCTATATTTGGACCCTACTATGTGTGCTGTGTATTACCCCTGTTTCTCTCTATCTATGCCCCAACTTTTCTGTCTTGATTTTTGACAAATCCCAAAATATAATCAAACCGCTTCTGATCGCTGGAAGTAGCGGTATATAAGTGTTTACTAAATAAATAAATACGGGACTCCCTAGCTCCAGGCTGCCGAGGACCAAACTATGACAGTACCAACGGCAACTGGTTGGGTGGCCATGAGTTGCAGAAGATGAGTCCCTGCTGAGAGACTCTGCAAGACCCTAGCATCCAGCAATACTATCACTCCGGTAGCCTGAACACAGAGGGTTGGAGGGCAGGAGTTGCCTACACTCCAAGAATATTACACAGCACTGCCTGACCAAAGGCATTGTCCTTGCGGGATTCACTTTCCTTGCAGAAGTGTGCTGCGAACATGTGAATGGATGACCGACCAAGTGGCAGCTCTGCAAATGTGTCGTCACCGGCACAGAACGGAGGTGGGCCACCGGCACAGAACGGAGGTGGGCCACCGGCACAGAACGGAGGTGGGCCACCGGCACAGAACGGAGATGGGCCAATGGATGTGGCCATCATGCGATGCGCTGTGATCTGGTGCTCCAGGGAAAGGCCCGCCTGCTCACAGGCGAGGGCAATGCAGTCTGCCATCTGAGAGGATAGGGTACGCTGGTGTCATAGGACACGAAGAGCTGAGGTGCTTTGTGGTGTCCCTGGGTTCGCTGCCAAGAGGACAGGGCCCGTTTACAGTCCAATGTGTGGAGTATGAGCTCCTCCCTGCCCGCAAGAGGCCATGAGTAGAAAGTGGGGAGCACCACCTCCTGGATGAAGTGAAACAGAGATATCACCTTCGGGAGGAACTTAGGGTTAAGTGCAGAGCATTACCCTGTTCTTGAAGAACCTGGTGTATATGGGGGTCCATCACCAGCGCTTGGAGCTCGTGCGAGCTGAAGTCAGGGCTACCAAGAAGGTCACCTTTCAGGATAGGTATCTGAGGTGGCAAATGGCCAGTGGCTTGAACGGTGGCCTAGTCAGCTGGGAGAGCACCACGTTGAGGTCCCATTCTGCTCCCAGAGGGCGGACAAAGGGCTTGGAAAGCAGAAGGCCCCTTAGGAAACTGGAAATCAGGGGCTGGCTGGATAAGTACTTTCCCCCTACTGGGTGGGGGTGAGCGGCTATGGCACTCGGATGCACCCAGACTGAGTTAGATTTCAGCCCTGTGCACAACAGATGCACTAGGTACTGGAGTACCAGCTGGACGTGGCAGGAGAATGGTTTCTCCTTTCTATCTGTGTACCTCATGGAGGGCTTCCTGAAGGCTAGCAGGATCTCCTCAACCTCTTGTGGTAGGTTGAGCGGGGCCAAAGCTACCCTCTCAGCAGCCAGGCCATTAGAGTCAATGACCCCACACTGGGGTGCAGAAGGGAGCCCTCCTCCTGAATCAGGAGGTCCGGAGCTTGACACAGGGGTATTGGGAGTGTCGCCGCCAGCGAGAACAGTAGTGGGAATCAGGGTTGCCTGGGCCACATGGGGGCGACCAGTATCACCAATGCCCACTCGTTCCAAATTTTGAACAGTCTTGGCGACCAGGGGAGTCTGTGGGAATGCATACAGCAGTTCCTCGGACTATGAGATCAGGAACACATCTGCCGCTATCCTCTGTAGGTGTGGTTGCTGGAGCAGAAACAAGCCAGCTGCGTGTTGTCCGGAGAGGCAAAGAGGTCCATCTTGGGCCAGTTCCAAAGGCGGAAGAGCTTCTTCGCCACTGCAGGGTCGATACGCCACTCGTGAGGGTGCAGCACTCTGCTGAGTCTGTCTTCCAGGTAGTTGTCCTGGCTCAGGAGGTAGACTGCTCACAAAAGCATGCCATTGTGCACTGCAAAGCCGAGGAGAGCTACAGCTTCCTGGCGGAAGGAGTATGAGCCCATGCCCACCTGCTTGTTATCCAAGTTTGTACTCCTGTTCTATGTAAAACCAAACAGCTTGTTGTTATGGTCATTATGTTATAATGTAAACCGCGCTGATACCGAATAGTGCGGTATATAAGAAATTGTAATAAATAATAAATAAAAATAGAACATGGCGACCTGGATGTCCATCTGGATCAGCAAACATCTGTTCCGCAAGAGGGAGTGGAATGCATGGAGTGCAAGGGCTACCGCCCAGAGTTTGTCTGTAACAGAGACTCCTTCCTGGACCAGCAATCCTGAGTGCAGTGAGCTCCCCAGCCAAGGTTTGGACAAGTTCCTGGTGGAAAGGTCCATAAACCATTATTAAGGAGGGACCCAGGATATGAATGCTTGACCCAATACAAGCATTGTGGAACCTGTATCTTTTGGGGAAACTGCTAGGTACGTATGACCTAGATTGGCCACTGTTGGAAACAGGATACTGGGCTTGATGGACCTTAGTCTGACCCAATATGGCATCTCTTATGTTTTTATATGGAGAGAGACATCTGTGGTCAAGATACTCTGCGTTGGGGGTGCCTGAAAAGGCATTACTGCCTGGAGGCGGCCCAGGTTTTGCCATCAGCCGAAGAATCTCACCAGCTGGTGGGAGACCCTGAACCTGTCCTGGAGTCTGGGTCACACAGGCACCACTGGGCTGTCCGCATGTGCAGGCGGGCTAGGGGTATGATATGGACCGTGGAGGCCATGTGTACCAGCAGGCGAAGGATGTGGTGAGCTGGCACCGTTCTGTGGTGTTGGACCTCCCCTGCCAACTGTTTGAGGCATTCTGTCCTGTCCTGAGGGAGGATGACTCTGGCCCACACTGTGTCCAGCTGAGCACTGATGAACTCTAGGTCTTGCACCGGAAAGAGATGTGATTTGGACTAGCTGATGATGAATCCCAGGGGGATGGTATGTTCTGTGCCCTGACTGGTCTCTGTGGCTGTGCCGCCTCTGATGAGCCAGTTTTATTTTAATTATTTAACAGTATTTCTATACCGCCTTATCCTACAATCCTTATCCTACAGTTGTCCAAGTAGGGGAAGACGGACACCCCTTGTGGGCACAGATGGGCAGCTACCATTGCTAGGCACTTTGTGAATACTCTTGGTGAGGAGGCCAGGCCAAAGGGAAGCACCCTGTACTGGTAGTGACCTCCTCCTACCATGAATCTCAGGTATTGCCAGTGAAATGGGTGGACAGGATGTGGGTGTAGGCATCCTTTAGGTACAAAAAGCAAAGCCTGATGAAAGTAGGGCAGCAGTGTCCCAAGGGAGAGCATTTTGAATTTTTCCCTCACCAGGAACTTGTTCAGGTCTCGGAGGTCGAGTATGGGCCTGAGAGCCCCAATTCTTTTGGGGACAAGAAAGCTTAGCTACTCACCTGTAGCAGGTGTTCTCCAGGGACAGCAGGAATCAGTCCTCACATATGGGTGACATCAGCACTGATGGAGCCCTCATGGAAATATCCCCACAGCTTTCAAAGAAAGCCTTTGGGAGATGCCTCCATGCATGCGTGGTCCCCTTCTCGCCCAAGGGGACCATCTTGCTTAGTCAGATGACACAGCTAAAAGATGGCAAAAAAAAGAAAAGATGGTAAAGAAGCAACTCCAAGGAGGGGGGGGGGAGGGTTGTAAGGACTGATTTCTGCTGTCCCCAGAGAATACCTGTTAAAGGTGAGCAACTATGCTTTCTCCGAGAACAAGCAGGAAGTCAGTCCTCACATATAAGACTCCCCAGCTACAGGATACCAAAAGCCCATAGCGAAAAAACAGTTGCCCTCAAGGGGAGCCATGAGCAGCAGCAATTGAGTCCGTGGCTACAGAATACAATAGGACCCGTGTCCAGTGAAAAACAGCATTCCGGTAGCCTGAACACAGAAGGGTAGGAGTTGCCTAAATCCCAAAAAGATTACAGAGCACAGCCTGGCCAAAGGCACTGTCCCGTCAGAACTCCCTTTCCAGGCAGCAATGGGCTGCAAAGATATGGAATGAAGACCAGGTGGTGGCCTGGCAGATGTCCACCATCAGGATGGAACACAGGTTTGCCACAGAGGACGCCATGGCCCTGACACAGTGCACCGTGACACGGCCTTCCAGCAGGAGCCCCACCTGCTCATAGACAAGGGCGATACCGTCCACCACCCAGGTAGATAGTGTACGTTTGGTCAACGCCTCCCCCAGAAGGACTGGGGTTGTACGAGATGAAAAGCTGAGCTGCTTTGCGGAGGCCCTGAGTATGTTGGATATAGAAGGACAAGGCCCTCTTACAGTCCCAGAGTGTGAAGGACTGTCACCCATACTGGTGTGAGCTCTTGGGAAGAAGGTGGGAAGTACAACCTCCTAGTTGAGAAGGAAGGATGATACTATTGTTGGAAGGAATTTAGGGTGTGTACAGAGCACCATCCTGTTCTTGTAGAACCTGGTATATGGCGCCTCCACAACTAAGACTGACTGCGAGTGGAGGTGAGCGTGACCAGGAACACCACCTGCCAGGTAGCAGGTAGCCAAAGACTCAAATGGTGGGCGAGTGAGCGGCCCCTACACCACAATGAGGTCCCACTTGGTCGCCGGAGGGTGAACCAGGAGCTTTGATAACAGCAGACTCCTTAGAAGGCAGGTCACCAGTGGCTGGACTGAGAGGGGTTTGCCATCCACTGGATGGTGGTAAGCCGCCAGGGCACCGAGGTGCACCCTGATGGAGTTCGATTTAAGCCCGGATTGTGAGAGATGGAGAAGGTACTGTAGCACCAGTCCTACCGAGCAGGAGAACGGGTTGGTCCCATGTTCCCTGTAAAATAGTTATCTCCAAGTTATAATGCCCTGTTCAATGTAATTTCAGTTTGTTCAATGTAAACCGCACTGATGCAGAATAGCGCGGTATATAAGAGAATGTAAATAAATAAATAAAATAAATAAATAAATGTTCTGCACACCAAGTTGAAAACCTGCGCCATTTGAGAGCATAAGCTTACGAGAGGCCAGCAGGATCTCCCCCTACCTCACCTGAGAGGTTGAAAAGGGCTAGGGTCACCTTTTCAGCAGCCACGCTGTCAGTGACAGGGACCCCAAATTGGGGTGCAGAAGAGAGCTCCCCTCCTGAGACAGGAGCCCTGGAGAATTCCTCAATGTGGTGGGAGTCTCCACCGATAGCGGGAGGAGTAGCAGGAACCATGGTTGCCTGGGCCATCGAGGGCTATCAGGATGAGTGAGGCCTTGTCGCAGAGGGTTCTGAGCAGTGTCTTGGCAATTAGCGGCTTGGGAGGGAAGGTGTACATGAGACCCCCCAATCACGAGATGAGGAATGCGTCTGCTGCCACCCTGGAAAGATGGGCCTTCCGGGAGCCAAAGCGGGGCAACAGGTATTTGTCCGATCTGGCGAACAGGTCCATGACAGGTTCCCCCCCCAGAGTTGGAAGAGCCGGTCAGCCATACTAGGGTCCAGCTGCCACTCATGCAACTGGAGAATCCTGCTTAATCTGTTGGCCAGTAAGCTGTTCTGGCCTGGTAGGTATGCTGCCCATAGGAATATACCTCGACGGACTGCGAAGGAACAGAGGACCATTGCCTCTCGGCAAAGGCATGAGACCTGTGCCCTCCTGCTTATTCACATAGAACTTTGCCACCTGGTTGTCTGTATGGACCAACACTGGCTGGTGACGTAGGCTGTGGTAAAAGGTTCTGAGGGCTAAGTATATTGCTTGTAGTTCCAGGAGGCTGATCTGCTGGTTGCTCTCATCTTGCAATCAGCTGCCTTGGGTGCAGAGCCAAGCAAGGAGGCGTCCGTGGTGAGGCTCTCAAGGGCCTCAGGGCTTGAAAAGGCATCCCCACCTGGAGGTACTGGGGAGTCTGCTACCAAGTCAGCGAGTCCGCCAACTGGTGGATCACTGAGACTTTATCCTGGAGGCGCCCCATGGCCTGTGTCCACTGTTCCAGGAGGCACCACTGCACAGCCCTCATGTGGAGGTGGGCATCTGATGTGACGTGGACTGTGGAGGCCATGTGCCGAGTAGGCACAGGAGGAGCTGGATGGGCAAAGAGGAACGGTGCTGTATGCCGCAGGTCAGGGCCCTGAGACAGTCGGCTCAGTCTCTGGCCAGGAAGGCCTTTGCCTGGATGTGCAGTCTTGCCTTTATGAACGCAAGACATTGTGTCGGAGGGAGGTGGGACTTCAGGGAGTTTATCACAAACCCCAAATGTTGCAGGACCTGGATGGTGCATGCAGTTGCCTGCTGCACGTCTGAGGCTCTGCCACCCTATATGAGGCAACTGTCCAGGTAGGGGAAGACAAAGACCCCCTGGAGACAGAGAAAGGCGGTTATGACTAGGTGCAAGGAGCTCTTTGCTCTCAGGGAACGAGTCTGTTCTCTAGAGGCTAGAGTAGCAGACTTGGAAGACATAAGAAAGACAGAGAGGTACATAGACAAGACCTACAGGGATATAGTCCTGAAGTCCCACCTACAGTCTGGCAGCATCCCGGTTGCCATGGAAGAGAAATGTCACGTGACAGGAGAGCATCACCCTCGTGTGGCAGGAAGTGATCCTGTAACTAGGACCTGTCCTCCAGGTGATGTAAAACCCTCTCGAACCAAGGAGGATTCTCCAGGGCCATGTGCCAATGAGGGAAGGGTTAGGACAGCCGTTATAGTTGGTGATTCGATCATTAGGCATGTAGATAGCTGGGTGGCTGGTGGACGTGAGGATCGCCTGGTAACATGCCTGCCTGGTGCAAAGGTAGCAGAGCTCACGTGCCACCTAGATAAGGTCTTAGATAGTGCTGGGGAGGAGTCTGCTGTCTTGGTACATGTTGGTACCAATGACATAGGAAAATGTGGTAGGGAGGATTTGGAGGCTAAATTTAGGCTTTTAGGTAGGAAGTTGAAATCCAGAACTTGCAGGGTAGCGTTTTCCAAAATGCTTCCCGTTCCATGCGCAGGTTCCAAAAGGCAGGCAGAGCTCCAGAGTCTCACTGCGTGGATGAGACAGTAGTGCAAGGATGAGGGTTTTGGATTTGTTAGAAACTGGGGAACATTCTAAGGAAAGGAGGGGCTTTTCGAAGGGATGGGTTTCACCTTAACCGGGATGGAACCAGGCTGCTGGCATTAACCTTTAAAAAGGAGATAGAGCAGCTTTTAAACTAGATAATAGGGGAAAGCCGACAGTTGCACAAGAGTGCATGGTTCAGAAGAATGTATCCTTGAAGGATACTACCAAAAGCAGAGAGGTTCCAAAAAAGAGTAAAGTAGCCCAAATGCCCTAGAGTATGGAGCAGACAGAGCTTAAAGATCGCAAATTACTCATACCTACCAACAGTCAAATTAATATGAATAAAATACAGTCTCTAAAATGCTTGTATGCAAATGCTAGAAGTCTAAAAAATAAGATGGGAGAGTTAGAATATATAGCACTAAATGAGAGGTTAGATATGATTGGAATCTCAGACACATGGTGGAAGGAGGACAACCAGTGGGACACTGATACCTGGGTACAAACTATATCGTAATGATAGAGCTGATCAAATTGGTGGAGGGGTTGCGCTCTATGTTAGAGAGGGCATTGAGTCAGAAAGGATTACAGTTTTGCGGGAAACAAAATTTGCTGTAGAATCTCTATGGATTGAAATTCCATGTAAAAAGGGAAGGCGATGGCAGTGGGGGTATACTATCAACTGCAGGGCCAGAATGAACAAATGGATGATGAAATGCTCAAAGAAATCAAGGAAGCTAACAAAAGTTACAGCACAGTAATAATAATGGGTGATTTCAATTACCCCGGTATCGACTGGGTCAGTGTCATGGCAGGACATGCTAGGGAGATAAAGTTCCTAGATGAAATAAATGACTGCTTCTTGGAGCTGCTAGTTCATGAACTGACAAGAGGGGAAGCCATATGGACCTAGTCCTTAGTGGAACACCAGATCTGGTGCAAGAGATAAGGGTGTTGGGGCCACTTGGCAATCGTGATCACAGCATGATCGCGTTTGATTTAATTAGTGGAGAAGGGATGGTAAGGAAATCCACAATACTACCTTTTAACTTTCGAAAGGGAGACTATGATAAAATGAGGAAAATAGTTAAGAAAAAACTAAAAGGAGCAGTTGCTAAGGTTAAAGACTTACATCAAGGTTGGGTGGTGTTGAAAAATACTATCTTGGAAGCCCAGACCAGCTGTATGCCACGCTTTAAGAAAAGTGGAAGGAAGTCCAAAAACTGCCAGCATGGTTTAAAGGTGAGGTCAGAGAGGCTGTTGTTGCCAAAAAAGCATCTTTCAGGAAATGGAAAAAAGAGCCAAACGACGAAACCTGGAAACAGCACAAGCACTGGCAAGTTAAATGCAAGGCACTGATAAGGCAGGCAAACAGAATTTGAAAAGAAGCTTGCTGCGGAAGCAAAAACGTGTAATAAAGACTTTTTCAAGTACATTCTTAGCAAAAAACCTGTGAGACAGTCAGTTGGGTCCATTAGATGATAGAGGGGTTAAAGGGGCAGTAAGAGGCGACAAGGCGATAGCGGAGAGACTGAATGAATTCTTTGCTTCGGTCTTTACTGAGGAAGATGTAGGAATGTTATGCATGACTGAAGTGGTATTTAAAGGTGTGGAAGAATGGTATTTAGAAAGGTGTGGTATTTAAAGGTGTGGAAATATTGATACATTGGGAAGATGTATTACAACTATTACATAAACTGAAGAGTAGCAAATCACCTGGGTTGGATGATATACATTCAAGGGTGTTGACAGAACTGAAATATGAGATCGCAGACCTGCTATTAGTAGTCTGTGAACTATCATTAAAATCATCTGTAATACCTGAAGATTGGAGAATGGCGCACGTAGCACCAATTTTTAAAAAGGGTTCCAGGGGTGATCCGGGAAACTACAGACCGGTGAGCCGGACGTCAGTACCGGGAAAAATGGTAGAAACCATCATAAAGAACAAAATTACTCAGCATGTAGATAGTCATAGCTTAATGGGAGACAGCCAATATGGCTTTAGACAAGGAAGATCTTGTAATCTGTTATGTTTTTTTGAAGGTATGAATAAACAGGTAGACAAAGGTGAGTCGGTTGATATAGTGTATTTGGACTTTCAGAAAGCCTTTGACAAGGTCCCTCATCAGAGACTTTTGGCAAAACTAAAGAGTCATGGGATAGGAGGCAGTGTACTATTGTGGATCAGGAACTGGGTTAAAAGATTGAAAGCAGAGGGTAGCGGCTAAATGGCCAATTTTCCAAATGGAGAAAGGTGAATAGTGGTGTACCCCAGGGATCTGTGCTGGGTCCGCTGTTTTTTGACATTCATAAATTACCTGGAAAAGGGAATAACGAGTGAGGTTATCAAATTTGCAGATGACACAAAACTATTTAAAGTTGTTAAAACCCAAGAGGATTGTGGAAAATTGCAAGAGGATCTTGATAAATTGGAAGACTGGGCATCAAAATGGCAGATGAAATTCAATGGGGACAAGTGCAAAGTTATCCAAACTATGGTTACATGATGCAAGGTTCCACATTGGGAACCACCACCCAGGAAAAAGATTTAGGCGTCATTGTGGATAACATGTTAAAACCCTTGGAAAATTGTGCAGTGGCGGCCAAGAGAGCAAATAGAATGCTAGGTACTATAAGGAAAGGAATGGAAAATAAAACAAAGGATATTATAATGCCTCTATATCGTTCAATGGTGAGACCACACCTTTAATATTGTGTGCAATTCTGGTCGCCATATCTTAAAAAGGATATAGCGTTATTAGAAAAGGTTCAGAGAAGAGCCACCAAAATGGTAAAGGGGATGGAAGGATACTCCTATGAAGAAAGGCTAAAAAGGTTAGGGCTCTTTAACCTGGAAAAGAGACGGCTGAGAGGAGATATGATAGAAGTCTATAAAATAATGAATGGAGTGGAACGGGTAAACATAGATCGATTGTTTGCGTTACCAGAATACAGAAAGACTAGGGAACATGCAATGAAGCTACAGCGTAAACTATTTAAGACTAATAAAAGAAAATATTTTAAGATAACTATTTACAATAAATAAAAAGATTAAATACTAAAAGAAAATATTTTTTCACTCAACGTGTAATCAAACTCTGGAATTTGTTACCGGAGGATGTAGTAAAGGCGGTTAGTGTGGCTGGGTTTAAAAAAGGTTTGGACAAGTTCCTGGAGGAAAGGTCCATAAACCATTATTAAGAAGGGACCCAGGATATCAATGCTTGACCCAATACAAGCATTGTGGAACCTGTGTCTTTTGGGGAAACTGCTAGGTACGTATGACCTACATTGGCCACTGTTGGAAACAGGATACTGGGCTTGATGTACCTTGGTCTGACCCAGTATGGCATATCTTATGTTCTTATGTGAAAACCCTTGTGGTGGAGGCCAAGCCAAAAGGCAGCACTCTGTTCTGGCAGTGTCCGCCCCCCACCATGAACTGCAGGTACTGCCCGTGATTGGGGTAAATGAGGATGTGGGTATAGGCAACCTTCAGATCCAATCTCCCTGCTGGAGGTATGGCAGTAATATTCCAAGGGAGGGCATCTTCAACTTCTCCCTCATCAGAAACTTGTTGAGTTTGGGCAGGTCAAGGATGGGCCTTAGGCCTCCTGTCCTTTTTGGCACGAGGAAGTACCTGGAGTAGAACCCCTTGCGATGGTGGGGCACTGGTTTCACCACTTTGTCCTTGAGAAGACCTGCAAGCTCCATCAATAGAAGGTCCCGGTGAAGGGGAGACCTGAGCGGCTCTCCTGGAAAATAAGGGGGAGCGTCTCTGAGTCAGATAGAGGAGGTAGCCCTCCTTGACCACCCGAAGTGACCAGGAATCGGTGGTGATGGTTAGCCACCTTTGGGCATAGTGAATCAGACTGTCCCACTGTGGGCTTCTGACCTCCTTGTGGTAGAGAGACTATGGCCAAGGAGTCAAAAACTACCCCCTGGCTAGGCCAGGGCTGACACCTGGGGTTTGGGAGCCTTCTGTTTATGAGGGCCATGCCCCTTGGCTTGCTGACCCTGCTGGGGAGCTGGGAAAGCCTGAAAAGGTGGGTGGTTTCTGTAAGCAGTTCCTTTTCTCTGGTAGAAGGGCTTTTTACCCGAGCTCTTCAGACAGGGAGGGGCAGCAGTCTTTAGAGCCTGGTCCTCGTCATTAACTCAGACTCCGGCTTGGCAGCTTTGTCAGTCATGGGCTTGCCAAAGAGGTTTTCTCCTTGGCATGGGACATCAACCAATTTGTTCTGAACCCATCACTCAAAGTCAGACTGTAGCCAAGCCTGGCATCGGTCACTGATGCCCACCGCTGCTATTCGAGTCGCTGACAAGAATCTGTCATAAGCTGTCCGAGACAAACTTGGAGAACTCACGGACAGCCTAGGCCAGGATCTTGAATTGTTGCAGGGGTTCCTCAGACAGACCAGCTGAGACCCCAGAAAGTTTCTTCGCAAAGTCTCTCAGGTACATGAGGGCTGCGGTGTAGAAGGCCATTTGTAGGGGTTGATTATTTGTGGGAGGCCTTGGTATATTGAGTTAGAGTAGTCTATGTGGGGGATGGTGAGAGTCCGCAGAGTGGAGCAGACGTCAGTTGAATCCAGTAGTGGCAGAGGCATTGGAAGGTATGGATTTTGAAGTAAACTGTTCTGGTAGTGTTGGCAATTTGGGGTTTGAATGTGGGAAGTTGGTCAAGGGTGATCTCCAGATATTTCATTTCATTCTTTACCTTGATTTGGAAGTTATTCAGCATGATGGAGGTAGGTAGAGGGGGGCGGGTGTGTATGTGTCATCTCTGGTGATATGTGTTTCAGTTTTCTGGAGACTGATGGTGAGATGGTTTTGTTCAAGCCAATGGGAGATATTTAGTAAGCATTGGGGTTATTGGTCTTGAAGGGGGTGTACAACATGATGTGTCAGCATATATATGTCGAAGGAGAAGTCATCGGACCATATTATTTCAGAGTGGTTGCATGTAGATGTTGAACAGCAAAGCAGAGAGCATGGATCCTTGCAGGACTTCTTGGGTTGGATATATGGGGCTGAGATGGAGGATCCAATCTTGAATTGTTGCTGGCAGTTTGTAAAGTAGGATGAAATCTTTTTAGACAGATAACATAAGAACATAAAGCGTAGTTACTCACCTGTAACAGGTGTTCTCCAGGGACAGCAGGAATCAGTCCTCACATATGGGTGATGTCGATGCCGAAGGAGCCCGCACGGAGCAAATCTCCAGCTTTCAAAGAAAACCTTTGGGAGTTGCTATCACGCATGCGTGGTCCCTTTCCCGCCCAAGGGTGCCATCTTGCTCAGTCAAATGACATAGCGAAAAGACAGCAAACAAATGAAGAAAAAATAATAATTGGACTGCAACTCCAAGGGGAGGAGGGAGGGCTGTGAGAAATGATTCCTACTACAGGTGAGTAACTACACTTTCTCCAGGAACAAGCAGGAAAGTCAGTCCTCACATATGGGACTCCCCAGCTACAGGCTACCTTGAACCTATAATCCAAAACAAAAAGGTTCCCTCAGCGAGAGCTGAAAGCAGCCGCAATGAAACCCTAACCAGGGAAGAAGCACTCCGGTAGCCTGAACACAGAGGGGTCGGAGGGCAGAATTGCCTAGACCTCAAACAGGTTACAGAGCACAGTCTGGCTGAAGGCACTGTCCCGTTGGAATTCCCTATCAAGGCAGTAATGAGCCGCGAAGGTCTGACCAGAACACCAGGTAGTGGCCCAGCAGATGTCCGCCAAAGGAACAGAGCGCAGGTGAGACTGATGCCGCCATGGCCCTGATCCTATGAGCCATAACACGGCCCTCCAGCAGAAGCCCTGCTGCCTCATAAGTCCGGGCAATACAGTCCCGCTACCCAAGTGGATAACGTACGCTTTGTCACCGCCTGCCCCAGCTTAGAGGCTTTCCGGTGAGTTTGAGTACATTGGATGTAGAAGAACAGGGCCCTCTTACAGTCCAGGGTATGGAGGATCACCTCTGCCCGACTGGCATGCAGCCTGGGAAAGAAGGTTGAGGTGAAACGAGACGACCACCTTCGGAAGGAACTTGGGGTGTGTGTGAAGCACCACCCTAGTCTTGTATAACCTGGTATAAGGCCTCTCCACCATGAGAGCCTGGAGCTCTCTCACTCTCCAGGTAGAAGTGAGCACAACCAAGAATACCACTTTCCAGGAGAGGTGCCGGAGGTGGCATGTGGCCATCGGCTCAAAGGGCGGCCAGGTGAGCTACCCCAACACGACATTAAGGCGATGGACCGGGGGTTTCAACAGGAGCAGGCCCTTTAGAAACCGGGATACCACTGGGTGAGCAGAGAGAGGCTTCTCATCCACAGGAAAGTGGTTCGCCACTAGGGCACTGAGGTGCACTCTGACAGGTGGAGAAGGTATTGCAACACCACAACCACTGGGCAAAAAAAGGGATCCACCTTTTGCCCAGCACACCAGAAAGCAAATCTGCACCACTTAAAGGCGTACATCCGTCTAGTAGACGGTCTACGTGAAGCCAGCAAGACCTCAACATCTTCCGGAAGGAAGAGCGGGGCGAGAGTCACCCTCTCAGCAGCCACACCATCAGCGAAAGGGAGCTGAGGTTGGGATGCAGGAGAGCGCCCCTCTCCTGGGAGAGGAGCCACGGGAACGAACCCAGGGGAATGGGGGTCTCCACCGCTAGCTGCAGGAGAAACGGGAACCACGGTTGCCAGGGCCACCATGGAGCTATGAGGATGATAAAAGCTCTGTCCCGAAGGATCTTGAACAGAGTCTTGGTGACCAGAGGCGTCAGGGGAAAAGCATACAGAAGACCCACCGACCATGAGACTAGGAAGGCATTGGTGGCCACCCTGGCCGGATGTGGCTGCCTTGAGCAGAAATGGGGAAGCTGGTGATTGTTCGGGCTCGCAAATAAGTCCATCACCGGTTCCCTGCAGCTCAAGAAAAGCCTGTTGGCCACCACTCGGTCCAGCTGCCACTCGTGCGGCTGGAAGATCCTGCTTAATCTGTTGGACAGCTAGTTGTCCTGGCCCAGCAGGTATACTGCTTAGAGGAGAATCCCCTGCCAGCTTGCAAAAGAGCATATGTCCAGGGCCTCCTGACAGAGGGTGCATGATCCTGTACCCCCATGTTTGTTCACGTAGAACATGGCCACTTGGTTGTCTGTTTGGACCAGGACTGATCTGTGGTCCAGATACGGCCTGAAAATCCTCAGGGCGAGACGGATGGCCCAGAGCTCCAACAAGTTGATCTGTTGGGCACTCTCCTATGGGAACCACACCTCTTGCGTGTGGTACCCCTGGCAAAGGGTTCCCCAGCCCAACAAGGAGGCATCTGTGGTGAGGACCCTCGAGTGGGGAAGGGCCTGAAAAGGCATGCCTGCCTTCAAGTGCTGGGGCGAGAGCCACCAGGCCAGGGACTGTACCAGGCACCTGGTCACTTTGATCCTGTCTTGGAGGTGTCCCGTGGCCTAGGACCATTGATCTCTGAGGCACCACTGCACAGTTCGCATGTGGATGTGGGCATCTGGAGTGACATGGGTCGTGGAGGCCATGTGCCCGAGGAGGCGCAGCAGTTGCCTCGCTTGCACTGAGGAGCTGTGGCTCACTTTCCCTGCAAGGGCTATAAGCCTGCTTGCCCTGTCTGCAGGCAGGAAGGCCTTTGACCAAAGGGTATTGAGCCTTGCACCAATGAAGTCTAGTTCTTGAGTTCGGGCAGAGGCTGTATTTGGGGTAGTTGATTACAAATCCCAAGTGCTGCAGGTTGGCCTCGGTGGCCAAAGTGCCCCCGATGACCCAGTCATCGAGATAAGGGAAGACAAAGATCCTCTGGAGCCTGAGGAAGGCAGCGACCACCGCTAGGCACTTTGTGAATACCCTGGGGGCCGAAGCAAGGCCAAAGGGGAGCACTCTGTACTGGTAGTGGTTGTCCCCCACCACAAAGTGTAGGTATTGCACGTGACTTGGGTGGATTAGGATGTGTGTGTAGGCATTCTTTAGGTCTAAGGAGCATAGCCAGTCTCCCTGGCGGAGGTAGGGCAGCAATATTCCATAGGAGAGCATCTTGAACTTCTCCCTCATGAGGAATTTGTTGAGGTTGTGCAGGTCGAGGATGGGACAAGGAAGTACCTGGAGTAGAACCCCTTGCACTTGAGGTGGTGGGGCATCAGTTCCACCGCACTGTCCTCGAGAAAATCTGCCAACTCCTTCAGAAGAAGGTCCCGGTGAAGGGGAGACCTTGGAGGCTCTCCTAGGAAGTAGTGTGGAGGTACTTGGGTTAGATGGAGGAGGTATCCCTTCCTGACCACTTGTAATGCCCATGAATCGGTGGTGATGGTTTCCCAACTGTGGGCTGCCCAACTCCAGCTGGGTAAGGGGCCATGCTGCAGGAGTCAAAAACCCCCACCGGGCTGGGCTGGAGCCTGGGGGCTTTCTGCTTATGCAGGTCATGCCCCTGTCCCTTGGCTTGCTGTCCCTGTGGGGGAGTTGGGGAGGCCTAGTAAGGGGGTAGTTTCGATAAGCAGCTCCCTTCCTCGGGTAAAAGGGCTTTTTATCCAAGCCCTTCTTACGAGGAAGGGCAGAGGTCTTCTTAGAGAGCCATGTCCTTGTCATGAACTCGGTCTCCAGCTCTGCGGCCTTGTCGGTCATGGGTTTGGCCAAGGAAGTTCTCTTCTTGGCAGGGGACATCAACCAATTTGCCGAAGAGATTCTCCCCTAGGCATAGGACATCGACCAACTTGTCCAGAACCCATTGCTCGAGGTCAGACGACTGCAGCCAAGATGGCAGCGTGCATCAATGCCCACCGCGGCTACTTGGGCCGCTGACTCAAACCCGTTATAGGCCGCCCGAGACATAGATTTGGAGCTTTCATGGACAGCTTTGGACAGGCCCTTGAAGTGCTGCAAAGGTTCCTCGGAGAGACTAGCCGAGACCTCGGGGAGCTCCTTCGCCAGGTCTCTCAGGTACATGCCCATGTACAACTGGTACGCCTGGATCCGACAATTCAGCATCGCGCCCTGGAAACATTTCCTGCCGAGGGCATCAAAGGTGCGGGCCTCCCTGCCAGGGGGAGCACTGAGGAGTGCGTCTTCTGGCTCTTAAGCCAACGCATGGCTGATTCCACAACCATGGAGTTGTGCGGCAGCTGTGATTTCTGGAACCCAGGGCTCCGGCGGACTTGATGTGTCGCGCCATTTGCTGATCACTGGCGTTGACGCCGGTGTCTCCCACATGCGGAGCATAAGTCGTTCCAGGATCGGAGGAACGGGTACCGTGAGGGTCTCCCAAGGAGGAGCCTCATTATTGGAGGATCTCAAGCTCGTCGGCTCGAGGCTCCTCCTTGGACTCCGTGGGGAAAGCCAAAACCTTGGACATGTCCCGCACAAAGTCCAAAAAACCCATATGGAGTGGAGGAGTGGCCTAGTGGTTGGGGCAAGGTACTTCAGGCCAAAGGGTCGGGGGTTCAAATCCCACTAGAGGACAGCAACCTTGGGACGGAAGGACTGGGGTTTCTAGTGCCACAGGTGCTCCTTGTGGTCTTGGGCAAGCCACTTAACCCTCCATAGCCCATGTTCCCTGTAAAATAGTTATCTCCAAGTTATAATGCCCTGTTCAATGTAATTTCAGTCTGTTCAATGTAAACCGCCTTGATATCATGAAAGGCGGTATATAAGAATGTTAAATAAATAATAAAATAAATATCCTCCGGTGGGGACCTTCTCCGAGGCTCAGATACCGAGCAATCTGAGGGGACATCCCTATGCCTTCAGGTATACCGGGACTCCTCATCCTCTGTCTCCCAAGCCGAGCCTCCGAGGAGGACTCGAGGGGCTCCTCGAGCATCGAGGACCCCTGTGCCGTCTGTCCCGATGCCGGTAGACTCAGTGGAGATGACCTCGGTACCGAACAGGAGGCCGAGTGCGACCTCGGTCAAGGATTGGCTCAAGTCCGAAAAGTTTTGAGGATCGGCTCGGCCTCCGGGGTCGACTTTGATGTCGAGGGTCCGGTGGTCGGGGCAGAGGATCTGGATCAGCGCTTGCTGCTGTTCAATAAAGGCAGTAAAACTGCGCTCTAAAGCCGCCATCCTGGACATGAGTCCAGGAGGGTCTGCAGCCTCTGGCTTGGGCGCCGAAACAGTTGGCGCCGACGCCGGTTCCCCCAGAGGGGAGTCTTCGACAAGAACAGTAGGTACTTGCCTAGGCTGATCTGGTTCCCGACGAGGAACTTTGGCTGGGTGTTCCTTCTCCAATGATCCAGACAGGTGCTCGGGGCTGTGCAACCGGCCCCGAGAGGAGCCCAGTCTTTTGGAACCATCCAGAGACGCCACCTTCGAGGATGTCTTATTCCTCTTGTGTTCCCTTGAGGAAGACCCCCTCTCTGAGGAATCCCGACGATGCTCGGGCTCGGAGTGTTCCCCCCGAGACGCAGAGGCCTCAGATAAGGTCCTGGCTCTCGGAGGCACACGAGATTCGGGAAAAATCTTGTCATGCTGCTGCTGGCGTCTCCTCAGGGCCTTGGACGACATTCTCTTACAGAGAGTGCAGACCGCTGGGTCGTGGTCCGGCCCAAGGCACTGGAGGCAGCAGTTGTGCGTATCGGTGAGGGACATATTTTTCCCACACCGATCGCATTTCTTGAAACCGCTGGTAGCCATGGGGGGAAAAAGGACCCCAGCTAGGTCGAAGACCCTTCGGGCTGCCAGCAAAAGAGAAAAAGGGAAAAAGGGCGTGAAGACGCCTTAAATGGAAAAAAAAAAATCAAACAAAAGTCTGACTCGATACCAGAGTACCGAGGCCGGAAGGATACCGGTGTTGACCAGTCGGGCAAAAAAGGCACACAAAAAAAACAACCTTTTTCCGGGACACGAGGGACAACGTCCGATGGGCTCCGTGGAAAAAAGGAGACTGAGCAAGATGGCACCCTTGGGCGGGAAGGGGACCAGACATGTGTGGTAGCAATTCCCAAAGGCTTTCTTTGAAAGCTGGGGATTTGCTCTGCGCGGGCTCCGTCGGGGTCACCTATATGTGAGGACCGACCTTCCTGCTGGCTCCCGGAAGATATTTAACGGGTTTTGTATACCGCCTTATCATCAATTCAAGGCGGTTCAAATGGAACAAACACAGCAATAGGCTTTTACATAGAACAGGGAGTAGAAACTTGGAGGAGTATATGGGGTATTAGATACATTTAACAATGGCTATGTACAGAAACACTGTTGCAAATGAGGTGATATAGCTACATTTATCAGTTGTCCATTGCTACATCTGTAATGTCTCACTGTGGCATTTGTTATACTAGGTAGGATCATAGAATTTGCAGAATAGATGTGTCTTGATGGCTTTTCTGAAATCAAGTAGGTCTTTGATTGCTCGTATTGGGGAGGTAGATGATTCTAAAGATGGGGAGCATACAGAGAGAAGGCTCTGGTGCAAGTAAATTGCTTTGATGTTCTGTAGTTTGTAGGGGTTTCGATGATGTTAGTGTCTGTACGTCTTCTTGTTCTGGTTGTACTTAATTTCTGGATCAACGGTTGAAGAGTCGGCGGGGACAGATTTCATATTTTGAAGATTATTAATATGCTTTTGTATTTAGCACATATAGCAACAGGAAGCCAGTGTAGCTGGTTAAGTGTTGGAGTTATATGATTGTATTTTGCAGTTCCTGTACTGATTCTCGCCGCAGTGTTTGCACGAGTTGCAGAGGGAGAGCTGTTTTCCTTGGAAGTCCGTGATGTATTATAGGAGTTAATATGGCCTGACATACAGTTCTGAAGTTATCATCTGATAGTAGTGGTTTAAGTTTGTGGAGGGTTCTCAACTTGTGGTATGCCTTACTGGGTCAGACCAAGGTCCATCAAGCCCAGTATCCTGTTTCCAACAGTGGCCAATCTAGGTCATAAGTACCTAGCAGTTTCCCCAGACACAGGTTTCACAATGCTTGTATTGGGTCAAGCAGTGATATCCTGGGTCCCTTTTAATAATGGTTTATGGACCTTTCCTCCAGAAACATGTCCAAACCTTTTTTAAACCCAGCTCCACTAAGCCTTTACAAAATCCTCCGGTAACACATTCCAGAGTTTGATTACACGTTCAATGAAAAAATATTATCTCTTATTAGTCTTAAATAGGTTACCTTGTAGCATCATTGCATGTCCCCTAGTCTTTCTATGGTCTGATGACAATCAATCAATCTACATTTACCCGTTCCACTACATTCATTAATTTATAAACCTCTATCATATCTCCCCTCAGCTGTCTCTTTTCCAGGTTGAAGAGTCCTAACCTTTTTAGCCTCTCTTCATAGGACTATCTTTCCATCTCTCTTTACCATTTTGGTGGCTCTTCTCTGTACCTTTTCTAATAACGCTATATCCTTTTTAAGATATGGCGACCAGAATTGCACACAATATTCAAAGTGCTGTCACACTATGGAATGATACAGAGGCATTAAAATATCCTTTGTTTTATTTTCCATTCCTTTCCTTATGATACCTAGCATTCGATTTGCTCTTTTGGCCATCACTGCACACTGGGCAGAGGGTTTTAACATGTTATCCCGATGACGCCTAAATCTTTTTCCTGGGTGGTGGTGCCTAATGTGGAACCTTGCATCATGTAACCATAGTTTGAGTGGTTCTTTCCTAGGTGCATAACGTTGCACTTGTCCTTCTTTCCTAGGTGCATAACGTTGCACTTGTCCACATTAAATTTCATCTGCTATTTGGATGCCCAGTCTTCCAATTTATCAAGATCCTCTTGCAATTTTCCACACAATTCTCATTGGTTTTAACAACTTAAAATAGTTTCATGTCATCTGCAAATTTGATAACCTCAGTCGTTATTCCCTTTTACAGGTCATTTTTGAATATGTCAAAAAGCAGCAAGACCCAGCACAGAACCCTGGAGTACCCCACTATTCACCTTTCTCTGTTGGGAAAATTGGCCATTCAGCCCTACACTCTGCTTTCAATCTTTTAACCCAGTTCCTGATCCACAATAGTACACTGCATCGTGTTTGCCCATGTGAAGGCGGGCGTCCCTCTGGATCGTCGAGTCAATGCAGATGGGGTCCGAGCCAAAGCGGCCCCAATGGCCTCGCTGCACTCTGTGCCCATAATGAACATCTGCCGGGTGGCGACCTGGTCTTCCACAAAGACCTTCGCTGCCCACTACTGCCTGGAGAGGGAGTCCTGCCGGGACAGATTAGTAGGACAAGATCTTCCTTGTCTAAAGCCATGTTGACTGTCTCCCATTAAGCCATGACTATCTACATGTTCAGTAATTTTGTCTTTTATGATGGTTTCTACCATTTTTCTCGGTACTAAAGTCAGACTCACTGGTCTGTAGATTCCCGGATCACCCCTGGAACCCTTTTTAAAAACTGGCATTACAAATGATTTTAAAGATAATTCACAGATTACTAATAGCAGGTCTGCAATCTCATACTTCAGTTCTTTCAACACCCTTGGATATATACCATCTGGTCCAGATGATTAGCTACTCTTCAGTTTATAAAATAGTTGTATTACATCTTCCCAGTGTATCGATAGTTCTTTCAATTCTTCCGCAGTAGCACCTTTAAATACCACTTCAGTCACGGGTAACATCCCTACATCTTCCTCAGTAAAGATCGAAGCAAAAAATTCATTCAGTCTCTCCGCTATGTCCTTGTCCCCTTCTTAGTGACCCTTTTACCCCTTTATCATTTAATGGTCCAACTGACTCTCTTGTAGATCTTTTGCTACTAATGTACTTAAAAAAGTCTTTATTACACGTTTTTGCTTCCACAGCAAGCTTCTTCTCAAATTCTCTCTTTGCCTGCCTCATCAATGCCTTGCATTTAACTTGCAGTGCTTGTGCTGTTTCCAGTTTTCGTCATTTGGCTCTTTTTTCCATTTCCTGAAAAATGCTTTTTTTGGCAACAAGAGCCTCTCTGACATTACCTTTGTACCATGATGGCAGTTTTTTGGACTTCCTTCCACTTTTCTTAAAGCGTGGAATACAGCTGGTTTGGGCTTCCAAGATAGTATTTTTAAACACCACCCAAGCTTGATTTAATTTAACCTTTGCAACTGCTCCTTTTAGGTTTTTTTTCTTTCTTTAACTATTTTCCTCATTTTATCAGTCTCCCTTTCGAAAGTTAAAAGGTAGTACTGTGGATTTCCTTACCATTCCTCCTCTATTACTTAAATCAAATGCGATCATGATGATCACTATTGCCAAGTGGACCCAACACCCTTATCTCTTACACCAGATTTGGTGTTCCACTAAGGACTAGGTCCAAAATGGCTTCCCGTCTTGTCAGTTCATGAACCAGCTGCTCCAAGAAGCAGTCATTTATTTCATCTAGAAATTTTATCTCCCTAGCAAGTCCTGCTGCGGCACTGACCCAGTCAATACAGGGGTAATTGAAATCACCCATTATTATTACTGTGCTGTAACTTTTGTTAGCTTCCCTGATTTCTTTGAGCATTTTATCATCCATTTGTTAATTCTGGCCAGGCGGTCAATAGTACCCCTCCACTGCCATTGCCTTCCCCTTTTAACATAGAATTTCAATCCATAGAGATTTTACAGCAAATTTTGTTTCCTGCAAATCTTTAATCCTTTGTGACTCAATGCCCTCTCTAACATAGAGCGCAACCCCTCCACCAATTCGATGAGTTCTATCATTGCGATATAGTTTGTACCCAGGTATCGCAGTGTCTCACTGGTTGTCCTCCTTCCACCATGTCTCTGAGATATCATTCATATCTAATATATACATACAACCAATCTTCCCCACAATCAAAAGACACGAGATCCACTACATCATATACGCTGATATAATGATCTACACTCCGATCAACCTAGACTACTCAAAAATAGGAGCTTGCCTTGAAGAAATGACATGCTGTCTAATGCAACACAACCTAAGGATGAACTACAACAAGACTGAAGCTCTCATCACAAGAAATGATGGACTTATACCCTCTCCCACACTTAACCTAAACACTACGATACCCATTAAACCCGAAGTGAAATACCTTGCAGACACTCTAGACAGCAAACTGAAAGTGTAGTTACTAACCTGTAACAGATGTTCTCCAGGGACAGCAGGAAGCAGTCCTCATTTATGGGTGATGTCTGCACCGACGGAGCCCGTGCGGAGCAATTCCCCAGCTTTCAAAGAAAGCCTTTGGGATTGCCACCATGCATGCGTGGTCCTCTTCCTGCCCAGAGGTGCCATTTTGCTCAGTTAGGTTCCTTAGTTCAAGCCCTACCAAGCAGATGGCAAGGGAAGGACAAAAATTCAACAACTCATCAGGGGAGGCGGGAGGGTAGTGAGGACTGATTCCTGCTGTCTCTGGAGAACACTTGTTACAGGTGAGTAACTATGCTTTCTCCAGGAACAAGCAGGAAGTCAGTCCTCACTTATGGGACTCCGTATCTACAAGGCTACCAAACCTGTAACCAAAAAATGCCTCTGCGAGGCTGTAAGCAGAAGCCAAAGCCCTCGGTAGCCGTGAAGAAGGGTCGGAGGACAGGAGTTGCTTATACCCCAAACAAATTACGGAGTACAGCCTGGCTGAAGGCGCTGTCCAGGCGGGACTCCCTCTCCAGGCAATAGTGGGCAGCGAAAGTGTTGGTGGAAGACCAGGTAGCCACCCGGCAGATGTTCATCATGGGCACGGAGCGCAGTGACTCGACAATCCAGAGGGATGCCCGCCTTCGCATGGGCGAACGCGATGCAGTCTGCCACCCAAATAGAGAGGGTGCGCTTGGTGACTTCTTGCCCCTGCCTATTGGGATCGTAGGTCACGAAAGGTTTGTCAGACCTGCGGTGAGTCTGGGTATGCTGCAAGTAGAAGGCGAGGGCCCGCTTGCAGTTGAGGGTGTGGAGAGCCGCCGACGCCTGATTGGCGTGGGGCCACAGGAAGAAGGTTGGGAGCACTCTCTCTTGGTTGAGATGAAAGGCCTACATGACCTTGGGTAAGAATTTAGGACGAGTCCGGAGGAACACCCTGTTCCGATAAAACCTGGTGTAACCTCTCTGCACAGAGCCTGAAGCCCCTTATCGCCAATGAGAATAGCACAAGACCCAGGAGGCGTCGCACCACAAATATGATCACAACCCCCAACCCCAAGGCTAGTCAATCCACATCCAGAGGAGCTATATCACTCACTGCTCCTGCTCTTTGGAACTCTCTCCCGGACTGCCTAAGAGACACTTCCGATATCAAGGACTTTCGGAAAATGCTTAAAACCTCACTCTACATCGAATACTACAGGCACATTACATAACCTTAGGCGCCCACAGAAAAATTCCATCATTCACAAATTATCCCCCTTTCCATGTACTGTTAATCTTTTAGCTTGCTTGCAGTACTTCACTTTGTACAGCTCATGTTAAATAGGTCACAACATCCCTTATTATGACATATTTGTATAAAGTTAAATTGCAAGATCCTCCGCATGCTACCTTACCCTTGTTGTATGTAAACTTTGTAGTTCTATTGTAAACTGCTTTGATTTAAGGAGAAAGCGGTATAAAAATCCAGTTAAATAAATAAATAAAATTAAAAATAACCTCTCATTTAGTGCTATATATTCTAAATCTCCCATCTTATTTTTTTAGACTTCTAGCATTTGCATACAAGCATTTTAGAGACTGGCTATCGGTAGACAGGGGTAATTTGGAATCTTTAAGCTCTGTCTGCTCCATACTCAAGGGCATTTGAGCTACACTTTTGTCTTTACTGGAACCTCTCTGCTGATATACCCTAACTTCATTCTTTTGGTAGTATCCTTCAAGGATACATTATTTCAAACCATGCACGCTTGGGCGACTGTCAGCTCTCCCCTATTATATAGTTTAAAAGCTGCTTTACCCCCCTTCAGGACCTCATTCTTTTTGGGATGGTCCGGGGCCGCACCAGAGGAGCCGCCACCGTGGGACTCAGAGGACACCCGGACCTCTTACGAAGGGCCGGCTTCGGGGCTCGGAGATGGGGAAGCCAGGACAGAGTCAGACCTTGGGAAAAGCTTCCCCTGCAACTCAGACTGCCTCCTATTGGTTTTAAGGATCATGGCCTGGCAACGGTTGAATGTGGAACTGTCGTGGTCCGGGCCCAAGCAGCGGATGCAACAGTCATGAGTCTCAGTGACAGAGTTTGACTGCAGTGGTCGCATTTCTTAAATTCACTGGGAGTCATGGTGGTAACACACCCGGCCAGGGCTGAGGACTCCAGGGCGACAAGGCCGGTCAAGGTGGAATCTCTAGGAAACATGGGAAAAAAGGGAGCCGAGGTCTCGAGGCAGGAAGGGAACCGGACAAAAAAAAGGAGTTAAAGAACTTTTTCTGGGAAAATCGAGGACCATGCCTGTTGGACTCCATGGAAAAAAGGAGACTGAGCAAGATGGCACCCTTGGGCGGGAAGAGAACTTCGGATGTGTGGTAGCATTCCCAAAGGCTTTTTTTAAAAGCTGGGGAAATGCTGCATACAGGCTCCGTTTGGTGCCAACGTCACACATATGTGAGGACTGGCTTCCTGCTTGTTCCTGGAGAATTAGACAAGATCCTGGAGAAAAAGTCCATAACAAATTAGCAGGTAGACTTGGGAGAGCCAATGCTAATCCTTGGAAACAGTGAACTACACTGGCCACTGTTGGAGACAGGATGCAGAGTTCTAGACCTTGGTCAGACTCAGTGGGGGCTGAAGTAGTCTTATGAAAACAGACAGACACTGGATGAGATCTGAAATTTTTGGGAGATACTGTTCAAGAAATTTCTAGATTGCGAGATGGCTAATGCATTATTATGTGATTTAGATTAGGATAGTATAATTAGTTCTGACTACACTTTACTAAGATGGGATGAGAAGACTGAGGGAGAAGAGGTGAGAATTAGGTGGTTTTGGCATTAGGCAATGGGAAGGGAATCTTACTTAGTCCAAAGCACTATTGATAAGTGGTTTAAGAAAGGGTTTACTTTTTACACTTGAGAGTTTGATTCTTTTTGATGACTTATTTGGGGGAAGCTGCCTACAGGTTCAGTGTTGTAGATATTACCGCTCCTTTTGTGTGCCTATAAAATTTCAACATAAATTAAGTTGGGAGATGGGTGGAGGGAGGGAAAGCACAAGCACATGCCTTGTACTATCACATCATAAGATGCCCAAGCAATCTTGAGGTATTAATACATGGGAACACTTTCAATGTATCAGACTGAGCTCCAGGTATCAAAACTAGCATTTAAGTCTTACTCGCTTCCAGAGAAATGAATCATAAGAGACTGAACTGCTGACAAACTCACCCTTGATGCAGAACCCAGAAATGGGGGGAAAAAAGGCAAGAACTTTAAATTTGGTCATGTAAATCCATGAGAAATAGCTATGGAGAATTTGGTGACTGATGTACTGAGAACAATGAAACTCACTTTCTAGTGATGGCCTTCAGCACTCGGAGCTGGGATTCTCGATCATCATTCATTCCCACAAAGAGCAATTTGTCAAAGCTGTCAAGATGATAAAAAAAAAGAAATTTACAACAAATGAAGCAAAAGCATTTTGGGTATTTGGAATGACTTATATCTCAGTCTGATTTTTTCGCTGGATGTAGCTTTCTGGTTGGCATCTCATCCTCTCAAACTTCAAATTCTTCAAAATCATAGGCTCTCTGGATGACCAAAGGTTCCAGTTCTTACAGCTAGTCCAACTATTCATGGTACAATAGTACTTTAACACTTTTTCTGTAATGCTTTACCCCTAGTTAATTTCCTTACACATCTAGGGATCTTTGGCTCTCAATTATCCTTTGATTCCCAAATCGCTTGTACCATTTGCTCTACGTTTACTCACTACGACAGAGTGAAACCATTCCTCTCTTTTCAGGCACTGCACACTCTTATTCATGCTCTTATTACGTCATATCTCGATTATTGTAACTATTTATTACAGTCTTCACTCTAATAACCTTAAAAAGCTTCAATTCAGAATACAGCCATCTGTCTATTCACAAATGGATCTAGATATGATCATGTTTTTCCCTCTTCTATCAGCACCACTGGCCTCCTCTTTCCCCACTGCTACTCCCTGTGGCCTTGAGGCAGTGGAAGGGTTAAGTGACTTGCTCAGATACAAATTTAGATTGTAAGCCCTCTGGGGAAAGGGAACTGCCAACTACACCTGAATGTAACTGATCTGGAATTACTGCTGGAAAGGCGTGAGCAAAAATAAATAAATAAATAAAATCCAATTGTTTCCATTTTAAAATTCAATTGCTGGCCCATAAAGCTTTTTATACAGGCTTCCCCGTTTTCTCCATCTCCCGCCCTTCATTCACAAAACTGATTTACTAGTTATCCCTCCAGTCTTTTAAACACGTGGAAGAATCAAGCTATTCTGCCTACCTTCTGGCCACTTCCCTATGGAATTCCTTACCTACTTACATTCGAACAGAATCTTCATATACAAGAAAAAGTTCTCCTTAAATTATATTTCTTTGGAAAGGTATTCTTGGACTTTTCCAGCTAAGGAGGGCTGCGGTTAGCACTTGTGACTCTATCGTCCTTTTACTTAGAGTTATTTAACTGGGTTTGGTATACTGTTTTTCTAACACTTTACAAAGAACAATGTACACAGTTGTAAACAGCGAGAAGTGCATGCAGGTTACAATGAACTTTGGGGGGGGGGGAGAACTTGTATCTGGTGGGTTACTTCAGGGAAAGACATCTAGAGAAGGTGGAGTTCGGGGGGGGGGGGGCGAGAGGCAGGGAAGAGGGGGGGCTAAGGCAGAGGAGTGGGTGGGATGTTCCATTCTTGAGTACTGTCATGCAGCAGGGGCTGATGAAAGTAAAAATGCAGGAGAAGAAGCTGTTTTTCATGAGGAAAAAGATGTGCACAAGATGCAATATCCGCACAGAACAGCTAGAGGGAGCAGGCGTGCACTCACAGAGCCTGAGTGGACACACTTAGCTAATCGAGAGCACCTGACAGTCAGCCCGTAAAGCTCAAACACAGGAGAGCTTTATAAACGGAAGACTGGAGAGGGCAGAGCAGTGCTTGCAGGTGTGGAGCTGGAGGTAAAGCTGAAGGTTTACGAGAAAGAAGCACCACAAGTAAGGACCAAGCAGAAAGAAGAAGCACTTGGGAAACTAGTGCTGGGCAAAGGAACAATCACCTTTGGAGGCAAAGCAGAGTGAAAGAAAGAAGCCTGCTTGGACCAGAGGAACCTGGGGCTAAACCGAAAGGTAACAAAAGCTTTCAGAGAGGAGACTGGCACAGGGATTGTGTTCCTGAAGCACTACAGGAAGGAAGAAATCCCAGTTCTATATGCTGCTGGAAGCCAAGGTATGCTGACTCTGTTTCTATGAAGAAAACCTTACCTTATAAAAAGCCTTTTGAAAGTAATGCTAAACCTGTGAGAAAGGAAAGCAAAGCTACCTCTTATAAGCCAAGTAGCCAACGCCCGAGGGTAGGCCATGCTCATTGGCAAACTCTAGAGGAACTCTTTAAACATCCAGAGAACAGGACTAGGGCCTGGCCAGAAATTATAGCCAGTGAAACCACTGATACAGAGATAATTCTGAGCCGATGCAAGTGGAACTTGTAGAGCCAAGCCTTTTATCTCAGGAAGAGATGGACTGTTCTTTGTGTATTTCAGGCAGTGCAGAGTCACTGTTAAACCTGTGAATGATATATGTTATCTTCAGAATGTTATTCATTTGCTAAATGGAAGAAGAGTGCTGAAACATTTTCTTTACTCTGGAAAGCTTAACTAAGCATTGTTACAACTGTGAAGCATAACAGTTTTTCGTAACCTGAGTTGATTTCATTCCTGAAGTTAAGGACTTTTTCTTTAGGTTGTAACCCAGCTGAATCTTATGCGTAAAGGGAAATAAATGCCTTGTTAACCCTCTACTCTGCATTCACAATTTTTCTTAGTTAGGAGTTGAACTGCCAAGACCAGGTTACACCTGGCTCTTAAAAGTCCCTCTCATAATAAAATAAATTTTGTGTCCCACCTACCCTTACGACCACTGGCCACCAGGGCGGTGCACGACAGTACTTTTGTTGTGGGTAGACTTGCTAATCCATGCCATAGTGTTCTCAGAATAAGTGGTTTTCAGGCTTTTTTTTGAAGTCTTGAAGTGACTGAACAGTCATAAGGCATTCCAGATGCTGGGAGCGTAGAATGTGAAGACCTGTAGGCGAGCATATTGGGTGTTTTTTCGGATCTGGGGTGGCAAGTAGTAGAGTAGGTTTTGGGTACTCTGCCTTCTTGGTCTATCAGCGTGGGGTGTGCTAATTAGTGTCTGCAGGTGTTCAGAAGTAAGATTATTCCAGACCTTGTGAATGATGGAGAGGACTTTGTGTTTAATTCTGGTGGCTATGGGTAGCCAGTGGAGAGGTTTCATTATGGGTGTGATGTGGGAGTACTTGGGTGCTTAGCAGATAGTGCGGGCTGCGGTATTCTGCGCAAACCGCAGGAGTCGGATGCTTGGTTTGGAGAGTCCCTGGTACAAGGAGTTGCAGTAATCGAGAAGGGGGGTGATGGTATTTTGGCAAACGGCACAAATGCAGATATCTCAACCAACCCACAGACCTTCCAAACATACACATACAATACAGACACCCCATAGACCACCCATACACAAAACTGAAGCCAGGATGAGATCATGACTGTGTTATAATTAATTAATTACCCTGTTATCCGAGTTGTATTTCCTGTTTTACTGTAAACACAAAGTACCGTTGAATTGTGTAACTCTTTGTTTATTGTGAACCGCGCTGATGCTGAATAGCGCGGTATATAAGTGACTATAAATAAATAAATAAATAAAAATGTTTTCTGGGGAGAGGAGGGGACAAATTTCGTAGAGTTCTGAGCTTGAAGTAGATTGTTGTTGGTGATGTTCCTCATGTAACATAGTAACTAATGGCAGATAAAGACCAGTATGGTCCATCTAGTCTGCCCAGTAAGATGGCAAGAGTTGGTGCACCTGCCACTCCGTGCAGGGCACACCTCCCAATGTCTTTGTTTAGGGGTGAACCCACCACTCTGTGTAGGACACTCCTATTTGTTGAGAAATTAGATAGTCAAGTTTATTTTGATTTTATCCTGTTGCTGTAAAGGGATCCACTGTGTCTGTCCCATACCATTTTGAATTCTGTCACTGTATTTGCCCCCACCACTTCCATCGGGAGGGCATTCCAAGCATCTACCACCCTTTCAGTGAAAAAGAATTTCCTGACATTACCTTTCAATTTATCCCCTTGCAGTTTCATGTTATGCCCTCTAGTTTTACAGCTTCCCCGTCTTTGGAAGAGGTTTGTTTTTTCATTATTTCTCTTTAAGAATTTAAAGATCCGAATCATATCTCCCCTCTCCTCCAGAGTGTACATATTTAGGTCTTCAAGTCTCTTCTCATAAGGCTTCTGACGCAGGCTCCATATCATTTTGGACACCTTCCTCTGAACAGTTTCCAGTCTTTTTACATCCTTTGCAAGATATGGTCTTCAAAACTGAACACAGTATTCCAAGTGAAGCCTCATCAGCGACTTACACAGTGGCATTAGTACCTCTGCCTTTCTGCTGGTAATTTCTCTTTGTATGCAACCCAACATCCTCCTGGCTTTTGCCACTGCCTTGTCACAGTTTTGCTACCTTGAGATCCTCAGAAATAATCACACCAAGGTCCTTCTCCTGGTCCATGGCACACCAACCTTTCACCCCTTATCGCGTACATTTCCCTTGGATTTCTGCTTCCCAAGTGCATGACACTGCACTTCTTCGCATTAAATTTAATGCCAAGCATTAGACCATTCTTCCAGCTTTTGTAGATCTTTCCTCATGTTATCCACTCCCTCAGGGGAGTCCACTCTGTTGCAAATTTTCATGTCATCTGCAAAAAGACAGACTTTTCCATTCAGTCCTTCAGCAATATCACTCACAAATACATTGAATAGTGCCAGGCCCAGGAAGAACCCTGGGGCACCCTGCTAATCACCCTCTTTTCGAGTGAGCTCCATTTACCATCACCTTCCTGACGTCTGTCAGTTAGCCAATTTCTGATCCAGTTCAACACCTTCAAGTTGGGACCCATCCCCAAACTACTCAGTTTACTGATAAGCCTCCTATGAGGAACAGTATCAAAGGCTTTGCTGAAATCCAGGTAGACGACATCCATCACATGCCCCTGATCTAGTTCTCCGGTCACCCAGTCAAAGAACTCAATCAGATTTGTTTGACAAGATTGTCCTTTGGTAAAACCATGTGGCCTCGGATCATGCAATCTATTGGTTTTGAGAAAGTTCACTATTCTCTCTTTCAGGAACGCCTCCATTGTTTTTCCTGCCAAGGTAAGGCTTACTAGCCTGTAGTTTGTCACTTCTTCCCTATTACCACTTTTGTGGAGAGGTATCACATCAGCCATCCTCCAGTCCTGTGGAACCTCTCCTATCTCCAAGGATCTATTAAAAAAACATCCTTTAAAAGGCCCTGCAAGAATCTCTCTGAGTTCTTTCAGTATCCTGGGATGTCTCCCATCTGGTCCCATGGCCTTGTTCACTTTCAGTTTTACAAGTGGTTCAAACACATCTTCTGTGAATGGTGTAGTATCTACTCTGTTCCCATTTGTATATTTTTCAATCACAGGTGGTCTTTAGTAAAAGTATTTGTTTAGCATTTTCACTTTTCCAGTATCACTTTCCACAAATTCGTTCTTGGCACTTTTGAGTCTTGCAATTCCACCTCTGATCTTCCTCTTCCCCTGAATATACCTGAAAAAGTTTTGTCTCCACGCTTCAGATCTGTAGCCATCTTTTCTTCTGCCTTTGATTTTGCTATCCTTATTTCTCTTTTTGTCTCTTAGCTTTATACTGTATTTTGTTCTGTGTTTCTCCGTTTGTGAACTTCAGAATTTTGTGAAAGCTGTATTTTTTGTCTTCATTTGTACAGCTCTTTCTTTGGAGAACCAAATAGGTTTTCTTTTCCTCTTGTTTTAATTTACTTTTCTTACATATTTTATTTATTTATTATTTATTACAATTTCTTATATACCGCACTATTTCTCATCAGCGCGGTTTACATACAACAAATGACCATAACACAAACTGTTTGGTTTTACAGAGAACAGGAGCAACAACTTGGATAACATAGGGAGATATAAACTGGAGCTATTTACATATGTACAATGAGTTGTATGCTAAGATTTAGGAAGCTATCTTAACATGGTAAGATAGAGAGGAGGAGGTACAGTTAAGTTGGGGTCTGGTTAATCTGATAGTAATGGAGAAATAAATGGAATTTGAGAGCCTTTCTGAATTGTGTTAAATCAGTAATCGCACGGATGCCTGGTGGTAATGAGTTCCAGCATTTTGGGGCATAGATACTGAAAGCCCTGAGGTTGCTAATGTGCATTTTGGGGCATAGATACTGAAAGCCCTGAGGTTGCTAATGTGCATTTTGGGGCATAGATACTGAAAGCCCTGAGGTTGCTAATGTGCATTTTGAGATAAGTTGTAAACCAATCATAAAATTAACCCACTTTTTATTCTTTTGTCGAAGTCCACCGAGGGAGGGTTAGGACGGTTAGCCAAACCCCCACCAGACTGTGAACTGCTTTTATTCTTATTAAATAACCCTTGTGAATTTCAAAAAAATCAAACACTTATCTTTATCTCCAAAACAGCAGCGATTCTTTTCATATTGCAAATGGTAAGACATTCAGTTCACGACGTGCACGTTTCGGGTATCCGCCCTGTGTCAAGTGTGTTCGTCATGGAATAATGCAATGTACTGCTATCTTTCTCTGCCCGCTTGAAAAAACGCCACCTTCCACATGGCTAGTTCTGGGCATTATGTGTAAACGGCTTTTACCTAAGCAGCATTTAAACAGGGAAACACCAATAGAAAGAGGAAAAAACCTCACTGCTAGACGTGTCCACTTTCTATAGGTAGAAAGACGCACCAGTCAGATTTCTCCACGTCACAAGATAGTAATCCAGTCAATGTCTCGGTTGAGCCCAAAAGGCTGTATGGTATGTAACAAAAAAATCCAGCGTTGTTCTAAATATTGTAACTTTTGCTCGCGGTCACCCCCACGGGGATCCAAGGGGACATGGTCTATTACTGTCCAACGCAACTCTTCAAACAAATGAGAATGTGCGATACAGTGTTCAACCAGGGGAGCTGTCAAAACCTTATTGCGTAAACGTGATGCATGTTCAGCCAATCGTTGCTTTAAGGATCAAAAGCAAAAGTTACAATATTTAGAACAACGCTGGATTTTTTTGTTACATACCATACAGCCTTTTGGGCTCAACCGAGACATTGACTGGATTACTATCTTGTGACGTGGAGAAATCTGACTGGTGCGTCTTTCTACCTATAGAAAAGTGGACACCTCTAGCAGTGAGGTTTTTTCCTCTTTCTATTGGTGTTTCCCTGTTTAAATGCTGCTTAGGTAAAAGCCGTTTACACATAATGCCCAGAACTAGCCATGTGGAAGGTGGCGTTTTTTCAAGCGGGCAGAGAAAGATAGCAGTACATTGCATTATTCCATGACGAACACACTTGACACAGGGCGGATACCCGAAACGTGCACGTCGTGAACTGAATGTCTTACCATTTGCAATATGAAAAGAATCGCTGCTGTTTTGGAGATAAAGATAAGTGTTTGATTTTTTTGAAATTCACAAGGGTTATTTAATAAGAATAAAAGCAGTTCACAGTCTGGTGGGGGTTTGGCTAACCGTCCTAACCCTCCCTCGGTGGACTTCGACAAAAGAATAAAAAGTGGGTTAATTTTATGATTGGTTTACAACTTATCTCTTAGAGTTTTACCATCATAGAGGGTTTTTCTAGTTTTAATGTGCATTTTGAGGCATAGATACTGAAAGCCCTGAGGTTGCTAATGTGCATTTTGAGGCATAGATACTGAAAGCCCTGAGGTTGCTAATGTGCATTTTGAGGCATAGATACTGAAAGCCCTGAGGTTGCTAATGTGCATTTTGGGGCATAGATACTGAAAGCCCTGAGGTTGCTAATGTGCATTTTGTTGATGCCTTTGGGATTACCAGAGCGTTTGTAGATGTGGTTCTTCTTGTTCTGTTGGGAGGGATGATCTGAATAAGATCAGTTAGTGAAGAGGAGGTGATGCCATTGATGGCTATGAATGTGAGTAGCAAGGACTTGAAAACAAGTCTTCCATGTATGGGGAGCCAGTGGAGCTGCAGTAAGATAGGCGTTACGTGGTCGCTTCTTGATGCTCCAACTAAGACTCTGGCGGCGGCATTCATGGCAAGTTGCAACGGATTCAGTGTTGACTGAGGGAGACCTTGAAGAATGGCATTGGCAAGGTCGAAATGTGGTAAGATTAGGGATTGGTATACTGTCCGGAAGTCGTCAGGGTTTAATAAGGAATGAAGGTGTCTGAGTGACCAGATTTTGAAGTATATGTCTCTGACTATGTTGGATATGTGTAGTTTCATGTCCAAACGTTGATCCAGGGTGACCCCTAAGTATTGAATTGTGGATTTAGTTTGGACGCTCGGCTTCTTTAACTTTTATATGTGGTGGCGGGGTGAAACTCTGGTCTCTGGTGATAAAGAGCACCTCAGTTTTTTTGTGTTGGATCCTCAGGTTTTGGGACAGAAGCCATTCGGACACTGAGTTAAAACATTCAATCAGTGGAGAGAGGTCCATTTGCACTGTGGAGAATGGCATGAAGAGAAGAATGTCATCGGCGTATATTAGACAGTCAACCTTGAATGATCTGATAATGTTGATAATGGGTTGTATGTAAATGTTAAACATGAGTGATGATAGAGACGACCCTTGTGGAACACCTTGTTGTTGGTGGAAGGGTTCAGATGTTCCTGCTCCTATGTATCTGTTGCCATTTTTATTGCCTCCTTTAGTTTAGGAAGGAACAAAGGAACAGATACCAGGACTGGCAGTAATTTCAGGTTTAAAACCGCTTTTATTATCCCCTACGCGTTTCAACCAAAAAATAGTGGTACATGCAGTCACGGAGCATGTGACAATTATCTTTTATTTTGACAGGTTTTCAAAACTAAGGTTTGCTCCCTCACGTACTCCCCCTGAAGAAGGCCTTTGTTCCTTTGTAGTTTACAGATACTCCTTTGTTTTCTCTGGTCTCTCCTTTAGTTTAGTCCACTACAATTCCACTTCCGTTACCACCTCCCACCTTGCCAACTACTCCTTCAGGCACTTAGCTATTTTACTGGTCAGTGTTTCTGAAGTCTAGAACTCTGAGTTTGTTGTGATTGGACTCTGCCTTGTTTTTTTTTTCTCTCAAATCACACCATGTGATAATCGCTGCTGCTCACAGAGGCACCCATCCAGACATTCGACACGCTAACTCCGTTGGTGAGCACTAAATCCAGCATTGAACTTTCCCTGGTCGGTTCTATCACCATTTGTCTAAGTAATGCATCTTAGAAGGAATCCACAATTTTTTTACTTCTTTCCAGATTTGCAGAAGGAATACTCCAATCCACATTGGGTAGATTAAAGTCACCCAATATGATAATTTCCCCCTTTACTACCTTTGCAATATCAATAATCAAGTCTCTATCCATTTCTTCGGTTCGAGTTGAAGGCCTGTAGACTACACCAGTATGGTTGACAGTGCCATCTCCTCTTTCCAACACAATCCACAGCGCTTCTTCTTTTCCCCATGTCCCCTGCATTTCAGCAACTTTAATATTGCTTTTAACATATAGGGCTACTCCTCCTCCTTTTCTGTCTTCTAAATAAATCATAGCCAGCTACTGCTATATCCCATTCATGCAACTCATTAAACCATATTTTTGTAAAGGCAACAATGTCCAAGTCCATTTCCACCATTAGGGCTTCCAGGTCAGGAACTTTGTTGGCTAGGCTGTGAGCATTTGTGTTCATTGCTTTCCAGCATTTGTTGACTGGTTTGCCTATATTTTGCATGGATTTTCTTCTGCATGCCTCTTCCCACTTGCCATTGGTATATGGGTTAATAGTGTATCTGTTTCCAATGTTGTAGGCAACTATGGCTGGGCCCAGTGAGCCGCTATCTCAGTGTACTGCTATGATACAATGGCAGATTACTCCCCTTACCACTTTGGGGCTATCCCCTCCTCATGCATTAGGAGGATAGGCACCGGCTGTCAATTCAGCTGTACCCCCACCATCTCCTCTATCGTATCCAGCACGACACTCCAATATTTTTTTACTTTCCCACGGTCCCACCACTTGAGTAGTAACGTCCCTCGTTTCCCACAGTTGCACCAGCAGTTGGGTGTCTGCCTGGCACCTGCCCTGAATAGGCATTCAGGGGCCAGATACCACCTCATTAATATTTATATCCATTTTTCACCAGATTTGCCACTATCGAGCATTTGGATATTCCCAGGGAGAAGCGATCCCTTCCTCCTCCCCCCGCTCTACTCCCAAATTAGTTTCCCATTTCCCCCTGTAGGCCGATTTATGGGGTTCCTCGGGGCCTAGCCCCTGGTACAGCTGTGATATCATCCCGCTTTTGCCCCCCTTTCTCTGACATACCACCTCAAACCAGGTCCTATTTTATTTATTTGTCATTTCTTCTATACCGCCCCTTCCTGAGATCAGGGGCAGTTTACATTTTAAACATTATTACATGGAAAGCACAGTTACTTACCTGTAACAGGTGATCTCTGGGAACAGCAGGAATAAGCCTTCACATATGGGTATCGTCGGTACCGACGGAACCTGCGCGGGAAGGCTCCCCAGCGTCCAAAAGGAAAGCTTTTGGGAGCATCCCACAGCGCCTGCGCGCTGCCTTCCCGCCTTTCCTAACCGCCTCTCTCCAGTTTGAGTTTTAAGCTGAGACAAAGAGAGAGAGAGAAAGGAAAGGAAAGATAGAGAGATACAACTCCTAGGGGAGGTGGGTGGGTTGTGAAGACTTATTCCTGCTGTTCCCAGAGATCACCTGTTACAGGTAAGTAACTGTGCTATCTCCAGGAACAAGCAGGAATGAGTCTTCACATATGGGGACTCCCCAGCTAGAGATGCCAGGGAGATCCCCAAGGTTGTGAGTCCCTGAGAAGGGCTCTACATCCCCCTATGGATCTCGGGCATCCAACCAGAGATGGGGGGTAGGAGTTGATTAGGTATGGAACAGGTGTTTGAGAACAGCCTGACCAAACAAGGCATCCCGGCGGGAGTCCTTGTCCAAGCAATAATGGGCTGTAAAGGTATGAACCGAGGTCCAGGTAGCCGCTCGACAGATTTGGTCGATGGACACAGAATTTAGATGAGCCATAGAGGCTGCCATGGCCCTCACATTGTGAGCTGTGACATGGCCCTCCAGAGAAAGGTTCTTACTCTGGTAGGCGAAAGAAATACACTGAGCAATCCAATTGGACAGAGTTCTCTTAGAGAATGGAAGTCCTAAATGAGAGGGATCAAAAGCAACAAAGAGTTGAGAGGACTTTCTATGTTGCTGTGTCCTTTGTAAGTAAAAAGCAAGTGCTCTCTTACAATCCAGGGTATGGAGATTCCTCTCTGCACTTGATGCATGAGGTCCTGGAAAAAAGACAGGTAAATATACCTCCTGGTTCAGATGAAAAGGTAAGACCACTTTAGGCATAAAGTGTGGATTGGTCCTGAGGACTACCTTGTCATGATGGAACCTTGTATAAGGAGGATTAGCCACCAAGGCTTGCAGCTCACTGATGCGGCGAGCTGAAGTGACTGCAATGAGAAAAATAACCTTCCAGGAAAGGAATTTCAAGGAGGTAGTGGCTAATGGTTCAAAGGGTGGCTGCATAAGCTGGCCAAGAACCAGATTCAAGTCCCATGCCACTGGAGGTGGTCTAATGGGAGGTTTAGTTAAAAGAAGGCCTCTCATGAATCTTGCTATAAGAGGATGAGAGGAAATAGGCTGTCCATTGAGAGGTTTAAGGGATCCTGCAATAGCACTCAAATGGACTCTTACTGAATTCGTTTTAAGGCCTGCATGGGATAAATGCAGCAAATACTCTAGTAAAGAATTCAGAGGTATTGCAAGAGGGTTAAGACCTTTCTCTGCACACCAAATGGTAAACCTTTTCCATTTAAAAGCATAGGAACGTCTAGTGGAAAGCTTTCTGGAAGCATGAAGGATATCCTTCACTTGCTGAGAAAGATGCAAATCTTGAAGGTCTAGGCCTTCAGCAACCAGGCTCTGAGGTGAAGAGACTGGGGATTTGGGTGCCACAACGTTCCCTCCTCCTGGGACAGGAGGTCTGGGAGCAGATCCCAAGTCCAGGGAGGGAGCTTGAGAGAGATGCAGAAGTAGAGGGTACCACACTTGGCGTGGCCAATGTGGTGCTATGAGGATCATAGACCCCTTGTCTCTCTGAAGTTTGAACAGTGTCTTGGGAATTAGGGGAATGGGTGGAAAGGCATAGAGGAAGTCTTGCCCCCAATGAAGGAGGAAGGCATCCCTGGCCTGAACTCCCTGACACGGAATCCTGGAACAGAACCGGGGAAGTTTGGCATTCCACGGTCTTGCAAACAGGTCTATGTCCGGGGTTCCCCAAATTTGGAAGATCCTGGCTATCTGGTCCCCATGGAGGGACCATTCGTGTGGAAGCAGAACTCGACTGAGTCTGTCTGCCCAAGAGTTTTGAACCCCTGGAAGATACACTGCCATGAGATGAATTTGATGCTCTCTGGCGAAGGCCCACAATCTCAAAGCTTCGTTGCAAAGCGACAGAGAGCCAGTCCCGCCCTGCTTGTTCACGTAGAACATGGCTACTTGGTGGTCCGTGTGGATGAGGACTGTCTTGTAGCTGAGCAGGATGTGGAAGACTCAGAGCTAGAAAAATTGCTCTGAGCTCTAAGAGGTTGATATGTAGAGATGTCTCCTGTGGAGACCAGATGCCTTGAGTGGAGAGATCTTGTAGATGAACTCCTCAACCTCTTGGAGAGGCATCTGTTGTAAGGGTTGCTTGGGGTAACACCTGTTGAAAGGGGGACCCCCAGCAACAGATTTTGAGTGGACTTCCACCACTGGAGAGAGCAAAAGAGGCGACTGGAGGTTGCTATTTTGTCTGACAGGCACCCTGATGCCTGGGTCCATTGGGTGGACAGAGTCCATTGAGCTGCCCTCATGTGAAGGCGAGCGTAAGGAACCACATGCACAGTGGATGCCATGTGGACTAACGGTTGTAACATCTCTCGAGCAGTTAAATGGGATTTTAACTGAATTTGTGAGGCTAACTGCACCAAGCATAGGCAACGGGCCTGGGGAAGATAGGCCCTTGCAGTTGTGGTATCCAGCAAGGCCCCTATGAACTCTAGAGACTGAGTAGGGGTGAGATGGGATTTTGGGATGTCTATTACAAGCCCCAGATACTGAAGAACACGCCTTGTGCAGGCTAGGGAAGTCTGGGCCTCTGACTGGGATGGAGCTCGGATGAGCCAGTCGTCCAGATATGGGAATATGAATATTCCTAGAGTGCGTAGAAATGCAGCTACTACTGCCATGCATTTTGTGAACACTCTTGGTGCAGAGGCCAGACCGAAAGAAAGCACTCTGTATTGGTAGTGCTTTCCTTGATAGAGGAACCGAAGGAACCTTCTGCGTGTTGGATGGATGAGGACATGGGTGTACGCATCCTTGAGGTCTAGAGAACAAAGCCAATCCTGACTCTGAAGGTATAGAAGGAGAGTACCGAGAGAAATCATCTTGAATTTCTCCTTGCATAGAAACTTGTTCAATTCTCTGAGATCTAATATGGGTCTGTAGCCCCCTGTTTTCTTTGGGATAAGAAAGTAGGGGGAGTAGAACCCTGAGCCCTGTTGAAGAAGGGGTACTTCTTCTATTGCCCCTTGGGCAAGAAGGGTAGCAATCTCCTGACCCAGAAGGTCGAGGAGAGATGTTGGAGAATTGAATTGTCTCACCATGGTGTAAGGAGGAAGGTTTAAGAAATGAAGCTTGTACCCTTCCCTTATGATGGAGAGGGTCCATTGCTCTGCTGTGATTTGTTCCCACCTGGGAGCAAAGTGAGCTAACCTTCCTGGAATGGAGAGAGGCTCTGGTTCTTTTAGAGCCAGAAAGGCTAAGTTCTCTAGTTGAAAGTCAAAGGCCCTGAGGAGGCCGAGGCTGTTGGGCCGTAGCAGCCCTTGCAGCCTTAGGCTTGGCCTGTTTAGGTTGTTGCTGTCGCTTTGCAGCAAAACGACCTGCAGAAGATGCCTGTTGACCATAAACAGGATAATATCTCCCCTTTTTGGGAAAAAATCCCTTTTTGAACAACCTTTTCTTAACAGGAGCAGAAGTAGACTTTGAAAGTCTATCTAAAGCAGAATTTTCAGCATCCATCTGAGTGGCCTTTGCTTGCCAATCTTTGCCAAAAAGGTTTTCACCTGTACAAGGAAGATTTCCTAGTCCATCCTGAACCCAGGATTCCAAATCAGAAGCTTGTAGCCAAGCAACTCTGCATGCAACTATGGCAATAGCCGAGGCTCTGCTAGCACACTCAAAAGAGTCAAAGGCTGCACGGTTAGAAAACTTGGAAACATCCTGGGCATGTTTAAGCCAGGTGAGAAACTCCTCTCTTTTATCTTCTGAAACAAAAGGAGATAAAGTTTGTAGGTGATCTGTAACCTCTTTTAGAAACATCCCCATATAGAGGCTATAGGAGTTGATTCTAGCAACAAGCATATTGGCCTGGAAAATTCTCCTGCCAAAAGCATCTAAGGTTCTGCATTCTCTTCCTGGAGGATTAGATGAGTGCATTTTTGCACTCTTTATCCTCTTCATAACAGACTCCACCACAATGGAGTGGTGAGGAAGCTGAGTTTTATGAAAACCAGGACAAGGAGCAACACGGTACATGGTGTCCAACCTACGACAATGAGGGGAGGTGGTGAGATGTGTCTCCCATATGCCCAACATGTGATCATAAAGGATCTCATGAATTGGTAAAGTAGCTGCCTCTTTAGGAGCCTTAGGATATTGTAAGATATCCAATTTTTTGGCTCTAGGCTCTGCCTCAGGGGCCACTGAAATGGAGAGGCCCCTGGCCACTTCCCTAATGAAGTCTTGAAAAGACAAGTCTTCTGGAGGAGACATTCTTCTTTTTGGAGAAGAGGGCTCCTGAGGAAGGAGTACCGATGCTTTGACAGAAACCTCTGATTCATCAGAGTCTTCAGAGGAATCGAAGTATCGCCTATCTGGATGCTCCTGCAGAGCCCAATACGTGTACCGAGTGGTATCGACATCGGGAGTGATGGGCATCACAGAACAGGGTACCGCTGCAGTCGACACCGAAGCCGATGTTGATGCAATCGGTACTGGCACCGGAACCGATATCGGTGCCGGTGCCGGAACCGGTACTGACAACGGAGTTTGTTGTGGTACCGGAGGCGTCGCAGCTTGTATGAATGCCGTGATGGCACACTGCATGGTCAGAATATTCTGATCCATCGACGCCACCAATGTCTGGATGTCGGTACCAGTGGGAACCACCGGTACCCCAGAACATGGCAACAGGTGATCGGTCGAGGCCGAGCCATCGATGTCAACCTGTGACTCCATAGATAAAGCTTTGGAAGCTGGAGCCTCCCGCCAGGGTAATTTTGCCGGTGCGGATTCCTCGAGAGCAAGCCCGGAGGCATCTCGATACTTAGAGGGAGATCTACCCTTCGAGGACTGGCTGGACTTAAGTTTGGTTACCTGAGATCCATGGGAGGAAGAAGAGGCCCTGAAAGACGTCGATGCCACCGAAGCTGCATCAGAGGGAAACAGGGTACTGAGCTTGGGTGCTCGATTCTGTAGACCTCTTTTAGACATCATGGAACAGGACTCACAATCCGTGATGGAGTGGTCAGGACCTAAACATTTTAGACACCATTCATGGGTGTCGGTGACAGAAATAGTGCTGCTGCACTTCGTGCACTTTTTAAACCCAGAGGCGGGCTTTTCCATGAGGAAAATTTTTCCTAGGCCTAAGGCCGAAAAAAGAAAAAATGCACTGAAGTGAGAAAAAACAGTAGGTTTTTTTTTTGTTTTTTTTTTTAGAATAAAGAAAGAAAGACCGGCGGTACCGGTCCGGCGTTGAGAAGGCAGACGCGCGACTAAAGAAATAAAAGAAAATAAAGAAATTCTTCAGCGGTGACAGGAACACGACCTGCTGGCTCCGCGGAAAAGAAGAACTGGAGAGAGGCGGTTGGGAAAGGCGGGAAGGCAGCGCGCAGGCGCTGTGGGATGCTCCCAAAAGCTTTCCTTTTGGAGGCTGGGGAGCGTTCCCGCGCAGGCTCCGTCGGTACCAACGATACCCATATGTGAAGACTCATTCCTGCTTGTTCCTGGAGATTACAATTAACAGGCAGAAGAGAAACATCTAAACAGTAGAGACTTGCTGCCGCTGGAGCCTTGGCTTTTATGTGAGAGGGCAGAGTACCTTGCACAGCGCGGCCGCGTGAACGCAGCCGCGTCACTTCCGGGATGGGAGGGACTGGATGGAGACCAGATGGGAGCCTTGTTGGAGAAGGGAAGGCTCTTGCACAGCGCGGCACAGCGTGGTAAATGGAGCTCACTCGGATGAAAGGAGGGTGATTAGCGGTGTGCCCCAGGGTTCGGTCCTGGGCCCGGCACTGTTCAATGTATTTGTGAGTGATATTGCTGAAGGACTGAATGGAAAAGTCTGTCTTTTTGCAGATGACATGAAAATTTGCAACAGAGTGGACTCCCCTGAGGGAGTGGATAACATGAGGAAAGATCTACAAAAGCTGGAAGAATGGTCTAATGCTTGGCAGTTAAGATTTAAAGCGAAGAAGTACAGTGTCATGCACTTGGGAAGCAGAAATCCAAGGGAAATGTACGCGATAGTGGGCACGAGGTTGGTGTGCACGGACCAGGAGAAGGACCTTGGTGTGATTATTTCCGAGGATCTCAAGGTGGCAAAACAGTGCGACAACTCAGTGGCAAAAGCCAGGAGGATGTTGGGTTGCATACAAAGAGTGATTACCAACAGAAAGGAAGAGGTAACTAATGCCACTATGTAAGTCACTGGTGAGGCCTCACTTGGAATACTGTGTTCAGTTTTGGAGACCATATCTTGCAAAGGATGTAAAAAGACTGGGAACTGTTCAGATGAAGGCGACCAAAATGATTTGGAGCCTGCGTCAGAAGCCTTATGAGAAGAGAAGACCTAAATATGTACACTCTGGAGGAGAGGAGGGCTAGGGAAGATATGATTCAGACCTTTAAATAATGAACAAACAAACCTCTTCCAAAGACGGGGAAGCTGTACAACTAGAGGGCATAAGATGAAGCTGCAAGGGGATAAATTGAAAGGCAATGTCAGGAAATACTTTTTCACTGAAAGGGTGGTGGATGCTTGGAATGCCCCCCCCCCCCCCGATGGAAGTGGTGGGAGCAAATACAGTGTGTCTGTCCCATGCCATTTTGAATTCTGTCAGTAGATCCCTTTACAGCAACAGGATAAAATCAAAATAAACCTAACTATCTAATTTTTCAACAATCAGGGGTGTACTACACGGAGCGGTGGGTTCACCCCTAAACAAAGACATGAGGAGGGGTGACCTGCATGGAGCGGCAGGTGCACCTACTCTTGCCATCTTAGTGGGCAGACTAGATGGACCATACTGGTCTTTATCTGCCGTCATTTACTATGTTACTAACTCATCTTCCCACCCTTTCGTTGCCACCGATCCCTTCACCTTCCCATCCTCCCAGAATATACTGCACTCTGCCAACTTCCTGCATCCCAGCACCTTCCCAACTCCTCTTCCCACCCTCCCAAAATATACTGAACCCTGTCACCTTCCTTCACCCAGCAACTCCCCAACTCCTATTCCCACCCTCCCAGAATATACTGTACTCTGCCAACTTCCTGCATCCAGCACCTCACCAACTCCTCTAACCACCCTTTCATTGCCACCGATCCCTTCACCTTCCCACCCTCCCAGAATATACTGTACTCTGCCACCTTCCTTCACCCCGCACCTCACCAACCCCTCTTCACACCCTTTCCTTGCCACCGATCCCTTCACCTTCCCCGAATATACTATACTCTGCCACCTTCCTTCACCCAGGGCTCTTACAGACTCGATACATCGAGTCGATCCGTCTGCTGATCACCGGCGCAGACGCCAGTTTCTCCCACATGCGGCGCATCAGTCATTCCAGGATTGGAGGCATGGGTACAGTTAGGGTCTCCCAAGGGGGAGAATCATACTGGAGGATCCTCCTCGGACTCTGCAGGGAATGCCAAAGCCTTTGACATGTCCCTCACGAAGTCCAAGAACCTAGTGTCCTCCGGGGGAGACCTTTGCTGAGGCTCGGAGACTGGGGAATCTGACGGGATGTCCCTGTGCCAGCAGGTGTCCGGGGACTCTTTCTCCTCCTCCGAGGAATCGAGGGGCTCTGGCCTCGACTGCCCCGACACCAGTGGAACTGGCGGCGATGACCTCAGCTCCAAGCAGGAGGTTGAAGGAGACCTCGGCCGAAGATCTACTTGAGTACGCATGGTCTCGAGGATCGGATCAGCTCGGCCTCCAGGGTCATCTTGGACGTCGGTGGCCCGGTGGTGGGGGTGGAAGGACCGGTGATACTGGCAATCAGCGCCCGCTGATGCTCCATGAAGGCAGACATACTACGTTCCAGGGCCACCATTCTGAGACCGAAGGCTCCACAGCCATCGGGTCGGGGCCCGACACCAGTTCTCCCTGGGAGTCCTCAAAGATGACCGTTACCTGCCTCGATGCTCCGTATCCTGTCAAGGAAGCTTTGCTGGACGCTCCATCTCCGAGGATCCGGGCCGGCACACGGGGCTCCGCGACCTGTCCCGGGCAGGACCTGGCCATACAGAGCCATCCAATGACGCCGCCTTCGAGGATTTTTTCTTCCTTCGATGTTCCTGCAAGGGAGACCCCTTCTACTACTACTACTGAGCATTTTTATAGCGCTACCAGTCATACGCAGCGCTGCACAGACATGCAAGAGACAGTCCCTGCTCATCAGAGCTTACAATCTAGTCAAGACAAACACAGAAGGTGTAAGCAGGAGTAGAACAGAGGTGTAAGCAGGGGTGAAAACAGGGGAGGGGGAGATCAGGTGAGTCAAGATCCAAAGGCAGCAGCGAAGAGGTGAGCTTTCAACCTGGATTTGAAGAGGGTTAGAGGTGCCTGGCGTACAGACAGAGGTAGTTTGTTCCAGGCGTAAGGTGCAGCAAGGTGAAAGGAGCAAAGTCTGGAGTTCGCAGTAGGAGAGAAGGGCACAAATAGAAGCAGTTGGCTCGAAGAGCGGAGTTCCCAAAGGGGGTTGTAAGGAGAGATAAGAGAAGAAAGGTACTGAGGAACTGCAGAGTGAATGCATTTATAGGTCAGCAGGAGAAGTTTGAACTGGATGCGGAAACGGATAGGGAGCCAGTGAAGTGACTTGAGAAGAGGAGTAATATGGGCATGACAAGGCTGGTGGAAGATTAGCCGTGCCGCGGAGTGTTGAACAGATTGAAGGGGAGAGAGATGATTCAGAGGGAGACCAGCAAGGAGTAGGTTACAGTAGTCAAGACGGGAGGTGATTAAGGAGTGGATAAGCGTTTTAGTAGTGTGTTCAGAAAGGAAAGGGCGGATTTTGCTAATGTGGTAGAGAAAGAAACGGCAGGTCTTAGTTACGAGATGGATATGTGTGGAGAAAGAGAGAGAAGAGTCAAAGACAACCCCCAGATTGCAGGCCGAGGAAACAGGAAGGAGTACAGAGCTGAGCAGAGACTGAGAAGGGAGGAAGAGGAGGGGAGGTTTTAGGGGGAAAGATAAGAAGTTCAGTCTTGGCCATGTTCAGCTTCAAGCGGCGGTGAGACATCCAGGCAGCAATGTCAGAAAGGCAGGCAGAGATCTGGGTCTGGATTGCCGGAGGAAGTTCAGGCGTAGAGGTAGATCTGGGAGTCATCAGCATACAGATGGTACTGAAAGCAATGGGAAGATTAGCGCACCAAGGGACTGGGTATAAAGAGAGAAAAGGAGCGGACCCAAGACAGATCCTTGGGGTACACCAACTGGGAACAGGGTAGCGGAGGAGGAGGAACCAGAACACACACTGAAGGAGCGATGGGAGAGATAGGAGAACCAAGATAGTACAGAGCCCTTAAAGCCAAGTGAGGACAGGGTATCGAGGAGATGGTTGCGGCCAACGGTGTCGAAAGCAGCAGAGATGTCAAGGAGGATGAGGACAGAGTACAAGCCCTTGGATTTTGCCAGGAACAAGTCACTGGAGACTTTGACAAGAGCCATTTCAGTAGAGGAACCTCTACAGCGCTCGGGTTCGGAGTATTCCCCCTGAGATGTAGAGGCCTCAGACAAGGTCTTGGCACACGAAGGTACGGACTCAGCAAAAATCCTATCATGCTGCTGCTGGCAGCTTCTCAGGGCCTTCGAGGACATCTTCCTACATCGGCCACAGATCTTCGGGTCATGGTCAGGCCTGAGGCCCCAGAGACAGCAGTCATATGTATCGGTGAGGGACATTAGTTTTGTACACCAATCACATTTTTTAAACCTGCTGGCAGCCATCGGGGGAAAGAGGGCCCCTTTAAAGTCGAAGACCCGGGCTGGCAGTGAAAAAGAAAAAGAGCACGAACACTAGTCACTAAGGAAAAAAACCTGAAAAATCAAGCCAGACTCGATACCGGTGTACTGAGCTGAAAACGGGAAGGGAAACTGGTGTCAATCCGGAAGGAAAGAAACAAATCTAAACTATTTTAAACACTTTTTTAATGGCGACTACTGGACAATGTCTGAACGGCTCTGCGGAAAAAAGGAGACTGAGCAAGATGGCACCCTTGGGCAGGAAGGGGACCACGCATGTGTGATGCAATTCCCAAAGGCATTCTCTGAAAGCTGGTGATTTGCTCTGTACAAGGGCTCCATCGGTGCCGACGTCACCCATATATGAGGATCGACTTCCTGCTTGTTCCCGGAGAATATACTGTACTCTGCCACCTTCCTTCACCCAGCACCTCACCAACTCCTCTTCCCACCCTCCCAAAAGATACTGTACCCTGCTGCCTTCCTGCATCCCAGCACCTCTCCAACTCCTCTTCCCACCCTTTCATTGCCACTGATCCCTTCACCTTCCCACCCTCCCAGAATATACTGTACTCAGCCAATTCCTTCATCCCAGCACCTCACCAACTCCTCTTCCCACCCTCCCAGAATATACTGTACTCTGCCACCTTCCTGCATTCCATCCCCTCACTAACTCCTCTTCCCACCCTTTCACTGCTGCCAATCCCTTCACCTTCCCATCCTCCCAGAATATACTGTACTCTGCCAACTTCCTTCATCAAGCACCTCACCAGCTCCTCTTCCCACCCTTTCATTGCCACCGATCCCTTCACCGTCTCACTCTCCCAGAGTATACTGTATTCTGCCACATTCCTTCATCCCAGCACCTCTTCCCACCCTCCCAGAATATACTGTACTCTGCCAATTCCTTCATCCCAGCACCTCACCAACTCCTCTTCCCACCCTTTCATTGCCACCGATCCCTTCACCGTCTCACTCTCCCAGAATATACTGTATTCTGCCACATTCCTTCATCCCAGCACCTCACCAACTCCTCTTCACGTCCTTTCGTTGCCACCTATCCCTTCACCTTCCCATCCTCCCAGAATATACTTTACCCTGCCACTTTCCTTCATCCAGCACCTCCCCAACTCATCTTCCCACCCTTTCCCAGTAAAATCACTGCCAATTGCCTGTGCATTGGCGGCCCTTACCAAGCATCTTTTCAAACCCCATAATCCTCCCTTGTCTCCCCCTTTTCCGTCCCATCCTTTTTAAGTAGTGCTGCACCTGCAGATAATAAAATCCATCTGCGAGTCCTAGCCCATATGATCCCCTTAAGACTTCAAACTGCTTAATTCTACCTTCTTCCGGAATCAGTTGCCTCCATCTTACAGCCCCCTGGTTTCCCCTTTTTTTTTTTTATTACTCCTCCGCCTCTTGCCCTGGGGACAAACCTTCCATCCCTCTGATCCGCCTTAATCCTATCCCATTCCAGCTCACCAGCTTGGTGTGTTTCTTCCAGATTTCTCTTACCGTCTCTACAAATAGGTGTTCCATTTGCTCCTTCTCTCCCTCCTCCCCCATATTATATCCCTAGAATCTCTTTCGACCTGCTGCCACTCCATCCTCATCCAATGTTTCCCCTCTAACCCCTCTCCCGAATTTACCATTGCTTGCAATTGTGCAGTCTGGTAGTAACGTATTTGGAAACCCCATTCCTTTCTCTTTTCTCCGCCAGCATATCACCATGCAGTTCACCCTAGGAGGTCTTTGCCTCCCAATATACTCAAAAATTCTCCTCTGATCTCTCTTAAATACATTATCTGGAATCTCTATCGGTAGCATCTGAAATAGAAATAAAAGGCATGGGAGAACGTTCATTTTAATGTTATTTATTTATTTGCCACTCGCCCTCCCCATGGTTTATCCCATTTGCCCAGATCTCTACAGATCCGCTTCCATAGGGGAATATAGTTCAACCGGTATACCATTCCCAGCTCCCCTCCCTATCTGAGCTGCTAGATAACCTAATGACTCCCTTACCCACTGGAATGGGAATGCCTCCCTCTTTCGTTCCTCCACTGAGCTTTCCAGCATAATTTTCAGAACCTCCGTTTTACTCTGATTTCATTTATATCCTGATACTCGACTATATTGAACAGTGATCTTCATTAGATTTGACAATGAAGTTAAGGGTTGCCCCACCACAAAAATTATGTCAACAGCAAATAAAACTAACTTATACTCCCTATCCCCCACCCTCACTCCATGAACATCCGCCAAAGCTCTTACCACTGCTGCCAGCAGCTCTATAACCATTGAAAATAGTCTAGGGGATGGGAGGCACCCCTGTCTCGTGCCCCTGGTCAATTCAAATTCCCCCGAATATGCACCTTTCACTCTAATACATGATCTAGGCTTGTGGTTCAACCAAGTCATGAACTTGTCCCCTATCCCGATCTTCTGCAACACTGCATATATAATCTGCCCCATTAAGCCTCGGGAGAAAGCCCTGTAACCTTTCTGCCAATATTTTTGCAAAGATCTTGGCATCTAGATTTATTAACCATATGGGATGGTAGGACCCACATACCATGGCATCTTTCCCTGGCTTTTGAAATACAGTAATACCCGCTACTGATATAATGTCTGGGAGCTTTACCCCACTGCTAATCTTGTTAAAGATACTAGCTAAAACCGCTGCGAGTTCCCCATGATACAATTTATAAAATCTGGCAGTCAGCCCGCCTTTCCTTCCTTCATCCTTCACTTTTATTTTCCTATTTAGCACCTCTTGTTCCTCTGTCTGCAAACAGTGATATCCTGGGTCCCTTTTAGAAACATAGAAATATGACGACAGAAAAAGACCACATGGCCTATCTAGTCTGTCCTTCCATATCAACTACAACAGTCCCCTTTTTTCCTTTAGAGATCCTCTGTGTTTGTCCCATGCTTTTTTGAATTCAGATACTGTCCTCATCTCTACCACCTCCACTGGGAGACTATTCCATGGATCCATCACTCTTTCTGTAAAGAAATATTTCCGCATATCACTCCTGAATCTATCCCCCTTATCCCATGTCCCCTCGTAGCAGAACTTGCTTTCAATTGAAAGAGGCTCTCCCCCTGTACATTTATGCCATGGAGGTATTTGAACATCTCAATCATATCACCTCTATTCCGCCTTTCCTCTAAGGTGTACATATTAAGATCCTTAAGTCTGTCCTCATATGCTTTATAACGAAGACCACTAACCATTTTAGTAGCCACCCTCTGTACCGACTCCATCCTGTTTATATCCTTTTGAAGGTGCGGTCTCCAGAATTGCACGCTATACTCCAAATGAGGTCGCACCAAAGATTTATACAGAGGCACTATCACCTCCCTTTTTCTGCTATCCATTCCTCTCCGTATGCACCCAAGCATCCTTCTAGCTTTTGTCGTCGCCTTTTCTACCTGTTTTAATAATAGTTTATGGACCTTTCCTCCAGGAACTTGTCCAAACCTTTTTTAAACCCAGCTACACTAACAGCTTCTACTACATCCTCCGGTAACAAATTCCAGAGTTTGATTACACATTGAGTGGAAAAATATTTTCTCTTTTTAGTCTTAAATAGGTTACCCTGTAGCTTCATTGCATGTCAACTAGTCTTTTTATATTCTGATGACAAACAATCGATCTATGTTTACCTGTTCCACTCCATTCATTAATTTATAGATCTCTATCATATCTCCCCTCAGCCGTCTCTTTTCCAGGTTGAAAAGCCCTAACCTTTTCAGCCTATCGGGGTATCCTTCCATCCCCTTTACCATTTTGGTGGCTCTTCTCTGTATCTTTTCTAATAATGATATATCTCTTATATCTCAACAAATAGGGGTGACCTACACAGAGCGGTGGGTACACCCCTAAACAAAGGCATAGGGAGGGATGACCTGCATGGATGGTCCATACTGGTCTTTATCTGCCGTCATTTACTATGCTACTATGTTACTATGGAGCAGCAGGTGCACCTGCTTTTGCTGCCTTGCTGGGCAGACTACATGGGCCATACTGGTATTTATCTGCCATCATATACTATGTTACTATATGTTATTCTTGGATATCCGCTTGCGTTATTCCCCCTCCAAAGAGTTTTCACCGCTACTCCATACGGGGTATACCTTATTTTTTTGGTATCGGTTCTCGGAGCTCTTAGCCTAGCCATCCATGCTAGGCCGTGATGTCATTTCCTCCTCCCTTCCACATTTTCCAATGTCATTGGTACCAACATGTACCAAGACAACAAACTCCACCCCAGCACCAACTAAAACCTTGTCTACATGGCGCGTGAGGTCAGCTACCTTTGCACCAGGCAATCTTCACGTCTACCAGCCACTCAGCTATCTACAGTCCTAATGATCAAATCATCCACTACAACTGCAGTCATTAACCCTTCCCTCAAGGGCACATGTCCCTGGAGAAACCACCTCTGTGCGAGAGGGTATTACATTTCCTGGTGGACAGGTTCTAGCTACAGGATCACTTCCTGCCTCACCAAGGTGACGATCTCCTTTCATGTGACCTCTCTCCTCCATGGCAACTGAGAGGCTGCCAGGTGAGTTTTCAATACCACATCCCTGTAGGTCTTGTCTATGACTTCCTTATGTCCTCCAAAGTCTGCTCCTCTAGCCTCCAGAGATTGCACTCATTTCCTGAGGGCAAAAAGCTCCTTGCACCTAGGGCACAAATAAGACAACTCACCAACTGGGAGAAAATCATGCATGTGACACTCAATGCAAAAGATTGGATAGCCCCCATCTTGCTGCTGGATGCTGTCTTCATCTTAGTTTGAAAGTTCTGTTTAGCTACTTAAGTTGTTTGAAGTTGCTAGGGATACTTGTACTAATACAACTTTACCAAACAAAGTTTAAGGGACTTTGTTTTCCACAAGATTAATTACTTTCAGGGCCCTAACTCATCTCTTCTTGTTGAGGACAACCAGCTGAACCTGAAAGTGAATTTGAATACCCCTCCCCCTTTAATAGGTCTAAGAACCTATAAAGCTAAGATTATGCCTGGGAAGGGAACTAACACTTAGTAAGGAGAAATTTCACTTACCGTTAATTTCCTTTCCTGGAATACTGCTAGACCAGTCCTGACAAGCGGGTTATGTCCCCCTGCTAGCAGATGTTAGAGACAGAGAAAAAAACACTCCAGAGCTGTGTTTGGTTGGGCTCTGGGTGACATAGGAGTGCCCCTAGAGGATCTAGCCAGTATGCTTTTGAAAAAGCACTAATGCAAAGAGAAAAATGGGACTAACGAACTCAACTATGTACAGGTAACCAGTAATCCAACGAAAAACTTGAACTCGAACCAAGAAGGTTGGAGGAGGATCAAACATCATCCTTTGGAGAAAAAATCTGAATCCACCGTTGTGGACTTTCTCTGGCATATGATATTGCTTATGTATGAAGTAAATCGAACGTCGGCTCCTCTGCACCAACAGTCGTGACACTGATAATGGGGCAGGTTCTGGACTGGTCTAGCAGTATTCCAGGAAAAGAAATTAACGGTAAGTGAAATTTCTCCTTCCAGATCATACTGCTAGACCAGTCCAGATAAGCGGGAAGTACCCAAGCTAATAAACCCCAGGGTGGGCAGAGAGAGCTGCTGACAGCACACTAGCCCCAAAATGACTGTCCTCACGTGCCTGAACGTCCAGGCAATAATACTGGACAAAGGTAGACAAGGAAGACCAAGTTGCTGCTCGACAAATATCAAGAGGGACTACATGCGATTGCTCAGCCCAAGACGTGGCCTGAGCCCGAGTCGAATGTGCGCAAAGAGCGGGAGGCACTGGCTTGCCTTGAAGAATATAGGCTGATTCAATAGTACGGCGTATCCATCGGGCGATAGTAGACTTGGAAGCTGCCAAACTTCGGCGCGGCTCCACAAAAAGGACAAAAAGATGGTCGGTCTTACGAAAAGAATTGGTGACCTTGAGATAGCGAAGAAGAATCCTTTTGAGATCAACCGCTCAGAGATTCTTGGAACTTTCGGAACATTGTTTCTTTGAAAAAGCCGGCAACAAAAGAGGCTGATTGATATGAAAAGGAGTAATCACCTTAGGCAAGAAAGAGGGAACAGTGCAAAGGGACACTCCTTCTGCAGAGAAAGTCAAATACGGATCCCTGCAAGAGAGGGCCTTGCAGCTCCGAAATGCGACGAGCCGAAGTTATTGCCACTAAGAAAACTGCTTTACGTGTCAAATCTGATATAGAAATTTCCTTCAGAGGCTCGAAGGGCGGAGACATCAGTGCCCGAAGAACCAAGACAAGGTCCCAAGAAGGAACAAGTGGACGGACCGGAGGGCATAGAAACTTAACTCCTTTAAGAAAACGCGACACATCGAAGTGGGATGCAAGAGAACAGCCACGAATTGGCCCCCTAAAACACGTCAACGTTGAAATCTGTACCCGTATAGTGCCAAGAGCTAAGCCCTTGTCAAAGACCTCTTGAAAAAAGGCAAGAATGTCTGGAATTTCTGTTCTCCAAGGAGAAAGATGATGGAGGGGTTGCGCTCTATGTTAGAGAGGGCATTGAGTCAGAAAGGATTTAAGTTTTGCAGGAAACAAAATTTGCTGTAGAATCTCTATGGATTGAAATTCCATGTATGAAGGGGAAGGTGATGGCAGTGGGGGTGTACTATCGACCGCCTGGCCAGAATGAACAAATGGATGATGAAATGCTCAAAGAAATCAAGGAAGCTAACAAAAGTCACAGCACAGTAATAATAATGGGTGATTTCAATTACCCCAGTATCGACTGGGTCAGTGTCACGGTAGGACATGCTAGGGAGATAAAGTTTCTAGATGAAATACAACAACTAAACATACTACAAATGGCTCAGAATGTTGCTGCACGAATAATCTCCAAGGCTAAGTTATCTGACCACATTTCACCCATTTTATACTCTCTGCATTGGCTTCCCGTTGCCAGCAGGATCCAATATAAAATCATACTGACGACCTTTAAGTTAGTTAAGATTGCCCCATCATATCTATCTACATTGATCCACAGACCACCTGAAAATAGAGTTAGAAGAAGAAGTAACATTAATACCATTCAAGTACCAGATTCAATAAGGAAGAGAAAGCAAACAACAAGTAACACTGCTTTTTCATATGTAGCACCCACGCAATGGAATAATCTCCCTGACCATTTAAGGGAGATAAAAGATCTCCAAACGTTCCGTAAAGAACTAAAAACATTCCCATTCACTCAGCATTACTGCCATTACTCGGCTCTGGACTCCCACCCCCCATAGCACAATCTAGCAACACTACATAACTACTGACATTCAATTTAACTTTGTCCAATTCTATACATAGTTCGATGTCACATATTGTATATATTCCAAAGTTTTAATACAAATTGTAAATAGTTACTAATGTTTATAATGTTATGTATATAGTTGAAATGTTGCCTAACGTTCCATGTATTTTCACCTTTGTTCTTTGTAAACCGCCCCTGATCTTGGGAAGTGGCGGTATATAAAAGCCTTTCAAATAAATAAATAAATGACTACTTCTTTTTAGCAGCTGGTTCATAAACCGACCAGAGGGGAAGCCTACTGGACCTAGTCCTTAGCTGAACACCAGATCTGGTGCAAGAAATAAGGGTGTTGGGGCCACTTGGCAATAGTGATCATAGCATGATCGTGTTTGATTTAATTAGTGGAGGAGGGATAGTAAAGAAATCCACAGTACTACCTTTTAACTTTCGAAAGGGATACTATGATAAAATGAGGAATATAGTTAAAGAAAAAACTAAAAGGAGTGGTTGCAAAGGTTAAAGGCTTACATCAAGCTTGGGTGTTGTTTAAAAATACTATCCTGGAAGCCCAGAACAGCTGTATTCCACGCATTAAGAAAAGTAGAAGAAAGTCCAAAAACCTAACAGCATGGTTTAAAGGTGAGGTCAGAGAGGCTGTTGCTGCCAAAAAAGCATCTTTCAGGAAATGGAAAAAAGAGCCAAATGACAAACTGCAAACAGCACAAGCACTGGCAATTTAAATGCAAAGCATTGATAAGGCAGGCAAAGCGAGAATTTGAGAAGGAATTTGCTGCGGAAGCCTTTTTCAAGTATATTCGTAGCAAAAGGCCAGTGAGAGAGTCAATTGGACCGTTAGATGATAGAGGGGTAAAAGGGGCAGTAAGAGGAGACAAGGCTATAGCGGAGAGACTGAATGAATTCTTTGCTTCGGTCTTTACTGAGGAAGATGTAGGGATGTTACCCAAGACTGAAGTGGTATTTAAAGGTGATACTGCAGAGGAATTGAGAGAAATATCGCTACACCGGGAAGATGTATTACAACTATTTGAGAAACTGAATAGTAGCAAATCACCTGGACCGGATGGTATACATCCAAGAGTGTTGAAAGAACTGAAATATGAGATTGCAGACCTGCTATTAGTAATCTGTGAACTTTCATTAAAATCATCTGTAATACCTGAAGATTGGAGGATCGCCAATCTAAAGCCAATTTTTAAAAAGGGTTCCAGGGGTGATCAGGGAAACTACAGACCGGTGAGCCTGATGTCAGCACCAAGGAAAATGGTAGAAACCATCATAAAGAACAAAATTACACAGCATGTAGATAGTCATGGCCTAATGGGAGACAGCCAACATGGCTTTAGACAAGGAAGATCTTGTCTTACTAATCTGATATGTTTTTTTAAAGGTGTGAATAAACAGGTAGACAAAGGTGAATCGGTTGATATAGTGTATCTGGACTTTCAGAAAGCCTTTGACAAGGGTCCCTCATCAGACTTTTGACAAAACTAAAAAGTCATGGGATAGGAGGCAGTGTACTATTGTGGATCAGGAACTGGTTAAAAGATAGAAAGCAGAGGGTAGGGCTAAATGGCCAATTTTCCCAATGGAAAAAGGTGAATAGTGGAGTACCCCAGGGATCTGTACTGGGTCCGCTACTTTTTGACATATTCATAAATGACCTTGAAAAGGGAATAACTAGTGAGGTTATCAAATTTGCAGACGACACAAAACTGTTTAAAGTTGTTAAAACCCAAGAGGATTGTGGAAAACTGCAGGAGGATCTGGATAAATTGGAAGACTGGGCATCCAAATGGCAGATGAAATTTAATGTGGACAAGTGCAAAGTTATACACCTAGGAAAGAACAACCCACACTATGGTTACACGATGCAAGGTTCCACATTGGGAACCACCACCCAGGAAAAAGATTTAGGAGTCATCGTGGATAACATGTTAAAACCCTCTGCCCAGTGTGTAGCGGCGGCCAAGAAAGCAAATAGAATGCTAGGTATCATAAGGAAAGGAATGGAAAATAAAACAAAGGATATTATAATGCCTCTGTATCGTTCCATGATACGACTGCACCTTGAATATTGTGTGCAATTCTGGTCGCCGTATCTTAAAATGGATATAGCGTTATTAGAAAAGGTACAGAGAAGAGCCACCAAAATGGTAAAGAGGATGGAAGGCTACTCCTTTGAAGAGAGGCTACAAAGGTTAGGGCTCTTCAACCCGGAAAAGAGACGGCTGAGGGGAGATATGATAGAGGTCTATAAATTAATGAATGGAGTGGAACGGGTAAACGTAGATCGATTGTTTACGCTATCAGAATATAGAAAGACTAGGGGACATGTAATGAAGCTACAGGGTAAACTATTTAAGACAAATAAGAGAAAATATTTTTTCACTCAACGTGTAATCAAACTCTGGAATTGTTACCGGAGGATGTAGTAAAAGCTGTTAGTGTAGCTTGGTTTAAAAAAGGTTTGGACAAGTTCCTGGAGGAAAGGTCCATAAACCATTTTTAAAAGGGACCCAGGATATCACTGCTTGACCCAATACAAGCATTGTGGAACCTGTGTCTCTTGGGGATACGTATGACCTAGATTGGCCACTGTTGGAAACAGGATACTGGGCTTGATGGACCTTGGTCTGACCCAGTATGGCATATCTTATGTTCTTATGTTGGGTACACCAGGATTCAAAGACTCTCCACACCCTAGCGTATGCCAATGAAGTAGACAAACGGCGAGCCTTGAGGAGAGTCGACACTACCTTGAAACAGTAACCCTTACAAGTCAATCTACGGCGTTCAAGAGCCAAGCCGTAAGCAAAGTAGGGAGTTGGATCTTCTATTGAAATAGGAACTTGCCTGAGAAGTCCGAACAGAGCTTTTAGTCGCAGAGGAGGGACTCGAGACAGTCTTATGAGATCGGCATACCAAGGTCTTCATGGCCAGTCTGGGGCCACTAATATTACTGGACCCTGGTGCTCCCTGATTCGCTGCAAAACACTTCCGATCAATGGCCAAGATGAGAATACATAAAGCAACTGGCGTTTCGGCCATGGCTGCACCAAGGCATCTATGCCCTGAGAGCTGTGGTCCCTCCAACGACTGAAGAAGAGTGGAACTTTTGCATTCGTGGCTGACGTCATGAGATCTACTTTCGGTTGCCCCACTTCCCATTCGCTGGGATCAAGAGTGTCTCTGTTTAGGAAATCCACTTTCACGTTGCTGATTCCTGCAATATGCTGTGCCGAGAGTACTTGAAGGTTCTTTTCCGCCCAAGGGAAGAGAAGGGACATCTCTTTCGATACCCCTGTGCACTTGGTGCCACCCTGGTGGTTGAGGTAGGATACTGCCGTGGCATTGTCGCAGAGAATCCGAACCGCTTGTCCATGTAGGAACTACTGAGACTTTAGTAAGGCGAATCGAGCTGCTCTTGCCTCGAGCCTGTTGATGATCCATCATGCTTCGCATTTCGTCCAAGTTCCTTGTGCTGAGTGAGTGCGACAATGCACTCCCCATCTGGACAGACTGGCGTCGGTTGTGAGCAAGATGCAACGCGGGTTTTCCAACGATACTCCCCTGAGGAGATTGTGGGATGCCAACCACCACTGTAAACTGCGCCGGACCAACTGCTGTAACGGCAGACAAATCTGATAGTCTTCCGTCACTGGGGACCATCTGGAAAGCAGAGCGGCCTGAAGACAGCGCATGTGAGCTTTTGCCCACGGATCCCAGAACTTGTAGGTAATCCCATGTCCAGGGGGCTATTTGTGCCAAGAAACTACGGAGTTGAGAGATCAGCTTTACAAAATGGGCTTGAGTCCGGAATACACGCCCTTGACCAAGAAATTCGATCTCTTGAGACAGATGGAGGGAACTTTTGGTGCGGTTGATCACCCACCAAGCTGCTGAAGAAAGAGAATCCGCATGAATGAGCCAATTATCCAAGTACAGGTGCACTTTGATGCTCTGCTTGCCTAAGGCTGCAGCCACAACCACCATCACCTTTGAGAAGGTTCAAGGTGCCGAGGGGCTAGGCCAAAGGGCATAGCTCGAAACTGAAAATGTTGGCCTAGAACTGAAAAACGCAGGAAGCGCTGGTGGTCTTCTCGAATGGGCATATGAAAATACGCTTAATGACTGATCATAGGGTTTCCATCCGGAAGTGTGGTACTCGAAGGCTGCGATTTACGCCTTTGCGGTCCAAAATTGGATGAAAGGATCCATCTTTCTTGGGCACCACGAAATAGATGGACTAGCGGCCTAGCCCTTTTTCTAACGGAGGGACTGAACAAATGGCCTTTAAGGAGAGAAGTCTCTGAACAGTAGTTTGAATGGCCACTCATTTTCCCGACGAGTGTCCTGGAGAGACCAGGAAGACATTGTGAATGGGTCGGTAATATTCAAGAGAATAGCCGTGAGTAACTATATCGAGGACCCAGCGATCTGAAGTTATGAGTGACCACTGTCGAGAAAAAAGGGATAACCGTCCTCCTATGGGAGGAAGGATCTCGAGTGGGCGGAGCGTCCCATCAGTGGGAAGGGCGGGAGGTTCCAGTGAATTTCCCTGGGCCAGAGTAGGTATCTGTCCCTCTGCTGGCTCCTCGAAAGGACTGCGCTCTCTGACCATAGTGATGGGCAGAAGTGGAAGAAACACCTGGCTTAAAAGAACGGTATCGTCGTGAATCCTGAGATTTAGAAAATCGGTGAAAACCGTGGGACAGAGAGCCACGACGAGAAGATGCCTTTGGTCTGTCCTCAGGTAAATGTTGCGGCTTCACCTCTACGAGATCTTTCACCAATTTATCAAGATCTTCGCCGAAAAGGAGTCTCCCTTTAAAAGGCAACTTAGACAGGCGAGTCTTAGAAGCAACATCCGCTGCCCATTGACGCAACCATAGCCATCTTCTAGCCACTGTAACCGCCGCCACGGAGTGAGCTGACAGCCGTAGAAGATCATAAAAGGCATCTGCCAGGAATGCAGCAACAGATTCAAGGCGCTCTAACTCTGGCTTGTCAGAAAGTTGCTGAATCCATCAGAGGGAAGTCTGAGCCGCCAAACCTCCACAAACCGCAGCTTGTAGAGAAAGAGTGGAGAACGAAAAGGCTGTTTTCAGAAGGCTTTTGACCGTACGGTCTTGTTGATCTCGGAGTGCCGCTCCGCCCTCAACCGGAATAGTTGTATGCTTAGTGACCCCAGTCACCAAAGCATCCACCTATGGATATGACAGCCAATGGTCGAGGTCAGTAGGAGACCAAGGATACAACTGCCCAATACGGCATGCGGTGCGGAGAGACGATTCTGGAGAGTCCCATTCCCGAGATACCATTTGCTGCTACTCTGCTGGAAAGGAAAAACCTTTGGAAGGTTTACGAATACCTTGCAAAATAGGATCAGGCTGTAAAGGAGCCTGGGAAGTTTGTGGATCAGGCGTGTTGGCCAGGCGTAGCGCCTCTATCACCTGAGCAATTAAGGCCGGTAACTCCTCTTTCTGAAAGAGTCAGATATCTTGAGAGTCCTCCTGAAGTGTGAGTGAAGAATCTGAGGGGGAATATTCCCCATCTTCTCATTCAGACAAATCAGGACTGCTCTCTGAAGATTTATGCTCTTCATGGGCATCAGGAACATCCCGGAAGCCCCACAAAATGTCCCTGGAGGAACGAGTAGGCTTAAGGTCTGCGGACTTACGTGAGCGCTTGCGAGACCCTAGAATAGAAACATAGAAACATGATGACAGAAAAAGACCACAAGGCCCATCTAGTCTGTCCTTCCATAACAACAACTACAACAGTCCACTTTTTACCTTTAGAGATCCTCTGTGTTGGTCCCTGCTTGGAGCGGAAGCAGGTAAGGCAGGTATTCCGGAGGATTCAAAACGCCACAGGCTCCATGCCTGGCGAAAAAGTGCCAGGAACTGTCCGTCGGCCGAAACCAAAGAGAGTTCAGCAGTCTGTGGAGGCAAATTTGGAGCAGATTGGGATCCTTCTGCAGGCGGACTGGATTGCAGGCCTTCTAATGAAGGCGGTGACAAAGCGCTGATATCCACAGATGGCAGCATAGTGGAAGAGAACTCCCCCGGATGCATTGTACACAAAGAGCACATGAGATTAACTAACTCTTTCTGCTTCTTATTACAACCAATACATCTGTGCAGAGAAGCAGGCATGTTAAGTGTAAATCTTCTATTGTATTATTTTTATATATATATATTTTTTTTTTTTTTTTGAGAAGGGAACGAAGGTCCACTTAAAACTCTTCCTTGGAAACTTTCCTAGAAGGGTAATGTGTTTCTCTGGTGATTATTAGACATAAAATACCTGCCCAGAGCTGCTCTCGCCAAAAAGAATGAAGAAAAAAAAGCTCTCGAGTTTTCAAAATGGCTGCCGGCAACTTTAAAAGCAAAAATAAAGCAACCATTTGCTCCAAAAACTTCAAAAAAGCAGCGAAATTGGTGGGGGAGAGGCAAGGAGTGCTGCCAGCACCTTAAAACTTGAAACCCTGTCTAGCCCCGAATCGCTGAAAATAGCAGTGAAAAGGAAACTGTCAGTTACTCACTGTGCTGGAATCAGAGGAGCTGAGGTCCCACAGAGGAGAAAAGAAACTTTCAAGTCAGTGTAAGGACAATTACAGAGACTGAAAGGGACAGGAATGACAGTTGGATCCTCCTCCAGCCGCTTAGACCCTCTTGGCATGGGCTGGAAAGTGTTTCTGAGGAGGAATGGAGAAAAGGGGAGCTGCACTGACAGGAAATCAGGAGCTCAACCCTGCTGTATTGCTGATTACAGAAATACAGCTATCAAGAAGGGAAGCCTGGGAAACCCAGAGAAAAAACCTCTTGTGTGCTCTGGGTGCATCCAGGAGTTAAATATAAAAAAATAATCTAATAGACAAACTTGTCTAAGTCCTTCATCTGCTAGACACAGAGAAATACTGGCTAGATCTTCTAAGGGCACTCCTATGTCACCCAGAGCCCAACCAATCACAGCTCTGGAGTGCTTTTTCTCTGTCTCTGCTAGCAGGGGGACATAACCCGCTTGTCTGGACTGGTCTAGCAGTATGATCTGGAAAGGCTGGCTTGCTACACAGGTCCCAGACTTGTGCTTCTAAGCTAATCTGTGAACAATTTCCTAGGTGATTCACACAGCCCTTGCTTTAATAGAGGGAGCCTTTCAAAGTGCCCCTTTCATCTGTCACTTGACTTTAACAGCTATTTAAAACAATTTCATAGATCTCTTGTCCCCTATCTAGAAGGCCTCTAGAAATAATTTATTCCTTTCTGCTCAAAGAATATTGACACTATTTTTCCTTTTCCGCTAAACTATACTCTGATTTGATTTAAACAAAAGCTCTCTGCTGATACTAGGCCCTGAGTTTTAAATTTAAAATAAAAGCTCTCTACCTTATATTTATGTGTATTCGAGTGGACCAAGATGTTGTACAGACTACTGTTTTTCTTATTAGTTTTATACTGTTATGGCTTTTTACAAATCTCCTTGGTCTTTTTTGGGAAGGCATTTGATAAACTTACATAAGCTAACCCCACTATTGGGCAACCAGTATTCTTGCAACACATTGCTGGGAAGCTGAGAGACGAGACATGTCCTGGGAATGTGTGACTAACTTCCACCAGCATCACACTCCCAGACATCATACAGAAGATACTGGAGTTAACTTTATAAGATACATAAAATTGCGCGCTGTCAAAGCACATAACTCATGCCTTTTCAATGACTTATGTGCATGGATGGCATCAGTGTAGTTTGCCTCCTTACTTTTGGGGAGGACAAAGAGAAAGGAAGTCATAATGACAGTAGGGGCAGAGGGATCAGTTCAACATTAGAGCCTGCAACATTTGAGGGGGGCACCGCCCCCTCCCCCCAGTCACCTCCTGTCTAGACTACTGCAACCTCCTCCTTGCTGGTCTCCTTCTGATTCATCTCTCTTCCCTTCAATCCGTTCAAAACGCAGCTGTGCGGCTAATCTTCTGCCCACCTAGACACACGCAGCCTCTTCTCAAGTTACTTCATTGGCTCCACACCCACACCCACTTCAAACCTCATTCGGCTGCTCCTCACTCTCTCTCCCTATACCCTTCCTCGGGAACTCCGCTCTGGCAGATAGCGTAGTTACTCACCTGTAACAGGTGTTCTCCAGGAGCAGCAGGAATCAGTCCTCACATATGGGTGACGTCGGCGCCGACGGAGCCCTCGCGGAGCAATTTTCCCCAGCTTTCAAAGAAAGCCTTTGGGAATTGCAGCGCGCATGCGCGGTCCTCTTCCCGCCCAAGGGTGCCATCTTGCTCAGTCAGATGACATAGCTAAAAGACAGCAAAAATTAGCAAAAACGAAAGCATAAAACTGCAACTCCAAGGGGAGGAGGGAGGGTTGTGAGTACTGATTCCTGCTGCTCCTGGAGAACACCTGTTACAGGTGAGTAACTACGCTTTCTCCAGGACCAAGCAGGAAGTCAGTCCTCACATATGGGACTCCCAAGCTTAAGGCTACCGGAGACCCTAAGCACAAAAATGAGCTCCCTCTAGCTCAGCAGCACAGAAAGAAGGAATCTTCTCTGAATATGTCTCCAACTGGTAGCCCAACTTCCGGGATGGAGGGTAGGAGTTGCCTATACCTCAAAGAGGTTACGGAGGACTGCCTGTCCGAAAGCACTGTCCCTGCGGGACTCCCTCTCCAGGCAGTAATGGGCTGCAAAAGTCTGACTTGAAGACCAAGTAGCGGCCCGGCAGATGTCTGCCAACGGAACAGAGCGGAGGTAAGCCACTGACGTAGCCTTCGCCCGAACACGATGAGCGGTGACTCTACCTTCCAGCACGAGGCCCGCAGCCTCGTAAGCCCAAGCGATGCAGTCCGCAATCCAGATGGACAGAGTACGCTTGGAGACAGGGAGCCCCAACTTGTTGGGGTCATAAGACACGAAGAGCTGAACAGTCCTTCGGTGCTCCCGCGTACGGTCAAGGTAGAAGTTCAGCGCCCTTCTACAGTCCAGGGTATGCAGGACCATTTCAGCTCGGCTGGAGTGTGGCCTGGGAAAGTAGGTCGGAAGTACCACCTCCTGGTTGATGTGAAAAGGGGAAACCACTTTAGGAAGAAACTTAGGGTGAGTCCGTAGGACTACCCGGTTCTTGTAGAACCTAGTGTAAGGAGGATCAGATACCAGGGCCTGCAGCTCACTAACGCGTCTAGCAGAAGTGAGGGCCACCAAGAACAAGGTTTTCCAGGAAAGAAAACGAAGAGGACAGGTAGCCATAGGCTCAAAAGGCGGACAGGTAATCCGCTGTAAAACCACATTGAGATCCCAGTTCGGGGCTGGCGGGCGCAAAGGTGGTTTAAGGAGCAGGAGGCACCTGAGAAAATGAGCCACCAGAGGGTGGCTGGAAAGAGGTCTACCATCCACCGGCAGGTGATGCACAGAAATAGCACTGAGGTGGACCTTGACCGAGTTGGACTTAAGTCCAAGATTGGAAAGGGAAAGCAAGTACTGCAAGACCACTGATGTTGAACAGGAGAAGGGGTCTTGCGACTGCTGAGTACACCAGACGGAGAACCGACGCCACTTAAGAGCGTAGGACTTCTGGGTGGAAGGCCTCCTGGAGGCCAAGACGACCTCTTCCACATCTGGAGGTAGCTGGAGAGGAGCAAGGACTACCCTTTCAGCAGCCAGGCCATCAGATGAAGGGACCGAAGGTTGGGGTGCAGGAGCGTCCCCTGATCCTGCGAGAGGAGGCCGGGCTGAAACCCCAGAGGAAGAGGGGTGTCCACCGCCAGCTGCATCAGAAGCGGGAACCAAGGTTGTCTCGGCCACCGGGGAGCCACTAGGATCACCGACGCCTCGTCTCTGAGAACTTTGAAGAGCGTCCGAGACACCAGAGGCATGGGTGGAAAGGCATACAAGAGGCCTGTGGACCATGGAATCAGAAAAGCATCCGCCGCTACCCGGAGAGGATGCGGCTGTCGAGAGCAGAATCTGGGAAGCTGCCGGTTCAGAGGACTGGCGAACAGATCCATGGTGGGGAGGCCCCACCGGAGAAAGATCCGCTGAACCACAAGCGGATCCAATCTCCACTCGTGCGGTTGGAGGATCCTGCTCAGTTTGTCTGCCAGGTAGTTTTCTTGACCTGGGAGATAGACAGCTTTGAGGACGATGTTGTGATGGACGGCCCAAGAGCAGAGCTTCTGTGCTTCCTGACAGAGAAGGAAGGAGCCGGTTCCGCCTTGTTTGTTCACGTAGAACATGGCAACCTGATTGTCTGTCTGGACAAGTACCGACTGGTGAGAAATCAGGTGAGAGAAGGCTTTGAGCGCTAGGCGGATGGCTCTGAGCTCCAGGAAGTTGATCTGCTGAGCGGACTCCCAAGGAGTCCAGAGACCCTGATTACAAGTCCCTTGGCAATGTGCTCCCCAACCCTGGAGAGAAGCATCGGTCGTCAGGACCCGAGAATGTGTAGAGGGCTGAAAAGTCACCCCCAGCACTAGGTTTGGTAGATGAAGCCACCATCGCAGAGATGAGACCAGCTGGTCGGAGATCTGTACGGGGTCCGCTAGGCTCCCAGTGGCCTGATGCCATTGTTTGCGAAGGCACCATTAAGCAGGTCGCATGTTCAGGCGGGCATTGGGGGTTACATGGACCGTGGAAGCCATATGGCCGAGCAGTCTCAGAAATTGCCTGGCAGAGACCAGGGAATTGCTGTGAAAGCGGCTGGCGAGATCCATGAGCCTTTGGGCCCTGTCCAGAGGCAGGAAGGCCCGCGCCTGAAGTGTCCAACCTGGCGCCGATGAATTCTAGATCTTGAGAGGGGAGCAAAGTGGACTTTGCGAAGTTTATGACAAAACCCAAGTGCTGGAGCAGAGTCACAGTGCGATGAGTAGCCTGAGTGGCTTCTTGGGCAGACTGGGCCCTGATGAGCCAGTCGTCCAGGTATGGGAACACAAAGAGATCTTGAAGTCTCAGATAGGCCGCCACCACTGCTAGGCATTTGGTGAACACTCTGGGGGCGGAGGATAGGCCGAAAGGCAGTACTCTGTACTGGTAATGGTTTCCTCCCACAACAAACCTGAGGTATTGTCTGTGGTCCGGATGAATAAGGATATGAGTATACGCATCCTTTAGATCTAAGGAGCATAGCCAGTCTCCCTGCTGGAGGTAGGGCAGCAGGATTCCAAGGGTAAGCATTTTGAACTTTTCCTTTGCAAGGAACTTGTTGAGGTTTCGCAAGCCCAGGATGGGTCTGAGGCCTCCTGTTCTTTTTGGAATCAGGAAGTACCTGGAGTAAAACCCTTGACCCTTCAGGTGGTGGGGCACCGGTTCCACGGCTTGTTCCTGAACAAGACTTACTAACTCCTGAAGGAGTAAGTCCCTGTGCAGAGGGAGTCTGGAAGGCTCCCCTGGAAAGTAGGAGGGAGGTACCTGGTGAAAATGAAGAAGATAGCCCTTTTGAACTATCTGAAGCACCCAGGTATCTGTGGTGATGTTGGACCACCTGTGGGCAAAGTGGACCAGCCGGCCTCCTGTGCTGAGAGAAACCAGCTGAGGGGGAGAGGCTATGCTGAGAAAGTCAAAAACCCCCACCCTGCTGAGCAGGGGCCGGTGGTGCAGGCTTGGGGGCTTGCTGCCTACGGGACCCATTACCCCGTCCCTTGGCCTGCTTTCCCTGTGGGGGAGCTGGTGAGGCCTGATACTGAGGGTAGTATTTATAGGCAGCACCTTTCCTCGGGTAAAAGGGCTTTTTCCCCGAGGCCTTCTTCTTTTGAGAAGGGGCAGAGGTCTTCCTTGAGAGACGAGTCCTGGTGAGAGTCTCCGTCTCGATTTGTGCAGCCTTCTCATCCATGGGCTTGCCAAAGAGGTTATCACCTCGGCAGGGGACATCGACCAACTTGTCCTGTACCCAGGGCTCGAGGTCAGACGTCTGAAGCCAAGCCTGGCGGCGTTCACCGATGCCGGCTGCGGCTACGCGAGCCGAAGCCTCAAAACCATCATAGGCTGCTCGAGAGATAAACTTGGAGCACTCCCGAATACCAGTAGACAAGGATTGGAACCTCTGCAAAGGTTCGTCGGAGAGACCAGCAGAGAACCCGGCTATTTCCTTAGCCAGGTCTCGGAGATACATGCCCATGTAGAGCTGGTATGTCTGGACTCGACAAGCAAGCATAGAGCCCTGGAAGCACTTCCTACCGAGGGCATCCAGGCTTCGGGCTTCCCTACCAGGGGGCACCGAGGAGTGCATTTTTTGACTCTTCAGTCTATGCATGGCCGATTCCACCACCATGGAATGGTGTGGTAGTTGTGCCTTTTGGAACCCGGGGCTCTTGCGGACTCGATAAATGGAATCGACCCGCTTGCTTAACACCGGCGACGACGCTGGGCTCTCCCACATGCGGAAGAGAAGCCGTTCCAGCATGGGAGGAACCGGTACAATAAAGGCCTCCTTTGGGGGAGAGTCATATTGGAGGGCATCGAGTTCTTCGACTCGAGGCTCCTCCTCGGGATCCGCAGGGAAGGCCAAGGCTTTGGCCATATCCCTCATGAAGTCCGAGAACCGGGTATCCTCCGGGGGGGACCGTCTCCGAGGTTCGGACTCGGGGGAGTCCGAAGGGACACACCGAGTCCGAAAGGAACCAGGTGACTCTTCGTCCTCAGATTCCCAGGCCGACTCCTCGGAGGAGGAGTCGACCGGCTCCGGTCGGGCGGGCACTGATGCCATCCGCCCCGACGCCGAGGGAGTCGGCGTCGACGACCTCGGTCCCGAACGGGAGGCCGAAGGAGACCTCGACCGAGGATCGACTCGAGCCCTCATGGACTCGAGGATCGGCTCGGTCTCCGGGGTCGATTTGGAGGTCGACGTCCCGGCGGTCAGGGCAGAAGCGCCAGCGAGGCCAGCGATCAATGCCCGCTGCTGATCCAAGAAGGCAGACAAACTGCACTCCAAGGCCATCAACCTGAGTCCGAGCTCAGGAGACAAAGCAGCCCCCGACTCGGGCCCCGACGGCGTCGGGTCCTTCGGAGGCAAGTCCACGAGGACAACAGTACTTACGTGAGCAGGCAAGTCCACCTCGAGTCGAGGATGTTTTGACGGCCTCTCCGACTCCAAGGACCCGGGACGGGAATCGGGGCTATGCGACCTGGCCCTCGAGGAACCAGAAGCGTCCACCGATCCCGCCCTCGCGGGTTTCTTCTTCCGATGATGCTCCCGGGTAGGAGACCCCCTTTCAGAGGAACTCCGACGATGCTCAGGACCAGAGTCCCGAGATGTCGAAGCCTCTGACGAGGTCCGAGCCCGGCCGGAGTCAGAGAAGATACGCTCCCGCTGGTGCTGCCGACTCCTCAATGCTTTTGAGGACATTTTGCCGCATGGCTCGCAGATCATGGGGTCATGATCTGGGCCGAGGCAGCGGAGGCAGAAGTCATGAGTGTCTGTAAGAGACATAAGTTTCTTACAGAGGTCACACTTTTTGAAACCACTGGCCGCCATCGGGGGGAAAAAGGGCCCCTGCGAGGTCGAACGACCGGGCAGCCAGGGAAAAAGGAAAAAAAGCGCGAAATCTGTCACGAAGGACAAAAAAACGAAAAATAAAGGACGGACTCGCAAACGGCGTCGCGAGTCCGGGCGGGAAAAGAACCGGCGTCGAACCGAAGAAAAAAACAGAGAAAAAATAGAGAAAAATCAACTTTTCTGCGGGGATTCACAGGCAACGTCTGTAGGGCTCCGCGGAAAAAAGAAGACTGAGCAAGATGGCACCCTTGGGCGGGAAGAGGACCGCGTATGCGCACTGCAATTCCCAAAGGCTTTGTTTGAAAGCTGGGGAAAATTGCTCCGCGAGGGCTCCGTCGGCGCCGACGTCACCCATATGTGAGGACTGACTTCCTCCTTGGTCCTGGAGAACACTTCTATCCATGTTCTTCTCGTCTACTGCCAACTCCAGACTTTGCTCCTTTCACCTTGGTACTTCCTTATGCCTGGAACCAACTACCTGAGTCTGTATATGAGGCTTCTTCTCTGGCCCTTTTCAAATCCAGGCTGAAAACTCACCTCTTCATTGCCTCTTTTGGATCCTAATCCCCTTTGTGTTTCCTTATCATTCCTCATATATGTATCTTTGTCCACAGCTGCTGTGCTGTTTGTCTTGACTAGATTTAAACTCTGATGAGCAGGGACTATCTTTTACATGTGTCTATGCAGCTCTGCATATGCCTTGTAACGCTATACAAATGATCAGTAGTAGTAATGTGGTGGATGGGTCTTTATATGCATACATTAGATGGCCACTATTCTTCATATCAATGGTGCATACTTTCGGTGTGGAGATATACAGGGGCAGAGCACATATTTATATATGTAAGTTATAAAACAGAATAACTTAAGAGCATGCTTTACAAATTTAGGTGTGGACATTTACATGAACCATAAGGCTGGCTTAAGTGCTTGTCCTTAGATTTGTTGTGCATATCCCACTACTTACACCCCTATTTTATAAAGTTAGATACATGCAGATTTGACTTTGTGAAATAACCACAATAGGCAAATGGTAACCAGCACATTAAGAGACTTTATAAAATTCACATAGAAAACAGCAGATAAAATCTATGTGAGCTATCCAGTCTGCCCATTCATAAGAACTATTAAGTTCTCAGAGAGGAAAGGATTGGGGGGGGGGGGGGGAAGTGTGCGTGTCGGAAGCTTGCACAGTTCATCTGTTCTGTAGTGGGTGGGTAAGTGGGGCCTTGTGTGCCTATTTGAATGACTGAGTGAAGCTTGCATGGCTGCTGCCTCTGCTGTATTTATTCTGAAGTGGGTGGGTGGGGGCGGGCTGGCTGGGTGGGTGGGTCAAGTGATGCGTGTGTGTGTCTGAAGCTCGCACAGTTGCTGTGTTACACCTATTCCAGGGTAGGTATGTGTGGGGTGTGGAAAGCTTGCACTGCTGCTACATGCGCTGTAGTCACTCTGTGGTGGGGTTATGTTAATGTGAAGCTTGTACAGCTGGTGACTCTGCTGTTCCTCATCTGAGGTGGAGAATTGCCTTTTTCCACAACCCAAATTTAAATGAGAAGCTGCAGAAAAAACACGCACCGGCCAGGTCGGAGCAATGCTGGGTCAAGGAGATCAGGTCGGTTTGTAGCTCCGATGACAAAAACATTGGCACTGGAATGAAGTCCATCAAGCTCGGACATCATCTGTGACACAACCCTGTGACAGAGAAAGGAGAGGAGAGAGACCAAGTTACAAACTTGTGACAGACACAATAATTCATCCCCACATCTCCTATCATATGCTCAGACACACTGCAATTCGGTCCTGTGCCTTGGGTTATAGTGAAAATAGTAACCTCTGATTTTTCTTTGGCGATACAAACAAAATGCAACCAAGCAGCTGTGCAAACTGGAAATTAAGCATGCGGTGTTATTCCCAGCCAGGGAATCAATCAGTGTTTTTACAAAGCGGGATGACAGTTCAGTCTATAGAACAAGCTCAAAGGTACTCTGGCGTGTAAACTTTGGGATTACTTAAGTTTTGGTGCTAAATTTTTAATTGGCATAGAATTATATATATTAAATATCTGCTAGAGAAACTTGCACTATGAATGAGCAGAAGATAAGAAAGAATTAAGTCAGATAGAAATTCCATGCACAGTGAGGAGGAATATCATCCACCCCAGGGATCTGGTAGACTGCTGAGGTGCTGATGCAGAAAGAGTGCGCCTTAGGGCTTTGAGCTAAAGCTCAGTGAGGGTTTGAGACTTTTTGGTGCAGAAGCAAAGCGGATTACAAATATAAATACAAGTCAAGGAAAGGAAAACGCCACCATAAATTAACAGGAACAAGGAAACCAGAAAGAGAGACAGATAGTAGAGGTATGGAGGTGGGAGAGGAGGCGGCAGGTTAGCTTAGATCCCAGACAACTTAGGCTCTGTATGCCCAAGAAAAAAAGGTGCACCTTGAATTCGGCCTTAAAAAAAGGAGGGTTTGAGGCAAGGAACTCCATAAACTGGGCACACAGAAATAAAATGCAGAGTGGCGTGTAGATTCTAAATGGGCTTTACTGAGAGGTGGAATATGTAATCTGTTGTCATGGAGAGAACAGAGAACACTAGGCGGAGTGTAAAATGTAAGAAATGTAGGCAGATAAGCAGGAGAGCCAGTAAGAGAGGACCTTGTGCGCAAGAATCAAAAACCTGTATTGGACACATGCTGATACTGGTTGCCACTGGTGGTGTTTAAGGAGCAGGGTAATATGACCGAATTTATCTGCAAAAGTTAGTATGCGAACAGTGGTATTTTGAGCTGCTCCCTGATATGGCAAGAAAACAATGAAAATGGGCTTTGTGCAAAAGAAGTGCACAAAAATGGGAGAGCATGCCATGGGCACATGCACATGGGTCTGCATTAGGGGCAGATATATTTGGCACACCAAAAAGCTATAATAGGCATCCTGAGGATGCATGCTTATACATCCCCGCATGTGCTAGAATGCTCTTCTGTGCATAAGTTTTGCAATAATAAATTTATGTGCAGAGGATAGCATTCCAACACATACACGGATGTATGCATATGCAACTCTGAAGAACGGATTCACTATTTTTGTAAATACCAATTTTGTTAACAATTCAGCATTTGTTTATTCCAGCACATCTCCCCCTCAATGCCTCTTCAAGAAAGCCAGAAAATGTGGGTCCTGTATGCTTGAGGTAAGGAGAAGAAACAGGCAAAATTCCTCACTGGTGCCGATCACAGAACAATGAGCTAACCCTTTACTCCTCCTTCAGACCCTTTGTTTCAATCCCATCATTATGTTCAGCCTCCTGGTCTTTTGAGCACTTCTCTGCATCAGCACTAAATAGCTAATTATTACCATGTACATAAATACTCTGTGCACTAATATCCACCCGAGGCTTTGTGCACAGTTAACTCATTTTCACACTGACCGCCTGAGGTAGTTCACGAAATCATATACTAATGCCAAGCCAACCTGTTCGCAAAACCTAGTTCACTTTCTTAAATCGGCCCCTCAATGTGTGAAAATAAAATGGGAGATTTCAACTGCCCCAATATCAACCGGAAAGTGGAGTAGCAGAGGTTCCTAACGTCGGTCCTCGGGGAACCCCAGTCCCGTCAGGTTTTCAGAATACCCACAATGAATATGCATGAGATAGATCGGCATACAATGGAAGCAGTGCATGCAGATCTCTCTCAAGCATATTCATTGTGGGTACTCTGAAAACCTGACTGGCCTGGGGTTCCCCGAGGACTGGGTTGGGAACCACTGAGAGCATCTGCCTAATACCCAGAAGATCAAGGGTTTGATTCCCACTGGCACTCCTTGTGACCTTGGGCAAGTCACTTTACCCTCCACTGCCTCGGAAGAAAAGGCCTGGCAATCTACTTCCAGTAATACATTGCCAAGAAAATCCAGAGGCAGTTGGGTCACCAGGAGTCAGCACCGACTTGACAGCAAAAAAAAAAATATCAACTGGGCAAATGTCTCACCAGGACATGCTAAGGAGGTGAAGTGTTTAGATGCCATAAACACCTGTTTCACAGAGCAACTGGTCTCTGGAACCAAAGAAGGGGAGGGAGGGGCTATTTTTGATCTAGTTCTCAATGGAAGGCCAAATCAGGTGTAGAGACTAAAAGCTGTGAAGCAGTATGGAAGAAACCATAATATAACCAAACCTGAGATAATCACTGGAGGAACAGTAAAGACACTAAGATAAATTTAGATAAATAGAGGGAAATTTAAATACGCAGTTACAAGCAGGGCTTAATTTGCAGATGACAAGGAAGAGACCGACTTGGATTTAGTGGCTGTTAGAGACATGGTTCATTGAGAACCATGACTGGGATGTAATTATACCAGGCTATAATGTATTCAGGAAGGACAGGGTAGGAAGAAGGTGAAGAGGCATGGCGTTATATGTAGAAAATAATATTTGAGCTATGGAATTACAGGATGTGTGGCACTGTGGGTTAAACTAGAAGGAGAGAATGGAGCATCCATTTCCATCGGTGTGATACAAAGACCTCCTTCACAGGCAGAGTTAATCAAAGACATTCGAGTATAGCGTAGTTACTCACCTGTAACGGGTGTTCTCCAGGAGCAGCAGGAATCAGTCCTCACATATGGGTGACGTCGGCGCCGACGGAGCCCTCGCGGAGCAATTTTCCCCAGCTTTCAAAGAAAGCCTTTGGGAATTGCAGCGCGCATGCGCGGTCCTCTTCCCGCCCAAGGGTGCCATCTTGCTCAGTCAGATGACATAGCTAAAAGACAGCAAAAATTAGCAAAAACAAAAGCATATAACTGCAACTCCAAGGGGAGGGGGGAGGGTTGTGAGGACTGATTCCTGCTGCTCCTGGAGAACACCTGTTACAGGTGAGTAACTACGCTTTCTCCAGGACCAAGCAGGAAGTCAGTCCTCACATATGGGACTCCCAAGCTTAAGGCTACCGGAGACCCTAAGCACAAAAATGAGCTCCCTCTAGCTCAGCAGCACAGAAGGAAGGAATCTTCTCTGAATACGTCTCCAACCGGTAGCCCAACATCCGGGATGGAGGGTAGGAGTTGCCTATACCTCGAAGAGGTTACGGAGGACTGCCTGTCCGAAAGCACTGTCCCTGTGGGACTCCCTCTCCAGGCAGTAATGGGCTGCAAAAGTCTGGCTTGAAGACCAAGTAGCGGCCCTGCAGATGTCTGCCAACGGAACAGAGCGGAGGTAAGCCACTGACGTAGCCTTCGCCCGAACACGATGAGCGGTGACGCTACCTTCCAGCACGAGGCCCGCAGCCTTGTAAGCCCAAGCGATGCAGTCCGCAATCGAGATGGACGGAGTACGCTTGGAGACAGGGAGCCCCAACTTGTTGGGGTCATAAGACACGAAGAGCTGAACCGCCCTTCGGTGCTCCCGCGTACGGTCCAGGTAGAAGTTCAGCGCCCTTCTACAGTCCAGGGTATGCAGGACCATTTCAGCTCGGCTGGAGTGTGGCCTGGGAAAGTAGGTCGGAAGTACCACCTCCTGGTTGATGTGAAAAGGGGAAACCACTTTAGGAAGAAACTTAGGGTGAGTCCGTAGGACTACCCGGTTCTTGTAGAACCTAGTGTAAGGAGGATCAGATACCAGGGCCTGCAGCTCACTAACGCGTCTAGCAGAAGTGAGGGCCACCAAGAACAAGGTTTTCCAGGAAAGAAAACGAAGAGGACAGGTAGCCATAGGCTCAAAAGGCAGACAGGTAAGCCGCTGTAAAACCACATTGCGCGAAATCTGTCACGAAGGACAAAAAAACGAAAAATAAAGGACGGACTCGTAACCGGCGTTGCGAGTCCGGGCGGGAAAAGAACCGGCGTCGAACCGAAGAAAAAATAGATAAAAATAGAGGAAAATCAACTTTTCTGGGGGATTCACAGGCAACGTCTGTAGGGCTCCGCGGAAAAAATAAGACTGAGCAAGATGGCACCCTTGGGCGGGAAGAGGACCGCGCATGCGCGCTGCAATTCCCAAAGGCTTTCTTTGAAAGCTGTTGAAAATTGCTCCGCGAGGGCTCCGTCGGCGCCGACGTCACCCATATGTGAGGACTGACTTCGTGCTTGGTCCTGGAGAATGCTATGATACAAAGACCTCCTTCACAGGCAGAGTTAATCAAAGACATTCGAGTATTGCTATGATACAAAGACCTCCTTCACAGGCAGAGTTAATCAAAGACATTCGAGTATTGCTATGATACAAAGACCTCCTTCACAGGCAGAGTTAATCAAAGACATTCGCAGTATTGCTATGATACAAAGACCTCCTTCAGAGGCAGAGTTAATCAAAGACATTCGAGTATTGCTATGATACAAAGACCTCCTTCACAGGCACAGTTAATCAAAGACATTCGCAGTATTGCTATGATACAAAGACCTCCTTCACAGGCAGAGTTAATCAAAGACATTCGCAGTATTGCTATGAAAGCAGAGGTGCTGCTGATAGGGGATTTCAATATGCCGAATGTTGACTGGCACATCCCTGCTGCGGTGTCAACTAGAAGTAAGGAGATCCTGGATTCTCTACAGGGAGAACCACTCTGACAACTGATAAAGCGTACTTGTTCACCTGTAACAGATTATCTTTGGGAACAGCAGTAATCAGTCTTCACATGTGGTGAATTTCACAGACGAAGCCTGTGGAGGAACGCTCCCCAGCGTCCAATAGGAAAGCTTTTGGGAGCACTCCACTGTGCCTGCAAGCCTGCCTTCCCGCCGTTCCAAATCCTCTTCTCAGTTGGGTTTGTAGCTGAGAAGAATAAAAATAAACATAGAAATATGACGACAGAAAAAGACCACATGGCCTATCTAGTCTGTCCTTCCATATCAACTACAACAGTCCCCTTTTTTCCTTTAGAGACCCTCTGTGTTTGTCCCATGCTTTTTTTAAATTCAGATACTGTCCTCATCTTTACCGCCTCCACTGGGAGACTATTCCACGGATCCACTACTCTTTCCGTAAAGAAATATTTTCGCATATCACTCCTGAATCTACCCCCTTCACCCTCATCCCATGTCCCCTCGTAGGAAAACTTGCTTTCAATTGAAAGAGGCTCTTCCCCCTGTACATATCACCTCTATCCCGCCTTTCCTCTAAGGTGTACATATTAAGATTCTTAAGTCTGTCCTCATATGCTTTATAATGAAGACCACTAATCATTTTAGTAGTCACCCTCTGTACTGACTCCATCCTGTTTATATCCTTTTGAAGGTGCAGTCTCCAGAATTGCACACTATACTCCAAATGAGGTCGCACCAAAGACTTATACAGAGGCACTATCACCTCCTTTTTTCTCCTAGCCATTCCTCTCCACATACACCCAAGCATCCTTCTAGCTTTTGCAGTCACCTTTTCTACTTCACCCTCTACACTATATTGCTCCCTTGGATTGCTGCAGCCCAAATGCATGACCTTGCATTTTTTAACATTAAATTCCAGCTGCCAAATTCTAGACCATTCTTCAAGCTTAGCTAGATCCCTCCTCATGTTATCTATACCTTCCTGGGCATCTACTCTATTGCAGATTTTGGTATCATCCGCAAAGAGGCAAACCTTACCCGACAGCCCTTCCGCTATATCACTAACAAAGATGTTAAAAAGATCAGACCAAGGACAGATCCCTGGGGCACACCACTGGTAACGTCCTTCTCCTCAGAGTGAACTCCATTTACCTGTACTCTTTGTCACCTCCCATATAACCAATTTCTAACCCAAGCAGTAACTTTAGGGTCCATCCCTAGGGTGCTCAGTTTGTTTATAAGTCGCCTTTGAGGAACGGTGTCACAGGCTTTACTGAAATCTGAATCCTCCAGCTCCTAGGGGAGAAGGGCTGGTTGTGAAGACTGATTCCTGCTGTTCCCGGAGATCACCTATTACAGGTGAGTAACTACACTATCTCCAGGAACAAGCAGGAATGCAGTCCTCACATATGAGACTCACTACCTCCCAGTTACCAGATTGGTATGGAGGGGGGTGGGGGTGGGGGGAGAAGAGTATTGTGAATCCTGAGGCAAAAAAATGGGTAGCTGAAGACTCTGGAGGAGTTTTGGGCCATTGGACTCAATTCCAGGAGGCAATACTCCCCCAATGATGATCTGGTATCTTGTAGAAGTCCGGGACGGAGGGTAGGAGTTGAGTTTAAGTCCCAAAGAGGTGCTGGAGTATAGTTTGGCCAAAGACAGCGTCCTGATGGGAGTCTCTGTCAAGACAGTAGTGTGCAGCAAAAGTCTGAATGGAGGACCAGGTAGCTGCCCGGCAGATGTCCTCAATGGCTACTGAACAGAGATGAGCTATGGATGTTGCCATAGTCCTTACATTAATGAGCTGTGACATGACCCTCTGAGAGTCCTGCTTGTGCAGAAGCAAAAGAAATGCAATCTGCTACCCAGCTAGAGAATGTTTTGTCACCAGTAGGCCCAAGTGACTAGGATCTAAGGAAATGAATAATTGTGACGATTTCCTGTGAGCTTTAGATCTATCCAAATAGTAGGTCAGCATTCGCTTGCAATCAGTATGTAGCACTGCTTCAGGCCAAGACCCATGCAGTCTAAAGAAGAAAATCGGAAGGAATACCAACTGGATTAGGTGGAAGGAGGAAACCATATTCAGGAGGAAATGCAGACAGGTATGCAGAGCCACTTTGTCATGGTGGAAACGAGTATAGGGGGATCCACCACAAAAGCTTGCAGCTCACTGATGCGGTGAGCTGAAGTGAGGGCAATAAGGAAGATGACTTTCCAAGATAGAAACTTCAGTGACGTGGTGGCTAAAAGTTCAAAAGGTGGCTTCAGAAGCTGCGCCAGAACCACTTTCAGATCCCAGGCCACCAGCACTGAGGTGAACTTTCACTGAGTTAGTTTTAAGATTTGTCAAGGATAAGTGGAGAAAATATTGTAGATGCTACTCCATCGGGCAAGAAAAGGGGTCAATGTCCTTTCGGGAGCAAACCTATGCCATTTTAAGGCATAAGATCACTGGGTGGAATCCTTACGAGATGCCAGGACAACCTTGACTACCTGTGATAGCTTAAGGTCGGCGAGCACTAGCCCTTCAACAGCCATGATGTCAGGCAAAGGGAGTCAAGATTGCGATGGAGGAGCATCACTTGGTCCTGAGAGAGAGGTCGTGTTCACACCCAGATTGAGTGGCCGAGACTACGCAAGGCGAAGCAGCAGAGGAAACCACAGTTGATAGGGCCAAAAGGGGGCTATGAGAATCATCGAGCTCCTGTCGGCCAGTAGCTTGAACAGCATCTTGGGTATCAAGGAAATGGGAAGGAATGCATAGAGCAATCTCTTTCCCCGATGGAAAAGGAAGGCGTCCGGGGCCTGTTAGAAACATAGAAACATGACAGCAGAAAAAGACCACATGGCCTATCTAGTCTGCCTTCCATATCAACTACAATAGTCCCCTTTTTACCTTTAGAGATCCTCTGTATTTCTCCCATGCTTTTTTGAAATCAGATACTGTCCTCGTGTCCACCACCTCCACTGGGAGACTATTCCCACACATCTACCACTCTTTCCATAAAGAAATATTTCCGCATATTACTCCTGAGTCTATCCCCTTTCACCCTCATCCCTTTTCCCCTCATTGCAGAGCTTGCCTTCAATTGAAAGAGACCCTCCAGTGCATTTATGCCACAGAGATATTTAAAAGTCTCTATCATATTGCTCCTATCCAGCCTGTCCTCTAAAGTATACATATTAAGATCTTTAAGTCTGTCCTCATATGCTTCATAACAAAGACCTCTAACCATTTCAGTAGCCACCCCCTGCACCAACCCCAGCTTGGAGTGGAGTAGCCTAATGCTTAGAACAAAGAGATGAGGGTTTGATTCCCACTAGCACTCCTTGTGCAAGTCACTTAACATTTCATTGCCTGAGAAAATTCAAGTTATCAATGTCCCTGTTTAATGTACATAACCAAGCTTGAAGTTACAATTTTAACCACTTTGATTGAAATGATAAAGTAGTATAAAAAAAAAGGTTAAATAAAATATATCTTTTTGAAAATGCAGTCTCCCGAACTGCACACAACATTCCAAATGAGGTCGCACCAGAGACTTATACAGAGACATTATCACTGCCTTTTTTCTGCTGGCCGTCCCTCTCCCTATACACCCTAGCATCCTTCTGGCTTTTGCAGTCACTTTTTCTACCTATTCAACTACTTTAAGATCGTCAGACCTAGATCCTGCTCCTCTTTTGTGGACTGAAGTAACTCCCCCCCCCTTACACCGTAAAGTTCCTTTGGAGATTTGCAATCTAAATGCACGACCTTGCATTTTTTAGCATTAAATTTCAGTTGCCAAATTCTAGACCATTCTTCAAGCTTAGCTAGATCCCTCCTCATGTTACTAACTCCTTCCTGTGTGTCTACTCTGTTGCAGATTTTGGTATCACCCGCAAACAAGCAAATCTTACCTGACAGTCCTTCCACAATATCACTAACAGATATTAAACAGAATCGGACTAAGGACAGATCCCTGTGGCACACCACTGGTAACCTCCTCCTCAGAGCAAGCTCCATTTACCTGTACCCTTTGTCGCCTCCCACTCAACCAATTTCTAACCCAGCCAGTAACTTTAGATTATATCCCTAGGGTGCTCAGTTTGTTTATAAGTCGCCTGTGTGGAATGGTGTCAAAGGTTTTACTGAAATCTGAAAAACACCACATCTAGGGCTCTTCCTCTGTCCAAATCCTTGGTCACCCAAGTCAAAGAAATCTATCAGATTTATCTAACAAGACGTGCCTCTGATCAATGCATGCTGCCTCGGATCCTGCAATCCACTGGGACTCCAGAAACTTCACTATTCTGTCCTTTAGTAGTCTTCCCAATAATTTACTAACCAGCTTCTCAATGTCATCCTTACGACCGCTTCTGTGTAAAGGGACCACATGTGACATTTTTTAGTCCTCCAGCACCGCTCTTGACGCCAAAGAGGCATTGAAAAGGTCAGACAGTGGAGCTGCTAGAGCATCCCCAAGTTCCCTCAGTATTTTTGGATGTATTCCATCTGGACCCATGGATTTGTCTACTTTTAGTTTAGCTAGTTCCACATGAACTCAGTCTACTGAAAATCGTTCGAGATCCCAGCCACTCCAGTTCCTATTTGTGGGTATTTACTGAGGTCCTGCTCCTGGCCCTTCATCTGTTGGTGCAGGAACGGAAACCTGAACAGAAGAGTGAAAGTTGTGTGTTTTGTGGAATGGCACAAAGATCTATGAGTGGGGTTCCCCACTTCTGAAAAATCCGAGCAGCCGTCTATCGATGCAAGGTCTAGTCATGTGGACGAAAGATACGGCTTAACCTGTCTGCTAGGACACCGAGTTCCCTCGGAAGGTACACCGCTCTGTGGTAGATGGGGTGGGAGATGGCATATGACCTAGATTGGCCACTGTTGGAAACAGAATACTGGGCTTGATGGACCTTGGTCTGACCCAGTATGGCATATCTTATGTTCTTATGTTCTTAAAATGGCAACTTGGTTGTCCTTTCTGACTAGAACAGGTTGCTCCCATAGTTAGGGCTGAAAAACCCAAAGAGCATTTGTCAGCCCCCTTGGTATTAGCAGGTTGAACTGCAGGGCAGATTCCGGTTTTGTCCATAGTCCCTGTGTGGTCAGATGGTACATATGTGCCCCCCAATCCAGCGTCATCAGGGTTCACAGAGGTGGAGGCATCTGAAAAGGTGACCAGATGAGTAGGTTTTGTGGGAGACACCAACACTGAAGGGATTTGATCACTTGAGGGATGATGTGGATCTTGTCTCTGAGACAACCCTTCACTTGCGTTCACTGAGAAGACTGAGTCCATTGTGCTTGTTGCATGAGCAATCAAGCTTAGGGAACAACATGGATTGTGGAGGCCATGTGTCCTAATAGTCGTAGCATCTCTTAAGCTGTTACCCAACTTTGCTGTTGATTCCCCTTTGCTAGCTCAATGAGATGGGCACAGTGATCCTGTGGGAGGAAAAAGAGGGATGCCTTCATGAAATACAAGAGATCACAGAGAGAGGAAGGCAGGCATCTAATATTTGGAAAAACAGAGAAGCTAGCAAAGTAGTCAGGAAAGCAAAGATTCAAAAAGAGGAAGAAATAGCTAATATAATAAAATGGGGGGATAAGACATTTTTAAGATAGGTTAGTGAGAAGAGGAAGGGCAAAAGAGTATTGTCAGACTCAAGGGTGAAGGGGATGAATATATAGAAACTGATGAGAATAAAGCAGAATTGCTTAACAAATATTTCTGTTCTGTGTTCACAGATGAAGAACCAGGAACAGGACTTCAGAAAACACCCACAAACAGAAGCGAGGGACATCTTGAAGAATTTTCAATAGACTGTTTGTGAGAAACTAGTTAAACTTAAAGTAGACAAAGTGATGGGACCAGATGGGATACACCCTAGAATACTGAGGGAACTTGGGGATGTTCTAGCAGCAACACTGACTGACCTTTTCAATTCCTTGGAGTCGGGAGTGGTGCCAAAGGACTGGAGAGGCGCTCATGTGGTCCCTTTACACAAAAGCAGAAGTAAGGATGTAGTTGAAAACTACAGGCCGGTTAGTTTAACTTTGGTGATGAGTAAACTATTGGAAACGCTGCTGAAAGAGAAAATAGCGAGGTTTCCGGAGTCCAGCGGATTACAGGATTCGAGGCAGCATGGATTCACCAGAGGCAGGTCTTGTCAGGCACATCTGATAGATTTCTTTGACTGGGTGACCAGGGAGTTGGACCGAGAGAGAGCCCTAGATGTGGTATATTTAGATTTCAGTAAAGCCTTTGACACTATTCCTCACAGTTAACTTATAAACAAACTGAGCACCCTAGGGATGGACCCTAAAGTTACTGCTTGGGTTAGAAATTGGTTGAGTGGGAGGCAACAAAGGGTACAGGTAAATGAAGCTCACTCTGAGGAGAAGGAAGTTACCAGTGGTATGCCCCAGGGACCAGTCCTTTGTCCGATTCTTTTTAACATCTTTGTTAGTGATATAGTTTCGGGTAAGGTTTGCCTCTTTGCGGATGTTACCAAAATCTGCAATAGAGTAGACACCCAGGAAGGTGTAGATAACATGAGGAGGGATCTAGCTAAGCTTGTGGAATGGTCTAGAATTTGGCAGCTGGGATTTAATGTTAAAAAATGCAAGGTCATGCATTTGGGCTACAGCAATCCAAGGGAGCGATATAGTACAGTATTTATTTATTTTATTTATTTAACCAGTTTCTATACCACCTTATCCTTCAATCAAAGCAATTAGTATAAGTAATAGTAAGGGGGTGAAGTACTTTTGTCCACTAAAGAAGAGCGGGACCTCAGTGTGGTTGTGTCTGATGATCTTAAAGTAGCTAAACAGGTAGAAAAGGCAACAGCAAAGCTAGGAGGATGCTTGTGTGCATAGGGAAGAGGAATGACTAGCAGAAAAAAGGAGGTGATAGTGCCTCTGTATAAGTCTTTGGTGCGAACTCATTTGGAGTATTGTGTGCAATTCTAGAGACCACCGCACCTTCAAACGGATATAACAGGATGGAATCAGTAGAGAGGATGGCTACTAAAATGGTTAGTGGTCTTCGTAATAAAGTATATGAGGACAGACTTAAGGATCTTAATATGTACACCTTAGAGGAAAGGCGGGATAGAAGTGATATGATTGAGATGTTTAAATTCTTCCGTGGCATAAATGCACAGGGGGAGAGCCTCTTTCGATAGAAAGCAAGTTCTGCTATGAGGGGACACGGGATGAGGATGAAAGGGGATAGATTCAACAGTGATTTGCGGAAATATTTCTTTATGGAAAGAGTGGTGGATCTGTGGAATAGTTTCCCAGTGGAGGTGGTAGAGATGAGGACGGTATCTGAATTCAAAAAAGGATGGGACAAACAGGGGATCTCTAAAGGAAAAAAGGGGACTGTTGCAGTTGTTGATATGAAAGGACAGACTAGATAGGCCATGTGGTCTTTTTCTGTCATTTTTCTAGGAATTTGTTGGTTGCGTAGGTTGAGGATGGATCCTAGGCCCCCTGTTCTTTCTGGCATGAGGAAGTACCTGGAGTAGAACCCCTTGCCCTTGAGATGGTGGGGCACCGATTCCACTGCTTTGTCCTCGAGAAGGCCTGCCAACTCCTTCAGTAGAAGGTTCCAGTGAAGGGGAGACCTGAGGGGCTCTCCCGGAAAGCAAGGGGGAGGCATCTGAGTCAGGTGGAGGTAACCCTCCCTGACTACCCCTTTAGTGCCCAGGAGTCAGTGGTGATGGTCAACCACCTCTGGGCATAGAGTGTCAGACATCCCCCTGTGGGCTGCTGATATCCTTGGGGTAGATAGGCTATGCTCAAGGAGTCAAAAACGCCCCCCTGGCTGGGCCAAGCCGGTGCCTGGTGTTTTGGAGCCTTCTGCTTACGAGGGCCATGCCCGTATCCCTGGGCATGCTGACCCTGTTGGGGAGCTGGGGAGGCCCGAAAAGGTGGGTAGTTTCTGTAAGCAGCTCCCTTCCTCGGGTAAAAGGACTTTTTACCCGAGCCCTTCAGTCGGGGACGGGCAGCAGTCTTTTTGGAGAGCCTGGTCCTAGTCATGAACTCGGTCTCCAGCTTGGCAGCCTTGTCGGTCATGGGTTTGCCAAGGAAGTTCTCTTCTTGGCAGGGGACATCAACCAATTTGTCCTGAACCCACTGCTTGAGGTCAGACAACTGTAGCCAAGCTTGGTGGCATGCACCGATGCCTGCTGCCGCTACTCCAGCCGCCGACTCGAACCCGTCATAGGCCACTCAAGACATGAACTTGGAGCATGCACGGACTGCCTTGACCAGGTTCTTGAACCGCTGCAAGGGTTCCTCAGAGAGACAAGTTGAGAACCCAGCAAGTTCTTTCAACAGGTCTCTCAGGTACTGTGATGCAGCAGACCAGTAGGGCTTAGGAAAAAATGTTTTAAACCTGAAAAAAGACATGCACAAGCTGCATTATTCGCAGGAGCCTGATAGGGGAAGCAAGAGGGACCTCTGGAAGACTGAGGATCCACGCCCTACAGGGTGTAACCTAAAGCCAGCCAGCCTCCAATCCAGGAAGGGAGGAACTCCTTTTAAAGGAAGTCAGGAGGACTGGAGAAGAAGACAGACACCTCAGGACCGGAAAGCACAGGCACAGCCGGACTGGAAGGCACAGCAGGACTGGAAAGGCAGAAGTAGCGGTAAAGCCGGGAGCAGCAAGGAAGGCAGCAGAGAGGTTGCAGGGTCTTCAGAAGCCGGAGGAGCGGCAGGAGCTGCCGGAGTGGCAGAAACTGCAGAAGCTGGAGAAACTGCAGAAGCTACAGACACTGCTGGAGTGCGGGAAAGAGGTACAGGCCAAAGGAACCTGAAAGGCCAAAGAATCCAGAAGGGTCCAGGAGATTCAGGTACACGGAAGCTGCACTGTGAATGCTGTAGGCAGAACCCAAGCCATATTGCTGAATCAAGGCAGAATATTACCAGGAGTAGGCCACAAGCCTCGTCCCAGAGGAAGAAGCAGGAGTTACAAGGTAACCCATACTGTATTGAAGATAGTCCACAGAAGGTTAGCGCATGGAAAGGACAAGAAATAGAAGCTCCCTGTACATGTCCCACTTCGCAAGAGAAAAGGTATGAAAAGTTTTTATTGAATAAGAAACTTTTAAGTAGACCTGCTTTGCATGAAGGGCATGGAAGTCCTTGGAAGAAAGAAAGATGTTCACATTGTAAAAATGCTTGTGGCCGACGCCCCACGCTAAACTCTAGACACTGGGAGGTCATTCAGCATTTGAGGGAGAAACCTGACTATAGCTTGCCAGGAACTGTTGACTCCAGCTCAGATACATTGCAGGAGGAGCCGATGCAAGTGGAAGAGGTAGAGTCCTTGTCAGAAGAAGAAATGGATTGCAGCTATTGTATTACGGGCAGCGTGGAATGCTTGTACAACCAGTGAGCTTTAAAACCGGTGTAAACAGGAATGCTTGTTTTGTAACCTTTTTCTGTGAAGAGAACAGTTTTTCTTTTGAACATGAGTTGTTATTTTTCTATCCTGATGTAAGGATATTTCTGTTGGTGTTTGAAGCCGATCCTTTGAACCTTTGTGCAAACGAGGGAAATAAAGCCTTATTTTTCCCTACACTCTATGACCTTTTGTTCTTTGGGTATTTTTGGTATTCAGGACGCTACCAGGGCTATACAACCCTGGGCCCTAGAAACAAACACATACCAAACCCAACTTTACTTTTATTTATGTCCGACCCGTCTTGGATCCTATTAACCACCAGGGCGGCATTGTGACAGTACATGCCCATGAACAGCTAGTAGGGCCTGGATATGACCAATGAGCATTGAGCCTTGGTAGCACTTTCTACCAAGGGCATCCATGGTGTGGGCCTCCCTGCCAGGGGGCACCAAGGAGTGCATCTTCTGGCTTTTCAGGCGACGCATAGCCGACTCCACCACCATGGAGTTATGTGGCAGCTGTGACTTTTGGAAGCCCAGACTCCGGTGGAGGACTCGGTACATCAAGTCGAACCATTTGCTCACCACCGGTACTGAAGCTGTTGTCTCCCACATCCAGAATATCAGCCGTCCCAGGATGGGAGGAATGGACACCAGGAGCGATTCCCTTGGAGGAGCCTCATACTGGAGAATTTCCAAGTCATCCGCCCGAAGGTCCTCCTCTGACTTGGTAGAGAATGCCAGGGCCTTTGACATATCCTTGACAAAATCAAGGAAGCCCATATTCTCCAGTGGGGACTGCCATCGAGGCTCCGAGATGGGAGAGTTAGATGGGACGTCGTGTTAGTGATGGGTCTCGGGGACTCCTAGTCCTCCATCTCCCACTAGCTAGCTCTCTGACTGGGAGCTCTTAAAAGGGTTTTTTGTATATTTTTTAAAGCAAGGTTACTTTCTTTTTGCTGCTTTAGGGGAACTTTCCATGAGCACAGTAGGTTGCTGAACTCCAGTTACCTCCTCAGGTTTAGAAACTGCTAACACCTAATCAGGAGTTAGTGGGCCTGTTTCCTGAGTGCAGTTGAAGCCTGCATAAAAGGCTCCAGTGTCCTGCCCTTTTGAGGCTTTCCTAACCAGGGCTCCACAGATCAAACAAACAGTAAGGATTTGAGGGGGAACTTTCCTTGAGCACAGTAGGTTGCTGAACTCCAGTAACCTCCTCAGGTTTAGAAACTGCTAATACCTAATCTGGAGTTAGTGGGCCTGTTTCCTGAGTACAGTTGAAGCCTGCATAAAAGGCTCCAGTGCCCTGCCCTTTTGAGGCTTTCCTAACCAGGGCTCCAGAGATCAAACAAACAATACCTAAGCTCCACGAATAGAACAATGGCTGGGAAAAATCGTATTGCTAAAGCTGTTGCCCCCGTTACAGCTTCTGCCTCGGTCCAGACAGAGGTCCTAATGCCAGTTGAAGGACCGGTTCCATGTGCAGGGTGCCTGCATGCTGAAGCTCTGAGGAAACAAGTGGAGGAACTCAGAAAGGAGGTGGCGAGGCTGAGGAGCATTCAAGACAGTGAGAAGTACATTGATGAGATGCTTCTTGCAGCAACCAAGCTCTCCAGCACAGGAGAAGATGGGTGCCAAAAGAATGTTGATGGTTGGACACAAGTCACCAGGGCCTGCAAAATCACCAATCCAACTTCTCCAGCCCTTGAATTGAAGAACCATTATGCAGCCCTGGAAGTGGAGGAGGTGAAAGCATCCCTGGAAAGGGAAGAACCAGAGTTCAAGTACCCCAAAGTTGCAGAATCAGTGACCAGAAGAAAACGAAGGGTAGTGGTGGTTGGAGACTCTCTTCTGAGGGGTACTGAGGCGTCCATCTGCCGACCAGACTTGATGTCCAGAGAGGTATGCTGTCTGCCTGGTGCCAAAATCTAAGATGTTACGGAGAGTTTGCCGAGACTCATCAAGTCCACTGACTATTACCCAATGTTGCTAATCCATGTTGGAACAAATGATACTGCCAGGTATACCTCGGAACGTATCAAAAGTGACTTCATGGCTCTGGGACAGAGGGTGAAGCAGTTAGGTGCACAGGTGGTGTTCTCTTCAATCCTCCCTGTTGAGGGTAAAGGCCAAGGCAGAGAGGCTCGCATCCTGGAGATGAATGCATGGCTGCGTGGATGGTGTCATCGAGAGCGTTTTGGTTTCCTAGACCATGGGATGCTGTTCCAAGGGTTGCAGAGCAGAGATGGCATCCATCTGTCCAAGAAAGGTCAACGCATCTTCGGTAGTAGACTGGCTAATCTACTGAAGAGAGCTTTAAACTAGATTCGTTGGGGATGGGTGAAGAAAGCCCCCAGGTAAGTGAAAGCCCCCAGGTAGGTGATACATTAAATACCTTTATGGAAATGGGTAACAGGGGTAACATATGGAAAGCAGTGTGTATTAATGCCCGTAGCATGGGAAATAAGATCCCTGAAGTTAAAGCTTTGGTGGGAGTGGCTGACTTGGATTTAGTGGCAGTTACAGAAACATGGTTCACAGAAAACCATGACTGGGATGTAACTATACCTGGCTATACTTTATTCAGAAAGGACAGGGTAGGAAGAAGGGGAGGAGGAGTGGCACTATATGTAAAAACTACTATTAAAGCTTTGGAATTACAGAGCTTAAAAGGGAGAGAGGAGGCATTGTGGGTTAAACTAGAAAGAGGGAAAGAGAAATCTATTTGCATTGGTGTGATATACAGACCTCCCTCACAAGAGGAAGAGGTGAACAGAGAGTTAATTGAAGACATACACAGCATTGCTAGGAAAGGGGAAGTGCTACTGATAGGAGATTTCAATATGCCAGATGTTGATTGGCACATTCCTGCTGCAGTATCATCTAGAAGTAAGAAGATCCTGGATTCTCTACAGGGAGAACTATTCAGGCAATTGGTAACAGACCCCCCCCACGTGAAGGGGCCATACTGGACTTGGTGCTTACCAATGGTGAAAGTGTTTCTGATGTTGTAGTGGGAGATCATTTTGCATCCAGTGATCACCAGATGGTGTGGTTCAGTATTAGGACTAGGGCTGTTAGAATCCATTCCAAGGTGAGGATCTTAGACTTTAGGAAGACTAACTTTGCGAAGATGGGCCAATACCTCAGGGAGTCGTTAGTGGGATGGGAACAGCTGGGGGATGTAGAAAAACAGTGGGCAAAACTGAAAGGGGGTATTTTAAGGGCAACCAACCTTTTTGTTAAAATGGTAAATAAAGGCAAAAGGAACAGGAGACTGCTATGGTTTTCGAAGGAAGTAGCTGAAAAAGTGAAGAAAAAGAGGGAGGCCTTCAGGAAATACAAGAGATCACAGAGAGAGGAAGACAGGCATCTGTATTTGGAAAAACTTAGAGAAGCTAGCAAAGTAGTCAAGAAGGCAAAGATTCAAAAGGAGAAGGAAATAGCCAATGCAATAAAATGGGGGGATAAGACATTTTTCAGATATATTAGTGAGAAGAGGAAGGGCAAAAGTGGTATTGTCAGACTCAAGGGTGCAGGGGGGGAATATGTAGAAGCTGATAAGGATAAAGCGGAATTGCTTAACAAATATTTTAGTTCTGTGTTCACAGATGAAGAACCAGGTGTAGGACCTCAGAAAACACCCACAAAAAAGAACAGAAGCGAGGGACATCTTGAACAATTTTCAGAAGACTGTGTTCGTGAGAAACTAGCTCAACTTAAAGTAGACAAAGCGATGGGACCGGATGGGATACACCCTAGAATACTGAGGGAACTTGGGGACGTTCTAGCAACTCCACTGACTGACCTTTTCAATGCCTCGTTGGAGTCGGGAGTGGTGCCAAAGGACTGGAGAGAGGCTCATGTGGTGCCTTTACACAAAAGTGGAAGTAAGGATGTGGTTGAAAACTACAGGCCGGTTAGTTTAACTTTGGTGGTGAGTAAATTATTGGAAACGCTGCTGAAAGAGAAAATAGTGAGGTTTCTGGAGTCCAGCGGATTATAGAATCTGAGGCAGCATGGATTCACCAGAGGCAGGTCTTGTCAGACAAATCTGATTGATTTCTTTGACTGGGTGATCAGGGAGTTGGACCGAGGGAGAGCTCTAGATGTGGTGTATTTAGATTTCAGTAAAGCCTTTGACACTGTTCCTCACAGGCAACTTATAAACAAACTGAGCACCCTAGGGATGGACCCTAAAGTTACTGTTTGGGTTAGAAATTGGTTGGGTGGGAGGCGACAAAGAGTACAAGTAAATGGAGCTCACTCTGAGGAGAAGGATGTTACCAGTGGTGTGCCCCAGGGATCTGTCCTTGGTCTGATTTTTTTTAACATCTTTGCTAGTGATATAGTGGAAGGGCTGTCGGGTAAGGTTATAAGAACATAAGATATGCCATACTGGGTCAGACCAAGGTCCATCAAGCCCAGTATTCTGTTTCCAACAGTGGCCAATCTAGGTCATATGTACCTAGCAGTTTCCCCAAGAGACACAAGTTACACAATGCTTGTGTACTGGGTCAAGCATTGATATCTTCGGTCACTTCTTAATAATGGTTTATGGACCTTTCCTCCAGGAACTTGTCCAAACCTTTTTTAAACCCAGCTACACTAACAGCCTTTACTACATCCTCCGGTAACAAATTCCAGAGTTTGATTACACGTTGAGTGAAAAAATATTTTCTTTTATTAGTCTTAGTTTACCCTGTAGTTTCATTGCATGTCCCCTAGTCTTTCTATATTCTGATAAGGTGAACAATCGATTTACGTTTACCCGTTCCACTCCGTTCATTAATTTATAGATTTCTATCATATCTCCCCTCAGCCGTCTCTTTTCCAGGTTAAAGAGCCCTAACCTTTTTAGCCTTTCTTCATAGGAGTATCTTTCCATCCCCTTTACCATTTTGGTGGCTCTTCTCTGTACCTTTTCTAAAATCGCTATATTCTTTTTAAGATACGGCGACCAGAATTGCACACAATATTCAAGGTGCGGTCTCACCATGGAACGATATAGAGGCATTATAATATCTTTTGTTTTATTTTCCATTCCTTTCCTTATCATACCTAGCATTCTATTTGCTCTCTTGGCCGCCGCTGCACACTGGGCCGAGGGTTTTAACATGGTATCCAAAATGACGCCTAAATCTTTTTCCTGGGTGGTGGTTCCTAATGTGGAACCTTGCATCGTGTAACCATAGTTTGGGTTGTTCTTCCCTAGGTGCATAACCTTGCACTTCTCCACATTAAATTTCATCTGCCATTTTGATGCCCAGTCTTCCAATTTATCAAGATCCTCTTGCAATTTTTCACAATCCTCTTGGGTTTTAACAACTTTAAATAGTTTTGTGTCATCTGCAAATTTGATAACCTCACTCGTTATTCCACTTTCCAGGTCATTTATGAATATGTCAAAAAGCAGCGGACCCAGCACAGATCCCTGGGGTACACCACTATTTACCTTTCTCCATTGGGAAAATTGGCCATTTAGCCCTACCCTCTGCTTTCTATCTTTTAACCAGTTCCCGATCCACAATAGTACACTGCCTCCTATCCCATGACTCTTTAGTTTTGCCAAAAGTCTCTGATGAGGGACCTTGTCAAAGGCTTTCTGAAAGTCCAGATACACAATATCAACCGACTCACCTTTGTCCACCTGTTTATTCACTCCTTCAAAAAAACATAACAGATTAGTAAGACAAGATCTTCCTTGTCTAAAGCCATGTTGGCTGTCTCCCATTAGGTTGTGACTATCTACATGCTGAGTAATTTTATTCTTTATGATGGTTTCTACCATTTTTCCCGGTATTGACGTCAGGCTCACCGGTCTGTAGTTTCCCGGATCACCCCTGGAACCCTTTTTAAAAATTGGTGTTACATTGGCGATCCTCCAATCTTCAGGTATTAGAGATGATTTTAATGATAGTTCACAGATTACTGATAGCAGTTCTGCAATCTCATATTTCAGTTCTTTCAACACCCTTGGATGTATACCATCCGGCCCAGGTGATTTGCTACTCTTCAGTTTATCTAATAGTTGTAAGACATCTTCCCGATGTATCGATATTTCCTTCAATTCTTCCGCACCTTTAAATACCACTTCAGTCATGGGTAACATCCCTACATCTTCCTCAGTAAAGACCGAAGCAAAGAATTAATTCAGTCTCTACGCTATCGCCTTGTCGCCTCTTAGTGCTCCATTAACCCCTTTATCATCTAATGGACCAACTGACTCACAGGTTTTTTGCTACGAATGTACTTGAAAAGGTCTTTATTTCGCGTTTTTGCTTCCGCAGCAAGCTTCTTCTCAAATTCTCTCTTTGCCTGCCTTATCAATGCCTTGCATTTGACTTGCCAGTGCTTGTGCTGTTTCCAGGTTTCGTCATTTGGCTCTTTTTTCCATTTCCTGAAAGATGCTTTTTTGGCAACAACAGCCTCTCTGACCTCACCTTTAAACCATGCTGGCAGTTTTTTGGACTTCCTTCCACTTTTCTTAAAGCATGGAATACAGCTGGTCTGGGCTTCCAAGATAGTATATTTCAACAACACCCAAGCTCGATGTACGTCTTTAACCTTCGCAACTGCTCCTTTTAGTTTTTTCTTAACTGTTTTCCTCATTTTATCATAGTCTCCCTTTCAAAAGTTAAAAGGTAGTACTGTGGATTTCCTTACTATCCCTCCTTCACTAATTAAATCAAAGGCGATCATGCTATGATCACTGTTGCCAAGTGGCCCCAACACCCTTATCTCTTGCACTAGATCTGGTGTTCCACTAAGGACTAGGTCTAATATGGCTTCCCCTCTGGTCGGTTCATGAACCAGCTGCTCCAAGAAGCAGTCATTTATTTCATCTAGGAACTTTATCTCCCTAGCATGTCCTGACGTGACACTGACCCAGTCGATACCGGGGTAATTGAAATCACCCATTATTATTACTGCGCTGTAACTTTTGTTAGCTTCCTTGATTTCTTTGAGCATTTCATCATCCATTTGGTCATTCTGGCCAGGTGCTCGATAGTACACCCCCACTGCCATCGCCTTCCCCCTTTTATATGGAATTTCAATCCATATAGATTCTACAACAGATTTTGTTTCCTGCAAAACTAATCCTGAGTCAATGCCCTCTCTAAGATAGAGCGCAACCCCTCCACCAATTTGATCAGCTCTATCATTACGATATAGTTTGTACCCAGGTATCACAGTGTCCCACTGGTTGTTCTCCTTCCACCATGTCTCTGATATTCCAATCATATCTAACCTTTAATTTAGTGCTATATATTCTAACTCTCCCATCTTATTCTTTAGACTTCTAGCATTTGCATACAAGCATTTTAGAGATTGTATTTTATTCATGTTAATTTGGCTATTGTTAGACATGGGTAAATTGGAATCTTTAAGCTCTGTCTGCTCCATACTTGAGGGCATTTGGGCTACTTCACTCTTTTGTGGAACCTCTCTGCTTTTGGTAGTATCCTTCAAGGATACATTCTTCCGAACCATCCGCACTTGGGCGACTGTCGGCTTTCCCCTAATATCTAGTTTAAAAGCTGCTCTATCTCCTTTTTAAAGGTTAATGCCAGGAGCCTGGTTCCATCCCGGTTAAGGTGAAGCCCATCCCTTCGGAAGAGCCCCTCCTTTCCCCAGAATGTTCCCCAGTTCCTAACAAATCCAAAACCCTCATCTCTGCACCATTGTCTCATCTACGCATTGAGACTCCGGAGCTCTGCCTGCCTTTTGGGTCCTGCGCGTGGAACAGGAAGCATTTCGGAGAATGCTACCCTGGAAGTTCTGGATTTCAATTTCCTACCTAAAAGCTTAAATTTTGCCTCCAGAACCTCCCTACCACATTTTCCTATGTCACTGGTACCGACATGTACCAAGACAGCAGACTCCTCCCCAGCACTATCTAAGACCTTATCTAAGTGGTGCGTGAGGTCCGCTACCTTCGCACCAGGCAGGCATGTTACCAGGCGATCCTCACGTCCACCAGCCACCCAGCTATCTACATGCCTAATGATCGAATCACCAACTATAACGGCTGTCCTAACCCTTCCCTCATGGGCACATGGCCCTGGAGAAACTTCCTCGGTGTGAGAGGGTTTTACATCACCTGGAGGACAGGTCCTAGTTACAGGATCACTTCCTGCCACACCAGGGTGATGCTCTCCTGTCACGTGACCTCTCTCCTCCATGGCAACAGGGGTGCTGCCAGACTGGAGGTGGGACTTCAGGACTATATCCCTGTAGGTCTCGTCTATGTATCTCTCTGTCTGTCTTATGTTTTCCAAGTCTGCTACTTTAGCCTCTAGAGAACGGACTTGTTCCCTGAGAGCAAAGAGCTCTTTGTACCTAGTGCACACGTAAGACCTCTCACTAAGTGGGAGAAAATCATACATGTGACACTCAATGCAAAAGACTGGAAAGCCCCCATCCCGCTGCTGGACTGCTGTCTGCATCTTAGTTTTAAGTTTGTGTCTAGATCTTTAAGTTCTTACTTACTAGGGGTTGCTATGGGTATTTATACCAATAAAACTGTAACTAATACTTTTAATATACCTTGTTCACCTGAAGCTTAATTAATCTCAGGTCCTTAGTGTATGACTGATTTGGGTAATGAGCTTCACCTGAAAGCACCTCCTTTCATTTAAGATGTGTAAATACCTATAAAGCTACGATTATCCCCAGGGCAGGGTGGGTGTGGGGAGGGAAACAACACTTATTAAAAGAGGGCTGCTACACAGTACCCTGTCTTGTGCTGCTGAGGTAAGCTAAATTCTGATTTGATTTAAATTATAGCTCTTAGCTGCTGCTAGGCTCTAATTTCTTATGAAATTTAAACTACAAGCTGTCTGCTGGGTACTAAATTTAACCAGAAAGCTCTCTTCTGTGTGTTAAATTTAAACTAAAAGTACTTTGCTGTTACTTGGCCCTGAGTGACTATTAAACTTAAACTACAAGCTCTCTGCTGGGTATGAAATATAACCAGAAAGCTCTCCTCTGTGTTTTAAATTCAAACTTTAATTGCTGCTACTAGGCCCTAATTCAGGGGTCTCAAACTCAAATTGCTTTGAGGGCCAAATGAGGACTTGTAAAGTAACCCGGGGGCCGCATAAGACGCGGGGCCTCATTTGCATAAGGGACCTCATTTGCATAAATATTTGCATAATGTTACCATACACTAACTTTTAGTAAACATGCCTCTTTAATGAGTATGGATAAAGAAAGACTAAAAGATTTAGAAACAAGAAGACAATAATTAAACTGGGAACCCCAAAAGCCAAACTTGGAATGTACAACAACACTGTAGAAATAAAACTATAAATTAATTTCCTCTTGTACTAAACAAAGCGCAAACATTAATGATGCACATTTCCCAGAGCTGACATATTCCAGTTAATAAATTCAAAATAAAGAGAGATTTTTCTACCTTTTGTGCATTTTTTTCAGTTGCAATTGTTCCAGCCACTTTCTTCTGGTTTCTTCATGTCTTCTGCTAACTCTCCATCGTCTGCTTCCATTTGCCCTTTCTTCTCTCCTAGTTTTTTTTCCATTCTCTCTCTACATCTGCTTTAACATACTAATCTTTCTCCTTTTTCTCTTTCCTCATTCCTATTTCATCCACTCAAATTTTACCCCTCCATCCTCAATCCCCACTTACTCTCACAATACCTGGCCAATTGTAGATTTGTCTTCTCTCCCAGACAAAATATTTTTCCCCTCTCCATTTCACTTTCCCAGCTCCATCCCATTCTAATCCTCCCCCAACATCAGCTCCCTTCTAGTTCCAGCCCCACCCAGCATCCGCTCCCTTCTAGTCCCTGCATCAGTCCATTTCCAGTCCTATCCTAGCCTCACCATCAGCCCATTTCCAATCCTAGCCCCCCATCAGCCCATTTCCAATCCTAGCTCCCTCCCCTCACAGCCCATTTCCATTCCAAGCCCCCCTCCCCATCAGCCATTTGCAGTTCAAGCCCCCTTCCACTCAGCCCATTTCCAGTCCTAGCAACCCCCCCAGCACATTACCAGTCCTAGACCCCCCATAGCCCATTACCAGTCATAACCCCCCCTGCCAATAGCCCACTTCCAGCCCTAACCCCCATTACCCCATTTCAGTCAGCCCCTCCATAGCTCATTACCAGTCCTAACTCCCCCCATCAGCCCACCTCCAGTCCTTCCTAACCCCCACCTGCCCATTTCCAGTCCTAGCCCCCACCATAGCCCATTTCCAGTCATACCCCCCCCCTGCCAATAGCCCATTTCCAGTCCTACCCCCCCCTGCCAATAGCCCATTACCAGTCATAACCCCCCCGCCAATAGCCCATTTCCAGTCATACCCCCCGCCAATAGCCCATTTCCAGTCATACCCCCCCCTGCCAATAGCCCATTTCCAGACATACCCCCCCCTGCCAATAGCCCATTTCCAGTCATACCCCCCCCAGCCAATAGCCGTTTTCCAGTCATACCCCCCCTGCCAATAGCCCATTTCCAGTCATACCCTCCCCCCCTGCCAATAGCCCATTTCCAGTCATACCCCCCCCCCCGCCAATAGCCCATTTCCAGTCATACCCCCCCCCCCCGGTAAATATAAAAACAACCTGGCTTCTGCTGCTGGCTTCTGCTGCAGCAGAAAATCAGCTGTCCCGCGGCCCCTTTCCCTCTGCGCGAGAGCCCTGAGTGTGCTTCCTCTGCGGCATGCTTTTTAAGCCGCGAAGAGAGTATTTCCCTCTCGCGCGGCTTAAGCCTATTCACTTTTCAAGCCTCGCGAGAGGGAAATACTCCCTTCGCGTCTTGAAAAGCACGCCGCAGAGGAAGCACATTCAGGGCTCTCGCGCAGAGGGGAACGGGCCGCAGGACAGAGCAGCAGAAGCCAGTTTTTTATTTTTTTTTAATTGACCGTCGATTCGGCAACGGCAGCAGCAGAAGCCGTCGCGGGCCGCACAACCTTCTCCCGCGGGCCGCATGCGGCCCGCGGGCCGCGTGTTTGAGACCCCTGCCCTAACTGATCCAACAAAAAACAGTGGGTTCACAGATTAAGTAGCTTTAATACAAAGAATTCTTTTTAGAAAATTACCAGAAGTATATACTCACAGTTGCAGATTTCTCTCCAGAAGTAATAGTCCCCCTTTCTAGTCCTTCAAGACCAAGGTTTGCCTCTTTGCAGATGATACCAAAATCTGCAATAGAGTAGACACCCAGGAAGGTGTAGATAACATGAGGAGGGATCTAGCTAAGCTTGAAGAATGGTCTAGAATTTGGCAGCTGGGATTTAATGTTAAAAAATGTAAGGTCATGCATTTAGGCTGCAGCAATCCAAGGGAGCAATACAGTATAGGAGGTGAAGTACTTTTGTCCACTAAAGAAGAGCGGGACCTAGGCGTTGTTGTGTCTGATGATCTTAAAGTAGCTAAACAGGTAGAAAAGGCGACGGCAAAAGCTAGAAGGATGCTTGGGTGCATACGGAGAGGAATGGCTAGCAGAAAAAAGGAGGTGATAATGCCTCTGTATAAGTCTTTGGTGCGACCTCATTTGGAGTATGGTGTGCAATTCTGGAGACTGCACCTTCAAAAGGATGTGAACAGGATGGAGTCGATGCAGAGGGTTGCTACTAAAATGATTAATGGGCTTCATTATAAAGCATATGAGGACAGACTTAAGGATCTTAATATGTACACCTTAGAGGAAAGGTTGGATAGAGGTGATATGATTGAGATGTTTAAATACATCCGTGGCATAAATGTTCAGGGAGAGAGCCTCTTTCAATTGAAAGCAAGTTCTGCTACAAGGGGACATGGGATGAGGGTGAAGGGAGATAGATTCAGGAGTGATATGCGGAAATATTTCTTTACAGAAAGAGTAGTGGATCCATGGAATAGTCTCCCAGTGGAGGTGGTAGAGATGAGGACAGTAACTGAATTCAAAAAAGCATGGGACCAACACAGAGGATCTCTAAAGGTAAAAAGTGGACTGTTGTAGTTGTTGTTATGGAAGGACAGACTAGATAGGCCATGTGGTCTTTTTCTGTCATCATGTTTCTATGTTTCACTCAGAGTAGTCCGTTGAGGGGCTCAGCCGAGGATCGACTCAAGGCCGAAGGATCTCGAGAATCGGCTCGGCCTCCGGGGACATCGTGGACATAGAAGGCCCAGTGATTGGGGCGGATGAACCAATCATGCCACACAACAGCACCCACTGCTGGTCCATGAAGGCAGACAAAATGCACTCCAGGGCTGCCATTCTGGACTCCAGACCAGAAGGCTCCGCAGCCTTCGGCACGGGCACTGAGGATCTTGGGCCCCATGCTGGCTCCCCCGAAGGGGAATCCTCAACAGAATGGTGTCTGGGGATCGAGGCTGGTCCGCGGTTGGATCATTTCGGGGAACTTTGCAGGCCACTTCTTCTCCCACGCCTCGGACAAATGTCTCAGACTATGAGACCGGGGATGGGGAGCACCCAGCCAATCAGAACCATCCAAGGACGCCGCCTTCAAGGGTTTCTTCTTCTTCCTGGGTTCCTTTGAGTGAGACCCCCTTTCTGAGGACCCACGAGGAGGCTCGGGTTTGGGAAGTTCCGCCCAAGACATCGGGGCCTCAGACAAGGCCCTGGCCTTCGGATGCACCAGGGACTCGGTAAAAAACTTATAGAAACATAATGACAGAAAAAGACCACATGGCCTATCTAGTCTGTCCTTCCATAACAACAACTACAACAGTCCACTTTTTACCTTTAGAGATCCTCTGTGTTGGTCCCATGCATTTTTGAATTCAGTTACTGTCCTCATCTCTACCACCTCCACTGGGAGACTATTCCATGGATCCACTACTCTTTCCGTAAAGAAATATTTCCGCATATCACTTCTGAATCTATCTCCCTTCATCCTCATCCCATGCCCCATCGTAGCAGAACTTGCTTTCAATTGAAAGAGGCTCTCTCCCTGAACATTTATGCCACGGAGGTATTTAAACATCTCAATCATATCACCTCTATCCCGCCTTTCCTCTAAGGTGTACATATTAAGATCCTTAAGTCTGTCCTCATATGCTTTATAATGAAGCCCATTAATCATTTTAGTAGCAACCCTATGCACCGACTCCATCCTGTTCACATCCTTTTGAAGGTGCGGTCTCCAGAATTGCACACCATACTCCAAATGAGGTCGCACCAAAGACTTATACAGGGGCATTATCACCTCCTTTTTTCTGCTAGCCATTCCTCTCCGTATGCACCCAAGCATCCTTCTAGCTTTTGCCGTCGCCTTTTCTACCTGTTTAGCTACTTTAAGATCATCAGACACAACCACGCCTAGGTCCCGCTCTTCTTTAGTGGACAAAAGTACTTCAGCCCCTATACTATATCGCTACCTTGGATTGCTGCAGCCCAAATGCATGACCTTACATTTTTTAACATTAAATCCCAGCTGCCAAATTCTAGACCATTCTTCAAGCTTAGCTAGATCCCTCCTCATGTTATCTACACCTTCCTGGGTGTCTACTCTATTGCAGATTTTAGTATCATCTGCAAAGAGGCAAACCTTACCCGACAGCCCATCCGCTATATCACTAACAAAGATGTTAAAAACCTATCATTGCTTCAAGGACACCTCCCCTCTACGCTCAAACACGCACAAATCCGGCCAATTCTCAAAAATAACACGCTTGATAAAACATCACCAAAATCATACAGACCCATTTCAAGTATCCCTTTTTTGGCTAAAATAATAGAAAAAGTGGTACAAATTCAGACACAAGAATACCTTGATTCATCCTACCCGCTTGATGACCACCAATATGGATTTAGACCTCAACATGGAGTTGAAACACTTTTAACAGTCTTAACCGATACACTACTCAAAGGGATTAATAATCATAAACAAGCATTTATACTCTTATTTATTGATATTTCGGCAGCATTTGATAGTGTTCACCACACTATAATGCTTAATAACCTAAATCAAATAGGAATAAAAGACACTGTACATAAATGGTTTACCTCTTACCTAAATAATAGAACACAAAATGTAAGAATTGGTAACCAAACATCAACCATATATAAACAAGAAGTTGGTCTCCCACAAGGCTCCGCACTATCAGCCCTCCTGTTTAATATTTACATAAAACCTATCTGTGATATCTTTAAAAAATTCGGAGTATACTATCATCTATATGCAGATGATATTATGCTGTACATCCCATTTACAATCCCTAACTTACCAATAAAACTACTATCTGATTGCTTCAATGAAATTACAACATGGCTAAAAGCTCAAAACCTTCACATTAACCATGCAAAAACAGAAGTTCTAATTGTAACAAAAAATCAATCATATATCCCCCCAACCCACATAACATTGCAAAACTACGACATTAAAATAAAAAACGAAATAAGATACCTAGGTGTTATCCTAGATACTCATCTGACGATGAACACTCACATCAGAAACACCATAAAGAAAATATACTTTAAACTTAAAATCCTTAAACAATTACGACCGTTAGTACACCAACTAGACTTCATTAATATAATACAGGCTACAATAACACCGCACTTTGATTTTGCCAACCTAATTCTCTTAGGTATAACGAAACAAAACATAAAAAGAATCCAATTAGCACAAAACGCAGCAGCTAGAATTATCACGAAAGCACACTCAATTCAGCACGTAACACCAATACTAGCTTCCCTACACTGGTTGCCAATTCAAAGTAGGATAATATATAAAACCACAATAACTACATATAAAGCTTTAAATAACATGGCCCCAATCCCATTAAGCAAACTAATTAGCATGGAATCTCAAAAAACCACACACAGAAAAGGATACTCAAATAAACTAAATACTCCTATTGATTTCATAAAAGCAAATAAATTAACTAACAACAGAGCTTTTTCCCATGCTGCCCCAACTATTTGGAATTCCCTTCCGGAGGACCTACGAACTATAACCGAAATTATGGAACTCTGTAAAAAACTAAAAACCTACTTATTCTCCATGCACTACGGCAACATAGATAACCCCTTGATACACTCAGATAAAGGTTAAAAATCATGACTGAGTAATACTATTTCCAACAACTTAACAGACAATACACTATTATAAAAACACCATGATTCAATTCTAAAGTACCCACAACATATATTTGTATATAGTTTATTGTATATAATTTACCAGCCAATTTTGCTATTATGCATAAGTTCATGCTGTTTACATTTACTTTTATTGTTACAAAATGTTCAATGTAAAACTAAGCTTTTGCTTTGTGGATTGTTGTTTTATTGTAAACCGCAACTGAACTCTGGAAGTTGCGGGTTATAAATGTATGCTAAATAAATAAATAAATAAATAAAAAGAATCGGACCAAGGACAGATCCCTGGGGCACACCACTGGTAACATCCTTCTCCTCAGAGTGAGCTCCATTTACTTGTACTCTTTGTCGCCTCCTACCCAACCAATTTCTAACCCAAGCAGTAACTTTAGGGTCCATCCCTAGGGTGCTCAGTTTGTTTATAAGTCGCCTGTGAGGAACAGTGTCAAAGGCTTTACTGAAATCTAAATACACCACATCTAGAGCTCTCCCTCGGTCCAACTCCCTGGACTGCTGCTGGCGGCTCTTGAGGGCCTTACTGGATATCCTTTTGCAGAGACCACAGGCTGCCAGGTCGTTGTCTGGCCCAGGGCAGTGGAGAGAACAGTTGTGTGTGTCTGTCAAAGACATAATTTTAGAGCACCGATCACACTTCTTAAAGCCACTGGTAGCCATGGGGGAAAAAAGTACCCCTGCGAGGTTGAAGACTCTCCGGGCTGCCAGTGGGAGAAAAAAGGCATGAAGACGCCAGGAAAAGAAAAGAACAAAAAACTACAAAAAGAGACCCGACCTTGATGCCGAGGCAACGAGGTCAGTGGCGGCAAGAGTACTGGTGCGATACCAGAGGTGATATTAAACTCAGAGAGAAAAATCTACTTTTTCCGGGGCAAGCCAGACAAATGTCTGAAGGGTTCTGCGGAAAAAAGGAGACTGAGCAAGATGGCACCCTTGGGCGGGAAGGGGACCATGCATATGTGGTGGCATCTCCCTAAGGCTTTCTTTGGACAGCACTCTTCCACTCGCCAGCAATGGCACATGCATCTGTAGTGGCCGACATGGACAGCACTCTTCCACTCACCAGCATTGGCACAAGCATCTGTAGTGGCTAGCATGGCATGATGCCTACATACATGAGCTTTCATGATTCGGGGTATTCCAGGCTCCAGATTGCAATAATTAAAGAGGTGGCTTTGCAACATTCTGAGGCTGCTCTAGGGTCAGCATACAAACATGTTCTCTCAGGAGTGCCACATCCCAGAGCAGTAACACTGAGTTAAAGGGATTTAGTCTCTGCTTTGCAGTGGGGAGGGATAATCTCTATGCTAATTAGAGAAGTATTACTGGGAGAAATGCTATGACATTTGACTTTTGTACTGTCTATAAACTGCTTTGAATCAGTATAAAGCAATGCATAAATTGCCAAAATAAATCACAAGGATCATCGGTAGTATGTTCTTCTGCAAAGGCCTCTTACCTGTCCATAACACCCCCCGAATCTCCGCTCCTCCCACGATTTGGAGCCAACGAGTCCAGTTCATCAAAGAAGATAATGCAGGGGGAAGCGGCTCTGGCTCTGGCAAACACTGGAAAGAAAGAAATTGAGGGCTTGAGACACAGGGAATATACAAGGGAGGCCCTCAAATACACAAAGAAGTGGGTAAAGAACTTCAGATAAAGCGTAGTTACTCACCTGTAACAGGAGGTCTCGAGGGAAAGCAGTAATGAGTCCTCACATATGGGTGACGTCAGCGCCGACAGAGCCCGTGTGGAGCATTTCCCCAGCTTTCAAAAGAAAGCCTTTGGGATATGCTACCACATGTGCATGGTCCCTTTCCCACCCAAGGGTGCCATCTTGCTCAGTCAGATAACATAACTAGGACAGTAAAAATTAAAACAAGGTAGGGAGGCAATTCCCAGGGGAGTAGGGAGGGCTGTAAGTACTGATTCCTGCTATCCCTGGAGAACACCTGCTACAGGTGAGTAACTATGCTTTCTCCAGGAACAAGCAGGAAGTCAGTCCTCATAACCCTCCCTCCGACACCACCAATGGTGACCAATCGGGTAGCCGTAAGCTGCAGAAAGTGAGTCCCCACTGAGAGACTGCAGACCCTAGCTTTCAGTGACACTATCACTTCAGTAGCCTGAACACAGAAGGGTCGGAGGGCAGGAGTTGCCTACACCCCGAGAATATTACGGAGTACTGCCTGGCCAAAGGCACTGTCCATGTGGGATTTGCTCTCCAAGCAGTAGTGAGCTGCGATCGCATGAATTGAAGACCATGTGGCAGCCTTGCAAATTTCCATCACCGGCAATGAGCGAAGGTTGGCCACTGACGCAGCCATCGCCCGCACGCGATGCCCTGTGATGCGGTGTTCGAGGGAGAGGCCAGCCTGCTCATAGGTGAGGGCAATACAGTTTGCCACCCAAGTGGACAGAGTTTCCTTAGTCACGGAGAGCCCCAGTCTACTGGGGTCATAAGACACGAAAAGCTGAGCAGCTTTTCGTTGGGTCTGATTCTGCTTTAAGTAGAAGGACAAGGCCCGTTTGCAACCTAATGTACTAGCTCCTCCCTGCCAGGATGAGGCCACAGGAAGAAGGTGGAGGGGACCACCGCTTGGTTTTAGTGGAAAGGAGACACCACCTTCGGGAGGATTTTGGGGTGTGCGCAAAGCACTACCCTATTCTTGTAGAACCTTGTATACGATGGATCTGCCACCAGGGCCTGGAGTTCACTCACTCTTTGAGTGGACATGAGGGCCACCAGAAAGGCCACTTTCCAAGACAGATACTGCAGGTGGCAAATGGCCAGGGGCTCAAACGGTGGTTTGGTGAGCTGGAAGAGCACCACATTGAGGTCCCACTGCCACCAGAGCACAGACACGAGGCCTGGATAACAGGAAGCCCCGGAGGAACCTGGAGACCAGGGGCTGGCTTGAGAGGGGTTTTCCCTTGATAGGGTAGTTGTGAGCAGCTATGGCGCTAAGATGTGCCCTCACATGGTTAGATTTCAGCCCGGTGTGTGACAGGTACAGTAGGTACTGAAGTACTAGTTGCACATGGCAGGAGAAGGGATTCGCCTCCCTTTCAACACACCAGGCAGAAAACCTTCTCTATTTAAAGACATAAGCCCATCTAGTGGATGGTTTTCAGGCGGCCAGTAGGATCTCCTCGACTTCTCCTGGAAGATTGAAAGAGGCCAATGTTACCCTTTCAGAAGCCATGCTGTTAGCATTAGTGACCCCAAATTGGGATGCAGGAGGGAACCCTCCTCCTCGGACAGGTGGTCTGGGGCTCAGCCCAGAGGGACTGGGAGTGCCACTGACAGGGAAAGCAGCAGAGGGAACCAAAGTTACCTGGGCCACATGGGTGCAATCAGCATAACTGATTCCCTTTCGCTGTGGAACTTGAAGAGGGTCCTAGTGACCGGGGGGGGGGGGGGGGTCGGGGTCGGTAGGAATACAGAGTAGGCCCTTAGGCCATGAGCTCAGGAAGGCATCTGCCACCACTCCACCACTCTCTCCAGGTGTGGCTGACGGAAGCAGAAGCGAGGTAGCTGCATGTTGTCCAAAGAAGAGAATAGGTCCATCATGGGCCTGCCCCAGAGGTGGAAGAGCTGCTTCGTTACTCTGGGGTTTAAGCACCACTCATGTGGGCAAAGGATTGCTCAGCCTGTCCATTAGGCAGTTGTCCTTGCCCGGGAAGTACATCGCTCGCAGAAGCATGCTGTTGCTTGCTGCGAAGGAGAGGAGGGCCACCACCTCCAGGGAGAGGGAGTATGAACCCGTGCCCCCATGCTTGTTGATATAAAACATGGCGACCTGGTTTTCCGCCTGGATCAGTCTGGGCCGGTGTCGCAGGAGATGATGGAACACTCATAGGGCCAAGAAGATTGCCCTGAGCTCCAAGAGATTGATCTGTAGGAGTGACTCCTCCTGAGACCAGCTGTCCTGTGTGCAGCAGTCTCCACAATGTGCCCCCCAACCCAGGAGGGAGGAGTCTGTGGTCAGGGACCTCTGTGCCACGGGTTCGAAGGGTATTCCTGCCTAAAGGTGGTGCAAATTTTGCCACCAGTTGAGGCACTCTGCCAGTTGGTGGGTAACCTTGACCCTATCCAGTAGCTTGCCCATGGCCTGATTCCACTGCGAGCGGAGGCACCACTGGACTGTCCGCATGTGAAAGCCAGCAGAGGGCATGATGTGGACCGTCTAGGCCATATAGCCCAGCAGGTGGAAGAAGAGATGTGCCAACACTGACCGGCAGCACTGCACCTCTCTTTCCAGTTGCCTGAGGTATGCCCTTTCTCTTGGGAGGACAGCCTTGACCTGTAATGTGTCCAACTGAGCACCTATGAACTCCAGGTTTTGGGCTGGAGAGAGATGGCATTTGACATAGTTTGTGACAAACCACTATTACTGCGGAAGGAGGGTTACACGCTCTGTGGCCTGATTGACCTCTGAGGCTATACTGCTCCTGATGAACCAGTCGTCTAGGTAGGGGAAGACAAAAGCCCCTTGCAGGCGCAGGTGGGCAGCTACCATCACCAGACATTTGTAAAGACCCTTGGCAAGGCCAGGCCAAAGGGTAGCACCCTGTATTGGAAGTGCCCTCCCCCCACCATAAACTGTAGGTACTGCTTGTGGGAGGGGTGGATCAGGATATGAGTGTACGCGTTCTTTAGGTCTAAAGAGCATAGCAAATCTCCCTGGTAGAGATAAGGCAGCAGTGTTCCAAAGGAGAGCATCTTTAACTTCTCCCTCACCAGAAACTTGTTTAAGTTTCTCAGGTCTAGTATGGGCCTGAGGCTCCCAAGTTCTCTTTGGGAAAAGAAAGCATCTGGAGTAGAAGCCTTTTCCCTATAGATGTTTGGGTACAGGCTCTACTGCGCTGTCCTTGAACAGACCTTCAAGCTCTGAAGGCAGAACAGTTTGGTAAAGGAAAGGTCGCACCGCCTCTCCTGGGAAGAACCTGGGTGGTACTTGCTTGTAAGAACATTAGATAAGCCATACTGGGTCAGACCAAGGTCCATCAAGCCCAATATCCTGTTTCCAATAGTGGCCAATCTAGATCATAAGTACCTAGCAGTTTCCCCAAAAGACATAGGTTCCAGAATGCTTGTATTGGGTCAAGCAGTGATATCCCGGATCCCTTTTAATATTGGTTTATGGAGCTTTCCTCCAGGAACTTGTCCAAACCTTTTTTAAACCCAGCTACACTAACAGCTTTTACTACATCCTCCGGTAGCAAATTCCAGAGTTTGATTACACATTGAGTGAAAAAATATTTTCTCTTATTAGTCTTAAGGTAGCTGTATGTTGCCCATTCCACTCCATTCATTAATTTATAGACCTCTATCATATCTCCCCTCAGCCATCTCTTTTCCAGGTTGAAGAGCCCTAACCTTTTCAGCCTCTCTTCATAGGGGTATCCTTCCATCCCCTATAGGGCAGAGTGCCAGGCAGCCCCCTGTGGGCTGGTGAAGATCTCCCGGGGGAGGGGAGGTCCTGCCATTGGAGTCAAAAACTCCCTCCTGGTTGGGCGGGAGCTGGGGCTTGGGGCTTCTGTGCATTTAGTTTCTAAGCTCCCTGGCCTTTCTTTTAGGATGAGAATCCTGTAGCTGGCCCAAGAAGGGCTGATAGCGGTGACTGATGAAAGGGCCCCTTTTTCCTCGAGAAGAGGAGTCTTTTCCCCGATGGTTTCTGTCAAGTCACCTCGTCAGCCTCGATCTCGGCTGCCTTGTCGGCCATAGGTTTGCCAAACAGGTTCTCCCTGGTGCAGGGGACATCAAGCAGCTTGTCTTGAACCCATTGCTTGAGGTTGGAAGACTGCAGCCAGGCTTGGCACCAGGCTCCAATGCTGGCCGCTGCTTCAAAGCCATCATGAGCTGCCTGGGAAAGGAACTTAGAGCAGTCCTTGATCCCGGAAGTCAAGGATTGCAACCGTTAGAGGGTTTCCCCAGCAAGCCCTGCTGAAAACCCAGACAACTCCTGGGTTAGGGCCTTCAGGTACATGCTTATTTATGGTTCAAAGGCTTGAATCTGGCAACCCAGCATGAAGCCCTGGTAACACTTGCACCCAAGGGCATCGAGGGGTCTAGCGTCCCTTCCTGGAGGGACAGAGGAGTGGGTCTTCTGGCTCTTACATTTCTGCATGGTTGACTCGATGACCATGGAGTTATGTGGGAGTTGGGGCTTGTGGAATCCAGGGCCCTTCCAGACACGGTACATGGTGTTGAGGTGCCGGCTTACCACTGGCACAGGCGCCGGTGTCTTCCACATTCTGAGTACCAGCAGCTCAAGGATCTACTGAACAGGCACCATGAGATTTTCCTTGGGTAGAGACTCGTACTGGAGAATTTTCAGCTCCTTGGTGCGCGAATATTTCTCCACCTCAGTTTGCACTGAGGGGGCTCTGGCCATATCCTTGACAAAGTTGTGGAAGGCCACATCCTCTGGAGGAGAATGGTGCTGGGGGGAGACGGGTCCGAGGGAATATCTCAGTGCCGTTTGATTTCCGGGGATGCCTCATTGTCTGTCTCCCACTCAGAGTAGAGGGGGTGATGACGAGTCCGAGGCCCTGCGACTCAATGTGCTGAGAGGCTGGCAGCCTCCGGGGGACCTGGGGTCTGAGTCGTGGGAACTGACCGGGAGGATCGGATGCCAAAGGAATGGGAATGGGACCAAAACCTTGACCAGCGCCAAGGGCTTACCCGAGGGCTGGTGGCGTACAGAGCTTGATGACCGGGGACTCCCACACAGTCAAGGGCCCGGTCGTCACGGCAGGTGACAATGAACCAGCCATCACTGCCTGTTGCAGTGATGTTTTGCTCCAAAGGTCGCCATTTTGGTTTCCAAGCCAGAAGGCTACGCAGCTTTTGGTGCAGGCACAGATGATCTCTGGCTCGGTGTCGGCACTCTTGCAAGTACATCCTCAAAAAGCACTATGGTCTCGAGGAACCTTGCATGGTCCCCACCGGCTGAGGAATCCTTCTTGAGGACCTTGGAAGGGCGCTTCTTGGAGCTGCCAGAGTCCCTCTGGGCAATTTTACCTAATTTCTCCAGTGCAACTTCGGTGGACTTTGAGGATTTATTCTTCTTTCTCTCAGGGTCCGGAGTCTTCTCAGAGGAGCTGCTGCTGCAGGACTCCAAAGATGTCCTGGCCTCACGGGAAGTGCTGGGCTTGGAGCTCGGCATCAGGGAGGCCAGTGCCGAGTCAGACTTGGCAAACAGTTTTTCCCGCAACTCCAACCTCTTTTTATTGGTCTTAGGCGTCATGGCCTTGCACAGGTCGCAGGAGATACTATCATGGTCCGGGCCCAGTCATGGGTGTCAGTAACTGACATGTTTTGACTGCAGTGGTCGCATTTTTTAAACCCATCGGGAGAAATGGTGGGGAACACCCGGCCGGGATCAACGATCACAGGGCAAAAAAGGGTGCAAACGCTGGTCGAGGCGAGCCTTGATCAAAAAAATAATAGAGCCAAAAAGAGCACAGGGGTCGGGTGCCAGCTCGAGGCGGGAAGAGGAACTGGTACGCAAACCGGGAAACTAACTTTAAGGATACTTAGCAAGGATTTTTCTGGGGAAACAGGACAGATGCCCGTAGGGCTCTGTGGAAAAAAGGAGACTGAGCAAGATGGCACCCTTGGGCAGGAAGGGTACCATGCATGCGTGGTAGCATGTCCCAAAGGCTTTCTTGAAAGCTGGGGAAATGCTGCGCGTGGGCTCAGTCAGTGCCGATGTCACCTATATGTGAAGACTGACTTCCTGCTTGTTCCTGGAGAACATAAGTGTATAAGCACCTTTTGGAATTTACTTGCCTTGGAGCTCAGATTTGGAGAAGATAATAAATCTATAATTCAAACCCTAAACTATTCTTATGTCATCTGTACAAAATTTCAGATTGAAAATTACAATAAAAGAAATGTCACAACAGTAAAGTAACATCTTTTGTTTTCTAGCTACAGCCTGTCAACAGAACACACTAACAAGGGTAAAAAGCTGTTTGATAAGTTGCGTTGGAGTGAGGGGAGGGGTAGGAGAAATAGTTTCTCTTGAGGGAAGGGGGTGCTTAAGGGGTTGGAGGCATGGTTGTTCCTTCCTTTTCTTTTTGTTATTTGTAACCCTACTCTGTCCTGTGGTTACTGCTGTGCTGTCTGTTCTCTTTGTTTGGTGTTATAATTAATAAAAAGATTTACACCCAAGAAAAGCTACTTGATGAGAAATTATATTTTTAACCTCATTTGTGTGTCGCCACATGGTACCCTGTGTTTGGAAGACTTTCTACAAGGACAAGCTCAAATCCTCTGACGGTCTTGTGGTCCACTGGCATCATGTTCGAGCATATCCTCCCCCTTTGGGGAACTTTTGACCTGGTTATCACCATCTAGCTGTCCCATATCAACCAAATCAAAATCCCCTGAGGCAGGCTTCATGCCGAAACATGTTGAACAAATGATACGTCTTATAGGACTGTAACCATCAAAAAAATGCAGATTGGTGGATAATTTTGTGTCCGTGGAAATAAGTTTGTGTTGTTATTCATCATTTATTTGACCATTTTGCTAATTTCAAGCATCTGATGATAATTGTTTGATTATTTGTTGTTTGAGTAGCTCTCTTGGTGTTATTTTTGCTCTTTATTTGCCTGCCATGGACAAAACTAACCCATTTGGTGGAATTGCCTCCCAGAAAACTACATTCTGTTATGGCTGATGTAAAGCAAGGAATTGGGGCACACCATACAGCCATGGGACCTGCTGGAAACATTCTGTGATTTGGTACCATTTTTAATTGTAAAACGCTCTGCTGAACCGAAGGGTGGAACAGTAAATTTTAATTAAGCATACCGTTGGTGTTGTCATTTATCAGTGTGAATGATTATGGAGAAAGGCTGAAAGATAAGAGTGATGGCATTTTGTGAAAGATTCCTTTATTACTCACCTTCACGAACATTCTCCTCGCTTTGTCCCACATACATGTTTATTAATTCTGGACCCTTCACACTGGAGAGAGAGAACAAGAGAGCCATAGCAAAATCTGTGGTACATCCCCATGGAGACAAAAAGACAAAGTGATGTAGAGATATAGATGGGCAAGCAAAACTGGATTTGATGAGAACAGTGCACTGAACAGCACCAACAGGTCACATTATTGCCACCATGTTATGCTAAAGTAAAGGATTTTACGGGGGCAGAAACCTCTATAGTGCTGGTCCAGCAGCTCCTCCGAGGTTAACGACAGGCAAGGTTAAGCATTTCTGTGACTCAAATGATATTTTGCCCATCCTCTGTGTGGGTGAAAGTTAGCATATCGTTCATTAATGCATACCATGCCCTGCATTATTTCAAGGCATTCTTGAAAGTGGAACCAGGGGAGCAAGCAATACGTCATGCTTTCAATAACCTAAACTAGACACTTACAGAAAAATTATTTGCAGAGAAAGCAGATATTTCGGTAGTTAATTCTTCTTAGATGATATAAAGAAAACCCCCCCACAAATTATTTGCATATGGGCCTGTTTACCAAGTATATATATTTAAACCATTGGCAGCGGTGCTTAATTTTAATATTGTAAAAAGATTTTCATTCTGTAGGTAAGTTTCTAATGATGTTTTGTTTAACAACGGCATTTATAAGCTATATATGCACGGTGGTTCCAGTCTTATTCGTGTTTTGTATTTTATGCATGATTTTGCTGGTGTAGGGTGAGGGGGAAGAGTTCCTTGCCTCACTTTGGTGTTTTAGATCTGCTATTGCGCGGTGCTTTTATTCTTACCCACACTTGTGCAAGGTTGTTGGTAAGGTCTGAGTACTGCTGACTGCCGTATTAAGGGATTTCAATTGCATATTTCTAAGACTAGACTACTAATAAGATAGTTGTCTAGTGTAGAGATCTTATTATATTTCAATATACTTTCATGTTTGAGAGGTTTTTATATAGAAACAGAAATATGACGACAGAAAAAGACCATATGGCCTATCTAGTCTGCCCTTCCATATCAACAACTACAACAGTCCCCTTTTTTCCTTTAGAGATCCTCTGTGTTTGTCCCATGCTTTTTTAAATTCAGTTACTGTCCTCATCTCTACCACCTCCACTGGGAGACTATTCCACGGATCCACCACTCTTTCCGTAAAGAAATATTTCCGCATATCACTCCTGAATCTATCCCCCATCACCCCATGTCCCCTCGTAGCAGAACTTGCTTTCAATTGAAAGAGGCTCTCCCCCTGAACATTTATGCCACAGAGGTATTTAAACATCTCAATCATATCACCTATATCCCGCCTTTCCTTTAAGGTGTACATATTAAGATCCTTAAAGTCTGTCCTCATATGCTTTATAATGAAGACCACTAACCATTTTAGTAGCCACCCTCTGCACCATCCTGTTCACATCCTTTTGAAGGTGCAGTCTCCAGAATTGCACACTATACTCCAAATGAGGTCGCACCAAAGACTTATACAGAGGCACTATCACCTCCTTTTTTCTGCTAGCCATTCCTCTCCGTATACACCCAAGCATCCTTCTAGCTTTTGCCGTCGCCTTTTCTACCTGTTTATTTATTTAGCTACTTTAAGATCATCAGACACAACTACGCCTAGGTCCCGCACTTCTTTAGTGGACAAAAGTACTTCACCCCCTATACTATATTGCTCCTTTGGATTGCTGCAGCCCAAATGCATGACCTTACATTTTTTTTAACATTAAATCCCAGCTGCCAAATTCTAGACCATTTTTCAAGCTTAGCTAGATCCCTCCTCATGTTATCTACACCTTCCTGGGTGTCTACTCTATTGCAGAATTTGGTATCATCCGCAAAGAGGCAAACCTTACCCAACAGCCCTTCCGCTATATCACTAACAAAGATGTTAAAAAGAATCGGACCAAGGACAGATATTTTTATTTATGTTACATGTGAGATCCAGTCTACTGTTTTTTTTAGTGCATATATCAATTGGAATGGCAAATTTGTTTTTTCTAAATAGGAGGAGTTGCCAAAATTCCTTTTGCTTTCTTTTTTGATTTGATGTGATGATATTTCTGCCTTTTTGTTTATTTTGGGAATTAATGAAGGAGGGCGTCTGCAGGATTTAAGTGTTTTTCTCAAATTGTATAGTTTTACTTGTTTTAATTTTTTTGAAAGAAGTGGTTTGAGATTTTATTGGTAATTTCCCTCCCCCCCCCCCCTTCCCATGACGTTTTGTAAAGTTTCCACCTTTGGGACTTAACTTAGAATCATGTATCATTTTTTAATTTTCTGTATTATAAAGTATCGTCTGCTTCTCTTGTTTGTAGGATTAGCTCATTCTTTTTTTATTTTTTTGTAATGAGTAATAATTATGTACATACTTATTTTAATTTAATTTTATAGGTTATAATTAACCCTTCAACAACAATTTGTATTGTCATTGGATGTCTATATATCATCAGACTGATAATATACGCTTTCATTCTTCTTGGATTCCTAATGCCCTCTTGCTTTTTTGTTGATTCAATGTGCAATGTTGGTTTACATGTTCCCTCTTGTGAGATACTCTATAAGATGCCATTACTGTTAAAGTGTTTATTTTATTAATTTTTTTTATAGACCCCTGATGCAGGCCTGAGTGTCAAAACCTGGCCAAGTTGGGTCACCTAATAAAACTACTTGTGTGAATATTTCTCTGGTGTGGTTGTAGTTTTGTTCCTCCATACTGGGTCAGACCAAGGTCCATCAAGCCCAGTATCCTGTTTCCAACATTGGCCAATCTAGGTCATAAGTACCTAGTAGTTTCCCCAAAAGACACAGGTTCCTCAATGCTTGTATTGGGTCAAGCAGCGATATCCCATGTCCCTTTTAATAATGGTTTATGGACCTTAACTCCAGGAACTTGTCCAAACCTTTTTTAAACCCAGCTACAACTAACAGCTTTTACTACATCCTCCGGTAACAAATTCCAGAATTTGATTACACGTTGAGTAAAAAAATATTTTCTCTTATTAGTCTTAATTGGGTTACCCTGTAACTTCATTGCATGTCCCCTAGTCTTTTTATATTCTGAGGACGTAAACAATTGATCTACGTTTAGCTGTTGCACTCCATTCATTAATTTATAGACCTCTATCATATCTCCTCTCAGCCGTCTCTTTTCCAGGTTGAAGAGCCTAACCTTTTTAGCCTGTCTTCTTAGGAGTATCCTTCCATCCCCTTTACCATTTTGGTGGCTCTTCTCTGTACCTTTTCTAATAACGCTATATCTTTTTTAAGATACGGCGACCAGAATGGCACACAATATTCAAGGTACGGTCGCACCATGGAACTATACAGAGGCATTATAATATCCATGTTTTATTTTCCATTCCTTTCTTTATGATACCTAGCATTCTATTTGCTCTCTTGGCCACCACTGCACACTGGGAAGAGGGTTTTAACATGTTATCCAGGATGACGCCTAAATCTTTTTCCTGGGTGGTGGTTCCCAATGTGGAACCTTGCATCGTGTAACCATAGTTTGGGTTGTTCTTTCCTAGGTGCATAACTCTGCACTTGTCCACATTAAATTTCATCTGCCATTTGGATGCCCAGTCTTCCAATTTATCAAGATCCTCTTGCAATTTTCCACAATCCTCTTGGGTTTTAACAACTTCAAGAAGCTCAATGCTGGCCTGGATGTGAAATGGCAGCTCTGACTCCTAGCGAGTCTCACAGTACTACTGGTAGAGCTCAAGGTTTTTATTTGGCAGCCATTTTGCACCTGGTCCAACAATACTGTAGGTCAGGAGAACTCTGCCCCCTCATCTGGTGGTTAACATGCAGGGATGGGGGTTGAGTGGGGTCTGGAGTCTCACTGGGGAAGGCCCGGGGTGGAGGTGTTTAGGGCTTGATTGCAGGGGAGAGGTTTTTTTTTTCCTGCAGAGGGCTGTGATAACTGCACTAGCATTTACCATGTGATAAATGTCTGCCCTGAGCATTAACTGCAGAGCAGATGCTAGCTTTGCCTCCTTCAGCTGTTGTTGTTGTTAAGTGCCGTCGAGTCGGAGTCAACTCATGGCGACCCTCTGGACAGCTATCCTAAATTGTGTTCAGTCTTCAGTCAGGCGGCTCATTGTTGACAGACTGGTACCCGTAGCTGCTGTTATTGTCTCGATCCATCTCATTGTTGGCCTTCCTCTTTTGCGCTGACCTATCTTGCCAAGCATGATGTCTTTCTCTAATGATCTCTCTCTTCGCATGATGTGTCCAAAGTATGAAAGTCGAAGTCTTGTCATCTGAGCTTCTAAAGAAAGCTTAGGTTTTATCTCCTCTAGTACCGACTGGTTTGTTCTTCGGGCAGTCCATGGTATATGCAGTATTCACCGCCAGCACCATAATTCAAAGGCATGAATTTTCTTCCAGTCTATCTTTTTCGCTGTCCAGCTTTCACATCCATATGATGTTATTGAAAATACCATGGCTTGAACAAGTCAAATCTTTGTATGGAGAGAGACATCTCTGCTCTTGAGAATCTTATCTAGGGCTTTCATAGCCAATCTGCCAAGAGCAATGCGTTGTCTGATTTCTTGACTGCTTGTTGCTTCTTTATTGATAGTTGATCCAAGTAGGTTAAAGTTACATAGTAACATAGTAAATGATGGCAGATAAAGACCAGTATGGTCCATCTAGTCTGCCCAGTAAGATGGCAAGAGTAGGTGCACCTGCCGCTCCGTGCAGGCCACCCCTCCCCATGTCTTTGTTTTAGGGGTGAACCCACCGCTCCGTGTAGGACACCCCTGTATGTTGAGAAATTAGTTAGGTTTATTTTGATTTTATCCTGTTGCTGTAAAGGGATCCACTGTGTCTGTCCCATGCCATTTTGAATTCTGATCATTTTGAGATGATCAGAATCAGATTTTATTTTTTAAATATTGAGTTCTGTGGGTGAATTCCTGGTTCTGCTCTGCACCTATTTCATCTCTGAAGCTTCAGGCCTGTTCTCTCCTTTCTTAGACCCTTCCGGCCTACAGACTCCCACACCTTCTATGATGACAGTGGACATTAGTAACCCTGATATCACAGCTGTGCGTTACCGAGGTCTGACAACCCCCGCTCCTGCTGTTTAGACATGGTCAGACCACACCCCAGTGTTGCTATGGTTTTTGCTGGCCAAAAAAATCACCAAAACAAACCCCAAGAAAATTAAATTAAACAAAATTATTTTTGTCGGATGTTTTCAGGAAAGGAACATTGTATCAAAACTATGTTCACCACACAGTCACATCCATTTTATTATAAAACTTTGAAAAACTTCACTTAGCTTGATCAATTGCAGACTACTCAGGCACGCTCAGGCACGACGTGCACGTTTCGGGTGAAAACCCTGTTTCAAGTGCCGCCATTAGTAAATTCATCTGTCTTCTGAAACGCCGGAACCAGCTGTTTCCTCAAAAAGGGTCGGATACTTTTTTGAATGGCCATCAATCGCTGTCAATCAATACAGCCTACCAATGAAACACCAGGAGCACCCCACCAATCAGGGGAACCCCGGGATCACCAGTGGCATCAACACTGAGCCAATCAATCTCTTTGTTAAGACCATCAGGATATACGGTTTGTAAATGGAAGATCCAACGTTGCTCACAACTTTGCAATTTGTTGATACGATTTCCACCTCGCGGATCCGAAGGAATGTGATCAATGATCGTCCATCGTAAATCCATGAAAACATGACCTGTAGTCAAAGAGTGTTCAACCATTGGAGCTGTCAGTATTTCCTGACGAAGGCGAGAAGCATGTTCACTCAATCTCTGCTTGATTTTCCGAGTCGTTCTGTCCACGTAAACTAAAGGGCATGGACAGTGAATTAAATATACAACAAAACTCGAATCACAATTTGTGTTCCATCGCCGTCGGAATTGCTGATCTGTTCCCGGACAAGTCCATTCAACCCCTGTCAACGTTAGAGAACAATAGGTGCATTTACCACACTCAATATGACTTCCATGAAGATTAACAGGTGAAGGGGGTCGATCTTCTGTCACAGTTGAGCGTGGCAATAAATCCCCCAAGTTGGCACCTCGCGTAAAGGCTATCATCAGGCTCCTTCACAGACGGTGGGCATTTTGCCTTATATGAATTCTAGCACAGGAATAGTTAATATCCTTCAGAAACATTGGTCTATTTTGAATTTACATCCTTGCTTTCAGAAACCCCTGATGATAGCCTTTACGCGAGGTGCCAACTTGGGGGATTTATTGGCACGCTCAACTGTGACAGAAGATCGACCCCCTTCACCTGTTAATCTTCATGGAAGTCATATTGAGTGTGGTAAATGCACCTATTGTTCTCTAACGTTGACAGGGGTTGAATGGACTTATCCGGGAACAGATCAGCAATTCCGACAGCGATGGAACACAAATTGTGATTCGAGTTTTGTTGTATATTTAATTCACTGTCCATGCCCTTTAGTTTACGTGGGCAGAACGACTCAGAAAATCAAGCAGAGATTGAGTGAACATGCTTCTCGCCTTCGTCAGAAAATACTGACAGCTCTAATGGTTGAACACTGTTTGACTACAGGTCATGTTTTCATGGATTTACGATGGACGATCATTGATCACATTCCTTCGGATCCGCGAGGTGGAAATCGTATCAACAAATTGCAAAGTTGTGAGCAATGTTGGATCTTCCATTTACAAACCGTATATCCTGATGGTCTTAACAAAGAGATTGATTGGCTCAGTGTTTGTTGACGCCACTGGTGATCCCGGGGTTCCCCTGATTGGTGGGGTGCTCCTGGTGTTTCATTGGTAGGCTGTATTGATTGACAGCGATTGATGGCCATTCAAAAAAGTATCAGACCCTTTTTGAGGAAACAGCTGGTTCCGGCGTTTCAGAAGACAGATGAATTTACTAATGGCGGCACTTGAAACAGGGTTTTCACCCGAAACGTGCACGTCGTGCCTGAGCGTGCCTGAGTAGTCTGCAATTGATCAAGCTAAGTGAAGTTTTTCAAAGTTTTATAATAAAATGGATGTGACTGTGTGGTGAACATAGTTTTGATACAATGTTCCTTTCCTGAAAACATCCGACAAAAATAATTTTGTTTAATTTAATTTTCTTGGGGTTTGTTTTGGTGATTTTTTTGGGTAGTTTATTTTTTCACCAAATGGTTAGGGTTTTGTTGTTGATTGTATAGTATTCCCTTACAAAATGGCAGCTGATACTTTTGCGTACACTGAGAATTATCTTGAAACTCTGCGGAAACGACCATCTCTGTTTGACACCATTGATGGAGAAAATCCTACAGGGGAGGGTCCCTCTATGTCTGAGCTAAAAGCTCTAAAGAAAAGATTGACAAGATTACAGATGCATGGCGCAGCCATGACACGTTATCTGAAAACCCGTATCATACCAAGGGGACTACGTATGACTCGAGCTCCGAAAATGTTTGTGTCTGATGTGAATTTTGTTACGAAATGGAATCAAATTTCAAATAAGTGTAGTTTTGATCTGATAGCTCTGATTATGGATCGTACAGCACAAGAAGAAGCAGCAGTTTCAAAACAAATTGAGGAGGTCCAAACTGCCTTAAAAACAACGTTGGAAGAAACGGTATTTCAGGTACGGCTAGAGGATATGAATAGACAACTAAAAGGCTTTTTTGATTACCTAAAGGGATTAAAACAAAAGAATTTTTTTCGAGATAAATCTGATTATGAGGCTGATAAGGTCTACTATTGGATGTATGACCCTCCTGATACCACTAATCAAAAACATGTCACATTTGATAGTTCTTCTGAAGATACCGATGAGAGTGGGGGAGCAAGTGATGTTTCGAAATACAATCGTTCTGCTCGGGTTTTTCGGCGAGGTCAGGGCAATCGTGGGGGACGGACGCGAACGCGCCGAAATTCCTATGCCGAAGATTGGGAACTGCCATTAACAAGACAGCGGTCTCGTCAACAGGCCAATCAATAGTAGTAAATTTGACATCTACTTCTTTGCCTTTTGCCTATGAACGGTTACTCAATTTGGGTCTTTCATATGTGCCTACGGTAAAATATGATCCCTTTAAAATGCGGGTATATTTGCATAAGTTCTTTCGGCAGTTACGTATTACACACTTTTTTTCTGATAAGCCTGTTAGGTCAGATAGTTCTGTGGTGTACCCTAAATCAACCTGGATACCCTCTGATGTTTTAGACCCTGCTCTTAATACCTTTCAGCAGTTGGTTCTGCGGGACATAGGTGTTTTTGAAAAACAATTGAGTTCGGCCTGGGTTAATTTAAATAAGGAAGATTGGGGAGCTTTAAGACAACTGCAACAGGATTCCACCTTTACTGTTCGGAGAGCCGACAAGGGTGGTGCCATTGTGGTTTATTCCACGGAGAATTATCTACAATTGTTGAAGATACATTTATCGGATACAGCTACTTACCGTTGTGATCCTACTCCGGATTTGATGGTGATAATTAAAACATTGATGGCTGATGCGTTGGTCAAAGGATGGATTACCAATAAAGAACATCGATTTTTGGTGAATACGTCCCCAAGTTCCCATCTTGTACTTAGTTCCGAAAGTTCACAAGTCTATTACTTCTCCACCAAGTCGCCCTATTGTTTCCTGCAGGGGCTCATTACTGGAACCTCTCTCTCAATTCTGTGACATCTTCCTTAAAAAAGAGGCTATTCAGGTCACTTCATATATACGTGATACTACACAATTTCTTCAACAATTGGAAATTTTGGAGATCCCTATATGTAAATTTCAAATGGTAACACTTGATGTTGCCGCCTTATATACAAATATTGATCAAACTGAGGCTTTACAACTGCTACAGTCGAAATTTACAACGGCTCCTTCACGTCTCCCACGACATTTTCTGATTGAGTTAATCTCGTTAGTATTGACCAAAAATTATTTTTTGTCACAAGGAAGGTTTTACATACAAACATATGGGATTGCCATGGGGGCTTCGGCAGCGCCATCTATTGCCACCCTCTATATGGCAGCTTTTGAGGAACAATATCTATATCCTTCAGAATTTTTTCAATATGTAAAATTTTGGAAGCGCTTCCTGGATGATATCTTTTTTCTATGGATGGGTACCTTAGAAGGTTTACAGCAATTTTTGGATTGGCTTAATGGTTTGAAGTCTCACTTGAAGTTTACAGCTCAGATTAATGACCATCAGATCGATTTCCTTGATATCACAATTTATTGGGAAGAGGGTCATTTCCGTACTTCGTTGTACCGGAAACCAACTCAACGCAACAGTTTATTACAGTACCAGAGTTTCCATCCTTTTCCATTAAGACGAGGTTTGCCATACGGTCAGTTCCTCCGGTTGCGGAGAATCTGCTCCTCGATCAAGGATTTTAAACTACATGCGCATGAGTTACGTACTCGGCTTTCTGAGAGGGGTTATCCGTCTAAAGTGATCAAATTAGCCTACTGTCGTGCATTATATACACAACGGGAATGGCTATTATCTGAGAACAGGCCGGTTGGAAATGTGGAACAGGCTCCTTCACAGACGGTGGGCATTTTGCCTTATATGAATTCTAGCACAGGAATAGTTAATATCCTTCAGAAACATTGGTCTATTTTGAATTTACATCCTTGCTTTCAGAAACCCCTGATGATAGCCTTTACGCGAGGTGCCAACTTGGGGGATTTATTGGCACGCTCAACTGTGACAGAAGATCGACCCCCTTCACCTGTTAATCTTCATGGAAGTCATATTGAGTGTGGTAAATGCACCTATTGTTCTCTAACGTTGACAGGGGTTGAATGGACTTGTCCGGGAACGGATCATCAATTCCGACGGCGATGGAACACAAATTGTGATTCGAGTTTTGTTGTATATTTAATTCACTGTCCATGCCCTTTAGTTTACGTGGGCAGAACGACTCGGAAAATCAAGCAGAGATTGAGTGAACATGCTTCTCGCCTTCGTCAGGAAATACTGACAGCTCCAATGGTTGAACACTGTTTGACTACAGGTCATGTTTTCATGGATTTACGATGGACGATCATTGATCACATTCCTTCGGATCCGCGAGGTGGAAATCGTATCAACAAATTGCAAAGTTGTGAGCAACGTTGGATCTTCCATTTACAAACCGTATATCCTGATGGTCTTAACAAAGAGATTGATTGGCTCAGTGTTTGTTGACGCCACTGGTGATCCCGGGGTTCCCCTGATTGGTGGGGTGCTCCTGGTGTTTCATTGGTAGGCTGTATTGATTGACAGCGATTGATGGCCATTCAAAAAAGTATCAGACCCTTTTTGAGGAAACAGCTGGTTCCGGCGTTTCAGAAGACAGATGAATTTACTAATGGCGGCACTTGAAACAGGGTTTTCACCCGAAACGTGCACGTCGTGCCTGAGCGTGCCTGAGTAGTCTGCAATTGATCAAGCTAAGTGAAGTTTTTCAAAGTTTTATAATAAAATGGATGTGACTGTGTGGTGAACATAGTTTTGATACAATGTTCCTTTCCTGAAAACATCCGACAAAAATAATTTTGTTTAATTTAATTTTCTTGGGGTTTGTTTTGGTGATTTTTTTGGGTAGTTTATTTTTTCACCAAATGGTTAGGGTTTTGTTGTTGATGGTTTTTGCTGGGGCAAGTCAATAGCAGCCTAAGGTTCCAGACTCTCAAATGACTCTCTGCTGGATGCTGAGGAAAACTGCCAGGTTGTAAGTCAGAGAGTGCAAATCTATTTTGCCATTAATTACAATGAAGAGTGCCCCGAGCTAGGATTGTGGGACAGTTTTAAGCAGTCATTTGAGGCCAGCTGATTTTGTTAACTACTCAGCAGAAGAGGCAACGGGACCAATGAGTCAAGTAGTTATAGGGTCAAACCGAGCAACTAGAGAAGGCCCATAAGAAAACCCTTTCTAAGAAAATAGAGGCCATTAGCATGGGTGAGGAAGAGTTTGTTCGGACGCTTGCTCTTCCAGAGCTGCTTCTGCTCTGTGATTTTCTCCTTTTTCTGTTGTGAATGGTTCTACCTCTTAGTTAATGGAGTTCCTTTATTTCACATTATTATTTTAATTGTAAATTGCTTTGCTGGCTTGAAAAATAGTATATCAAGTTTTAAATAACTAAACTTGCATAATTTGGAAATACAGAACTTAGCTCATCAGTTGATGCTGCTTAAACAAAGTCACTCTAAATATAGTAAAGTGGGTAAATATTTAGCAAAGCAGTTAAAGCGACACCAGGAGTTGGGCACAGGTAATGAAAATTAATGGTGCGGTTTTTTTTAAATAGGAGGGGGGGGGGGCGCAAATTAGATCTGTCTTTTTGGAGTTTAAGAAATCAAACTCCAAAGAGATGCAAGCTGCAGCAGCAGACATTAGCACTTACTTGAAGGGCTGTGACGTAGGTAGCTAATGGGGGAAGAAAGGGCCCTATTAGATAGGGAGATCTGAGACTGAAGTTCAGAAGATTATTGCCACTCAAGGTGGGTAAAACTCTGGGATTTCATGGTTTAACAGCAAATTCTATATAAAGTTTAGTACTGTTTTGGTAGAGCCTATACAGTGGATGTACAATGCTATCTTGCGGGAGGACGATGTACCCGATTCAATAAAAACTACTGGGATAACTCATTCTCAAGCCTGGAAAGGAAGCTAGTCTTTGCTGCTCTTAAAGGCCATTATCATTGATTAATCTTAACACAAAAGTGCTGGCTAAATCTTAGCCATAAGGCTGCTGATTTTTCTACCAAAGTTGGTACATGAAGACCAACCCCCATTTACTCTCACCTGGGCCTTTGGAGAGGATTACAATGTCCTCACCTAGCTAATAGTTTTCTCCCACACCAAACCATCTCAACACTTGAAACATAGTCCCATTTAATCTGGATGAATGCTTTCTCAGCATCTACTACCAAGAGAAAGCTGTGTTAACTAGCTGTGTAGATCACACATCAGATTAAGCATCCTGCACACGTTTTCACTAGCTTGTCTACCGGGAACAAATCCAGAATACTCTGAGTTTGACTTTGAGAGAGGTATTAGGCAGGGGTGTCCACTCTCCCCCATGCTATTTGCTCTAATGAGAGAATCGCTGGAAACATGGGTTCAGGGGAATGTTGACAAAGGCACCTGTGTTAAGGAAATCTTCTGCTGTTGATCCTTATTGCAGACAACATACTGCAGTCCCTGCTGATCTCCTTGCCGGTAATCTTGACGGAGATGGAGGAGAATAGCTTACTCAATTTAATTTATATCCAGAGAGGAAGTCTGAGGTGCTTAAAATATTTAGAACCACAATTGGAAGAATTAACAATGAAATATTTTCCATTTCGCTGCACAAGGGATTCTATTCGATATCTAGGAGTGCAGCTGACGGTTTTGTCTAGCCTATATATATGTTGAATGTTTCGTTTCTATTTTGGGCAGTCTCTACAGACCTGGATAAGCATTTGTATAGTGCTACAAGGCATATGCAGCACTGTACACAAACACGTAGAAAACCATCCCTGCTCAAAGCAGCTTACAATATGGGTTTCGTCAGCATCACGGAGTGGAAACACTACTGCTGGCACTCCTTGACAATCTCCTCAGGGGTCTCGAAAACAAAAACGCTATGTTCATACTTATATTCATTGATATCTCAGCTGCTTTTGATACAGTTCACCACAACACCCTCTTAAAACCGTCTTGCCTCCATAGGTATAGCAGGGACCCCCTTAAAATGGTTTGCATCATATATATCCAATAGGATGCAACAAGTGCAGTTCAACAATGATAAAGCTGATGCCTTCCCCCAAACCCAAGGGATCCCTCAAGGATCCGCCTTATCATCTCTCTTATTCAATTTGTATATAAAGCCGGTCTGCGAGATCTTTCAGAAACGCAACATCAATTACCACATCTATGCCGACGATGTGATGCTATACACGCAGCTTGACATAACACAACCAAACTTCAATCCGCTAGAAGAATGCCTTGACATGCTCCAATCATGGCTTCAACAAAACAACATGTCAATAAACCACAAGAAAACAGAGGTCATGTTTATCTCCAAGAAAGCCAATTTCATCCCGCCCACCACAGTCACCCTTAACAAAAACATACATCATACGAAACCTGTAATAAAATATCTAGGAGTCCTACTGGACTGCAACCTTAGGATGGACAAACACCTCCGAACAATTAACCGAGCCATCTTTTACAAACTGAAAATTCTGCAACCACTTCGCAATATCCTCAAGAAATCTGACTTTAGGACTGTTGCACAAGCGCTAATTATTCCACACCTGGACTACTGCAACGCCATTCTGCAAGGGCTTCCAAAGAACACCCTAAGCATCCTGCAAATGGCTCAAAATGTTGCTGCAAGAGTCATCATGGAAAAGAAAGTCACAGACCACATAACCCCAGTACTAATGGAACTGCACTGGCTCCCAGTGGCCGCTCGCATCATCTTCAAACTGCTCATAACAACGTTTAAACTCATCCATAACATCGCACCATCCTACCTCAATAACCTAATCCCTATTCAACCATGCAACAGGAACAGAAGAACCATGAATCTCAACACTCTATGTGTTCCGACCAGCATAAGATCTGTCAAGGCTGAAACAAGCAATAGGGCATTCACATATACAGCACCAATCCACTGGAACCAACTCCCACATGAGTTGAGACTCAAAAACAACTTGAGTGAATTTAGACGAAAGCTTAAAACCCATTTGTTTCAGATCCACTACAACCTGACCTAACTGCAATACTCTACCTCAACCAGATGACCTTTGCCTGCCACGGCGGCTTTAGGAATGCTGGCATGTAATCATGAATGGATTGTACTTTTTGGCATGTAATCATGTATAAATTGTATATATTGGGCCCCTCCCACGCTATCGCAATCAAATGTATACCCAGATCTGCGTGCCCTAATCAAATGTATATTGTATCCAACTGATTCTCCGTGTTATATAAATCATTGACTAATCAAAAATGTAAATCTGAAAGATCTCGCTGTATTGTACGATACATTATGATTCTGTAAAGTAAACCGCTGCTGATCATAGGAAGCAGCGGTATACAAATGTTTACTAAATAAATAAATATCTATTCAAGACTGAGAAGCAGAGCGACGAGGGGAATAGGGTAGTACAAAAATGATTAAGACACAGCTGTTTCTCAGAAGTCTTGCCCCCTTGGCTCAAAACACCTCACTATACTCTCATTGGTAAAAATCTCTCATCTCCCCTTCTGTCTGGGCACAGTCACGGAACATTTCGTAATTAGTGGCAGACACATTGTTCCATCCCCCACTGCATCACTATTACAACTCAAGTCAGAAAATTCCTCATTCTAAAGAGAGGAACATTTTTGGGGCCTCATTACATATATTTCTATTATCTCTCTCTCTCTCTCTCTCTCTATTGGGGCAGATAGTCAATGGTGGTAGCCAGCACATTTAAAGAGGCTGATCGTCCCCATTTTAATTTATATCCGGATATTCAATGCCGCTTGCTGGATAATTATACTGGTCAAAATTAGGCCAGCCCTTACTTGGCCCAATTTTAGCTGTTATGGTTAACTAGCCAGCAGCTAAATAGGAAAAAAGACTGGGCTCCAAGCATAAGAACATAAGATATGCCTTACTGGTCCATCAAGCCGAGTATCCTGTTTCCAAGTTGTTCATGATTTCAATTTCTTCTCCTTCAACGATGAACCTGTTGATTATACCAGTTGTCATGATCTTTGTCTTCTTTACATTAAGGTGCAGGCCCATTTTGAGACTATGTTCTTTGATTGTGAGAAGCAAATGTTTCAGATCATCTTCACTTTCAGCCAGTAATGTGGTATCATCAGCATAGTGAAGGTTGTTGATGAGTCTTCCACCAATCTTCACACCTCTGTTGTCTTCATACAATCCTGCTTCTCTGATTTGTTCTGCATATAAATTAAACAGATAGGGGGAAAGTATGCAGCCTTGTCTTACACCTTTGCTTATTTTAAACCATTCTGTTTCTCCTTCTTCCGTTCGAACAGTTGCTTCTTGATCAATGTACAGATTGTGCAAGAGTACGATCAGGTGTTCTGGTATACCCATGCTTCTTAATGTGGCCCAGAGTTTCTCATGGTTTACACAGTCAAAAGCTTTGCTATAGTCGATAAAGCACAAATAGATATCCTTTTGGTATTCTTTAGTCTTTTCAAGGATCCATCTCACATCCGCAATGATGTCTCTCGTTCCTCGCCCTTTCCTGAACCCTGCTTGCACTTCAGGTATTTTATTTATTTATTTTATTTAACATTTTTTTTATACCGCGCTATTCAGATCAGTGCGGTTCACAAAGAACAAAATATATTACAATGCATAAAGCAACATTGCATTTACAATGAACAGGGTAGTAACTTGGGTATAACAGGGGAAACTAAATACAGTTCGTTTAACAGTTGTATGAGTTCTTGGTTCCAGGTAGTTCTTGTTCCAGGTATGGTTGTAGTCTCTTTTGAATAATCTTCAGTAGAATCTTGCTGGCATGTGGGATCAGAGCGATTGTGCAATAATTTCCACAGTCAGTTGGATCACCTTTCTTTAGTATTGGTATAAACACAGATCTTTTCCAGTCAGTTGGCCATGATGTTGTCTTCCATATTTCTTGGCAGAGCCTTGTAAGTACGGTAACAGCTGCATCAGATTGCTGTAATACTTCTATGGGAATGCTATCAATGCCTGGTGCTTTGTTCTTTGATAAGGCTTTCAATGCTCCTTCAACTTCTTCTTCCATCACCAATGGTTCCCATTCATAAGGTACAGGTTGAAACAGCTGTTGGTCCACTTGATCTTTATCATATAAAAACTCTGTATCTTCCTTCCATATTTTCTTGATCTTCTCAGCATCATTCAACATAGAACCTTGAGCATCTTGTAACATTCCAATTCGAGGCTGGAACTTTTTCTTTAACTCTCGTAGCTTTAGGAAAGCCGATCTTGTTCTTCCTCTAATAGTTTCTGCTTCTATTTCCTTGCATGTGTCATTGTAGTACTTTTCCTTGTCCTGTCTTGCTGCACATTGGAAATTTCTGTTGAGTTCTGTGACTGTCTCTCTTTCTCCTCTGGCTTTAGCTTCTCTGCATTTCTGGGCAATTTTCAGAGTTTCTTCCGTCATCCATTTTGGCCGTTTTTTCTTTTTCACCTTTTGTAGAGACTTCTCTCTTTCTTCCAACACAACCTTCTTGATGTCATTCCATAACTCTTCTGGAGTTCTGTCATTTGTATCTAAAGCAGCAAATGGATTTTGCAGGCAGTCTTTAAATTCCAGTGGTATATTCTCAAGGTCATATTTTGCTGCATTCATGAGTGGTTTGCTCTTTTTCAACTTTAGCTTGAGTTTGCATACTAGTAGTTCATGATCTGTACCCACAGTCAGCTCCAGGTTTTGTCTTTGTTGATGTTATAGAGCTTTTCCATAGTTAACTTCCACAGATGTAGTCAATTTGATTTTTATACAATCCATTGGGTGAAGTCCATGTGTACAGTCGCCACTTGTGTTGCTGGAAGAAAGTGTTTGAGATGAATAGATCGTTGGTCTTGCAGAATTCTATCAGTCTTTCTCCAGCTTCATTTCTGTTGCCAAGTCCATATTTTCCCAACTACTTTGTCGTCTTCTTTGTTGCCAACTTTTGCGTTCCAGTCACCCATGACTATCAGGATATCCTGTTTGCATATTCTGTCAATTTTAGCTTGTACTTGTTCATAGAACGCTTCAATTTCATTCTCTTCTGTAGCTGTTGTTGGGGCATATTCTTGAATTATAGTTGTGTTGATAGGCATTCCTCGTAGACAAATAGAGATTAAGCGTTCGCTGACAGCATTGTATTTCATTACAGTTTTTGCAAGTTTCTTCTTTATTATAAATGCAACACCATTTCTTCTTTGTCTTTCATTTCCAGCATAGTAGACCATGTGATCATCTGATGCAAAGTGCCCGATGCCAGTCCATTTCAGTTCGCTGACACCCAACAGATCAAGTTGTACACGTTCCATTTCATTCTTGACCACCTCCAACTTCCCTTGGTTCATGCTTCGAACGTTCCATGTTCCAATGTGTAAGACATCTTTACAGCTTCTGACTCTCATTTCATGCGCAGCTACATCAGCAGTCAGACGTCCCGAGGGCTTTGATCCAACCACATCATAAATGTTGGCTTTATTCTGAAAAGTCTTCAGCTCTTCCCCAGTAGCTAGTTGAGTGCCTTCCGACCTGGGGGTTTCATCTTCCAGCACTATAGCACAATTTGTTTTGTTGTAACTATCCATTGGGTTTTTATGGCAAGATACAGAAGTAGATTGCCGGGCCTTTCTTCCACGCAGTTTAAGTTTGGTGTTGCTGCTGTTGTCACAGAAATGTGATCCTCCGCTGTCAACACTATCCCATTCTGCTGCTGCCCAGATGGGTGGTTTGTCTTGGTCTGGCACCTCAGCTGAGACCTGTCCATCTTGGGAGACCCTGCCAGTAGTTAAACAATAGTTTAGCTCTCAGCATCACTGCTGCATACAAGCCCTAACAGCACGACAAGCTGCAAACCAAGTGAGGGCTCCTGCAGCTTCTGCACAGACTTTTCACTTAACACACATTCATTTTTGTACCTAATATGCAATAAACACACAACTTTACCGCACGTTAGTAAACGGGCCCCAATAGTTCTGCTTTCATTACTGACCCTCAGGTAAAACTACCATGGGGTTTACAAAGCTGTCGGTTGTTTATTTATCCCAAAGGATACAGAGGACAACTCCCAAAAGGAAGCAAAAAAGTGGGTGGCTTTTTACTCTGTAGCCATCAGAAAATCATTACATGTAAGCAATTTTCCTTTGTCGGATGGCAGGTAGAAAAAGAGCTGTACTGTGTTCAGATTAACAAGAACACAGGCAATCCAGTCTCCTTAGGATAATCAGAAAACCGAGACGAAGCGTGCCCCTCATAATCTCTCAACCACTCTTTTAGAGACAGAAAGCACAGTGCTTACCCTTAACAGGGTTTCACCGCAGATAACAGGGAAATACAGACACACTCTAAGGCAACATCTCAAATGAAACTTGTCTCATTTGCACTTCTCTTTGTTCCTACTTCCACGATCAGTGTTCTGTCAGCCAGTCTGTCCATAAAATAGATGCAGAACCAAAGGTTTTTTTGTGGGTATGGTAGGAGGAATGAAAGTGGCTGCATTTCCCTGTTGGCTATGGAAAACCCCTATTATAGGTAAACAACTACACTTTCTCAGTCAACAAGCATGTAAATGCAGGTACACTCATGCTGAATCCAGAGCTGCAGGCCATGCCCATATTTCTCTTCTTTCATGGCCTGAGAGTATTGTGGGTAGAGGTAGATGTGAAGAGGTTTCCGAGGACTGCCTGACCAAAAACTGTATCCTGATATGAAGATTAGTCCAAGCAATGCTTTGCAAAAGTATATGCAGAAGTCCAGCAGGGATACAGAATGTAGGTTCGCTGCTTTTGCCCTTAGTGCAGACCCACATATCCACCTTAAGGTAACAGATACAATCAGATACCCAGTGAGCCCAAGTGATACTGGACATAGGTTTGGCCAGGTTCTTTGAGATGTACATGATAAAAGAGTGGAGATGTTTTCCTTACATCCTCTGTTGCAACAAAGGTAGCACTGAAGTGCACAACTGCAGTCTAAAGGATGAAGAGAAAAACTTGATTATTTTATTTGAACGCTGGAGAAAATCTTTGGTAAGTCTATAGACAGATTCATATGGAAACAACTTTAAGAAAGAACTAGAAAGATGGGAGAGTATGCGGTTAGCAGATTGCCATCAATCATTCAGATAAGGAGAAATATAATGACCTTCTTTACAAAGTAGGACCACTATATGGCAAAACATGTCATGAAAGTTCTGGGAACTGATACAAAGTTCTTTCTTTTGGAATTGAATTGAAAATGCGGATTCTTAAAAAATAATCTTCAAACTGTCTGTGTTTTAAGTGTATGGGCATGTGGGAATAAGCAGTCTTTCCACACCAGGAGCGATAGTATAATAGCCAAGGAGTTCATTTTAAACTTTTCCCACTTCACACAGAGATTGAGGATGCAAAGATCCAGAATCAGCCTCAAACCCCCTGTTTTCTTCAGAAAACAGAAACACGTTGAGTAGAAGCCTCATTTCCCCGAAGCTGTAGCATGTTCTCAACTGAGTTCTTTTGGGTTAGTTTTGCAAATACCATGACAGTCATGAACCTCACTCCTAAGCTAGGGTATGTGGAGTAAGAACATAACATAAGAAATGCCATACTGGGTCAGACTAAAGTCCATCAAGCCCAGTATCCAGTTCACAACAGTGGCCAATCCAGGTCACAAGTACCTAGCAGTTTCCCAAAAAGACACACAGGTTCCACAATGCTTGTACTGAGGCAGACCGTGGATTTTCCAGGTCCTCTTTAATAATGGTTTATAATGGAACCTGTTCAAACCTTTTTAAAACCCAGCTACATTAACAGCCCCTCACTTGATTTGCAGCTTGTCGTGCTCTGAGGGCTTATGTGCATCAGTGATCCTGAGGGCTAAGCTATCGGTAGTTTAACTACTGGAAGGGTCTCCCAAGATAGACAGGTAGCTGAGTTGCCAGACCAAGACAAACCACCCATCTGGGCAGCAGCAAAATGGGTCAGTCTGGACGGAGGCGGATCACATTTCTGTGACAACAGCAACAACACTAAACTTAAACTGCGTGGAGGAAAGGCCCGGCAATCTACTTCTGTATCTTGCCATGTAAACCCAATGGATAGTCACAACAAAACAAATTGCACTATAGTGCTGGAAGATGAGACCCCCCCCCCCCCAGGGTCGGAAGGCACTCAACCAGCTACTGCGGAAGAGCTGAAGACTTTTCAGAGTAAAGTCAGCATTTATGATGTGCTTGAAACAAAGCCCTCGGGATGTCTAACTGCTGATGTAGCTGCGCATGAAATGATAGTCAGCTGTAAAGATGTCTTACATATTGGAACATGGAAAACGAAGCATGAACCAAGGGAAGTTGGAGGTGGTCAAGAATGAAATGGAGCATGTACAACTTGATCTGTTGGGTATCAGAGAACTGAAATGGACTGACATCGGGCACTTTGCATTCAGATGATCACATGGTCTACTATGCTGGAAATGAAAGACAAAGAAGAAATGGTGTTGCAATTATAATAAAGAAGAAACTTGCAAGAACTGTAATGAAATACAAAGCAGTCAGTGAACACTTAATCTCTATTCGTCTACGAGGAATGCCTATCAACAAAACTATAATTCAAGTATATGCTCCAACAACAGCTGGAGAAGGGGTTGAAATTGAAGAGTTCTACGAACAAGTTCATGCTGAAATTGAGAGAACATGCAAACAGGATATCCTGATAGACATGGGTGATTGGAACGCGAAGGTTGGCAACAACAAAGAAGGCAAAGTTGGAAAATATGGACTTAGCAACAGAAATGAAGCTGGAGAAAGACTGATAGAATTCTGTAAGACCAATGATTCATCTCAAACACCTTCTTCCAGCAACACAAGCGGCGACTGTACACATGGACTTCACCCAATGGATTGTACAAAAATCAACAAATGTCAACGATGGAAAAGCTCTATAACATCAACAAAGACAAAACCTGGCGCTGTGGTACAGATCATGAACTACTAGTATACAAACTCAAGCTAAAGCTGAAAAAGAGCAAACCACTCAAGAATGCAGTAAAATATGACCTTGAGAATATACCACTGGAATTTAAAGACTGCCTGTAAAATCGATTTGCTGCTTTAGATACAAATGACAGAGCTCAGGAAGAGTTATGGAATGACATCAAGAAGGTTGTGCTGGAAGAAAGCGAGAAGTTTCTACAAAAGGTGAAAAAGAAAAACGGCCAAAATGGATGAGGGAAGAAACTCTGAAAATTGCCCAGAAATGCAGAGAAGCTAAACCCAGAGGAGAAAGAAAAAAAATCACAGAACTGAGAGATTTCCAATGTGCAAGACAGGACAAGGAAAAGTACTACAATGACACATGCAGGGGAAAAAGAATCAGAAACTATTAGAGGAAGAACAAGATCTGATTTCCTAAACCTACGAGAGTTAAAGAAAAAATTCCAGCCTCGAATTGGAATGTTACAAGATGCTCAAGGTTCTATGTTGAATGATGCCTAGATCATCAAGAAAAGGTGGAAAGAATATAAAGAGTTTTTATATGATAAAGATCAAGTGGACCACAAGCCGTTTCAACCTGTCCCTTATGATCCAGAACCATTGGTGATGAAAGAAGTTGAAGCAGCATTGAAAGCCTTATCAAAGAACAAAGCACCAGGCATTGATGGCATGCCCATAGAAGTATTACAGCAATCTGATGCAGCTGCTACCATACTTACAAGGCTCTGCCAAGAAATTTGGAAGGCAACATCATGGCCAACTGACTGGTAAAGATCTGTGTTTATACCAATACTAAAGAAAGGGGATCCAACTGACTGTGGAAATTATTGCACAATCACTCGGATCCCACATGTCAGCAAGATCCTACTGAAGATTATTCAACAGAGACTACAACCATACCTAGAACTAGAACTACCTGAAGTGCAAGCAGGGTTCAGGAAAGGGCGAGGAACGAGACACACCATCGCGGATATGAGATGGATCCTTGAAAAGATTAAAGAATAGCAAAAGGATATCTTTTTGTGCTTTATCGACTATAGCAAGGCTTTTGACTGTGTAATCCATGAGAATCTCTGAGCTACATTAAAAAGCATGGGTATACCAGAACACCTGATCGTTCTCTTGCACAATCTGTACATTGATCAAGAAGCAACAGTTTGAACGGAACAAGGAGAAACAGAATGGTTTAAAATAAGCAAAGGTGTAAGACAAGGCTGCATATTTCCCCCTACCTGTTTAATTTATATGCAGAACAAATCATCAGAGAAGCAGGATTGTATGAAGACAACAGAGGTGTGAAGATTGGTGGAAAACTCATCAATAACCTTTGCTATGCTGATGATACCACATTACTGGCTGAAAGTGAAGATGATCTGAAACATTTGCTTCTCACTATCAAAGAACAGTCTCAAAATGGGTCTGCACCTTAATGTAAATAAGACAAAGATCATGACAACTGGCAAAAATCAACAAATTCATCTTTGAAGGAGAAGAAATTGAAATTGTGGACAAGTTTAATCTACTTGGATCAACTATCAATAAAGAAGCAACAAGCAGTCAAGAAATCAGACGATGCATTGCTCTTGGCAGAATGGCTATGAAAGACCTAGTCAAGATTCTAAAGAGATGAGATGTCTCTTTCCATACAAAGATTTGACTTGTTCAAGCCATGGTATTTTCAATAACATATGGATGTGAAAGCTGGACAGTAAAAAAGATAGGTCATAGAGGGGATCTGTAAAAAAGATAGGTCATAGAGGGGTATCTGACCTGATACCCCTCTATGACCTCAACATACTCCTGATCACAGAGTCATGGTTATCCAGTGATGACGCAGTCCTCCTTAACCACCTCTTACCCACCAACTTCGCAACACATAGCTGCCATAGAGACAGCAAAAGGGGTGGAGGAGTACTCATTCTCTCCAAAACTGACCTCCAATTCCGCCTCATCAAAGCAACCAGCACAATGAATCTCGATACAGTTACCATAGCCAACAAATACTGCTCCATTAACCAAATGTACAGAGCACCAACCACCTCCCCTGACGACCTCTCAACAATAATCGACCTTGCCTGCAATGCCGTGGACCCTCGCACCCCAACCTGGCTACTAGGTGACTTCAAACTACCAACCCTGCAGGACACACAAGCCGTAGCCTTCCTCGAAGCCCTCAAGGAACTAGGTTTCCAGCAACTAATCAATGAACCCACTCACGTAAAAGGAAACATATTGGACCTGATATTTGCCCCACAAACAGCCTTTGAAAATGCTCATGTTCCTATGCCGTCCTTCACCGCATTACCATGGTCCGATCACAAGCTAATCAAATTTCCAGATACCAGTATCGGGCCGCCACCAGAAGTACTCCAGAAGTCCGAGTAGCACCACCAGGACACCATCACGGAGTTTCCGACCTTTCGATAAGGAAACTATCCTGATCCTGACCCAATCCCGCTCACTCCTTGCCCTGACTACACCCAACCTCGACGAGCTGATCTCCAGCTAGAACAACAGCCTCAGTACCATTGCTCAATGCCCTCCATCAAACAAGCCTCCAAGGAAACGAGCCACTGCATCCTGGTACTCCACTGAGTTAAGAACATCTCTTCTCTGCCTAAGGAAGCTCGAAAGATGCTGGCAACGTTCACACTCCTCGGCAGACCAGAAAGCATATAATCTTCACCTGGCAAAACACCGTGAGGCAATCACAGGGAAAATAAGGCAATTCCACACCGATACTCTGAAACGCTCACTAAACAAACCACATGACTTATTCAACCTTGTCAAGAACCTAACAAAATAACTGGGACCGGAACAAACAAGTATGATTCACCCTCAAGAATTCGCAGATTTCCTGCAATCAAAACTATGCCAGACCAACAAGTCCTCAGTACCCACCACCGCCCAAGAACCAACATACACAACACCACTGACCACCTTCTCCACCCCGTCCAAGCAGCACATCTAAGACACAATCGCCTTTATCAACACCTCCACGGCACAGACGGACCCCTTGTCCTGCCTTCTGGATAAAAGAGCTACGTAGCGAATTCAGCCCGTTCATAGCCAGACTCATGGACCTGTCTTTCGCAACCGGCCCGTTCCCCCAAAGCTTCAAACACACATCCATCAGGCCATTGCTGAAAAATAACAAGCTCAACCCTCAGAAGGTTGAATCGTACAGACCTATATTGAGCATACCACTATTAGCCAAAATAATTGAAAAAGAAGCCCAATGCCAGATTCAACGCCACATTGACGACACCGCCCCGCTGGACCCCTGCCAACATGGATTCAGGGAATCCCATGGTGTAGAAACCCTACTCACTACCTTCTTCAGCAACATAATTACCGGAATCGATAACGCCCGCCAAGGGTTTGTCCTCGTCTTCTTGGATATAGTCGCCGCATTCGACTCGGTAAGCCATGAGATCCTCCTGAAGCGGCTCAAAGAGAAGGGTACCTGTGACACAGCTCTAAACTGGTGCAAATCATACCTGTCTGACAGATGGCAGCACATACACTCAGAAACCTCAACATCGGAACCTTTCAACCAGAAGCAGGGCGTCCCACAGGATTCCTCCCTCTCTGCACTGATGTTCAACCTTTACATGCAGCCAATCTGTAACCTCATCCAATCTTTCAAGGTGAACTGCCTGATATATGCCGACGATGTACTACTCTACATGCCTTTCTTAACCGACCATCCAGACTTTTCCCCACTGACAGACTGCTTCGACGCAGTGGCCAACTGGCTCCAGACCCAAAACCTCTGTATACAGCACAAGAAAACAGAAGTTCTATTTGTCACGAAGAACCAAGAATTCACCCCTCCAGAATGCCTAAAAGTCAAGGAAGCGGAGCTACAAACCAAGTCCACAATACGATACCTTCGGGTCACCTTAGACCAATGTTTAGACATGAAAGCGTACATTAGCAACATGGTAAAAGCAGTCTACCATAAGATCCGGACTCTCAGACACTTACGGTCCTTGCTAGAACCAAACGACTTCTGGACAATCTATCAAGCACTGATCATCCCACATTTCGATTACGCCAATGCGATCCTACAAGGGCTTCCACGAGCCACACTGTGTCCACTCCAGCTAGCAATGAATACCGCAGCCAGAGTGCTATACGGTGCCTCCAGGTGTGACCATGTGATGCCCATCTTGAAACAGCTCCACTGGCTCCCTATCCACAGCAGACTCACCTTCAAGACCCTAATGCTGACCTTCAAGGCCATCAACGGGCTCTCCTCCGCCTCACTCACAGAGCTCACCCACTTGACTCCCCCCAACAGGGCCAGAAGATCTGCAGCAATAAACACACTGTTAATCCCTAAGACAGTAACCCAATGCACCCAGGCAACAGTAAACAGGGCATTTAGATTCTGTGCACCCAGATGCTGGAATGCCCTACCACCTGACATCTGGGCAATCCCTGACCTAACATAATTCAGGAAGGCTTTAAAACACCACCTCTTCCTAAAACGCTACCTAGACGTAGGTGTACCAACAACCATCCCACCTACACCAACACACCATCATTAATCTACGATAGGACCTGATATGAAGTCTAGATGTAAATAGTTACCCCCAGTTTATCCAAGTTTTATGCCCCTGTTTAATGTAAATACGGAGCAGTCCCCTGCACCGTATAAGTTTCTGTTTCATGTAAACCGCACTGATGTCAAATAGCACGGTATAAAAAAAAGACTGTAAATAAATAAATAAAATAAAAAAATAGGAAGAAAATTTATGCCTTTGAATTATGGTGCTGGTGGCGAATACTGCCCGAAGAACAAACCAGTCAGTACTAGAGGAGATCAAACTTAAGCTTTCTTTAGAAGCTCAGATGACAAGACTGACTTTCATACTTTGGACACATTGTTTATTGTTTATTAACATTTGATATACCGCCCCCATTACATCATGCAAAAAGAGAGATTATTAAAGAAAGACATCATGCTTAGCAAGATAGATGGTCAATGCAAAAGAAAAATCCAGGTTATCAATATCCCTGTTTAATGTACATTACCAAGTTTAAGTTTCAATGTAAACCGCTTTGATTGAAATGATAAAGCAGTATAAAAAACCTGTTAAATAAAAATAAGTAAAATAAAAGAGGAAGGCCAGCAATGAGATGGATCGATACAACAACAGCAGCTACGGGTACCAGTCTGTCAACAATGAGTTGTCTGACTGAAAACCGAACACAATTTAGGACAACTATCCAGAGGGTTGCCATGAGTCAACACCGACTCGACGGCACTTAACACCACCACCACCACCACCACATTAACAGTTTTTACTATATCCTCTAGTAATAAATTCCAGAGTTTGATTACACGTTGAATGAAAAAAACATTTTCTCTTATTAGTCTTAAATGGATTACACTAACTTCATTGTACATCCCCTAGTCTTTCTACTTTTTGATGGCGTAAACAATCAATACTTACCTGTTCCACTCTATTCATTAATTTATAGACCTCTATCACATCTCCTCTCTTTTCCAGGTTGAAGAACCCTAACCTTTTAAGCCTCTCCTCAGAGGAGTATTTTTACGTCCTCTATTATTTTGGTGGCTCTTCACTGTACCTACTCTAAATTCCGCTATTTCCTATTAAAGATATGACAACCAGAATTGCACACAAAAGGTGTGGTCACACCATGGAACGATACAGAGGCATTATAATATACTCTGTTTTATTCTCCATTCCTTTCCTTTTGATTCCAGTGTAAATAAGATGTAGATATGTTCTGCCTGAAATCAGGTACCAGTGTAATACAATGTACAGAGTTATAGAATGTACATAGTTTCCCCCAGTTACTTCCAAGTTGATCTCCCTGTTTATTGTAAATACAACTCAAAGTTCCCTGTGTTGTATAGTTGATGTTAAATGTAAACCGCTCTGATCTAAAATAGAGCGGTATAGAAGAACTGTTAAATAAATAAATAAATAAATAAATTCCTAGCATCTATTTGCCTTCTTGTCCGCTGCTGCTTACTGAGTGGAGGGTTTAAACGGGTTATCCACGATGATGCTTAAATCTTTTTCCTGGGTGGCGATTCCTAATGTGGAATCTTGCATTGTGTAACCATAGTTTGGGTTCTTCTTTCCTAGGTGCATAACTTTACACTTGTCCACATTAAATTTCATCTGTTATTTGAACGTCCAGTCTTCCTATTTATCAAGATCCTCTTGCAACTTTTCACAATTCTCTTCGGTTTTTAACAACTTTGAATAATTTTGTGTCATCTGCAAATTTGATTACCTCACTTGTTCTTTCCATTTCCAAGTCATTTATGAATATGTTAAAAAGCAGCAGATCCAGCACAGATCTCTGGGGTAAACTGCTATTCACCTTTCTCCACTGTGAAAATTAGCCATTTAGCCCTACCCTCTGTTTTCGTTTAACCAGTTCCTGATCCGCAATAGTACACTGCTTCCTATCCCATGATTTTTTAATTTTATCAAGAGTCTTTCATGAGGGACCTTGTCAAAAGCTTTCTGAAAATCCAGATACACTATAATCAACCGTCTCATCTTTCTCTACCTGTTTATTCACACCTTCAAAAAAAATATAACAGCTTAGTAAGACAAGACCTTCCTCTGCTAAAGCCATGTTGGTTATCTCCCATTAAATGACTATTGACATGTTCCGTAATTTTGTTCTTTACATTATCAGAATATAGAAAGACTAGGGGACATGCAATGAAGCTACAGGGTAAACTATTTAAGACAAATAAGAGAAAATATTTTTTCATTCAACGTGTAATCTAACTCTGGAATTTGTTACGGGAGGATGTAGTAAAGGCTTTAAGTGTAGCTGGGTTTAAAAAAGGTTTGGACAAGTTCCTGGAGGAAAGGTCCATAAACCATTATTAAAAAGGGACCAAGGATATCATTGCTTGACCCTATACAAGCATTGTGGAACCTGTGTCTTTTGGGGAAACTGCTAGGTACGTATGACCTAGATTGGCCACTGTTGGAAACAGGATACTGGGCTTGATGGACCTTGGTCTGACCCAGTATGGCATATCTTATGTTCTTATATAATGGTTTCTACCATTTTACTCGGTAATGACAACAGGCTCACCGGTCTGGAACCCTTTTTAAATAGTGGCGTTACATTGACCATTCGCTAATCTACAAGTATTACAGATGATTTTAATGATAGCTCATAGATTACTAATAGTAGGTCTGCAATCTCATATTTCAGTTCTTTCAACACCCTTGAATGTATACTATCCAGTCCAGGTGATTTGCTATTCTGTAGTTTATCAACTAGTTGCAATACATCTTCCTGTTTTAGCAATATAATTTTCAATTCATCCGATGCATCATCTTTAAATTCCATTTCAGTCATGGGTAATTTCCCTACGTCTTCTTCAGTAAATACCGAAGAAAAGAATTCATTCAGTCTCTCCACTATGGCCTTAAACCCTCTTAGTGCTTTTACCCCTTTATCATCTAATGTCCAACTGACTCACTCAGTTTTTCTTTGCGACAAATGTACTTGAAAAGGTTTTTATTAATAGTTTTTGCTTCCACAAAAAGTGTTTTTCCAAATTCTCTATTCGCCTGCCTTATAAATGCCTTGGCATCTAACTTGACAGTGCTTATGTTTCCTGTTTTCATGATTCGGCTGCTTTCTCTATTTCCTAAAAGATGTTTGTTTGGCCACAACAGCCTCTCTGACCTCACCTTTTAATCATGCTGGCAGTTTTTTGGACTTCCTTCCACTTTTCTTAAATCGTGCAATACAGCTAGTCTGGGCTTCCAAGATAGTATTTTTTTTAAACACCCATGCTTGACATTATGGAACCTGTGTGTCTTTTTGGGAAGCTGCTAGGTACTTGTGACCTGGATTGGTCATTGTTGGAAACAGGATACTGGGCTTGATGGACTTTGGTCTACCCCAGTATGACATTTCTTATGTTCTTAACCTTTGCAACTGCTCCTTTTAGTTTTTTCTTAACTATTTTCCTCCATTTATTAAATCAAACATGATCATGCTATGATCACTATTGCCAATTGACCCCAACACCAGATCTCTTCCACCAGATCGTGTTCCACTAAGGACTAGTTCCAAAATGGCTTCCCCTCTGGTCAGTTCATGAACCAGCTGCTCCAAGCAGCAGCCATTTATTTCATCTAGAAATATTCTCTCCCTAGCATGTCCTGCCATGACAATGACCCAGTCAATACCAGGGTAACTGAAATCACCCATTATTATTAATGTGTTTTAAGTTTTGATAGCTTCCCTGATTTCTTCTAGCATTTCATCATCCATTTGTTCATTCTGGCCAGGCGATTGGTAGTACACCCTCATTGCCATCGCCTTCCCCTTTTTAAATGGAATTTCGATCCATACAGATTCTACAGTGTATTTTGTTTCCTGCAAAACTTATAAATATGGCTGCAGAAAAAAACCACATGGCTTATCCAGTCTGTCCTTCCATCAACATGGACTCAATGCCCTCTCTAGCAGAGCACAACCCCTCCACCAATTTGATCTACTCTGTCATTGTGATGTACATTGTATTCAGGTATCACAATGTCCCAATGGTTGTCCTCTTTCCACCAGGTCTGAGATACCAACCATGTCTAATCTCTCATTCAGTACTATATATTCTAACTCTCCCATCTTATTTTTGTAGACTTCTAGCATTTGCATAGAAGCATTTTAGAGGCTGTATTTTATTTATATTAATCTGGTCATCGGTAGACAGGGGTAATTTGGAATCTTTAAGCTCTGCCTGCTCAATACTTAAGGGCATTTGGGTTACTTTTGTCTTTATTGGAACCTGTTGATATGCCCTAACTTCAATATTTTGCTAGTATCCTTCAAGGAGACATCCTTCCAAACCATGCGCTTTTGGGAGACTGTCATCTTTCCCCCATTATCTAGTTTAAAAGCTGCTCTATCTCCTTTTTAAAGGTAAAAAGCCAGCAGCCTGGTTCCATCTCATTTAAGGTAGAGCTCAGCCCTTCGGAAAAGCCCCTCCTTTCTCTAGAATGTTGCCTAGTTCCTAACAAATGAAAACCCTCTTCCATGCACCATCATTTCATCTATGCATTGAGACTCTGGAGTTCTGCCTGCCTTTTGGGCCCTGCGCATGGAGCAGGAAGCATGTCTGAGAATGCTACCCTGGAAGTTCGGGATTTCAATTTCCTACCTAAAAGCCTAAATTTGGCCTCCAGAACCTTCTTGCACTTTCCTATGTCATTGGTACCAACATTTACCAAGACAGCAACCTCCTCCCCAGTACTATATAAAACCTTATCTAGGTAGTAATGCGTGAGGTCTGCTACCCTTGCAACCAGGCAGGCATGTTACTCTTTCTCCGCACGCCAGAACTATCGGGCAGCAGCAAAAGGACTCTGAGGTAGGCTCCTCCCTGTCTTAGCCAGCTCCTCCAATCAGCTCAGCGCCTCCATCTGGTCCCGCCATGAACAGCTCCTTTAAATTGGAAGCCGCACCGGACTTCTGCCTCTTTCTCCGCATGCCGGACCGATTGGGCAGCAGCAAAAAGACTCGGAAGTAAGCTCCTCCCTGCCTCAGACAGCTCCTCCAATCAGCCTGGCGCCTCCAACTGTTCCCACCATGAACAGCTCCTTTAAATTGGAAACCACCCTAAGGCGCCCGTGCCTGAGGGCCCTTTGGCGTGGCCCTTAGGCACGGACAGCTTAGCTACTCACCTGTAACAGGTGTTCTCCAGGAGCAGCAGGAATCAGTCCTCACATATGGGTGACGTCGGCGCCGACAGAGCCCTCTTATGGAGCATTTTCCCAGCTTTCAGAGAAAGCCTTTGGGAATGCAGCGAGCATGCACGGTCCCCTTCCCGCCCAAGGATGCCATCTTGCTCAGTCTGATGACATAGCTAAGACAGCAAAAAATCAAAATGAAGGATAGGACTGCAACTCCAGGGGAGGAGGAAGGGTCATGAAGACTGATTCCTGCTGCTCCTGGAGAACACCTGTTACAGGTGAGTAACTACGCTTTCTCCAGGACCAAGCAGAAAGCCAGTCCTCACATATGGGACTCCCCAGCTCTAGGCTACCGTGAAACCAGAGCCGAAAAAATGGCTCCCTCTCAAGAGCCTCAGCATCCGTGATAAGAATTTTCTCTGAGAACGCACCCCGTACGGTAGCCGAACACAAGGGCCGGAGGGTAGGAGTTGCCTAAACCTGAAAGAGATTACGGAGTACCGCCTGGCCGAAAACACTGTCCCGTCGGGACTCTCTCTCCATGCAGTAATGGGCTGTGAAAGTCTGGCTTGAAGACCAAGTTGCGACCCGACAGATATCTGCCAACGGAACAGAGCGGAGATGAGCTACTGACGCGGCTTTCGCCCTGACACGATGGGCCGTGACCCGAAACTGCAAGGGTAGGTTGGCTGCCCTGTACGCCCAGGCGATGCAATCTGCTACCCAAGTGGACAACGTATGCTTGGAGACAGGTAACCCCATCCTATTAGGGTCAAAGGAGACGAAGAGTTGAGTAGCCTTTCGATGCTCCTTCGTACGTTCTATGTAAAAGGACAACACCCTTTTACAGTCCAGGGTATGAAAGACTTTCAGCCCGGCTGGCATGAGGCCTGGGAAAAAGGTTGGAAGAACCACCTCCTGATTGAGGTGGAAAGAGGAGACCACTTATGGGAGGAACTTGGGATGCGTCCTGAGGACCACCCCTGTTCCTATAGAACCGCGTGTACGGTCTATCAGAAACCAGAGCTTGTAGTTCACTCACACATCTGGCTGAGTTAAGAGCCACCAGGAAGATCGCTTTCCAAGAGAGGAAGCGCAAATGGCAAGTAGCCATCGGCTCAAACGGTGGGCAAGTAAGTTGCTACAAGACCACGTTCAAATCCCACTCAGTCGCCGGTGGATGAACCGGAGGCTTGAGTAGAAGCAGACCTCTGAGAAAATGGGACACCAGGGGTGAATTGACAGACTGTCCGTTCACCGGAGAGTGGTGCGCTGACAAAGCACTGAGGTGGACCCGAACAGAGTTAGACTTGAGTCCTAGGTCTGAAAGGTGAAGTAGATTCTGCACTACTACTGGCACACGGCAAGAGAAAGGATCTTCATTGCGTTGAGCACACCATACCATAAACCTATGCCACTTGAGGACATAGGACTTTCTGGTGGACTGCCTCCTAGAGGCCAAGGCCACCTCCTCAACCTCCTTAGGTAGACGTAAGGGATCTAGCACTATCCTTTCAACAGCCAGGCCATCAGATTGAGGGACCTGAGATTGGGATGCAGAAGGGAACCCTGTTCTTGAGACAGAAGATCATGTTGCAGCCCCAGAGGGAACGGAGCTTCCACCGCCAACTGCAGAAGAAGTGGAAACCACGGCTGCCTCGGCCATCTGGGTGCTACCAGAATCACTGAGACCTTGTTCCGGAGGATCTTGAACAGAGTTCGGGCCACCAGGGGCGTGGGAGGAAACGCATACAGGAGGCCCCGTAGACCAAGAGATTACAAAAGCATCTACTGCCATCCTCAGGGGATGCGGCTGTCTGGAGCAAAACCTGGGCAGCTGACGGTTCAATGGACTTGCAAAGAGATCGATGGATGGAAGTCCCCATCTGGGGAAGATCTGCTGGACCACCAATGGATTCAACTGCTATTTGTGGGGCTGGAAAATTTTGCTTAGCTTGTCTGCTAGGAAGTTCTCCTGACTAGATAGATAAACTGCTTTGAGAAACATGCCTTGTTTGACCGCAAAGGAGCAAAGGTCCAGTGCCTCCTGATAGGATTCTGGAGCCTGTGCCTCCTTGTTTGTTCACGTAGAACATTGCCACCTGATTGTCCGTCTGAACTAGGACAGACTGTTGAGAAAGAGCATGGCAGAAAGTTTGCAGAGCTAAGCGGATTGCTCGCAGCTCTAAAAGGTTGATCTGCTGTGTGGTCTCCCAAGGGGACCACAGGCCTTGAGTGCATGCACCTTGGCAATGTGCTCCCCAGCCCTTTAAGGATGCATCTGTCGTCAGCACCCTGGTGTGTGCTGGGGCCTGAAAAGGTACGCCCTTGAGTAGGTTTGGCAGATGTAGCCACCACTGTAAGGCATTCAGAAGTTGCCTGGACACCTTTACTCTGTCTCGGAGGTCGCCGGTGGCTTGTGTCCACTGATCTGAGGCACCATTGAGCAGCCCGCATGTGCAGATGGGCATTTGGGGTCACATGTACTATGGATGCCATGTGGCCCAGGAGCCGTAGGTAGTGCCTGGAGGAAACATGAGAATTGCTTTGGAACTGTTTGGCCAACTCCATCAGTCTGTGGGCTCTGTCCCCGGGCAAGTAAGCTCTTGCCTGAAGGGTGTCTAGCTTCGCCCCTATAAACTCTAGGTTCTGAGAAGGGAGCAAAGTGGACTTTGCATAGTTTATGACAAAGCCGAGATGCTGAAAAAGAGAGACAGTGCGAAGAGTGGCCCGCCGGGCTTCCTGGAGTGATTGGCCCCTGATGAGCCAGTCGTCCAGGTACGGGAGGACAAAAATCCCCTGATTTCTGAGAAAAGCCGCCACCACCACCAGGCATTTGGTGAAAACCCTGGGGGCAGATGTTAGGCCAAAGGGAAGTACCCTGTACTGAAAATGGTTTCCTCTCACCACAAACCTGAGATATTGTCTGTGGTCTGGATGATGGTTGAGGATGTGAGTATAAGCATCCTTTAGGTCTAAGGAGCATAGCCAGTCTCCCTGCTGGAGGTAGGGCAGCAGTATCCCAAGGGTAAGCATCTTGAACTTTTCCCTCTCCAGAAACTTGTTCAGATTTCTCAAGTCTAGGATAGGCCTGAGGCCTCCTGTTCTCTTTGATACTAGGAAGTACCTGGAGTAGAAGCCTTTGCCTTCCAGGTGGTGTGGCACCGGTTCCACAGCCTGTTCCTTTAAAAGACTTGCCAACTCCTGAAGGAGGAGGTTCCTGTGTAGAGGGAGTCTTGGAGGCTCCCCTGGATAGTAGGAGGGGGTAGCTGGTGGAAATGGAGCATATAGCCCTTCTGGACTATGCTCAGTACCCAGGTATCCCCTGTGATGGCTGGCCACCTGTAGGCATACAGGGTCAGCCAACCCCCAGTGCGGATTGAAGCCACTGGCAGAGGAGAGGCTATGCTGTGGGAGTCAAAACCCCACTCCCTGCTGTGCAGGAGCTGGAGTGGCGACTTGGGGGTCTTCTGCCTATGGGGCCCATACCCCTGCCCCTTGGCCTGCTGGCCCTGTTGGGGAGCTGGAGAGGCCTGATACTGAGGGTAGATTTTGTAGGCAGCAGCCTTCCTCTGGAAAAAGGGCTTCTTCCCCGAGCCCTTCTTTTTATGAGAAGGGGCAGAAGTCTTTCTGGACAGTCTTGTTCTGGTGAGAGTCTCGGTCTCTATTTCTGCAGCCTTCTCTGTCATGAGCTTGCCGAAGAGGTTGTCACCTTGGCAGGGGACATCGAGCAACTTGTCTTGCACCCATGACTCCAGGTCCGATGACTGTAGCCAGGCCTGACGGCGTGCACCAATGCCGGCTGCAGCTACCCGGGCTGAAGCCTCGAAGTCATCTTAGGCTGCTCGAGAGATAAACTTCGAGCACTCTCGGATCCCTGTAGACAAGGCTTTGAATCTCTGCAAGGGTTCCTCGGAGAAGCCAGCCGAGAACCCGGCAATTTCCTTTGCCAGGTCCCATAAGTACATGCCCATGTATTTTATTTATTTAACTGCATTTATATACCGCTTTTCACCGGGTCAAAGCAGTTTAACAAAAAGGGGGGGGGGGGGTGAACAGTAATCAATTTACAGAGGGTGGGGGTTGCCGTCACCGAGGGGGCCAATACTGATGATCCGAACAGATAGTAATGACTTAGACATGTACAGCTGGTAAGTCTGGACACAGCAAGAGAGCATAGAGCCCTGGAAGCACTTTCTACCGAGGGCATCCAGGTTCCGGGCCTCCCAGCCAGGAGGCACCAAGGAGTGCATCTTCTGACTTTTCAGCCAGTGCATGACCGATTACACAACTATGGAGTTGTGCGGTAGCTACGCCTTTTGGAACCCAGGGCTCTTAAGGACTCGATAAATGGAATCGACCCGCTTGCTCAGAACCTGCGCCGAGGCTGGTGCCTCTCACATACGGAAGAGCAGCTGTTCCAGCATCGGAGGAACCGGAACAGTAAAGGCTTCCTTCGGAGGAAAATCATACTGGAGGGCATCGAGGCTCCTCCTCGGCGTCCGCCGGGAATGCCAAAGCTTTGGCCATGTCCCTGACGAAATCCGAGAACTGGGTATCCTCCGGGGGGGGGGGGGGGGACCTTCTCCGAGGCTCGGACTCCAGGGAGTCCGACAGGATGCACCGGGTCCGGAAGGTGTCCTCCGAGGAGTCGTCGAGCGGCTCCGGCATCGATGACCTCGGCCCTGAATGGGAGGTCGAGGGAGACCGTGGCTGAGGATCGACTCGAGACTTGATTGACTCGAGGATCGGCTCGGCCTCCGGAGTCGACTTAGACATTGAGGTCCCGGTGGTCGGGGCAGATGCACCGGTCAGACTGGCGATCGGTACCTGCTGCTGCTCCATGAAGGCAGCCAGGCTGCTCTCCAGGGCTGTCAGCCTGAGTCCGACCTCAGGAGACTCCGCAGCCCCCGACGGCATCGGGCCCGACATTGGTTCTCCCGAGGGAGAGTCCATGAGGACAACAGATGTTACCTGACTCGGGGACTCCGGCTCCAGGCGAGGTTGCTTGGTCGGCCGCTCCGACTCTGAGAGCCCGGGATGGCGGTCAGGGCTGCGCGACCTGACCCTCGAGGATCCAGGTGCCTCCACTGATGCCACCCTCACAAGCTTCTTCTTCCTTTTGTGCTCCCGGGTGGGAGACCCCCTCTCAGAGGACCCATGACGCCGCTCGGTATCAGACTCCTGAGATGTCGAGGCCTCTGACGGTCTGGGCCCGGCCGGATGCAGACTGAAAAAATTCTCACACGTTGATGCTGACGGCTCCGAAGCGCCTTCAACAACATCTTGCCGCATGGGCCATAGACCAGTGGGTCATGGTCGGGCCCGATGCATCAGAGGCAGCAGTCATGTGTGTCGGTGAGAGACATAAGTTTCTTACACCGATCACATTTTTTGAACCCGCTAGCAGCCATGGGGCGAAAAAGGGCCCCTGCAAGGTCATAAGACTGGGCTACCAGTGAAAATTACAAAAAAGGCACGAACGCTAGTCACAATGGACAAAAAACGAAAAAGAAGTTCCGGACTCGATACCGGTGTACCGAGACCAGGTGGGAAGGGGTCCCGGCGTCGAACCAGATAAAGATACACGAAAATCGTCGAAAAAAATCTAATTTTTCCTCGGGTGACACGAACTCACGTCCATTGGGCTCTGCGGAAAAAGAAAGACTGAGCACGATGGCACCCTTGGGCAGGAAGGGGACTGCGCATGCATGCTGCATTCCCAAAGGCTCTCTCTGAAAGCTGGGGAAATGCTCTGCACGAGTGCTCCGTCAGCCCCGACGTCACCCATATGTGAGGACTGACTTCCTGCTTGGTCCTGGAGAACTTAAGAACATAAGATATGCCATACTGGGTCAGATCAAGGTCCATCAAGCCCAGCACCCTGTTTCCAACAGTGGCCAATCTAGGTCATAAGTACCTAGCAGTTTCCCCATTGGACACCTGACAGCAGAAGAGAAGAACGAACATGGCAAATACAATTGTCATTCCCTCTCTGGCCAGCAAAACCTCCCAATATGTTAAGCACAGAGCCTTCACTTTATTTGCCCCTCTACTCTGGAACGCCCTTCCTGTTACAATTCGGCTTATCACTGACCTCTCCGCTTTTTTGCGGCAAGGTGGCAAAGACTGCTGCCGAGCAACTCTTTTTCCTTAAGCTTGCCCTTTCAATGGCCACCCCATAAGCGAAAACCGATGCACCTGAGGCATGCGAAGGGAACTCCGTAGCAACAGAATCTCCAATGTCGGAAACCTCCATGGATTCCCATCGAGCAACTGTATGAAGCAGGCATACCACAGGCGCCTTGGCCAGCACGAGGCCCCCAACCACACGTTTCCCCGAAGCGCTTCAATACGCAGAACCACTCGACCTATGAGTGCCCCCGGTGGAAAGACATAGAGAAGACTGGACGACGGTCACCGTTGAAACAGTGCGCAGATGCCTTCCGACCTCCTTTCGCGTCGTCTGCTGAAGAAGCGATCCGTTTACAGAGTGAAACGCCGCCATGAGGCCCATTACTGGCTGGCCCATATGAGACCGATCTGTGCGAACACCTCCGGATGCCACTCCCATTCTCCGGCATCTACTCAGACCCAGCTGAGGAAATCCGCCGTCACAATGTCCTTACCCGCAACATGCGCCACCGAAAAAGCTGGCAGCCAAAGCTCTATCCACACACATAGACCCTCTGCCGTGGCCTCTATGGCCACACTTCCAGTTCTGCCCTGCCAATTGATGTAGGCCACCGCCGCAGAGTTGTCGGACAGTACTCACACCGCTCGGCCTGTCACCGTAGCTTCGAACACCTGCAACGCCCGGCATATCGCTCACATTTCCAGTTGGTTGATTGACCACTGGGTCTCCTGTGTACTCCAAGAGCCTGGCACGAAACAATCTCCGAACGTAGCGGAGTTTAACAACGTTTTTGGCCAAGCTCCCGGAGGAAAGGTCCATAACCTTTTATTAGAGAGAAGCTGGAAAATTATTAATTTTTTTTTATACCAACTTTCACCAATTCAAGATATTCTACAAGGCACACAACCCAACAGAGCGTCACATCTGTTGTACATGCAACGGAACCCTTAAAATATGAGCATACATGAATCCACCGCTTGCCTCGATACAAGCATTGAGTAGCCTATTCGTCTTTTTGGAAACCAGCCAGGTCCTTAAGACCTGGATTGGCTACCCTAGGAAACAGGATACTGGACCTGAAAGAGCTTGGTCTGACCCAGTATGGCATTTCTCGTATCCTTATGAACGGAACACCTCCCCAAGGTCTCTGCCTTGGAAGTAACAGGCTGCGCCTGGCCCTATGGCTAGCTCACACGGAACAGTGCAGCCTAGTGGTTGAGGCAAGTTGCCAGAGGACCAAGGGTTTGAATTCCAATTGAGACCACCAACCTTGGGCCATAAAAAACAGGGGTTTCTGGTCCCACCGGTGGTCCTTCTGGCCTTCGTTAAGCGACTTAACCCTCTGCCTCAGGTACCAAAACATAAATTGTGAGCCCTTCAGGGACAAGGGAAATAGAAATACTGCAATCGACTGTATGCGACCCTGACCTGTAGGCAATCAGTATACTCAAATAAATAAGTGACTGGGAATATGTGACCGTAGCAAACACTGGCAGTGGAGAGACAGAGCTGGTGCTGGTTCCTGGTCTTCCTTTCTCGCTCTCCCAGTCCTCCTGCCCGCATCGAGAAAAGGCTGAGAACAGATTGTCCAGTGGGCCGGGGACCTTGCGTCCTGGACATCAGAGAGAAAGAGGGGCTAGGATCTGGGAGCAAAGCCCAAAGAGAAAGGGACACTGTAGCTCCTTCGGACGGCTCACTCCACAGCAGATCCCACGACTGCATCTCCAACCCCATGTAACACCATGAGGACCTCACGCACTTTTTTACAAACGACATCCCCCCATTATTGGAGAAATGACCTTAGCCTGATAATACAGTCTGAGCAAAGAAATGCAGTCTCACTCTGCAAAGAGTGCACCCAAAAATCATGCCTAAGCAATTGTAAGCACATACAAAATGCACATCTACATATACGGGTGACCCAGCACCTGTCACCCAAACACAGTGCAGCGAGCATGCTTGAACATAGGCTGAATGCATGGAGCAGACACAGAGTACTGACTTCTGCTATGAAACCTTCCAGTGCCCTGGAGTGCTAAGCCCCAGACTGTGCTACCTAGATGTCCTTTTCTTCACCCTCAGCATGGGCCCTTTAACAAGATGGCAAGACGGGTCAGTGTCCCTGTTAAGTGCTTAAAGCCCTGCTCTGACAGCACAGGCTCTAGAAATAGATGAGAATTTCCTGGGAAGGGCATGCTAAGTTGCTAAGTGGAGCTATGAAACACACATGCACCCCCCCCCCCCCCGGCCTTCCTGCAGAGAAATAGCAGTGGGATACACCGACAACCTTGCAAGCGGAGGTCTTAGAGGTTGCTGCCTATGTGAACCTGATGAAGAATACGATTTCATATTTTACAACCCCCCCCCCCCCAGGGATGGGGGCACTGAATACTATATGTGATTCATGAGCAGTGCTGCCATCCGGTGGCCTTTTGGTCATATAATCTTGATTTGCAGAACATTACAGTTGCTTGTTTAGTCACTAACCCCTGAGTGCCCATGAGGTGGCCCTGTGGTTATTTCTTTCCTGACTTGCAGAGATCAATCTGATGATGGCTGCATAAACAAGGTCACAGAGAGGCACTATTCAGTGTACCAGCTGCCCTCTGGTGGCCACAGACCATAGCACAGGCACTTCTTGGTTGACAGTTTAACTGTTATGATTATATTTTTTTTATATCCTAAGGTTTCCTAAACCTATCCCTGTGAAACCACAGGCGTTTGTGAATACAAAAAAGAGCTACTGTCTCAAGCACACTTCCAGCCTGTCCCTCCTTCCAACTACAAGTTAGGGCTCTGCTCTTGAACCTAAAAGCTGGCAATTTGCCTAATATCCCGGGACTTAACAGATGCTCCTCAGAGACATGAATAGGAGGGATAGACCAGTTGGCATCAGATATCAATGCCAAAACTGCTGTCCTATAAAACTAATAATAAACTTAAAAATAAAGAGGACTGACAACAGCCCCCTTAAGGCTGAGGACCCCCCCCCCCCGAGCCTCAAAAAAACCTACAAACAAAAGAAAGAAACACGAGACCTAAAATTCTAGCTATTCTGCCTGTCGTCTTCCTCACACAGGGAGCTCGCTGCAAATACCTAGAGAGAAAAAGGCCACCCCTTTGCCAACGAATTTTGGAGCCAAGAACAGTCGCTGCAAAAAAGGAGGCCTCAGCAGACCGAAGGCCTTACCTGCAGGGCCGAAAGCCACGCAGCCTGCTCCTACCACCTTGAATTCATCCGATCCTCAAGCCGTGCTGTCGCACCAGGCAGCCGTGGCGAGGACCGCTCAGCCGGTTCCACAGAGTAAAATTAAACTCCCGCAGCAACGGAGAGGCTCCGTCTCACACAGCTTGTGTGGCTGTACGGGTCCCAGAGCTCTCTCCCGTACCGTCAAGGGAGAGAGATCCGCACCGGCGAATGCCTGCAGCAAGTGAAAATAACTGACAAGGAGGGAAGGCGAGAGCTCTTACTAATTTAAAGAGAACATAAGAACATAAGATATGCCATAATGGGTCAGACCAAGGTCTATCAAGCCCAGTATCCTGTTTCCAACAGTGGCCAATCTAGGTCATACGTACCTAGCAGTTTCCCCAAGGGACACAGGTTCCACAATGCTTGTATTGGTTCAAGCATTGATATCCTGGATCCCTTCTTAATAATGGTTTATGGACCTTTCCTCCAGGAACTTGTCCAAACCTTTTTTAAACCCAGCTACACTAACAGCCTTTACTACATCCTCCGGTAACAAATTCCAGAGTTTGATTACACGTTGAATGAAAAAATATTTTCTTTTATTAGTCTTAAATAGTTTACCCTGTAGCTTCATTGCATGTCCCCTAGTCTTTCTATATTCTGATAAGGTAAACAATCGATCTACGTTTACCCGTTCCACTCCGTTCATTAATTTATAGACTTCTATCATATCTCCCCTCAGCCGTCTCTTTTCCAGGTTAAAGAGCCCCAACCTTTTTAGCCTTTCTTCATAGGAGTATCCTTCCATCCCCTTTACCATTTTGGTGGCTCTTCTCTGAACCTTTTCTAAAATCGCTATATCCTTTTTAAGATACGGCGACCAGAATTGCACACAATATTCAAGGTGCGGTCTCACCATGGAACAATATAGAGGCCAGGCTCAAACTTAAAATTACTTTAAATCTAAGGAAATTTGCTCCTAACAACTAAAGGGAGCTAATCCCTGATTGCCAATTAACCAAAGGTAACTGAATTAAAAGTAAAATTAAAAGTAAAATTAAAGGTAAATATCAGAATAGAATTTGTCACACTAAATGCTCCTTATCTGTTCCCCCAAGTGAGCCCAGAAGCTAGGCTCACTACGTCCTCCTGATGCATGGAGACTGGACACACTGGGGGCTGATGGGAGAAACCAGCAGGCTATATCCAGTGATGTCATGTCATGTCCAAAACCCCTGGCTTCTTGAGACATATCTCCCTCTCTGAGAACCGCCGAGCCGGGAAGTACGGAATCTTCTAAAATCCCGAAACTGAAACCGATATGCCGGAGCGGACCTCCCTGTCTTAGGCTTATCTTCCGGGAGCCTACCGCCCTTCGACTCCCCCAAAATCCTTAACCAATTTGTCTAGATCCTCCCCAAACAGCAACTTACCCTTAAAAGGCAGCTTCGAGAGACGGGATTTAGAGGATCCATCAGCTGCCCAACTCCTTAACCACAAGGAACGGCATGCTGCTACCAAGGAAGCCATGCTATTGGCTAATGCTCTGATCAAATCACAATGCACATCCGCCAAGTAAGCAGTGCCTGACTCCAACCGATCTAATTCTGCCGTGCCCTCCTGATCCAGCTGCGAAGCCTGCTGTAATCACTGAGACCACCGGAGACAAGCTCTCGCCACCCAGGCTCCGCAAATAGAAGCCTGCAACGACAAGGCGTCCACCTCAAAGGACTGCTTCAACAGCCCATCTACCTTCCTATCCTGCGCATCCTTCAATGCCGCGCTACCTTCCAACGGAATCGTGGTGGTCTTAGTGACCGCCGACACCGCCGCATCAACTCTTGGAGACTTGAATCGCTCTCTGTCCTTATCCGCTAAAGGATAGAGCCGGTTCATCGTTCTGATGCCTCTGAGACCAGCCTCCGGCTGGTCCCACTCGTCCTGTATCATCTTATCCACCACCCGATGGACTGGAAACACCACCTGCGCTTGCCTCGCCACCTGGATGATAGGATCCTCCACCCCTCTTCCTCAGCCGGTGAAGCTGCCGCCAGGTTCAACATCTGGAGAGATTCCGTAATTAGAACTGTCAGCTCCTCCCTGCGGAACACCCTGATGATCTTTGCCTGATCCTCCGGTTCCTGAATCTCACCCTCTTCTAAATCTTCCATATCTGCATCAAATTCCAAGTCAGCGTCATCCGTGTCATTTCCTTCCATGTCCGAGGGGGACCGATCGCGAGGCTGTGACCTCTTCGCAGGTCTGGGAGAAATGCCGCCCCTGCAAGATAACTTTGGCTGCTGCCCCGACGCAGGCCGCGACGCGGTTTCTGGCAAAGACCCCTGATGCTGTCTGCAAAACGCCTGATGCATGAGCAACACAAACTCGGGAGAAAATTCCCCAAACTGGGCACTGTCTCCAGGGCCAGTGAGGCCTGGGGCAGACCACTCTTGACTTCCTGGGTTCCCCCCCGAAGCAGATGCCAAATCTACCTGCTCCTCCAACCCCACCATCGCCAGCTGAAGCTCCTGATCAGCCTTGTCATCAATTTGCCGCTCAATGCTTGCAGACCCCGCAGCGCAGCTTCTGCAGACCCCCGAATCTGCGACCGTGCCCCTGTGGGTGCCGCAGAACACGCACTGGGGGCGGGAAGCCATCCTGCAGCCCCCCACACTCTGAAAGGAAGCCCGTGCGTCACGAATTGCACGTCATACACCTTGCTGTGGTTTTTATCTTTTTTTTTTTTTTTTAAAGGAAAGTCAAGCCAGCCTAGGTGAGGAAGAGAACCCTCAGGCCAAAACGCTTTTCCGCTGATTTTTTTTTTTAAACCTTCCTCTAATAAAAAGAGTGAAGAGTTAGGCTCCACAGAAACCGCAGTGGCTTAAAAGCAAAAACCGCGGCTTTAATCACTGAATGGGGGACTTTCCCACGACAAAACAACCACGCAGAGTCCCCCTGCAAAGAATTATGCCTTTAGAAACGCTGCCCGGAGCTCTGTTATGTTTATGTTTATTGTGATTTGATAAAATCGCCCTTCTCCAGAAATCAGAGCGATGTACAATTTAAAAAAAACCCGTTATTAAAATGGCCAGAGCCATGGAAAAGAAAAGGAAAAGGAAATTACAATATCTTTATAAAACCATAGTATAGACAAGAGAGGCAGGAAAGAATAGAAAAGAAAAGAAAGAGAACAATCATCATTTCATTATAAAAACAGGAATATAGACAGGGGAGACAGAAAGGGATAGGCAAGGGAAACAGAAGGAAGGTTGGGGCAAGGGAGGTGGAGGTCACACAAAAGGGGAGGGCACATCATAAGCAAGGGAGAAGAGGTGAGTTTTCAGATGCTTTTTGAAAGTTGGATGGTGAGGCTCTAAACGGAGGGAAGAGGGTAGAGAATTCCAGAGGGCAGGGCCAATGAAGAAGAAAGCAGAAGAACGTGTGGATTGTAGGTGAGCACGGGAGGGGGAAGGAAGAGTGAGACGATTGAGGTGAAAGGAACGAGGAGTGTACCGGGGAGAGTGAAAAGAGAGAAGATCAGCAAGATATTGAGGGGTGCCAGTATGGAAAGCTTTGTGGACCAGAGTGAGCAGCTTGAATTGTGAGCGGTAAGGAAAAGGCAACCAGTGGAGATGAAAAAGCAGGGGTGTGACGTGATCTCGGAGAGAGGCATGACAGGCAAGACGAGCGGCAGTGTTTTGTATCCGTTGTAATTGAGATAGTCGGTACTTGGGGAGTCCAATGAGAGTAGAGTTGGCGAAGTCTACACGAGACACGATGCCCCTGCAGCCGCAAAATGGCCGCCGCTACCGGCACGCACCAGAAAGGGTGCCAAAGGTAACGCGGGAAGCTATGCTCTCCCTCCCCTGCACGCCGAAGAAAAGCTGCCGCCCACAATAAAGCCTTGAGGCAAAGTTCCTTAACTTATTGCACTTCGACGCATTTTCAAGGGAGCTCTAGCCCGCGGTACTGCTTTAGGCAGAGCAGCAACTGTCGGCGAGCCTCCCGTCTTCGTGCCCCAGCACCCGAGGGAAACGCGGCTCCTGTCAGAGACCGTCAGAGCTGCTTCGGTTGTGCTCCAGGGCTCTCCTCCGTCCAGTCCAGGGGGAGAGATCTGAAATATGAGCCCACAGCCCCCACTGACCCGAGGCAGGCAGGTACCGGCTCAAGAACAAAGTTTGCTCGAGTTCTGTTCCTCTGATTTCTTTTTTTTTTTTTTCTTTTTTTTTTTTTAAAAGAGGCAGCACCAATTAAATGGAAAGGCAATTCAAAAGAAATTTAAAGGAAATTTCAAAGACCAAAATTTGGAGTAACCCCTATGCTAGCTATCCTAATGCTCCTTATGTGTTTCTCAAGTGAGCCCAGCACCTAGGCTCACTACGTCCTCCTGCTGCATGGAGACTGGACACACTGGGGCTGATGGGAAGGTGCAGCAGACTACATCCAGTGAGGTCATGAGTTTGACGGGTCCAGTCTCCAAGCTGCAGGAGGAGGTGCACAACCCAGAGATGGCGGACTGAACTGTAGGAACGATAAGGAACATATCTTTTCCAGCTTTACTTTGACCATGTAACATAGCCCACCCTTCCATGCCTTATTTGAGTGCAGACTACTACCTCGCCCCTTCTAACTCAGTATCCATTCTTCCCTTGATAACTGTAAATAGTTAATGCCTTTGGTAATCACGAAAACCATGTTCTTGCTGTTACGAATTACTGTTGTTCCACTCTAATTGTAATCTCTGTTAATTGTTACTTGTTCAATGTAAACCTGTTCTATGTATTAAGTTGTTTACTGTAAACCGCACTGAATTAAAATAGCACAGTATATAACACCAAATAAATAAATAGAAGACACAAGTGCCTCAATGCTTGTATTGGGTAAAGCAGAGATCTCCCTTGTCCCTTTTAATAATGGTTTATGGATCTTTCCTCCAAGAACTTGTCTAAATCTTTTTTAAACCCAGCTACATTAACAGCTTTTACTACATCCTCCGGTAACAAATTCCAGAGTTTGATTACATGTTGAGTGAAAAAAATATATTCTCTTATTAGTCTTAAATAGGATACGCCATAGCTTCATTGCATGCACCCTAGTCTTTTTATATTATGATGACGTAAATAATCGATGTACATTTACCCGTTCCACTCCATTCATTAATTTATAGACCTCTATTATATCTCCCCTCAGCTGTCTCTTTTCCAGGTTGAAGAGCCCAAACCTTTTTAGCCTCTCTTCATAGAAGTATCCTTCCATCCCCTTTACCATTTTGGTGGCTCTTCTCTGTACCCTTTCTAATAACGCTATATCTTTAAGATACGGCGACCAGAATTTCACACAATATTCAAGGTGCGGTCGCAAGATGGCACGATACAGAGGCATTATAATATCCTTTGTTTTATTTTCCATTCCTTTCCTTATGATACCTAGCATTCTATTTGCTCTCTTGGCCGCCGCTGCACACTGGGCGGAGGGTTTTAACATGTTATCCACGATGATGCCTAAATCTTTTTCCTGGGTGGTGGTTCCCAATGTGGAACCTTGCACCGTGCAACCATAGTTTGGGTTATTCTTTCCTAGGTGCATAACTGCACTTGTCCACATTAAATTTCATCTGCTATTTGGATGCCCAGTCTTCCAATCTATCAAGATCCTCTTGCAATTTTCCACAATCCTCTTGGGTTTTAACAACTTTAAATAGTTTTGTGTCATCTGCAAATTTGATAACCTCACTCGTTAATCCCTTTTCCAGGTCATTTATGAATGTATCAAAAAGCAGCTGACCCAGCACAGATCTCTGAGGTACTCCACTACTCACCTTTTTCCATTGGGAAAACTGGCCATTTAGCCCTACCCTCTGCTTTCTATCTTTTAACCAGTTCCTGATCCACAATAGTATATCACCTCCTATCCCATGACTTTTTAGTTTTGCCAAAAGTCTTTGATGAGGGACCTTGTCAAAGGCTTTCTGAAAGTCCAGATACACTATATCAACTGACTCACCTTTGTCTACCTATTTATTCACACCTTCAAAAAAACATAACAGATTAGTAAGACAAGATCTTCCTTGTCTAAAGTCATGTTGGCTGTCTCCCATTAAACCATGACTATCTACATGCTGAGTAATTTTGCTCTTTATGATGGTTTCTACCATTTTTCCTGGTACTGATGTCAGGCTCACCGGTCTGTAGTTTCCTGGATCACCCCGGAACCCTTTTTTAAAAATTTGCGTTACATTGGCGATCCTCCAATCTTCAGGTATTACAGATGATTTTAATGAAAGTTCACAGATTACTAATAGCAGGTCTGCAATCTCATATTTCAGTTCTTTCAACACCCTTCGATGTATACCATCCGGTCCAGGTGATTTGCTACACTTCAGTTTATCAAATAGTTACATCTTCCCGGTGTATCGATATTTCTTTCCATTCATATGCAGCATCACCTTTAAATACCACTTCAGTCATGTGTAACATCCCTATATATTCCTCAATAAAGACCGAAGCAAAGAATTCATTCAGTCTCTCCGCTATAGCCTTGTCCCCTCTTACTGCCCCTTTTACCCCTCTATCATCTAATGATCCAACTGACTCTCTCTCAGGTTTTTTTGCTACGAATGTACTTGAAAAAGTCTTTATTATGCCTTTTTGCTTCCACAGCAAGTTTCTTCTCAAATTCTCTCTTTGCCTTATCAATGCCTTGCATTTAACTTGCCAGTGCTTGTGTTTCCAGTTTTCGTCATTTGGCTCTTTTTTCCATTTCCTAAAAGATATTTTTTGGCAACAGCAGCCTCTCTGACCTCACCTTTAAACTTTGCTGGCAGTTTTTTGGACTTCCTTCCACTTTTCTTAAAGCGTGGAATACATCTGGTCTGGGCTTCCAAGATAGTATTTTTAAACACCCAAGGATGATGTAAGTCTTTAAACTTTGCAACTGCTCCTTTTAGTATTTTCTTAACTATTTTTCTCATTTTATCATAGTCTCCCTTTCAAAGGTTAAAAGGTAGTAATGTGGATTTCCTTACCATCCCTCCTCTATTAATTAAATCAAACGGGATCATGCTATGATCACTATTGCCAAGTGGCCCCAACACCCTTATCTCTTGTACCAGATCTGGTGTTCCACTAAGGACTAAGTCCAAAATGGCTTCCCCTCTGGTCGGTTCATGAACCAGCTGCTCCAAGAAGGGGAAATTAGACATTATCTGCTAATTGTCTTTCCTTGAGTTCTCTCCAGGCCAGTCCAGGAATGGTAGGATTGTCAGCCCCCTCCAGCAGCTGAAGACTGAATCACAAAGAGTCTTGCTGACACCCTATACAGCTCCCCCTGATGCCAGAGACTCAGTCTTCTATTGACAGAGCAGCTCCTTATACTCCGTATTCTATTAACGTACACTAAAACTAACCACCAACCAAAGAACCCTTTTCTTTTTTTTTTTGTATAACTAGCCCTGCCCCTCCTTCCCCCAGCAAGGAACAAGACAGAGCCTCCCTTTAGAGTGACTTGGATGCCAAACTGCTCGCACACCTAAGCTGCCGATTCAGTCATACCGGCGAAGTACTACTTCATTACCAACCTGCTTACTGAATAACGCAGACTCAACCCAACTCAACCTCCGTACTACGCAAATGATGTGGGAAGGTCCTGGACTGAAAATTAGCAGGTAAGGTCTAATTTCTCCTTCCTATTCGTCTCTCCAGGCATGGTAGAGTTGTACCAGAGCAGTACCTAATTCCGGGAGGGTCCCGCCAACCCAGCCACAATGGCTGCAGCCCCTACATTTGCGTCCCCCCTAGCCTAGACATCTAATCCATAATGTTTCACAAAGGAGTGAAGGGACGACCAAGTCGCTGCCCTACAAATCTCAACTGGAGGCACTAAGGCGAACTCTACCCAGGACGTCGCTTGCCCTCGAGTAGAATGGGCCCCGAGTCCCTTAGGAGGAAGCGCTCCACGCGCCATATACGCTGCCCCAATAGCCTGTTTTACCCATCGAGCAATGGAAGTTTTGGAAGAGGCCTCCCCCTTTCGAGGACCTGAAAAAAATCACAAACAAGCGATCCATCTTACGAAATGATTCCATTCTCTTAAGGTAGCGACGGAGCACACTGCCGAGATCCAATTTCTGCAGAGATTGATACTCACTTTCCCCTTCCATATTTGGAAAAGTCAGAAGAGTAATAGCCTGATTTACATGAAAAGACGACACTACAACGGCAGAAAAGGCGGCACCGGCCGTAACACCACTTTTTCCGTCAAAAACTGAATAAATGGTTCTCTACAAGAGAGTGCCTGAAGGTCCGAAATCCAACTTGTCGAACACAACGCTACCAAGAAGGCCATCTTCCAAGCCAAATGTCTCAACAACACCTTTGACATTGGCTCGAAGGGAGGAACAGTCAGCGCCTCCAGCACCAAGTTCAAGTCCCAAGGAGGAATAACTTGCCGGATCGGCAGCCTAACATTCTTTACCACTCTGAAAAACCGCAGAATGTCCGGATGAGTCAACACAGACCCCCGTATGCGACCCCTATAACACGCTAATGCGGCTAACTGCACTTTAAGGGAACTAAGCGCTAGACCCTTTTCTAGCCCATCCTGTAGAAACCGCAAGATATCCGGGCAGCCCCGAGGAGAATGGTCTAATACTCTTCTCCGCGCACCAACTTTCAAATATGCGCCAAATGCGAATATAAGACAAAGACGCAGAACGCCTTTTTGACTGCAACATTGTCGCTACTACCGCCGCGGAGTACCCCCGTCGACGCAACCGTTCCCTCTCAAGAGCCATGCCGTAAGCAAGAATCGAGCCACTTGCGGCATCAACACTGGTCCTTGACTCAATAGATTGATCCGATCGGGCAGCCTCCATGGCTTCTCCACCAGAAGACGCATCAGATCTGCATACCAAGGCCTCTTTGGCAAATCAGGATCACCGGCCCTTCGTGAACTGCAAAACTGCAATCCACTGCACGACTCGACCTATCATTGGCCATGGAGGAAAAACGTAAAGCAACTTGTTCGTCGGCCACGGTTGCATGAGCGCATCGAGACCTTCGGACATGTGCACTCTGCGTCTGCTGAAGAATCTCACCGCCTTGGTATTGTTGAGCATGGCCATCAGATCCATGATCGGTAGGCCCCACTGCAAGGTGATATCGTGGAATACCGCCACATTCAGCTCCCACTCGCCGGGATCTAGGCAATTTCAACTTAGATAGTCGGCCTGAACATTGTCCTTGCCTGCCACATGTGCCGCCAAGGCTCTCAGATGAGTCTCCACCCACCGTAGTAACAGCTGGCTCTCCTCCAACAAGGAGGCACTGCCCGTGCCCCCCTGCCGATTGATATAGGACACTGTCACGCATTGTCGGAGAACGCACGAACAGCCTTGCCCTCTACCAGGTCTTTGAACTGCACTAGTGCCCGACGCACTGCCCTCATCTCCAACTGATTGATCGACTATCCCGATTCCTTGTGTTACCTGTCCCAGACAATGCGCCCCCCCCAGCCCGAGAGACTGGCGTCCGTGGTGACCAACACCCATTCCGGCTGCTGTAAGGGCATGCCGGCTTGAAGATGCTTGGAATCCAACCACCAGTCTAGACTGGCTTGTACTTCCAGCGGACACACCAGCTTCTGAGACAAGAGCTGTTCCTGTAGAGACCACCGAGAAAGCAAGGCTCTCTGTAGCGGCCACATATGAGCCCTGACCCACAGCACTAGGTCCACCATGGAACCCAACAGCTGCATGTATCGCCATGTTGTTGGAGCCTGCATGTTCAAAAAACTCCGCACCTGTCCCTGAAGCTTTAGCATCCTGTCTACGGGCAGAAACACCAAACCGGCGACCGTGTCGAACACCGCTCTGAGATATACCAGATTCTGCACTGGCTGAAACTGGCTCTTGGCCCGATTCACCACCCAACCAAGCCGTTCTAGAAACTCTACTAAACGCCTGGTTGCCATGATCGACTCTGCTATGGAGTCTGCTCGAATCAGCCAATCGTCCAAGTAGGGATGCACTCGAATGCCCTCCTGTCGCAATGCCGCCGCTACGACGACCATGACCTTTGTAAATGTACGAGGCGCCGTTGCCAGCCCAAACGGCAGAGCCCGAAACTGGAAATGTCCCATAGGAACGGCAAAGCGCAAGAACCGGTGATATTCCAGTCTGATCTGAAAGTGCAAATAAGCTTCCGTGAGATCTATGGAGGACAGCACCTCACCCGGTTTCACAGCTAAAATTACCGATCTCAATGTTTCCATCAGGAAATGTGGTACTTTCAAACAGCGGTTCACGTGCTTTAGATCTAGAATGGGCCGAAAAGAACCCTCCTTTTTGGGAACCACGAAATAGATTGCGTATCAACCTAATCCGCACTGGTCTGTAGGTACTGGAACTACTGCCTGAAGGTGCAACAATCTTAGAAGTGTGTTGTTTACTGCCTCCCTCTTCACTTGGGCCTTGCAAGGGGACACAACGAATGCCTCTGCCAGTGGTCGGTCGAACTCCAGCGCGTAGCCCTTTTGAATGATCTCCAACACCCACTGATCCGTGGTGATGGCAGCCCAGGTGGAATAAAACACCTGTAAACGTCCCCTGACCGGGACTTCTGCCTGAGCCTCCCCAACTTCATTGCGGCTTTTTGGACTGGAACTGCTGGGGAGGGAGATAACCTCTGCCAAATCCTTGCGCTCCCCGAAAGGAAGGCCTCTGGCCACAAACCAACCTCTCTGATAAGGGGTATACCAAGTCGCCCTAAACCTGCAGAACTCTCTCCCTTGTCCTCGCTGCAGTCCCCCTGGCCTTGGACCCTTCGGACGGTCCTCCGGCAGCCGGCCTCCCTTTGAATTGCCCAAATCTTTGATGATCTATTCCAAGGCTTCACCAAAGAGTAGCTTACCCTTATAAGGGAGTTTGCTGAGTCGTGCCTCAGAAGATGCATCTGCGGCCCAATTCCTCAGCCAGAGAAACCACCTAGCCACAATAAGCGACGCCATCATCTTTGCCAAAATTATGACCAGATCACAAAAGGCATCCGCTAAATATGCCGCCGCTGATTCCAGCTTGGCCCCCTCCGGAGACGGATTCTCCTCCCCTGCAGGAGCAACCTCTCTTTGAAGCCACCGAATGGAGGCCCTTGACACATAAGCCCCACAAGTCGAGGCCTGCAATGCCAATGCATTAGAATCAAACGCCTGCTTGAGGATAGATTCCAATTTCCTATCCTGAAGATCCTTAAGGGCCGCTCCGCCCTCCACCGGGATGGTAGTCGTCTTCGTCACCGCCGCGACTAAGGCATCTACCTTTGGCATACACAGCAAGTCCTTCTCGTCCTTGGGTATCGGGTACTACCGACCTATTGCCCGACTACCCCTCAAAGAAGCCTCTGGGCACTCCCACTCTGACTATCATTTGCTTAATGACCCTATGAACTGGAAAGCATTTCTGCTCTGCCTTAAATCCCTGGAGTAGCAGGTCTTCCAGCAGCTCCTCCTGAGCCACCGATATTCAATGCCGCCAAGGACTGCGCAATGAGAGCCCCAAGCTCCTCCCTGCGGAACACTGAATAAATTCAGATCTTCACCCGGTGCAATCTCTCCTTCCTCTAGCTCCATGGCCCACGGGTCATGCCCCGTGTCCGACAGGCCCTCCCCGTCGTCTGTCAGCCGCGGTTCCGAGGTCTGCTGACCCCATGCGTCGAAGCCGGAATCCAAATCAAGGTTTCTCTGAGAGGGACCCTCCTCCGGGTCCTCCTCCTATAAACGCCGCTTTCTGCGACCCTGAAGGCAAGGTGGAACCAGATCTGCTCTGTGTCTGTTCGCTCTTGAGGCAATAGGCATTATGCAGAGAGAGAATAAAATCTGCAGAAAACAACGTTTCTACCCCTTCCTGCAATCCCAAACCCTGAGCTTGGACAGGAACCGCTGGCAAGGAAGGCACATTAGATTTTCTTGACTTCACTTTCTTTTTTACCTGCTTGTCAGCTAACGCGGGAGAAATGGAAACATCAGCCAAAATGGCCGCCTTTCCCGCTTGATCCTGAGACCTCCCTGCAAGCTCCCCCTGAGGCGAACTCTCCTCCATGGCGGCTTACCGCCGCTCCAAATCACTCCCTCGACGAACACAAGACCTGCAAGCCCCGGTCCAGCCAAGCCGAGGACACCCCACGCACTGCATGCACGCCGCCGCAATCGGCAGCATGCGTCTGAACCGGAGCCCCCTCTTCCTTCAATTCTAATCTGCCACGCCGCTTAGCTACTCTCTCCGAGCAATCGCACCCCGTAATACTCCTTACTTTCCGCTGAGGTTTTAAACAGCTGATCACCCAATCCCCGCTGTTAGCAGGCGGCGATCAGTCACTGCGGCGGCACGGGAGGAGTGCGACTGGAGGCACTCACTCTCTTACAGGCAAATGTCGGCTCCGACGACCTCGAGGCAGGCTCTGCCCCTGCTGCCCTCAGTCCCTCTCAATCGTGGGGATGTGCAAATCTGCTCTCCGGCTTTACAGCCCTGCTAGGACCCACCAGAATTTGCCTTTCCAAACCAAATCACCCAAACCGAGGGATTCCCTAATCTATTCCTGATTTCAACTGTGAAGCCTGAGCAAAACAAAAAAAGGTCCTATCCAGCTGCTGAGGACTGAAAGACTGAGTCTCTGGCACCAAGGGGAGCTGTATAGGGTGTCACCAAGACTCTGTGTGATTCAGTCCTCAGCTGCTGGAGGGGGCTGACAACCCTACCATTCGTGGAGTGGCTTGGAGAGATGAATAGGAAGCAGTCATTTATTTCAACTAGAAACTTTATCTCCCTAGCATGTCCTGCTGTGACACTGACCCAGTCAATACCGGGGTAATTGAAATCACCCATTATTATTACTATTCTTTAACTTGTGTTAGCTTCCCTGATTTCTTTGAGCATTTCATCATCCATTTGTTCATTCTGGTCAGGCAGTTGATAGTACACCCCCACTGCCATCGTTTTCCCCTTTTAACATGGAATTTCAATCCATAGAGATTCTACAGCAAATTTTGTTTCCTGTAGAAGTTGAATCCTTTGTGACGCAATGCCCTCTCTAACAGAGTGCAACCCCTCCACCAATTTGATCAGCTCGATCATTACGATATAGTTTGTACCCAGGTATCACAGTGTCCCATTGGTTGTCCGCCTTCCACCATGTCTCTGAGATACCAATCATATCTAGCATTTTCATTCATACAAGCATTTTAGAGACTGTATTTTATTCATATTAATCTGGTTATCGGTAGGCAGGGGTAATTTGGAATATTTAAGCTCTATCTGCTCTGAACTCAAGGGCATTTGGACTACCTTTGTCTTTATTGGAACCTCTCTGTTGATGTGCTCTAACTTCATTTTTTTGTTCAAGGAAACATTGTTCCGAAACATGCGCTGTTGGGTAACTGTTGGCTCTCCTCTAATATCTAGTTTAAAAGCTGCTCTATCTCCTTTTTAAAGGTTAATGCCAGCAGCCTGGTTCCATCCCGGTTAAGTTGAAGCCAATCCCTTCAGAAGAGCCCCTCCTTTCCCCAGAATGTTCCCCAGTTCCTAACAAATCCAAAACCCTCATCCTTGCACCATTGTCTCATCCATGCATTGAGACTCCGGAGCACTGCCTGCCTTTTGTGTCCTGCATGTGGAATGGGAAGCATTTCAGAGAACGCTACCCTGGAAGTTCTGGATTTCAACTTCCTACCTAAAATTCTAAATTTAGCCTCCAGAACCTCCCTATCACATTTCCTATGTCATTGGTACCGACATGTACCAAGACAGCAGACTCCTCCCCAGCACTATCTAAGACCTTGTCTAGGTGGCGCGTGAGGTCCGCTACCTTCACACCAGGCAGGCATGTTACTAAGCGATCCTCCATACTCCGGAGAGCACAAAACATCACAGCTAGGATCGTCTGCAAGGCTCAACTCACAGACCACATAACTACAATACTATACGACCTCCACTGGCTCCCAATAATAGGCCGAATAAAATACAAGATGTTGATAACCTTTAAATTGATTAACATCTCTCTCCATCATACCTCTCAACACTTCTGCAAACGCAACCAGATAACAGAGCGCGTAGGCAAAATGCTAACCATTCCCTTGTAATCCCCCAATCAATTCTAAAGACAAAACAGACTACGAGTTCCAGAGCCTTCTCGTTTACTGCCCCAGGTCTCTAGAACTCACTGCCATTACCTATCCGTGACATCAAAGACCTCCAGACGTTTAGAAGAGAACTCAAAACCTTCCTATTTACTGCTCACTATGGGAGATGCAAATGAAAACACCCTCACGGAAACACCCAATCAACATTCACATTAGCTGTCACTTAACCCACAAACCTAACAATACCCCATCCACATCCAAACACTATGAATTAATATTAGCCAGTAAACCCTGTACATAGTTCCTAGTTGATTAATGTTAAGGCTAAGGATCTCTCCTTTCAAATTATATAAAATTTGAATATGTTCTTTTGTTAAATATCCCAATTTTAATATGTAAATAGTTTTACTACTGTTTTATGTAACATGTTTCGTTATCTGTAAACCGTCCCTGATCTCTGGAAGGGGCGGCATAGAAGAAATTTAAAAAAAAAATGTTACCAGACAATCCTCATGTCCACCAGCCACCCAGATGCTTAATGATTGAGTCACCAACTACAATGGTCATGGGCACATTGCCCTGGAGAAACCTCCTTGGTACAACAGAGTTTTACATCGCCTGGAGGACAGGTCCTAGCTACAGGATCACTTCCTGCCACACTAGGGTGATGCTGTCCTGTCACATGACCTCTCTCCTCCTTGGCAACAGGGAAGCTGCCAGACTGGAGGTGGAACTTCAGTACTACGTCCCTGTAGGTCTTCATATACCTCTCTGTCTTCCTTCCTCCGCTACTCTAGTATCCAGAGATTGGACTAATTGCCTGAGAGCAAAGAGCTCCTTGTACCTAGTGCACATGCAAGACCCCTCACCAAATCAGAGAAAATCATACATGTGACACTCAATGCAAAAAACAGTCTCTCAAATATACTGCTAATGCTTGTCAAAGTACTGGGATTGTGACAAAAAACTTCTTTCTGGAGTTCATAAGATGCAACATGTATGGGTAGTTAGTCAGGATGTGACTGGAAGTTCTTCTTTATCAGGCCTGTGACTTCCAATATGAGGAGAAATATTTCTGTATCTTTCTGCCACATTTTCTTGGTACTTCAGGATCTTCCTTCAGGGCAGTTTCTCCAAATGGGTTAGTTTTGTGCATACCATGACACTCATGAACCTCAATTTTAAGCCAGGATATGTGGAGTATGATCTGTCTCTCAAATTTACTGCTAATGCTCAGCATAGTCCTTGCATTGTGCCAAAGAGTCTCCTTCTGGAGTTCATAAGATGCAAGCTGTATGGGTAATTTATCAAGGTGTGCTTGGAAATTCTTCTTTATCAAGCCTTTGGCACTCAACATGATGGGAAATAACTATCTTGCTGCCACATTTTCTTGGTGACTGACTACATTTCTTCCGACTATTGTTGGGGAGCAGGACAGGGGTAGCAGCTATGTTCTCTTGGAGCCAGCCCAAATTCACAACCTATCTGCTGCTTTTGACATTGTAGATCACCACTTTCCTCCCCATACTCTGTCCTGGCTTGGATTTTGGGGCTCTGTTTTGTCTTGGCTTTCTTCTCTCTCCCATTGCACTTTCAGTGTATGATCTTCCACTGCTATTCTATTTTCAGTAAGTGTACCTCAAGGCTACATCTTGGGACCTCTTCTTTCTCTCTATTCATTCCCTTGATGCCCTGATCTTCTTCTCACATGGTTTTCAAAGATGAACATTCAAAAGGAGCTAGTCATAACCCAGAGATTTTCCAGATGGAGGACTACCCACAACACTGTCCCCTGCAGACAAGAAAGCATAGTTACTCACCTGTAACAGGTGATCTCCGGGAACAGCAGGAATTTAGTCTTCACATATGGGTATCGTCGGTACCGACAGAGCCTGCGCGGGAACGCTTCCCAGCGTCCAATTAGAAAGCTTTTGGGAGCATCCCACAGTGCCTGTGTGTTGCCTTCCCGCCTTTCCCAACTGCCTCTCTCCAGTTGAGTTTTAAAGCTGAGACACAGAGAGAGGGAGGGAAAGGGAAAGAGATAGAGAGATACAACTCATAAGGGAGGTGGGTGGGTTGTGAGGACTAAATTCCTGCTGTTCCCGGAGATCACCTGTTACAGGTGAGTAACTATGCTATCTCCAGGAACAAGCAGGAATGTAGTCTTCACATATGGGGACTCCCTAGCTTTAGATGCCAGGGAGAGACCCCAGAAGTTGTGTGTCCCTGTGAAGGGCTCCACTCCCCCCCATGGATCTCTGGCATCCTACCAGGGATGGTGGGTAGGAGTTGATTAGGTATGGAACAGGTGTTGGAGAACAGCATGACCAAACAAGGCATCCCGGCGGGAGTCCTTGTCCAAGCAGTAATGGGCTGTGAAGGTATGAACCGAGGCCCAGGTGGCTGCTCGACAGATGTCGTCGATAGACACAGAGTGCAGATGAGCCATTGAGGCTGCCATGGCTCTCACATTGTGAGCTGTGATATGGCCCTCCAGAGAAAGGTTATTACTCTGATAGGCGAAGGAAATACACTGAGAAATCCAGTTAGATAGTGTTCTCTTGGAGACTGGAAGTCCCAAATGAGAAGGATCAAAAGCAACAAAGAGTTGAGAGGACTTTCTATGTTGCTGTGTTCTTTGTAAGTAAAAGGCTAAAGCTCTTTTACAGTCCAAGGTATGAAGATTCCTCTGCATTTGATGCATGAGGCCTTGGAAAAAACACAGGTAGGTAGACCGCTTGGTTCAGATGAAAAGGCGAGACCACCTTTGGCATAAAGTGTGGATGAGTCCTAAGGACTACCTTGTCATGATGGAACCTTGTATAAGGTGGATTAGCTACTAGCGCTTGCAACTCACTAATGCGACGTGCTGATGTGATTGCAATAAGAAAAATAACCTTCCAAGAAAGGAATTTCAAGGAGGTAGTAGCTAAAGGTTCGAAGGGTGGCTTCATGAGCTGCCCAAAAACCAGGTTTAAGTCCCATGCCACCGGTGGTGGCCTAATGGGAGGCTTAGTTAGAAGGCCTCTCATAAATCTTGCTATAAGAGGATGAGAGGAAATAGGCTGTCCATTTAGAGGCTTAAAGGAAGCTGTAATAGCACTCAAATGGACCCTTACTGAGTTAGTCTTAAGTCCTGCATTGGATAAATGAAGGAGATATTCCAGCAATGATTCCAGAGGTATCGCAAGAGGGTTAAGACCCTTTTGCGAACACCATATGGTAAACCTTTTCCACTTGAAAGCATAAGAGCGTCTTGTGGAAGGTTTCCTGGAAGCAAAAAGAATATCTTTTACTTGCTGAGGGAGATTAAGATCATGGAGATCTAGGCCTTCAGCAACCAAGCCCTGAGATGCAGAGACTGGGGATTGGGATGCCATAACATTCCGTCCTCCTGAGATAGGAGATCTGGAGCAGACCCTAACTCCAGGGAGGGAGCTTGAGAGAGATGTAGAAGCAGAGGGTACCACACTTACCGTGGCCAATGTGGAGCTATGAGAATCATATGGCCTCAGTCTCTCTGAAGCTCTAACAGGGTTTTGGGAATTAGGGGAATGGGTGGAAAGGCATACAGGAAGTCTTGACCCCAGTAAAAGAGGAAAGCATCCCTGGCCTGAACCCCCTGAGCCGGAATTCTGGAACAGAACCGGGGAAGTTTGGCATTCCACGTACTTGCAAAGAGGTCTATGTCCGGAGTTCCCCAAATTTGAAAAATCTTGGTCACCTGGTCTGCATGCAGAGACCACTCGTGTGGAAGCAGAACTCGACTGAGTCTGTCTGCCCAAGAGTTTGGTATGATAACAAAAAGATTATTGTCACTTCTCGGAGCTTATTGCTGTCAAGCTATCAAAAAATGGATAAAGCTCCACTCTTTTAACTAATCTTTAGACCGACTTGCTATAAAAAAATATTGCTTGTCTATTTTAGCGACTGGGTCTCAGAATACAGACTACTCACTCAGCCTACTCAACGGGCATGGTGAAAACGTCTTTCATACATCAATGACCCACATTTGTTGTCGCTGATATTGCTTACGTATCCTTGTTTTTTTTTTTTTAACTTTTATTTTACTAATATTTTTTATCTTGAAATTTTTTCATTCTTCCATCTTAAATTGTATTGTGTTATACTCAGACTGCGTTATAGGAGTATTGGGTATAATAGAAATAACCACAGATGGAAACTAATAATCACAATGGAACTTCTCAGCTACTTAACTTAGAGTTGAACTATTGTGCCGGCATTCCAGCAACTCATTTTCTCAAACGTAGAAGCCGTGGTTCTCAATTGTTTAGAACATTTCAATCTTGCCATCTGTGTGGTTTGAAACCATACTCCATGCTGTTCTTATTGCGGCTTATCACTTGCACATTTCCCAACGCATTCAATGGGCGCCGTAGCGTTTCACCTAAGGCGTTTCGTCAGGGGATTATCTAACAAAGATGAACATAACAATGTTAGTGAATACATCAATATCTGTTGAAACTAAATAAATAATAGTAGAGGTCAGTCTAGCTAGCGTCCCGAAACGATACTCACAACTTCCTGTGATGTGCATCCACCTCTCCCAAAAAACGCCGCGCATGCGGGTTAGGTTTCACAATGGGATTTAAATCCTCAGAGAAGAAAAGGGGAGGGGGAGGGAATTGTGTGAGATTATCTTGATCACGTTAACAAGGGGACTGCACTAACACGCTCCCCATTCTATGGAGGTATTGAGACCATTGGGGCTTAAAGTGTTTAATCGAAAAATCCATTCTTGCTCTCGACGTAACAATGTTGAATCTCTTGATTTCCCTTTTACACCTCTAATGATATGATCGATGCAAAAGCATTTTAATGCTGTAAATGGATGCTGTTCTTTAAGACAATGAGATACTATTGGAGCCTGAATTATTTTGCAATTTAACCTGCTACGGTGTTCACCCATCCGCACCCGAAATTCACGGACAGTTTTCCCTACATATAACAATGAACATGGGCAAACTATGCCATATACTACATAGGTTGAGTTGCATGTCGTCCGGTTTCGAATGGGATAGATTCTCCCCGCATGGGTAAACTGTTGTAACTCCCATGTTATATCACAAATAGAGCATGTACCACATTTGTAGTGACCTGGTACTTCTATTTATTTATTTATTTAACACTCATTTTTATACCGCATCTTCCAGAGATCAGATGCGGTGTACAAATAACAACAATTAACAAAGCTAAGTTTGTTTTACATAGAACATCTTAATTTTTACATAGAACATCTTAACATATCATAAAATAAACAAGGTGGGTTTTTAAACTGGGACCGTGCAAAAACAGTTAACTAACAAAGTGTAGTATCTATATACGTAACAGTACATAACTGATACAATTATATACATGCGTAGGTATTAGGTCATAGGAGATAGGATCGTCATTTCGTTAGCGCTAAGTGTTGTCCATTTTGGTGTGAGGTTTGTGTTTTAAGTGGTCATTTACCTGATTATCCTTTATCTATGTTGAGTGCCAGGTTTTCTATGGAATTGTAGTGTTTAGTAAATAAATAAGTTTTTAGTTTTTTGCGGAATTCCAAGATCTCTGTTAGTGAACGTAGATCCTCTGGTAGGGAATTCCAGATAATTGGGGCTATGTGTGAGAAGGCTCTATTGTTGGTCAATTTATGTGCTTTTATGAAGTCCTTCGGGATCTTTAGTTTATTATTGATTGATGGTCCTTCGGGATCTTTAGTTTATTATTGATTGATGGTCCTCATAGCAGACACTACCAAACAGAGTGTCATTGCGCTGCAACAAGAAGCAGATGCATTAACAACTAAATTAAAGGACAAATCCACGGAAGAGAAATTCTCAGAGGCTTTAAAAGAACATCAACGTCAAATGGTATCAATAAAAGAAGAAGTTAAAAAAGGAAAAACGAAGAAATTACAGCGCGATTACGAAGATTACACGACCGGGTATGTTTATCCCTGGTTAAATACTAAACGCAAAACCCAATCTTCTACCCGACGACGAAGAGTGGAATTCTCCGAAACCTCAGATGACACAGCTTCCTCTGATTCAAGTAAAAGATCTCGGGAAGATTTTTTAGATGCTGGCAAAGACAAGATGAAAAAGAAACAAAAAGAGCAAAAAGAAATGCCACCTCGAAGGACATCGACTCGTCAAAAAAATCAATAGTTAATTTGTCGCCAGTAATAAACATCTCCGGGATAGAACTTTCTCAATCACAATTAAATTTGTTAGCAAAGGGTCTATCTTACATACCCTCTATTGGGTTTAATGAATTTCAATTCCGTGTGGATTTTAAGAAATTACTTCGAAAATTAGCATTAAAGGCTTACTTTGCTACGAATACGGCCTTCATTGAACAGCCACCAGTCACCAACCGGATAGCGCTTCCATTCAAATCTGATTGGTTACCACCCGGTCCACAACCCCCAGCAATATCTGTGTATAAAGAAGTAGTTTTAAATGAGATCACTCAGCTTATCCACCAGCGAAAAAGATGGCAACATGATACTCTTTCGAAAGAAGAAAAGATAGTATTAAGGGAACTTCGATCCCGGGAGGATCTGGTTATAAAGCGGGCCGATAAGGGGGGAAGTGTGGTGGTATTACATCGTCAACAATACTTGCAAGAAGCCTTTAGACAATTAGCTGACAATGCAACCTATCAAAAACTAGAAGTAGATCCTACACAAGAATTACAAAAAATTATCAAAGATACAACGTTACGAGCTAAAGAATTAAAAATCATTTCTCGTAAAGAATGGCGGTTTCTTAATGAATCAAATCCAGAGATAGCAAAACTATATCTCGTACCTAAAGTGCATAAAAGCCTCACACACCCCCCGGGAAGACCTATAGTATCAACTAGGGGGTCAATTTTGGAACCACTTTCAGTATATATAGACTCCTATTTACGCCCTCTCATTCCAGGAATTCCATCTTATGTCAAAGACACTACACATTTTTTACAGACCTTATCGAACAATAGCCAACTAACTCAAGTCTCCAACATACTTTTAGTTACTTTAGACGTATCAGCGCTCTATACTAGCATACCTCAAAGAGCAGCTTTTGAAATAGTAACAGAAGTTCTACAGACCAGAGGTGATTTAACTGAACATCAACAGCATTTCCTCACGGATCTGCTAACATTGGTGCTATTTCAAAATTATTTTCAGTTTGAACATACACTTTTTTTGCAAACAGCAGGAGTAGCCATGGGTGCAACGTGCGCCCCGTCAATAGCCAACTTGTATATGGCGAAATTTGAGCAACGGTGGTTGTCAACTTCTTCACCGTATTCAGCAAACATTAAACTCTGGCTTCGCTATATTGACGACGTGTTCCTGATCTGGCAAGGCACGGACCAACTTCTATGTGAATTTGTACAATGGTTGAACAATTGTGATATTCACATCCAATTCACCCATGTATCAGACCCGTTTACCATCACATACCTGGATGTGCGCATCTTTAAGGAAGCTAATTGTTGGCGCACTACAGTATTTCAGAAGCCCACGGACCGTAACAGTCTGCTTCACTACACCAGTGCCCATCCAAGAGGCCTTAAGGATAGTCTCCCTTTCTCTCAATTTCTACGCTTTCGTAGAAATTGTTCAAATCTAAGTGACTATAAACAACAAGCTAAGTCACTTCAAGAAAAATTTCTATCTCGAGGATATCCCCGACACACAGTGAGAAAAGCCTACAAACGAGCCAAGTACCTGAATCGAGAGTTATTATTTCACCCTAAGGCAAAATCAGCAACCTCAGAAGGGAAAATACATTTAGTGACAAAATATTCTCCATTTAGTCACGCAATTCAGCAGATATTGAAAAGACACAACAATATTCTACACACTATTCCGGGGTTGGAAAATCAAACAGTTCAATGTGTATGGCAACGCCATAACAATTTTAAAGAAATCTTAAGCCCCACTGTTTTGTGGACATCTTCCCTTCATCAATCAATAGAAGTACCAGGTCACTACAAATGTGGTACATGCTCTATTTGTGATATAACATGGGAGTTACAACAGTTTACCCATGCGGGGAGAATCTATCCCATTCGAAACCGGACGACATGCAACTCAACCTATGTAGTATATGGCATAGTTTGCCCATGTTCATTGTTATATGTAGGGAAAACTGTCCGTGAATTTCGGGTGCGGATGGGTGAACACCGTAGCAGGTTAAATTGCAAAATAATTCAGGCTCCAATAGTATCTCATTGTCTTAAAGAACAGCATCCATTTACAGCATTAAAATGCTTTTGCATTGATCATATCATTAGAGGTGTAAAAGGGAAATCAAGAGATTCAACATTGTTACGTCGAGAGCAAGAATGGATTTTTCGATTAAACACTTTAAGCCCCAATGGTCTCAATACCTCCATAGAATGGGGAGCGTGTTAGTGCAGCCCCCTTGTTAACGTGATCAAGTTAATCTCACACAATTCCCTCCCCCTCCCCTTTTCTTCTCTGAGGATTTAAATCCCATTGTGAAACCTAACCCGCATGCGCGGCGTTTTTTGTGAGAGGTGGATGCACATCACAGGAAGTTGTGAGTATCGTTTCGGGACGCTAGCTAGACTGACCTCTACTATTATTTATTTAGTTTCAACAGATATTGATGTATTCACTAACATTGTTATGTTCATCTTTGTTAGATAATCCCCTGACGAAACACCTTAGGTGAAACGCTACGGCGCCCATTGAATGCGTTGGGAAATGTGCAAGTGATAAGCCGCAATAAGAACAGCATGGAGTATGGTTTCAAACCACACAGATGGCAAGATTGAAATGTTCTAAACAATTGAGAACCACGGCTTCTACGTTTGAGAAAATGAGTTGCTGGAATGCCGGCACAATAGTTCAACTCTAAGTTAAGTAGCTGAGAAGTTCCATTGTGATTATTAGTTTCCATCTGTGGTTATTTCTATTATACCCAATACTCCTATAACGCAGTCTGAGTATAACACAATACAATTTAAGATGGAAGAATGAAAAAATTTCAAGATAAAAAATATTAGTAAAATAAAAGTAAACAAGGATACGTAAGCAATATCAGCGACAACAAATGTGGGTCATTGATGTATGAAAGACGTTTTCACCATGCCCGTTGAGTAGGCTGAGTGAGTAGTCTGTATTCTGAGACCCAGTCGCTAAAATAGACAAGCAATATTTCTTTATAGCAAGTCGGTCTAAAGATTAGTTAAAAGAGTGGAGCTTTATCCATTTTTTGATAGCTTGACAAGAGTTTTGTATGCCTGGAAGATACACTGCCAGGAGATGAATCTGATGCTCTCTGGCGAGGGCCCATAGTCGCAAAGCTTCGTTGCAAAGCGACAGAGAGCCTGTTCCCCCCTGCTTGTTCACATAGAACATGGCTACTTGATTGTCCATATGAATGAGGACTGTCTTGTAGCTGAGCAGGGTATGGAACACTCGAAGAGCAAGGAAGATTGCTCTGAGCTCCAAGAGATTGATATGTAGATGAGTCTCCTGTGGAGACCAGGTGCCTTGGGTGGAGAGGCTTGCAGATGAGCTCCCCAAACCATCAGAGAAGCATCTGTTGTGAGAGTTGCTTGGGGTAAAGGTTGTTGAAAAGGGGACCCCAGCAACAGGTTTTGAGTGGACTTACACCACTGGATGGACAAAATAAGGCGACTTGTGTTTGCTATTTTGTCTGACAGGCATCCTGATGCCTGGGTCCATTGAGTGGATAAAGTCCACTGGGCTGCCCTCATATGGAGGCGAGCATAGGGCACCACATGCACGGTGGATGCCATATGGCCTAGTAGTTGTAACATTTCTCGAGCAGTGAGATGAGACTTTAGCACTGCTTGAGAAACTAACTGCACCATGCGAAGACAACGGACCTGGGGGAGGTAGGCCCTTGCCTTTCTGGTATCCAGCAAAGCTCGTATGAACTCCAAAGACTGAGTGGGAGTTAGACTGGATTTTGGGATGTTTATTACCAGACCCAAATACTGAAGGATACGCATTGTGCAGGATAGAGAAGTCCTGGCCTCTGACTCTGTTGGGGCTCGAATGAGCCAGTCGTCTAAGTAGGGGAAGACGAATATCCCTAAAGTGCGGAGAAATGCTGCTACAACAGCCATGCATTTCGTGAACACCCTTGGTGCAGAGGCCAGGCCACAAGGAAGCACCCTGTATTGGTAGTGCTCTCCCTGAAAAAGGAACCGAAGGAACTTTCTGTGAGTTGGATGGATAACATGATGGGTGTACGCATCCTTGAGATCTAGAGAACAAAGCCAATCCTGACTCTGAAGGTATGGCAGCAGAGTTCCGAGAGAAATCATCTTGAATTTCTCTTTGACAAGGAATTTGTTCAATTCTCTGAGGTCCAAGATAGGTCTGTATCCCCCTGTTTTCTTTGGGATAAGGAAATAGGGGGAGTAAAATCCCGTACCCTGATGAGGAATGGGTACTTCTTCTATCGCCCCATGGGCAAGAAGGATAGTGACCTCCTGACCTAACAGGTTGATGAGAGGTGTCGGAGAATTGAATTGCCTTATTATTGTGGGAGGGGCATGCTTGAAAAATGAAGCCTGTACCTCTCCTTTATGATGGAAAGTGTCCAATGCTCTGCTGTTATCTGCCCCCATCTGGGGGCAAAGTGACAAAACCTTCCTGGAATGGTGGAAGGCTCTGGTCCCACGAAAGCCAGAAAGGCTAAGTTCTCTAGCTGAAAGTCAAAAGCTTGTGGAGGCTGAGACTGCTGAGACGGTTGAGGCTTAGCAGTCTTTGCTTTCTTCTGCTTGGGTGGTTGCTGACCTTTCCTGACAAGCTGACCTGCAGAACGTCCCTGCTGAGCATAAGCAGGATAATATCTTTTCTTCTTAGAAAAGAATGGTTTCTTGAATGATTTCTTTCTAGCAGGATCAGCTGTGGACTTGGATAATCTATCCAAGGTAGAGTTGTCAGCATCCAACTCATTGGCCTTTTCCTGCCAATCTCTACCAAACAGGTTCTCACCAGTACAAGGGATATTTCCCAATTTGTCTTGTACCCAGAGCTCCAGATCAGATGCCTGGAGCCAAGCAATTCTACGTGCGCCTATGGCAAAGGCAGAGGTTCTGCTTATGCACTCAAAGCAGTCAAAGGCTGCACAGTTGACAAATTTAGAAACATCTTGGGTATGTTTGACCAATGTGAGAAAATCCTGTCTTCTATCCTCAGGAAGAATAGGACTCAAGGCCTCTAAATCATCTGTGACCTCCTTCAGGAACATTCCCATGTAAAGACTATAGGAACTGATACTGGCAGAAAGCATGGAAGTTTGGAAGACACGACGTCCAAAAGCATCCAGGGTTCTGCACTCACGTCCTGGAGGATTAGAGGCATGCCTCTCTGCACTCTTGATCCTTCTCATAGCTGATTCCACTACAATAGAGTAGTGAGGAAGCTGAGTTTTCTGGAAACCAGGACAAGGAGATACAGAGTATCCAGTCTGCGAGAATCAGGAGAGGTGGTAAGAGGTGTCGCCCACATCCTTAACATGAGATCATGCAAAATCTCATGAATGGGCAAGGTAGCTACCTCCTTAGGAGTTTTGGGATATTGTAAAATTTCCAACTCCTTAGCTCTTGGCTCTGTTTCAGGGGCCACAGTAATGGACAGACCCGAGCCACCTCCCTGATAAAATCCTGGAAGGAAATATCCTCTGGAGGAGACATCCTGCACTTAGGGGAGGAGGGCTCCTCTGGGAGAAGCATTACTGCATCGACAGAACTGTCAGAATCCTCAGATTCTTCTGAGGACTCGAAGTACCTTCTGTCCGGATGCTCTTGAAGAGCCCGATACCCGTACAGACCGAAGTCGGTACTGGGAGTAATCGGTACCGGGGTATCGGTACCCGAGGGCATGGGATGACTGGGTACCGGCCGGACTGTATGTCGCAGTTCCGAGGGCGTCGATGCCACAAGGAGAGCTGCCAGACTTCGCTCAATAGCCAGGATTCTCTGGCCTACTGACGCTGCCGATGCCTGGATGTCAGTACCGGAGAAGACTGCCGGTACCCCAGAGTATGGCACCAGTAGTTCTGCCGAGGTCGAGGCTTCGAGAACATCCTGGAGCCCCGATAATGCTTTGGAAGCCGAAACCTCCCGCCGGAGCAATTTTGCCGGTGCAGAATCCTCAAGGGCAACGCCAGAGGCATCTCGATGCTTAGAAGGAGATCTACCCTTTGAAGACCAGCTGGACGTATGTTTAGTTACCTGAGATCCATGGGAGGAAGAGGAAGCCCTGGAAGACGTCGATGCCACCGAAGCTGCATCAGAGGGAAACAGGGTACTGAGCTTAGCAGCTCGGTTCTGCCGACCTCTTTTAGACATCAAGGCGCAGGACATACAATCCGTGATGAAGTGGTCAGGACCTAAACATTTTAGACACCATTCATGGGTGTCGGTGACGGAAATGGTACCGCCACACTTTGTGCACTTTTTGAAACCTGAGGCAGGTTTCTCCATTGTAGGAAAACATTTTGGGCCTAAGGCCCAAAAAGGCACGTGCACCTGGGAAAAATAGGAAAAAGTCCTAATATAAGAACATAAGATATGCCATACTGGGTCAGACCAAGGTCCATCAAGCCCAGTATTCTGTTTCCAACAGTGGCCAATATAGGTCATATGTACCTAGCAGTTTTCCCAAGAGACACAAGTTCCACAATGCTTGTACTGGGTCAATCATTGATATCTTCGGTCACTTCTTAATAATGGTTTATGGACCTTTCCTCCAGGAACTTGTCCAAACCTTTTTTAAACCCAGCTACACTAACAGCCTTTACTACATCCTCCGGTAACAAATTCCAGAGTTTGATTACACGTTGAGTGAAAAAATATTTTCTTTTATTAGTCTTAAATAGTTTACCCTGTAGCTTCATTGCATGTCCCCTAGTCTTTCTATATTCTGATAAGGTAAACAATCGATCTACGTTTACCCGTTCCACTCCGTTCATTAATTTATAGACTTCTATCATATCTCCCCTCAGCCGTCTCTTTTCCAGGTTAAAGAGCCCTAACCTTTTTAGCCTTTCTTCATAGGAGTATCCTTCCATCCCCTTTACCATTTTGGTGGCTCTTCTCTGTACCTTTTCTAAAATCGCTATATCCTTTTTAAGATACGGCGACCAGAATTGCACACAATATTCAAGGTGCAGTCTTCACCATGGAACGATATAGAGGCATTATAATATCTTTTGTTTTATTTCCCATTCCTTTCCTTATCATACCTAGCATTCTATTTGCTCTCTTGGCCGCCGCTGCACACTGGGCAGAGGGTTTTAACATGGTATCCACAATGACGCCTAAATCTTTTTCCTGGGTGGTGGTTCCTAATGTGGAACCTTGCATCGTGTAACCATAGTTTGGGTTGTTCCTCCCTAGGTGCATAACCCTGCACTTGTCCACATTAAATTTCATCTGCCATTTTGATGCCCAGTCTTCCAATTTATCAAGATCCTCTTGCAATTTTTCACAATCCTCTTGGGTTTTAACAACTTTAAATAGTTTTGTGTCATCTGCAAATTTGATAACCTCACTCGTTATTCCACTTTCCAGGTCATTTATGAATATGTCAAAAAGCAGCGGACCCCAGCACAGATCCCTGGGGTACACCACTATTCACCTTTCTCCATTTTGAAAATTGGCCATTTAGCCCTACCCTCTGCTTTCTATCTTTTAACCAGTTCCTGATCCACAATAGTACATTGCCTCCTATCCCATGACTCTTCCTTGTCTAAAGCCATGTTGGCTGTCTCCCATTAGGTTGTGACTATCTACATGCTGAGTAATTTTATTCTTTATGATGGTTTCTACCATTTTTCCCGGTACTGACGTCAGGCTCACCGGTCTGTAGTTTCCCGGATCACCCCTGGAACCCTTTTCTAAAAATTGGTGTTACATTGGCGATCCTCCAATCTTCAGGTATTAGAGATGATTTTAATGATAGTTCACAGATTACTGATAGCAGGTCTGCAATCTCATATTTCAGTTCTTTCAACACCCTTGGATGTATCGATATTTCCTTCAATTCTTCCGCACCTTTAAATACCACTTCAGTCATGGGTAACATCCCTACATCTTCCTCAGTAAAGACCGAAGCAAAGAATTCATTCAGTCTCTCCGCTATCGCCTTGTCGCCTCTTAGTGCTCCTTTAACCCCTTTATCATCTAATGGACCAACTGACTCTCTCACAGGTTTTTTGCTACAAATGTACTTGAAAAGGTCTTTATTTCGCGTTTTTGCTTCCGCAGCAAGCTTCTTCTCAAATTCTCTCTTTGCCTGCCTTATCAATGCCTTGCATTTGACTTGCCAGTGCTTGTACTGTTTCCAGGTTTCGTCGTTTGGCTCTTTTTTCCATTTCCTGAAAGATGCTTTTTTTTGGCAACAACAGCCTCTCTGACCTCACCTTTAAACCATGCTGGCAGTTTTTTGGACTTCCTTCCACTTTTCTTAAAGCGTGGAATACAGCTGGTCTGGGCTTCCAAGATAGTATTTTTCAACCACCCCCAAGCTTGATGTGCGTCTTTAACCTTCGCAACTGCTCCTTTTAGTTTTTTCTTAACTGTTTTCCTCATTTTATCATAGTCTCCCTTTCAAAAATTAAAAGGTAGTACTGTGGATTTCCTTACTATCCCTCCTCCACTAATTAAATCAAAGGCGATCATGCTATGATCACTACTGCCAAGTGGCCCCAACACCCTTATCTCTTGCACTAGATCTGGTGTTCCACTAAGGACTAGGTCTAATATGGCTTCCCCTCTGGTCGGTTCATGAACCAGCTGCTCCAAGAAGCAGTCATTTATTTCATCTAGGAATGCTTGCTAAATAGGAATACAAATGCTTGCTAAATAAAATCTAGGAACTTTATCTCCCTAGCATGTCCTGACGTGACACTGACCCAGTCGATACCGGGGTAATAGAAATCACCCATTTTTATTACTGCGCTGTAACTTTTGTTAGCTTCCTTGATTTCTTTGAGCATTTCATCATCCATTTGGTCATTCTGGCCAGGTGCTCGATAGTACACCCCCACTGCCATCGCCTTCCCCCTTTTATATGGAATTTCAATCCATATAGATTCTACAGCAGATTTTGTTTCCTGCAAAACTTTAATCCTTTCTGAGTCAATGCCCTCTGTAACATAGAGCGCAACTCCTCCACCAATTTGATCAGCTCTATCATTACAATATAGTTTGTACCCAGGTATCACAGTGTCCCACTGGTTGTCCTCCTTCCACCATGTCTCTGATATTCCAATCATATCTAACCTTTCATTTAGTGCTATATATTCTAACTCTCCCATCTTATTCTTTACACTTCTAGCATTTGCATACAAGCATTTTAGAGATTGTATTTTATTCATGTTAATTTGGCTATTGTTAGACATGGGTAAATTGGGATCTTTAAGCTCTGTCTGCTCCATACTTGAGGGCATTTGGGCTACTTTACTCTTTTGTGGAACCTCTCTGCTTTTGGTAGTATCCTTCAAGGATACATTCTTCCGAACCATCCGCTCTTGGGCGACTGTCGGCTTTCCCCTAATATCTAGTTTAAAAGCTGCTCTATCTCCTTTTTTTTTATATTTAAAGTTTTTATTAGCACTCAACAAAACAGGCAATACAGAACATACATCTTGAACCCCCCCAGTCATGCACCAAATTACATTCTTGACATCATCAACATCAACATTTGGGAGAGATCCCCGCTCATGGTGCTTCCCCTTTTTTCCCTTTAACCCCTATACACTTTTTGCACTTTATACATTATACATTTCCTCCCCAACTTAGAGTACTGTACATTAGCCCGGCCAAAGATTCTCACCTCCCGCTAACGACTTCCCCATACTTCACCATCTGAGCCTCTACCGACCGGGCGAGTGTTCTTCCAATGTGAACCATACATGCGTAAAGAACACAAATAACACAATATCCCCCCCCTTCCCCCACAGCCCGTTACCATCCCCCCAACCCGCTGACATTAGGCCTCCGAACATAAAATCCTCACTCAACCCAGATTCGTAAGATCTCCTATCGGCATTACAATCAACTGTGAACTTAACAGAGTTAACCAATGCAGATCTTAACAATATGTGCATAACTTGAACATCCCTCCCAATACACCTACAATTTGATGGGACAAAAATTTAGAACTGCAACCATGCCCTCAACATTATACTAACCCCTCCTACTCCTCGCCTTCATTCCCCTGAACCCCCCCCTTCTTCCCTCCAGTGCTCATATCTTTCCCACACCTTGTTGTACCTTTGAACAGTATGTTTTAGATGGGCTTCGATTGCACAATGCCCCCGAAGCTGCTCCATTCGCCCCACCACCTCCGCTATTGGGGGGACCCCCTGTTTCTTCCACCAACGTAGAAGACACATCCGCCCTGCGATTACACAATACCCCTGCAGCCTTCCCAATTCTCTCCCTTCCTCTCCCAGCACATCTTCGTTCAGTATCACCATACTAGGGGTAAAATGCACCTGCACCCCTGTGATGGCTTCCGTAAGTCTTTCCACCCCACTCCAATAGTCCCGAACCAATGTTCCCTCTAATTTTCTGTAGGCTGTGTGCGCATAAAATATGAGCTGTGTGCAGCTTTTGAAGGAAGGTTACATTTTTGTGCGCTACATAACGACACTCGGAGTTATATACTTTTAAAATTTGACTACACGTCAGAATACAGTATGTACACCACATTAATTTTAATCAAATTAAATGAAAATAGATGATTACTAAATGAAGTGGGAAATTTCTAGTAATTACAATCATAACTTTTAAATTTTAAGACATCTGTGTTGTTTTCTATCAGAATCAGAGCCGTAATTTTTGTGCGCTCTGTTGTAAAGTATGTGCGCTCTCTCGGCGAGGTGTGTGCGCGCGCACACGCGCACAGCTTAGAGGGAACAGTGTCCCGAACTATCGGGCATCCCCACACCATATTTAACAGATCTCCTCTAGCCCCACACCCCTTCCAGCATTGATCCGAACTATCGTGGTATAGGGCGTGTAGCCACACCGGGGTCCAATACATTCTTAACCTTAGCTTATAGCTGTTTTCCAGCATTGCTGTTCCAGGAGCTAATTTATGGGTTCGAAGGTAAATTCTTTCCCACCTCTCAGCATCCCACTGCCCTCCCAGCTCCTCCTCCCATTGCAACCGGCCCCGTATATCCCCCTGCTTAAATTCCCCCAAAATTTTATATAACTTTGATATGATCCGATTGGGCATCCCTTTATTCCCCATCATCTCCTCAAATGGCGTACGTTTCGCCATCCAATCTTGCTTCACCTCCCTCCGCTGGAGCCAATACCACAGACTTACATAGGCATATCTATCTTGCTCCTCCAGGCAATATCTCTGTTGTAACTCCTCAAAGCCCCTAACTCTCCCCCCATCCCCCACCAATTGGCCCAACTTCCGCAACCCTTTCTCCCCCCACCGCCTAAAAACCCCTGCCACCTCCCCCATCCTACCTTTCATTATGATCTGAATTGGAGTTTCACGGGAGTATTTTTTCCCCCCTAGCAGGTACCCCTTCCATTTCACCCAGACCCGTCTTGTAAGTTCTCTATAAGGATTCCCGTTTCCCTTCTCCTTCCCTCCCCCACCAGAATCCCAAATCCAAGCTCCCACCTCTGCCCCCTCCTCCTCCTCCATCTCCACCCACCCTGGCCTCTCCACCCCCTCCTTCCATGCAAACAGTGCCCGAAGTTGCGCCGCTTCATAATACTGGAGCAACGATGGGACCCCAACCCCCCTTCCTCTTTTAACCTATACATGGTCGCCCGAGCTACTTTCGGGCGCTTGCCATCCCAAATGAACTGCAGAAGCAGATTTTGCATCTTATCTATTTCCTTTCTAACCAACCTACATGGCAGGGACATATACACAAACAATAACCTTGGGAGGACATTCATTTTTACCACTGCAATGCGCCCCAACCATGACAGATACAACCCCCTCCAACGTGATAAATCCTGCCTGATATTCTCAACCAGACCCAGATAATTCCATTGCTTAATCCTAAACAAAGGGGCCCCCAACTGGATCCCCAAATACCTAAAACTCCCCGTCACCCACCTAAACTTAGTGGTACCGCAAGCTCTCTTCCTCCCTGGGTGCCAAATTAAATCCCAGCAGTTCCGTTTTCCCTTGATTCATTTTATATCCCGCTAAGCGGCTGTACCTTTGTATAGCCGTCAATAACACTGGTAATGTTGTGAGCGGCTGTGTCAGGGTAAAGATGACATCATCCGCAAAGAGTCCAATCTTTTCCTCCCTCCCGCGTATCCTTACTCCCTTAATATCCCCCACTCACCTGATGTAGGCTGCCAGTGGCTCAATAGCCAATGCAAACAATAAGGGCGATAAGGGGCACTCCTGTCGGGTACCTCTATGGAGCTCAAAACTTTCAGAGTACCCACCATTCACCCGAACTCTGGCGCGCGGTCCCTGGTATAGAGCTCTTATCCAACTGATGTACTTCCCTCCAAACCCCATGGTCTCCAAAACTTGAAACATAAAAGACCACTCCACCCGGTCAAAAGCCTTTTCTGCGTCTACCGTGATTAGCACTGCCTCTTCTTTGGTACGCTGAAGCTGCCACATAACATTCAAAACTTTTCTCACATTGTCACTACCCTGCCGCCCCTTCACAAAACCCGTCTGATCCGGGTGAATCAGATGCGGCACTACATCCTGGATCCTATTTGCCAAAATTTTTGCCAGTAACTTTGCATCCAAATTTATCAAGGATATGGGCCTATAGGATCCACATACCCCCGTATCTTTGCCTGGTTTCGGCAAAACCGTTATACCAGCCTCCGCCATTGTTTGCGGGAGGCCCTCCCCCTGAAGCACCCTATTTACTACCTTGGTAAATATGGGCGTAATCTGTTCCGACAGGACCTTATAGAACTTTGCCGTATACCCGTCTAACTCTGGTGCCTTCCCCAATTTCAGCGTGGTTATAGCCCTCCTCACCTCCTCCTCCTGGATTTCCCGCCCAAGATATGCCCTTTCCTCCTCAGTCACCTGTGGCAAACCACATTCCTCCAGAAATTCTGCAGTATCCCTCTCTCCCACCTTCAGCTCACTTTCATACAATTTCTTATAATACTCCCAGAACACCCCCCTAACTCCCTTTGAGGTGTGTATTGTCAGACGGATGCCTGGGTGAGAATGTTCACAGTCTTGGCAAAGGCATATATTAATAAGATTTGCAAGGGATTGTGGGAAATGTAGTCCATTCACACCAGACACAGCCGTTCACAATAATTAGTTGTGCTTGAGTGTAAAGCCAATAAGATATTTATTTATGGGGTTATTTCTCCCAACACAGATATGCTTGGTAGCACATAAAACAGGATACTTGCTTTCAGTGTTAAACTTAGAAAAACAAAATCAGGAAAACAACAGCTGAACTTGTCAGGCAATCAAATCAAAAGAATAAAGACCAGGATGGTAACAGAATGGTCTTTTCTGTAGGCTCTAGCTAATATTTTCTTAGCAGTGCTTTAATCAACAAACAAAACCCACAAAGAAGGGAAAAACTGTTCTTTTCAGGTTAACTTCTTATATCTTCACAGATAGACTCAGAAGTGATTCCCTCAGAGCTCACAAGCAATTAGGTAAGGCTCAATTGCTAGCAGTTATCCAGCTGAAACCCCTTAGCTGGCTTATTTTCTACTGCGTGGCTCAAATCCTACTCAGGAGCTTTTCTGAGTAGATTAAAGAACAAGTTTGTATTTCTTTGTGATGGTTGTTGTACTTTGTAACAGTAAATTACCAAAGGAATATAGACAGAGAGCAATCCATGTATTCACAGCCTGTATCTACCTCTCCACCTTCTTCAACAATCATGGGTTCAATATCATGGATTGGCACAGAGGAATTTCTCAATGGAGCACTCTCAGGAGAATACTTGTTTCCCTGCTGTCTTTCAAGGATATAGCTAGGGCATAGATCAGTGTTCATACCTGAGCTTCCATTGCTGTTAGAGTTCCTCTCTAAATAGCCTGGCCAGTATGTAGTCCAGTTCTTATGTCCAGCCTTCCAATCCAGATCCCTGGACACTGGGTCTCTCTTCACATACCTTCTGGCACGGGTCTTAGGGTCCCTTCCAAGTGCAGCCGTCTCCCTCACAGGTACCGTCTGGAGATTCCTAGCTCTGCAGCACCACTCCTCTGGTTTTCCCCAGTCCAATGGTGTATGCTTGCCTTTTGAATGCCTTCCAGTATACGTACTGCTCTGGACTCCTTTAGACCTCCCAAATGCTTTTCTCTTCTTTCTTCCAAAGGGTTTCTTGCCCTCTCTGTCCATCCGCTCTGGCTTCTGCTTCTGATGATCCTCCAGATGATGAAGCTGTCCAAGATCATGAAGATGTCCAAGCTGAATCTGAGGATGATTCTCTGTAGAATAAACTCTACCTTTATTCTGCTTAGATGAGTGCTCCACCCTAGCACAGCGCAGCTGTGCTGAATCAGGCCCTGCCCTTTGAGATGAGTGCTTGTGGATTACCTCATAGCCCTCCTGATTGAACACACGTTTCCCCACTTCAGCTCCTCTAATGGCTGTTGGAAACCTGGTGCATTCTGGGACTGGTAGTCTTTTATGGAAAAATTCTGCTTTCTTATTTCTACCAGAACTGACAGGTTGCTTGTTCAGAGTCACTTCACCTTTTCTATAGCTCCTTCCTGAGCTATGATAAGCTTCCTTATCACAGTATCCATTCCCCCTTATTATTCCGAATGCCCTCAACATGCACTGCTTGCCTCCTCCCCTTCAGGCGACTTGCCAACGCCATCCCCGCCCGATTACCCCCTTCGAAATGGGCCTGCTTCAATACTGCTAGATGGAATGCTATCTCTTGGGCCCGCAATTTACTCAACTCCGCTCTCACCCTATTGAGTTCCGCAAGTGTGCGTGGATCCAACACCCTCTGATGCACCCCCTCTCAGTGCCGCAGCTGTTGCAATAAGTCACTTTCCACTGCCCCTTTTTCTCGCTTTACCCACGCCCCCAAACTAACCAACTGTCCTCGAATCACCGCCTTTAAGCCATCCCAGAGCACCCCCATAGACACCTCCCCCGTATCATTTAGCTGGAGGTAGTCCTGTATATTATCTTTAATCTTCCCCACATGGTTCTCCTCCTCTAACAGGGAATTGTTGAGTCTCCAGAATTTTAGACTATCATCTTTCCTATCCATATCAAATCGTACACTCACCGGGGCGTGATCTGACCAGGTGATCAAACCATGCTCCACTTCCTGTATTCTTTCCAACCAGATTCTGCCCCCCCATATCATGTCCAACCTACTATAGGAGCCATGCACTGGGGAATAGTAGGTATATTTCCGTTCCCCCGGATGCCAGCTTCTCCAAACATCTACCAGACCTAGGCGTTCTCTCAATTTATGCAGGCTTTGTCTATCCCTTCGCCTTCCTCCCCCCTGCCCCTCACTTGTGTCAATTCTGGGGTTACATGTCAGATTAAAATCCCCCCCCCCCCATTATTATTAGAATACTCCCAACTCCCTCCAACTCCTTCAAAAGTTGTTCATACGCCTCCCCCTGCTTCTCATTGGGGCCGTACAAACTTATCACCCATACCTCCTCCCTTTCAATTTGCAATAGCACCCCCACCCATCTACCTCCTTTCCCCCATCTAATCTCCTTCACCATATTATGGTACTCCCTCCCTACCAAGATTCCCACTCCCCCTTTCCTAGAGTTTAGTCTCTGGCCCGCCAGAACCACCTTGGGGTATTGCCGAGATTCCAACAAGTATTCCTGCCCCACCCGCAAATGCGTTTCCTGTATGCACATAATATCTGCACCTATTCTTTTACCCTCCATCTCCACCAACCGTCATTTCTGCCTTGTACGCAGCCCTTTTACATTCAATGTCGTAATCTTTAACCCCCTCTGCTTCCCACACCCCCCTCCCAGGTTCACCCCACACTCCCTTCCTACCCCTTTCCTCCCCCCTCCTCCTCCCTCCCTCATGCTTCGCACCCCTTTCGACCTCCTCAAGGCATCGTCCCCCCTCCCCCCCCATCCCTCCCTCATCCTCCTTCACTTCCAGAGGATAACTCAGGAGTAGCGCGCCCCCTACCTTCCCCAGCCTTACCCTTACACACATCCCTGCCCCCTCCCTTTCACCATCCCACTCTCCCGCCTTCCTCTGCCACCTGCCCATACTCTCATCCCCCCTTCCCTCACCATGTTCCCCTCCCACTCCCTCTTTACCCCTCCTTCCTTCCCCCTCCCCCCTCACTACCATATACCTCCCACCCTTTACCCTGCAGCCTCTCCATCCTCCTTCCCCACCCATCCGCCTACTCCCTCCCCCTCTCCCCTCCTCCCCACCCTTTTCTCCCCCGCAGTACTTTACAGAATACCTGTATAAGACTTAGATGATCATTCTTAAACACAACACTCCACCACCACTCTTCAACACTTAGAACTACATTCTTTCAGTCCTCAAATTTCTCCAAGTGTCCACCGTCAGCTGGTCTTCTTGCTGCTCCTGCCCTGGTCTTGCCGTTCTTTGATGCCTGTGCTCTTGGCTACCCCCACGCTGCCCCTGCCACCCTCCGGTTGAGGGACCTGCCCCCAGGCCGTCCGCCGAGGTGCTCAATCCTGCATCCCAGAGGGCCTTCATTGCCTCTTCCGGTGTCTGTGTCCGCCATGTCCGCCCTTTAACTGTAAACGATAATCCAAAGGGATGAAGCCAGCGATATTTAATGTCCTCTTTACGCAGTAGTTGTGTAACGGGCTGCATTGCCCTCCTCCTCTGCAACGTGCCCGCAGAGAGGTCCTCGTAGATGTGCACTGGGTAACCCTGCCACATGAGGGCTCCTTCTCTCCGAATTTTGTTAACAATTTTCTCTTTAATTTTATAACGTGCTAGGCAGATGATGATGTCTCGTGGCTTACTGCCAACTGCCTTTCCCAGTGCACGATGTGCTCTTTCAAGTTGTATATCCGTAAGCGTCACCTCCTCACCTCCCTGCCGGAGAGCCTCCAGGCACACTGATCGTGCAACCTTTTCACTGTCCAAAAACTCTTTCTCCTCTGGTATTCCGCGGAGTCTCAAATTATTGTGTCGAGAACGGTTTTCCAGATCCTCCAACTTATATAACAGAGCCTCGTGTTGTGATCCCAACTTCACAGTTCTCTGCGTCTCTTCTTCCCGTTGTTGTTCAAGCTCTTGTAACTGGTTCTCATGATCTCCCATTCTACACACCAACTCTCCAACTTCCTCCTTCAGGGGACCCAGCACCTCGTTCAACTCACTCTTCACTGACTGCACCTCATTTTTAATTTCAAGAAACCAGTCTCTAAGCTCCGCTCTTGTGATAGTTTGCGTAGAGTCCATTCCAGAGGCTTTTACATTCTCCATCTCCACTTCTCCACCCTGCTCTCCGTGCACATCTGGGAGCTTTTTGTTCTCCATCTGTCCTGCTTCACCTTTCCCTCCGTGCAGCCCTGAGTACACATATTCTCTGAGATCTGCCACTTTTCTTCTGGTGGTCATCTCTGCGCCAGATTTCTCTGTCTGACACTGCACTGATCTTCCAATGCTCAAGCTTGCTAGCACTATGGGCAGACTTACAAAGCTCTTATACACTTCTCTGGACTGCACTGTCCTTCTGCTGATGCTCAGCTGCCACCAGTTCCTCTCAGTATCCTTTCACAAATCACCGCTCTCCCTCTGGCTTCAACACTGCAGACTCACAGCTTTCTCTGCCGTCTCGGGGCCTATGGGCTACTCTCCTCAGCCCCTGATCACTTCCAGCACCACCGTGCCCCGCGATCCTGCTCACCTCCAGCACCACTGTGCACCGCGATTATCTCCCTCTGGAGAGCTGCAAAACTTCTAGAGGCACAGGACCTGGTCAGCTGCCTGCCTCTTACGCCTCCTCCACTATTCTTCCGGGCGCCATTGTCTGCCCTCCACGCGGCTGCACAGTCCTCCCGCTCGTGCGGCTCACCGCCGTTGAATTTTTTCTGCCGCCGGCGTTCCAACGATCGCAGTCACCTCCTGCCTGCTTTCCACACCCGGGGCCGCCACTTTCCGCCTCTGAGGGGTTGCGGTTTTATTTCAATGGCTGGGTCGGTGCCGGAGCAGCTCTTTCAAGCTGCCATCGGCTCCGGTGACATCACTTCCTCCTGCTCTATCTCCTTTTTAAAGGTTAATGCCAGCAGCCTGGTTCCATCCCGGTTAAGGTGAAGCCCATCCCTTCGGAAGAGCCCCCTCCTTTCCCCAGAATGTTCCCCAGGTCCTAACAAATCCAAAACCCTCATCTCTGCACCATTGTCTCATCCACGCATTGAGACTCCGGAGCTCTGCCTGCCTTTTGTGTCCTGCGCGTGGAACAGGAAGCATTTCGGAGAATGCTACCCTGGAAGTTCTGGATTTCAACTTCCTACCTAAAAGCCTAAATTTTGCCTCCAGAACCTCCCTACCACATTTTCCTATGTCATTAGTACCGACATGTACCAAGACAGCAGACTCCTCCCCAGCACTATCTAAGACCTTATCTAGGTGGCGCGTGAGGTCCGCTACCTTCGCACCAGGCAGGCATGTTACCAGGCGATCGTCACGTCCACCAGCCACCCAGCTATCTACATGCCTAATGATCGAATCACCAACTATAACGGCTGTCCTAACCCTTCCCTCATGGGCACATGGCCCTGGAGAAACCTCCTCGGTGCGAGAGGGTTTTACATCACCTGGAGGACAGGTCCTAGTTACAGGATCACTTCCTGCCACACCAGGGTGATGCTCTCCTGTCACGTGACCTCTCTCCTCCATGGCAACAGGGGTGCTGCCAGACTGGAGGTGGGACTTCAGGACTATATCCCTGTAGGTCTCGTCTATGTACCTGTCTGTCTTATGTTTTCCAAGTCTGCTACTTTAGCCTCTAGAGAACGGACTTGTTCCCTGAGAGAAAAGAGCTCCTTGCACCTAGTGCACACGTAAGACCTCTCACCAACTGGGAGAAAATCATACATGTGACACTCAATGCAAAAGACTGGAAAGCCCCCATCCTGCTGCTGGACTGCTGTCTGCATCTTAGTTTAAGTTTGTGTCTAGATCTTTAAGTTCTTACTTACTAGGGGTTGCTATGGGTATTTATACCAATAAAACTGTACCTAATACGTTTAATATACCTTGTTCACCTGAAGCTTAATTAATCTCAGGTCCTTAGTGTATGACTGATTTGGGTAATAAGCTTCACCTGAAAGCACCTCCTGTCTTTTAAGATGTGTAAGTACCTATAAAGCTATGATTATCCCAGGGGAGGGAGGGAAATATATATATATATTTTTTTAAAGACAGAAAATCAGAAGAAAAAAAACGGCGGTACCGGTAAAGCGTCGAGGAAGGAAGACGCGACCACAAAAAAGAAAGAAATAAAGAAGAATTCTTCTGCGGTAACAGGAACGATGACCTGCTGGCTCCGCGGAAAAAGAAGAACTGGAGAGAGGCAGTTGGGAAAGGTGGGAAGGCAGCACGCAGGCGCTGAGGGATGCTCCCAAAAGCTTTCTAATTGGACGCTGGGGAGCGTTCCCGCGCAGGCTCCGTCGGTACCGACGATACCAATATGTGATGACTACATTCCTGCTTGTTCCTGGAGATAGTAGCTTTAAAAGTCGAAAGCCTGCTTGAACAGGTAGGTTTTCAGATCAGCTTTGAAACGATTGGTTAGCTACAAGAGTGTTCCACAATTTATTTATCTAACAGTTTTGTTTTTTTTAAAACCGCCCTATCATTAATCTTTACCATCTTTGTGCTGATTACTCTCAGATTTACATCTCTCTCAGACATTTCTCCAGGAATCCAGGCCTGAATCTTAGCCTACTTGTCCTACTTCTCCTCCAAGGATTTCCATAACAAACTCTGCACCAGACCCAACCACACAAACAATGGCACCCATCACCTATATGGTAATTCTCTGCCTCTACGTATCCCTAGCCGCATACGCATACTTACCACACTTGACGCAACACCAGGCAATAGGATGGCATCCTTTCCTTATCCATGGCCAAATACTGTTACCCCTACTAACTCCGCTAGGGCCAACATACATAGCCCATGATGAAACCCTACTCAACCCAGGCCTGAACACTGCGTTAAAGGTCACTGAAAAACCCCATAAAAGACGTAGCTCCAAAACAAAACATAATAAACATAGGAAACCGACAGCCACAAAGACCAGAAACAAGCAACAGCAACCACACCAATTATCACAAACCCCCATCACAATCTGTCTCATCAACGCCAGATCCATTAGAAATAAAACCCACATCATACACGATATCATTACAGACAACAAACCCGATATCTTCTGTGTCACCGAGACTTGGATCACTGACACTGACCCAGCAATACTAAACCAATTACCCCATCCCAACTACACAGTATTTAACTGCCCCCGTCACAACAGGAGAGGAGGAGGAGTACTTGTCATTGCCAAAACCTCCCTCACGTTCTCAAGCCCCTCCCTAACTGAATCCAAAGGCATTGATATACTCAAGATCGAAAACAAAACATCAATACTTTGCTTAATCTACAGACCCCCCTCAGCCCATCATGAAACCCTGGCCACCGCACTAGAAAATATCTCAACCTCTGCAACCAAAAAACTGCGCATCATTCTGGGCGACCTAAATCTCCCATCGATTCCCCCTGTACAGGCAGACGCATTCTTTGAAGCCATGCATCAGCTCGGCTACACACAAATCATACAAGAACCCACACATAACAAAGGTAACACCCTTGATATGGTGTTCTTATCACACAACATCCAAAAATACACCAAACCTCGAGTAACCCCAGTCCCATGGTCCGACCATTTCCTAGTCAAAATTGAAATCCACCTACCTCCACAAAAGGTAAAGCCTCAAGCCGACCCAAAAACACAACAACAGAGGAAATTCCAAAAATTCAATAGCGAAGCTTTGGTAACTTTTATATCTACACATTTTGAGTACACCACCACAGACCTAGACAAGCTGGTAGACCAATGGAACTCAGGGATCGAAGCAGCTGCAAGTCCAACATGGAAGAACACAAACGCTGTAACAAAGATAGGAACCGAACCATGGTACTCTCCCACGCTATCTAAAATGAAGAGAGAACTACGCAAACTCGAAAGGAAATGGAGGAAAAAGCAAACCGAAGAATGCAAGCAACTATACCTAACACTCCTCGCAAGATACAAGAATGAGGTAAACCTCGCTAAAAAGACACACCACACTAATCTACTCAACAAAGCGCTCAACAGACCCAGAGAACTTTTTGAACTCGTAAAATCTCTGACCAAAACTTCACAAAACTCCATCTCTGCAGACGATATAAAGGCCCAGACGCTTGCCGACCACTACGCCAAAAAACTAAATCCGAAATTTCCCACAAGCATGACCAAAGGCATGCCATTAGCTCTCACCACTCGAGAAACCACAACTGCCCCTCAAGCAGACCCAGAAACAGAATGGAACACCTTCCAGCAATTAGGTGAGCAACAAATCTTAAACATCATAACCAACTTAAACACCACTACCTCCCCCCTCGACCCATGCCCAGCCGCTTGGATGAAAGCAACCAAGAAAGACAACGCAAAACCCATCGCGCACATTGTCAACCAGTCTCTGAAACAAGGAATCATGCCGTCTCATCTCAAGAAATCGATTATTAGACCCATATTAAAAAACAAGTCGCTCAACAAAAGTGACCCTGCATCATATCGCCCAATCTCAAGCAGAGCTTTCCTAGCAAAGATGATTGAAAAAGCGGTCCAGCACCAACTCCAGGACCACATGGACGAGATAAAAGCCCTAGATGAACATCAATACGGATTCCGTCAGAATCACGGAATGGAAACACTACTACTGGCACTCCTTGACAATCTACTTAGGGGCCTCGAGAACAAAAACTCCATGTTCATACTCATATTCATCGATATCTCAGCGGCATTCGATACAGTACATCACACCACCCTTTTGGACCGCCTGGCCTCGCTAGGTATAACAGGGACCCCCCTGAAATGGTTCACTTCATACATATCCAATAGGATGCAACAAGTGCAATTCAACAACGACAGAGCTGATGCCTTCCCCCAAACCCAAGGGATCCCTCAAGGGTCTGCCCTCTCATCCCTACTGTTCAATTTGTATATAAAGCCGGTATGCAGTATTTTCCAGAAATACAACATAAATTACCACATATATGCCGACGATGTGATGTTATACACACAGCTTGACATAACACAGCCTAACTTCAGTCCACTAGAAGAATGCCTTGACATGCTCCAATCATGGCTTCAGCAAAACATGTCAATAAATCACAAAAAACAGAGGTCATGTTCATGTCCAAGAAAGCCAATTTCATCCCGCCCACCACAGTCACACTAAACAAAAACATATACGATACAAAGCCTGTAATAAAGTATCTAGGAGTCCTACTTGACAGCAACCTCAAGATGGACAAACACCTCAGAACAGTTAACCGAGCCATCTTTTACAAACTCAAAATCCTTCAACCACTCCGCAATATCCTCGAGAAATCCGACTTTAGGTCTGTTGCCCAAGCACTAATCATTCCCCACCTGGATTACAGCAATGCCATTCTACAAGGGCTTCCAAAGAGCACACTAAGCATCCTGCAAATGGCTCTGAACGTGGCTGCAAGAGTCATCATGGAAAAGAAAGTCACCGACCACATAACCCCAGTTCTAATGGATCTGCACTGGCTCCCAGTGGCCGCCCGCATCATCTACAAACTACTCATCACAACATTTAAACTGTTATCTGTAAACTCATACATGTTATCTGTACTGAGCATTTTTGTTCCATGTAAACCGCGCTGATGCTGAATAGTGCGGTATAGAAGAGACCGTAAATAAATAAATAAATAAATCAATGGCATCGCACCATCCTACCTCAATAACCTAATCACTATTCAACCTAGCAACAGGAGCAGGAGAACTATGAATCTCAACACCCTATGTATCCCGACCAGCATAAGATCTGTCAAGGCCGAAACAAGCAATAGGGCGTTCACATACTCAGCGCCAACCCAATGGAACCAACTACCGCATGAATTAAGGCTCACAAACAACCTGAACGAATTTAGATGAAAACTGAAAACCTATCTGTTTCAAACCCACTACAACTTGATCTAACTGCAATACCCTACCTCAACCAGATCTCCTCTGCCGCACTCGGCAGCATATAATCCAATAGTATATAGTCATGTATAACTTGTACACCTTGGCAACTAATTCCATACAAATTGTATATAACCATGTATAGCCTGTACACCTTGGCAACTAATTCTGTACAAATTAGTGTGGTGTGTCTTTTTAGCGAGGTTTACCTCATTCTTGTATCTTGCGAGGAGTGTTAGGTATAGTTGCTTGCATTCTTCGGTTTGCTTTTTCCTCCATTTCCTTTCGAGTTTGCGTAGTTCTCTCTTCATTTTAGATAGCGTGGGAGAGTACCATGGTTCGGTTCCTATCTTTGTTACAGCGTTTGTGTTCTTCCATGTTGGACTTGCAGCTGCTTCGATCCCTGAGTTCCATTGGTCTACCAGCTTGTCTAGGTCTGTGGTGGTGTACTCAAATGTATACCTTGATCTGTGAAATCAAATGTATACCTTGATCTGTGTGCTTTAATCAAATGTGTATCGTATCCAAATGCTTGTCCCGTGTTACGTAATCATTGACTAATCAAAATGTAAAACTGAAATCTCAATGTACCGTACAATACATTATGATTCTGTAAAGTAAACCGCTGCTGATCGTAGGAAGCAGCGGTATACAAGTGTTTACTAAATAAATAAAATAAAATAAATAAATAAACATTGCTGCCTGTACCACCACCATTTTAAACTAACATGGCTTCTTATATGTCCCTCTAATCCCACTCCCCCCCCCCTTCCTCCACTTCTACGGATAACACTGTCATCCTCCTGTCTCCTCTGCTCGCAACCTTGGGGTCGTCTGACTCTTCCCTTTCCTTCTTTGCACATACCCAACAAATAGAAATGACAGGCTTTAGTTTTCTCTATAAACATGAGAAATTCATCCCTTCCTCTCAGAACACACCACCAAGACCCTTATCCCCTCCCTCATCACCTTACACCTCACTGGTCTCCCAATGAATTGTCTATCTCCCATTGAATCTGTTCAAAACCCAGCTGCATGGCTCATCTTCTGCCAGTGTTGCTATGTTCATATAACCCATCTTCAAGTCACCTCATTGGCTCCCAATTTGATAATGCATACAGTTCAAGCTTCTCCTTCTGAGCTACAAATGTATATATTTTGCAGCTCCTCACTACCTCTCCTCTCTTATAACTTCCTACCCCTCTCCCCAGCAACACCACTCAAACAAATCACTTTTCTAGGCTCTTCTCTTCTACTACCAACTCCAGACTCTGTACTTACATAAGAACTAAGATATACCATAATGGGTCAGACCAAGGTCCATCAAGCCCAGTATCCTGTTTCCAACAATGGCCAATCTAGGTCAAAAATACCTAGCAGTTTCCCCAAAGGACACAAAATCCATAATGCTTGTATTGGGGCAAACAGTGATATCCCGGGCCCCCTTTAATAATGGTTTATGGATCTTTCCTCCAGGAATTTGTCCAAACCTTTTTTAAACCCAGCTACACTAACAGCTTTTAATACATCTGCTGGAAACGAATTCCAGAGCTTGATTACGCGTTGAATGAAAACAGAAACATGACAACAGAAAAAGACCACATGTCCTATCTAGTTTGGCCTTCCATATCAACCATTACAACAGTCCCCTTTTTCCCTTTAGAGATCCTCTGTGTTTGTCCCATGCTTTTTTGAATTCAGATACGGTCGTCATCTCTACCACCTCCACTGGGAGACTATACCACGCATCTACCACTCTCTGTCAAAAAATATTTCCGTATATTACTCCTGTCTATCCCCTTTCACTCTCATCCTATATCCCCTCATAGTAGAGCTTGCTTTCAATCAAAAGAAGCTCTCCTCCTGTGCATTTATGCCACGGATGTATTTAAAACATCTCAATCATATTATTTCTATCCAACCTTTCCTCTAAAGTATACATATTAAGATCCTTAAGTCTGTCCTCATATGCTTTATAATGAAGATCACTAACCATTTTAGTAGCCACCCTCTGTACAGACTCCAACCGGTTTATATCCTTTTGAAGGTGTGGTCTCCAGAATTGCACACAGTATTCCAAATGAGGTCCCACCAAAGACCTATACAAAGGCACTACCACCACCTTTGTTCTGCAGCCATTCCTCTCCTTATGCACCCAAGCATCCTTCTAGCTTTCGCCATCGCCTTTTCTACCTGTTTAGTTACTTTGAGATCATCAGACACAATCATGCCTAGGTCCTGTTCTTCTTTTGTAGAGAGAAGTACTTCTCCCCCTATACTATATCGGTCCCTGGGATTGTTGCAGCCCAAATGCATGATCTTACATTTTTTTATTTTTATTTATTTTATTTAAACGGATTTATATACTGCTTTATCCTGAAATCAAAGCGGTTTACACATCAACCAAATCAAGTTGCAATGTCAGTGGGAGTGGGCATGCAGTGGTTATATCACGAGTGAGTATGTGTGTGGGTAATGTATAAATGATTTCTTGGTGAGATAGTTACAGAGTGAGCTATGTACAAAGTACTATATACAAGGTGCAAGGTAGGGTAGGGGAAATGGGGCGGGGCTCAGAAGTGGGTCAGGAAGGTTTGGGAAGCAGACTGTGTGGTCGTTGGTCAGGTCACATGATGTCGCTATAGTGTTCTATGAAAAGCGTAGTTTTGAGCAGCTTCCTGAAGTCCTTGAGGTCCACAGTTGATCTTAGGTCATCAGGGAGAGAGTTCCAGAGAGCGGGTGCAGCCAGGGATAGTGCTCTTCTTGAAGTATCTTGCCTTACTTTAGTGAATGCTCTGGGGGTATTGATGGTGTATGAGGTGCCTCTCCTCCTGGGTCTGGTGCCTGGGTCTGGTGCCTGGGTCAGATCTGATGAGGGGCTGCAGACTATTCACTGAGAGGTTCTGTTTGATTTTAAAGATGTTTAGTAGTGCCTTATATCGGATGCGGGAGCTGATTGGGAGCCAGTGGAGGTGGTCGAGAATAGGGGTGATGTGATTGTGCCTTGATGAACCAGTTATGCATGCGGCAGTGTTCTGTGCCATCTGTAAGGGCCAGAGTGTTTGTTTTGGGAGCCCAAGGTAAATGGGGTGCAGTAGTCTAAAATGGGTGCGATTAGAGCGTGACAAATGGTGCGGACGTGATCATGTGAGAAAATTGGCTGGAGGCGTCAGATGGTTCTCATTTTGAGGTATGCGTTCCTGGTGGTTCTGCTGATGAGAGACTGTAGGTTCAAATCTTTGTCAAGAGTCACTCTGAAGTACTTTACTTCGGGCTTTATTGGTATTGTAATGTTGTTCAGCTTGATAGTGGGAGGGGGGTGAAGGCGGAGTTTTGGGTGATGAGTAGCACTTCTGTCTTGTTGTAGTTTATGGTCAAGTTGTTTTCTAGAAGCCAGTTTGTCATTTGTTGAAGACAGTCTGCTATTTTGGAGTAATCTGGGCTATCAAGGTTGATTGGGGTGTGTATCATAATGTTATCTACGTAGATAGTGTATTGTATCTTGTGGTTCTTGATGATGGAGCAGACAGGTTATATGTACAGGTTAAATAACAGAGCAGAGAGGGAAGAGCCTTGTGGAACACCCTGTTTGGTTCTCAGTGGTCAGGAGGTGACAGGGCCACGTTTGACTTGGAGATGTCTGTCTGTGAGGTGTGAGGTGAACCAATTCAAGGTGGTGCCATATAGGCCAATTTCCTGTAGTCTTGACTGAAGAGTGCTGTAGTCCACAGTGTCAAAAGCTGAGGTGATGCCTATAAAAATCATGATGATGCCTCAACATTGTCAATAACCTGGATCAAATTATCAAAGAGGTATATCAGTAGGGTTTCAACACCATGGTTTGGGCGGATACCATGTTGATTAGGGTCCAGAGGGGCATGGTTGTCAATGTGATCTTGGAGTTGATGTTGAACCACCTTTTCAATAACCTTCGCCAGTAGAGGGAGGCTTGAGATAGACTTGTAGGCAGCTGGATTGGTCTTACTTAGTGGGGATTTTTTCAGGACTGGGTGTTTTGTCGCTAGCTTTAGTGTTTGGCATGATACCTAGGGTAAGGGAGTTGCGCACCATATTGTGGATGATGTGGATAAGATCCTCCTTTGCTGCTTTAATCCAGGCCACAGGGCATGGATTTGTAGGGGCAGTGCTGGTGTTGAGCGAGGAGATGTGTGAGATCTGATCTGTCGATGGGATGCTGAACTTGTCCCAGATTTGGTTGGGTGGTGACGGCTTGGAGGTGGTGCTCACAGTGAGTTGAGGGGAGGCGGTGAATTTGGCTTGGAGGTAGTCTGTGAAGGTCTGTGGATCTATTTGATCAGATTTCTCAGGATTAGGTTCGTTGGTGAGGGTTTTCACTGTTTCAAATAACTCTATCTTTATTGGAGGATTTGAGAATCAGGTTCGTGTAGTATTCCTTTTTCTTTTGATTGATGAGACTGTTATATTCCCTTTGCTTTGACTGGTATAGGTCCTGTGTGATGGCTGATTTGGTGTGTCTCCAGCATCGTTCTAGTTTTCTTAGAGCTCTCTTTACATTTCGGATTTCCTTTGAGTACTAGGGGGTGGAACTGGTTTTAATGCGGTGCGCTTTATAGGTCTTGGACTCTGGCTTTGGCAGCAGATGTGATGGTACTGTTCCAGTTGTCAATTTGTTTGTTTGTCTCATCTGTTTTTGTGATCAGGTGGGGTAGAATGTCCTGTAGGAATTGGTCCTTTTCAAAGTTTTTGAATCTCCTACATGTGGGTAGCTTGTCTTGATGACCATTAGGGCCTGTCCACTGTAGCTTGATTTTTATTATATGATGGTCTGACCAGGGCACTGGTGTAATCGAAGGTCTTGTGATGATGTCTTTTTCTAGTAGGTTGTTGGGAGCAAAGATGAGATCGGGAGATGATCCATGTCTGTGTGTGTGGGCTCTGATCAGCTGTGTGTATTGTCCATAGCTGTCAGAAAGGCTTCTGCATCCTTGATTGTAGCAGATTTAAGGTTGACGTCTCCAAGCACCAGCAGAGGTTTGAATGGGGGGGGGGGTATGTGGAGATCTATAGGTGAGGCACAGTGCTAGTTTCCTGTTCTCTATGATGATTGTATTGCATTGACTTGTATTTGTGGTGGCTCGGGACTTGAGCTTTAGGTTGTTTCTTGCGATGATCAAGACGACTCCTCCTTTCCTGTGTGTGTGGACAGTTGAAAGCAGAGAGTGGGTGGTACTACCTGGTTGAGGAGCATGTTGTCAGTGGGGGTGAGCCAAGTTTCAGTGATGCAAAGAATGTCAGGTTGCTGTGCTTCAATGTTGTCTCCTAGGATATTGATCTTGTTTCTTATTGACCTGGCGTTAATGAGTTCTATGGAGATGGGCGGAAGCATGTTGGGGATTCCTAGTGCCTTACGTGGGTGCGGGTGCTTGGTCTAGCTTTTATGAGACCTTTTTGTCTGGGATTTTTGTGTGTGCGCTGCATGGTTTCATGGAAGGGCGGAGAGTATTTGTGTGGCAGGGGTGGAGATGTAGTGGGTGGGTGTGTGATAGGGAATGAGTTGAGTGAGGAGGGCGGCTATGGGCAGGTAATGCGCTGCAGCCATGCTAGTGTTTAGGTTACCTTATGAGATGTTTAGACTACGGTCCTTCGATCGCTGTTGCATTCTTACTTCTGGTGTTCAGGTCTTGAGGGGTCACTGCCTTGATAGTTGGAGGTTTCAGTCGTGGGGATCTGGAGTTATGTTGTGGGCCTTGTGTACAGCGGCTCGAACTTTATAGCCTGTCCTCTCTCCTCCCACAGCCCCGAATGGGCCGAAGCTTCTAAGCGGGAGGAAGTAGTGTTCCCGCTCAAGTGTTCAACCCTAATCGGGGAGCTTTGTTGGTAGAAACACGTGGGGAAGCTGTCAAATTCTAGGCCATTCTTCATGCTTAGCTAGATTCCTCCTCATGTTATCTACACCTTTCTGGGTGTCTACTCTATTGCAGATTTTGGTATCATCCGCAAAGAGGCAAACCTTACCCAACAGCCCTTCCGCAATATTACTTACAAAGATGTTAAAAAGAATCGGACCAAGGACAGATCCCTAAGGCACACCACTGGTAACCTCCTTCTCCTCAGAGTGAGCTCTGTTTACCTGTGCCCTTTGTCACCTTCCAATCAACCAGTTTCTAACCCAAGCAGTAACTTTAGGGTCCATACCTAGAGTGCTTGGTTTGTTTATAGGTCGACTGTGCAGGTCTCAAAGGTTTTACTAAAATCTAAATACACCACATCTAGGGCTCTCCCTCGGTCCAACTCCCTGGTCACCCGGTCAAAGAAATCTATCAGATTTGTCTGACAAGACTTGCCTCTGGTGAATCAATGCTGCTTCAGATCCAGTAATCTGTTGGACTCTAGAAACCTCACTATTTTCGCTTTCAGCAGCACCTCCAATAATTTACTCACCATAGAGGTTAAACTAACTGGCCCATAGTTTTCAACCACATCCTTACTTCCCCGTTTGTGCAAAGGGATCACATCTGCCTCTCTCCAGTCCTCTGGCACCAGTCCTAACTCAGAGGCATTGAGAAGGTCAGTCAGTGGTGCTGCTAGAACGTACCCAAGTTCCCTCAGTATTCTTGAATGTATCCAGTGATCACCAGATGGTGTGGTTCAGTATTAGGACTAGGGCTGTTACAATCGATTCAAAGGTGAGGGTCTTAGACTTTAGGAAGACTAACTTTGCCAAGATGGGCCAACACCTCAGGGAGTTGTTAGCAGGATGGGAACAGCTGGGGGATGTAGAAAAACAGTGGGCAAAACTGAAAGGAGATATTTTAAGGGCAACCAACCTTTTTTGTTAAAATGGTAAATAAAGGTAAAAGGAAAAGGAGACCACTATGGCTTTCGAAAGAAGTAGCTGAAAAGGTGAAGAAAAAGAGGGAGGCCTTCATGAAATACAAGAGATCACAGAGAGAGGAAGACAGGCATCTATATTTGGAAAAACTTAGAGAAGCTAGCAAAGTAGTCAGGAAAGCAAAGATTCAAAAAGAGGAAGAAATAGCCAATGCAATAAAATGGGGGGATAAGACATTTTTCAGATATGTTAATGAGAAGAGGAAGGGCAAAAGTGGTACTGTCAGACTCAAGGGTGAAGGGGAGGAATGTGTAGAAGGTGATGAGGATAAAGCGGAATTGCTTAACAAATATTTCTGTTCTGTGTTCACAGATGAAGAACCAGGAGCAGGACCTCAGAAAACACCCATAAACAGGAACAGAAGCAAGGGACATCTTGAACAATGTTCAGAAGACAGTGTTCGTGAGAAACTAGCTCAACTTAAAGTAGACAAAGCAATGGGACCGGATGGGATACACCCTAGAATACTGAGGGAACTTGAGGACGTTCTAGCAGCTCCACTGACTGACCTTTTCAATGCCTCATTGAAGTCAGGAGTGGTCCAAAGGACTGGAGAGAGGCTCATGTGGTGCCTTTACACAAAATCGGAAGTAAGGATGTGGTTGAAAACTACAGGCTGGTTAGTTTAACGTCGGTGGTGAGTAAATTATTGGAAATGCTGCTGAAAGAGAAAATAGTGAGGTTTCTGGAGTCCACCGGATTACAGGATCAGAGGCGGCATGGATTCACCAAAGGCAGGTCTTGTCAGACAAATCTGATTGATTTCTTTGACTGGGTGACCAGGGAGTTGGACCGAGGGAGAGCCCTAGATGTGGTGTATTTAGATTTCAATAAAGCCTTTGTCACTGTTCCTCACAGGCGACTTATAAACAAATTGAGCACCCTAGGGATGGACCCTAAAGTTAATGCTTGGGTTAGAAATTGGTTGGGTGGGAGGCGACAAAGAGTACAGGTAAATGGAGCTCACTCTGAGGAGAAGGATGTTACCAGTTGTGTGCCCCAGGGATCTGTCCTTGGTCAGATTCTTTTTAACATCTTTGTTAGTGATATAGCGGAAGGGCTGTCGGGTAAGGTTTGCCTCTTTGCGGATGATACCACAGTCTGCAATAGAGTAGACACCCAGGAAGGTGTAGATAACTTGAGGAAGGATCTAGCTGAGCTTGAAGAATGGTCTAGAATTTGGCAGCTGGGATTTAATGTTAAAAAATGTAAGGTCATGCAATTTGGGCTGCAGCAATCCAAAGGAGCAATATAGTATAGGGGGTGAAGTACTTTTGTCCACTAAAGAAAAGCGGGACCTAGGCGTGGTTGTGTCTGATGATCTTAAAAGTAGCTAAACAGGTAAAAAAGGCGATGGCAAAAGCTAGAAGGATGCTTGGGTGCATACAGAGAGGAATGGCTAGCAGAAAAGAAAGAGGTGATAGTGCCTCTGTTAAAGTCTTTGGTGCGACCTCGTTTGGAGTATAGTGTGCAATTCTGGAGACCGCACCTTCAAAAGGATATAAACAGGAGTCAGTACAGAGGGCGGCTACTAAAATGGTTAGTGGTCTTCATTATAAAGTATATGAGGAAAGACTTAAGGATCTTATTATGTACACCTTAGAGGAAAGGTGGGATAGAGGTGATATGACTGAGATGTTTAAATACCTCTGTGGCATAAATGTACAGGGGGAGAGCCTCTTTCAATTGAAAGCAAGTCCCGCTACGAGGAGACATGGGATGAGGGTGAAGGGAGATAGATTCAGGAGTGATAGAAACATAGAAATATGATGACAGAAAAAGAGCACATGGCCTATCTAGTCTGTCCTTCCATATGATATGTGGAAATATTTCTTTATGGAAAGAGTGGTGGATCCATGGAATAGTCTCCCAGTGGAGGTGGTAGAGATGAGGACAGTATCTGAATTCAAAAAAGCATGGGACAAACACAGAGGATCTCTAAAGGAAAAAAGGGAACGGTTGAAGTTGTTGATATGGAAGGACAGACTAGATAGGCCATGTGGTCTTTTTCTGTCATCATGTTTCTATGGACAATGCTGCATATGCCTAATAGTGCTATATAAAAGATAAATAGTAGTAATAAGGGGAGGAATATGCCTATGATAGTAGCTGGACTTCCACTGCCCCCTGATGTAGAACCTCCTAGAGGAGGGCTGGGTTGGCAGTGTGCCCGGACAGCATCTGTACTGTAAAGTGTCTGCCTGCTGCTTGATCAAGGTCACAGGTCCCTGGATCTTGTCCCTAAGAGACTGTCCTCTAAGAAACAGCACTTCAGCGAGTTGCTCTTGCATACTAGACTACAAGCCTGAATCCTGGAGCAGTGAAAGTCTCTGGGCACCAATACTCATTAAGAAAGCTCCTGATGCTGTATTGAAAATGTTATGCCGCTCAATGTATTTTCCACACGTTTTCTCTTGTGCCACTAGGGAGTGGTGCTGGTCAACTTTCTCTGTAGGGAGAGAGTTCCTCAAAGGTGTGCAAGATGTCCTGGCAAATACATGCTCATGAAGAGCTAGTAGGACACTAGACAGGACATAAGTGTAGCATGCTACATCAGACGAGGATATGTCCTTATCTTCCTGGACATTGCCGCTGCATTTGACTCAGTCAACCATGAGCAACTCCTGATACGTCTCCAGGAGAAGGGAATACATGGTTCAGCCTGGAGCTGGTGCAAACCATATCTAACAGACAGATGGCAGCAGGTATGAATGGGCTCTAAGACCTCCGAGCCTTTTTAACTAAAACATGGCGTTCCCCAGGGCTCCTCACTCTCTGCGCTCTTGTTCAATATATATATATATGCAGCCCATATGTGCAATCATCCGCTCCTTCAACATCTCCTGCCTGATTTATGCGGATGACTTACTACTCTTCACCCCATTCACCATCATCCAACCTGATTTCTCATCACTAGTAAGATGCTTTGATGCCATCACTGACTGGCTCCACTCACAGAGTCTCAGGATTAACTTCAACAAGACAAATGTTCTATTCATCACAAGAAATCAATCCTTTTCTCCACCCGCATCATTGAAGGTGAGAGATGCCAAGCTCCCAAGTAGATCCAACATCAGCTACCTAGGCGTCACGCTAGACCGGCACCTCGACATGAAAGCGCACATAGGCAACACCATCAAGGCAATCTACCCTAAGATCCGGACAATTCGATATCTCCGACCCTTGCTGCAACCAGATGACTTCCGAACAATTTTCCAGGCACTTGTAAACCCACCACTTTGACTACGCCAACGTGATCCTGCATGGACTCCCCAAGAACACACTAAACCCACTACAGCTAGCAATGAACGCTGCTGCCCGCTTCCTACACGGGGCATCTAGAAGAGACCACATTACCCCAATCCTAAAGAACCTGCACTGGCTGCCAATCTACTACCGACTCACCTACAAAGTAGTACTGCTGACCTTCAAATCCATCAACAAAATAGCCTCCACCTCCCTAACGGACCTTCTCCACCCCACTCCTGCAAACAGATCAAGAAGGACCTTCGCCACCAACACACTAATAACCCCTAGTGAAATAACAAAATGCTCTCACGCAACGAAGAACAGAGCCTTTATGTTCTACGCACCTACTCGTTGAAATGAGCTCCCAACCACCATCCGAGCGATCACTGACCTCGCCCAATTCAGAAAGGCACTAAAACACCAACTTTTTCTCCTACACTACTCACAGGCCAATAATACAACTCCGCCCACCATACCCCCACTCATCAGTTCAATCACCTAATTGTAAATAACTGACAATCCTGTAAATAACTGACAATCCTGTACATAGTTATTAGGGCACGCCATGTCGCTACAACAGCTCAGTGACATCCTGCTCAGACCGTATACAGTTACCCCAGTTCTAAATCCAAGTTACATCACCCGTTCGATGTAAGTACGAAGCAGGCTCCCCTTGCTCTGTACAAAAATGTTACTTGTAAACCGCACTGATTTTAAAGAGTGCGGTATAGAAAAGTGTTAAATAGATAAATAAATAAAAATAAATAGCATTCTGAAAATACTTCTTCCCAGAAGAATCCAAGGTTCTAGCGTCTCTCCTAGGGATGCCAAAAAGTGGCCCTTTGAATTCTTGTTTCTTTTGAGTGCATATTCTATGATCATGAAGTGGTGTGGCAGCTTCTGGACTCTATAAATGGAATTGACCTTCTTGCTGACTAGAGGGACAAAGAAGGTAGGTCTCTCACATTCTCATATGCAGCCTATGAAGGATGCACTGCCTGGGCACTGTCACCACTTTCTTAGAGGCAACATAATATTGGAGGATGTCCAGCTCCTCAGCCCTGGGCTGCTCCTCTATCTCTTATTTTTATGTTTTATTGAATTTTCTATACCACCTTTGCCAGATGCACAAAGTGGTTTACAATAAAAAACAGTGTTGAAGAACAGAACAAGAGCTACAGTCAAATTGGTAAGAACGTACAGATAGAAATCATGAGAGAGGAGACGACCAAGCAGCAGAAGCAACCATCAAAGAAGAACATTCAAAAGGAGTCAGTCATAACCCAGAGGTTTTCCAGATGGAAACACTCAACCCTGCAGACAAGAAAGTAGCCTTAAAGGTCGAAAGCCTGCCCGGACAGGTAGGTTTTCAGACCAGCTAAGGAATGACTGAGAGAAGGTTGGTTATGAAGGTCAGCTACGAGAGTGTTCCATATGTTATTTAACAGATTTTTATACTGCCCTATCATTAATTTGGAGTGGTTTACATATAACATAGCACCAAAACCAAACTTTTAATAGAACAGGATGTTGAACTTGGATGATTATAAGGGGTTCGAAGGTGTGCTTTAAAGAACAGCTATTAACATTAAAGCAGCAATGGTTTATACAGGATGCAGTTGGTTATGGGGTTGAGGGTACAGATCAATGGGAGAGAATAACTGAGATTGTGATTACAGACTGCAGTAGTTCTGTTTATGTAAGGTGCTCATGGAGTGGCTCCATAGTATTCTATAAAGAGAAGTTTTCATTGCTTTCCTCCAATGACAGAGCAAGGAAGAAAAAAGCAGAATGCCTGGTGATCTCAAGCCTAGCCCAAGTTGGCGAGGGTAAACAGAGCCGATTTCTGTGCACCAATCAGAGAGCGCGAGCAGGACAGTGAGGATAGGTACATAGGGGCCATCGGGTATAGAGCTTTAAAGGTGAGAAGGAGAATCTTGTATTGAACATGGAATTTTACCAGCAACCAGTGATGCTGATAAAGGCATTGTGGGGTCTTACTTAAGGGCCCAGGTAAGCAAACTGGTGTATTCTGTACTGTTTGCAGACCCTGAAGGCCAGCAGAGGACAGACCAGCAAATGCAGTTACAGTAATCAAGTCTATAGATTAGTGTGCCGAGAATGATAGTGAACTGTGCTGGGATCACTAAGAAAGATTCAATAGCCCGAAAGAGACAAATGGAGTTAAAGGAGAATTCGATCACATAACCTATGTGAGAGGTGAAAGAAAGATCTGGATTAAGAATGACACCAAGATAGCGGAAAGAGGAAGCTAGGTCAATGAGTAAGCCCTGGATTGTTGGGGCAAAGACTGGGGTGCCTCCTGCTATCCAGGTTGTCCTGGATTTTTCTGGTTTTAGTTGAAGGCAGCTGGATCTTAACCAATCAGTAAATAGAATGGATTGGCCATTTCCCTGACAAAATCGTGGAAGGTAAGCTCCTCAGGCAAGAACTTGTGACACTCGTGAGGAAGGGAGAGAAATGAAGGAAGCTCTGGAGACCTCGCCTCCAAATAGTACTCAGATTCTTTGGAGCTAGGAGTGCTCAGAATCAGACTCAGGTAAGTATGCAAAGGTCATCTAAGTCTCTGCCTGGGTTGACCTCCGTCTCTCTGGGGAGGCAGATGTCTAAGCGCCACAGAGAGCGATCATCCCCTAATGAAAGTGAAATCAGCCAGGCAGGAGCCAGTGTTGAGACCCTTCGAGGCCTCTATGACAATCTCCAGCAGGCAAAATTCATGGTTTTGAGGATGCATTCAATATGCTATCATCAAAGTTGTTGAGGCTGCAGCCTCAAAGGGCGAAGAACATTGCCATCTTCTGTTCAAACCCTTTTACAAGACATTTCTCAAGGGCCAGGGTCAAAGGTGTAAGAACTTGTATACATAATTATGAAGAGGGTGTAATAAACAGAGCATTTTCACTAACTGCACCCAGGTTATGGAATAACCTCCCAACATATTTACGTGCAACCAAAGACATCAAAATCTTCGGAAAAGACCTAAAACCTTACTATTCACCCAACATTTCGGTGAACATAAAGACGACGCTGACTCGCTCCACGAACCAACACAAACACCACCCACTCAATGACACCCTCACCACACCAAATGTAAACAATGCGGACCACTGTAATTGTACATAGTTCTGCAAGATGATCTCTATATTATAAGATGATTACTACAATTGTACATAGTCTTGTAAGATGATTCCCTTAAGTAACAATCCTACTTTGTACATAGTTAAACCTGTTAAACCTCTGTACATAGTTAGATGAAATTAGACTTACCTGCTAATTGTAGTTCCTTGAGTAACTCCAGTCTAGTCCCGAACATCTAGGGGTTTTGCACCTCCTCCCGCAGCATTGGAGACTGAGCATGTCACACTTTTGATGACACCGTATATCTAATCCAGGGTCTGCCCCCACAGCTCCAGTAATCTATTGACAAAGTAGACTCACCAGAGCAATAAGTAAGTACATCTGTAAACATCCTTAAACTTTAAACCTCTGTAAACCTAACTCAAGAAAACAATTTAAAGAGCTAACAATGCTCTGTGCTGTTAACTCCCCTGTAAAGCAGTGCCTAGGCCTGCTAACTCCTTCTCCCCAGGCCTCTCGGAAAGCCTAGAGTACTAAACGAACAAGCTGCACTCATCCCCGCTCCCCCCCCCCAAGGCACTGCTGCCCAACAAATCTTCTAACCGGTCCATTGACCATTCTTACCGTGCTACAGGCTGCGGACTGGGCCACCTCATCCGGGGAGGGAAGCGGGACTAGACTGGAGTTACTCAAGGAACTACAATTAGCAGGTAAGTCTAATTTCATTTTCCTTATCGTCCCTCCAGTCTAGTCCCGAACATCTAGGGATGTAACAGCAGTTAACACTTCAACGGGAGGGCCCGGCAAGACCAGCCTGTAGTACTGCTGATCCAAACCTAGAGTCACCTTCTGCCTGAATGTCAATCCTATAATGCTTCACAAAAGTATGCAAGGACGACCATGTCGCCGCCCTGCAAATTTCCACTGCTGGCACTAAGCTAAACTCTGCCCAGAAGCCACCTGAGCCCTAGTCGAATGCGCTTTTAAACCTTTCGGAACTATCTTCTTGTTCTTCAAAATATTTGCTGCCGCAATCGCTTCCTTAATCCACCGCGCAATGGACAACTTTGACGCCGGCTCGCCTTGCTTTGGACCCCCAAATAACACAATCTGTCTTGCAGATCAACGACGTTCTCTGCAAATACTTCTTCAGAGCTCTGCCAACATCCAATCGATGAAGCCTCCTGCTCGATGCATCCTTGCTCGCACCTTCAAACACTGGCAAAGAGATCATCTGGTTCACATGAAATGCCGAGACTACCTTAGGCAAAAAGGCAGGCGCCGTCCTCAAAACCACCTTCTTGCTATCAAAGGTCAAAAAAGGCTCTCTACATGATAAAGCCTGCAACTCCGAAAAGCGCCTCACCGACGATATAGCCATCAAAAACACCACTTTATGAGTCAAATCCTTCAACGTCGCTTTCGCTAATGGCTCGAATGGCTCTCTCACCAAAGCCTCCAGCACCAGGTTAAGATCCCAGACTGGTACCGAGGCCCTGGAAGGCGGTCTAATCAAAGTCGCCGCCCGTAAAAATCTCTTAACATCCAGATGCGCCCCCAGCATCATCCCCTACACCTTCCCCCTAAAGCAGGAAAGTGCCGCCAACTGCACTCTCAGGGATGCCGCCGCCAGCCCTTTATCAAAGCCATCCTGCAGAAAGGACACAGTCTGCGGAATGGAGGCGCTCAACACCTTCACCTGCTTCGCCACACACCACGACTCAAACAACTGCCAGACCCCGATATATGCCACTGATGTAGATCTTCGTCTGGACTTCAGTAACGTAGAAATCACCGCTACCGAGTAGCCCTTGGACCTCAACCTTGCCCTTTCAAGAGCCATGCCGTAAGCGAGAACCGATACACCTGAGGCATACTTAATGGCCCCTGCACTAACAGGTCCCTCCTGACCGGCAAGCGCCACAGTTCCACTACTAGAATATGCATCAGGTCTGCATACCATGGCCTCCTTGGCCAATCTGGCGTGATTAGGATCACCGGACCTTTGTGCTGTTCTATTCTCTGTAGAACTCGACCTATTAAGGCCCACGGCGGGAATACATACAAGAGCTTCTCCTCCGGCCATTTTTGTATCAGCGCATCCAGGCCTTCGTACATTCGTTCTCTTCATCTGCTGTAAAGCCTGCTGACCTTCGCAGATGCGAATGATGCCATGAGGTCCATCACCAGATTGCCCCAGCGACTCACCAGCAAGTTGAACACCTCTTGATTAAGACTCCACTCTCCTGCATCTACTTTGACTCGACTCGACTCAAGAAATCTGCCATCACATTGTCCACTCCTGCTTCATGTGCTGCCGATAATGCTTCCAAATTTAACTCGGCCCAGCTCAGAAGTTCCTCCGCTTCCTCCTCAAGAGCCACACTGCTGGTGCCGCCTTGCCGGTTGATGTATGCCACCGCGGTGGCATTGTCTGACAGCACCCGAATCGCTTTGCCTTGCAGGAGTTGCTTAAAGTCCCTCAGTGCCAGAGTAACTGCCCGCAATTCCAACCTGTTTATTGACCAAGACCTCTCCTGGTCCGTCCACTGACCTTGGGCATACTGCATCTCGAAGTGGGCCCCCCAGCCAAACAGACTGGCATCCGTCGTCAACGGTCTCCATTCCGGGGATTTGAGGGGCATTCCCTTCTCTAGACAGCCCCGCACCAGCCACCACTGCAGAGATTGTCGTACCTCTGGAGGACAGATCAGCTTCTGGGACAACTGATCCGACTGATGCGACCATCTTCTGAGAAGTTCCCTCTGCAGCGGTCTCATGTGCGCTCTGGCCCATGGCACCAACTCTATCGTAGCCGCCATTGTCCCCAGTAGCTGCAAGTAGTGCCACGCAGATGGTGCTCGTTTCTTTAAAAAGGCATTTATCCGTTGCCTCAGTTTCCGTGCCCTGAGACTGGGCAGAAACACTCTCCCGCAGTTCGTGTCGAAGCGAGCTCCCAAATACTCCAATTTCTGTGATGAGACCAAGTTGCTCTTTGTCAAATTTACCACCCACCCGAGAGTCTGCAGGACCTGCACCACTCTGCAGGTGGCCTGTTCGCTTTCGCTTCTCGACTTTGCCAGAATTAACCAATCGTCCAGGTATGGATGAACCAACACCCCTTCCTTGCGCAAAGCCGCTGCCACTACCACCATTAGTTTGGTGGAAGCTCTGGGAGCTGTCGCCAAACCGAATGGCATCGTCTGAAATTGAAAACGCCCCATGGGCACCGCAAACTGCAGAAACCTTTGATGTTCCAATCGAATGGGTATGTGAAGGTATGTTTCCGAAAGATCTAGCGATGTGAGGAATTCTCCTTGCCAGATCACCACGATGACCGAGTGCAGTGTTTCCATACGAAAATGCGACACCCTGAGACATCTGTTCACCCTCTTTAGGTCCAGAATCGGTCTCATGGTTCCCTCCTTTTTTGGCACCACGAAATATATCGAGTACCGACCGCATCCTTGTTGGCCTGCCGGCACCGGCATCACTGCCTTTAGCGCTAGCAGCCTTTCCACAGTCTCGTGAACTGCTGTCAACCTTGACTTCGTCCTGCAGGGAGATTGCACGAAAGAGTCGGCCACCGGCCTTTGGAATTTGAGCGCATATCCTTTCTGAATGACCTCCAATACCCACAGATCTGAGGTAATTCGGACCCAGGCAGGGAAAAATTCTCAAACGCCCCCCTATGGGCCCCCCTCGCTTCATTGCGATTTCTTGAGATTCGGGGAAGAGGAGGTTCCAAATCCTCTGCCTGCTCCTCTAAACTCCCGAAACCCCTGCAATCTATATTGCGACCGCCCTCTCTGAAACTGAGGCAATCACGACTGAAAAAATCTCCGAAACTCCCTTTGCTGATTTCTGGAAGGCACTGCCGGCCGACTCTGCTTCTGCTTGTCTTCCAGTAATCTCCCTCCTTTAGATTCTCCTAGGTCCTTGACCAACTTATCCAAATCTTCTCCAAAGAGAAACTTGCCTCTAAAGGAAAGCTTACCTAACCTAGCCTTAGAGGCCCCATCTGCCACCCAATTGCACAGCTAGAGGTACCTCCATGCCGCCACCACGGACGCCATACTCTTTGAAAGTCCTCAGATAAGATCATATTGAATATCTGCTAAATACGCCGCCCCCAACTCCAAGCGGGTCGCTTCTTCGACCGCCTCCTCCTGTGACTGGGACAATCGAAGGCATGCCCTTGCCACCCATGCTCCACAAATTGAAGCCTGCATGGATAGCGCATTAACCTCAAAAACCTGCTTTAACAAGGTATCTAACCTCCTATCCTGAGTATCCTTAAGAGTGGCACTCCCTTCCACTGGAATCGTGGTTTTCTTTGTAACCGCCGAAACTGCTGCATCAACCTTAGGCGACTTAAACAGATCCTTATCCGGTTCCTGCAACGGGTATAGGTGCGCTATCACTCTAGAGCCCTTTAGGCTCGCCTCCGGCATGTCCCACTCCTCCTGAATCATTTCCTTGAATACTTTATGTATTGGGAACGCCCTTTGGGTCTTCCGTACTGTCTGCAATAAAGGATCCTCCAGAGTAGAATCCTCTGCCTGGCCTGAAACTGGCATGTTCAAGGCCTTCAGCGTCTCCGAGATTAACGCTGACAGTTCCTCCCGCCGGAATACCCGGACCACCCTCGCCTGGTCCTCCTGCTCCAGTATCTCGCCTTCTTCTAGGTCCTGCTCTAACTCCGAGTTACCAATAGACTCTGACTGCTCCTCCAGGCCTACCCCTGGCTCCTCCTTACCTGGGCTTTTTAAATGGCACGCTACCCGGTCCTCCTCTTAGCTGATCTCCTAGCCCCGATCGCTCCACCAGTCACAGACTCTGGCACCCCACCTCCAGACCCCCCCCCAGGGCCTGCTGTAGCAGCACCATAAAGTCCTGTGAAAAAATAGCCGTCAACCCCCCTTGCAATGAGGGATGGACCGAGAGGGTATCCGCAGCCGCAGACGTTCCCGGCTCCATAGGAGGCCCAGACGGGTCTAGAACCTTAACTGACTCCGTTTGCCCCTCTACTTCTCCGGACACACTGTCCTCTGTCACCTGCGCTGCCACCGTCTCCTGTGCACAGTCTGGGCCCAACCTCTCCTGTCGCTGAGCTAACTGCACTCGCCGCAAGTGAGCTCTTGACTGCCGGCGCTTACCTTTCTGCCGGTCAGCAGCTGCCGTGTAGACCGCCCAAGCCTGCTGAGAACGAGACGGTTGCTCCACGCTACAGTGATCCCCCTGCTTTGGTTGGCGGCCAGCCAAGCCGCATCAGAAGCCGGGCCATTCTGTCAACACGGCCCGTGGGTCTCGCCTCAACTGCCTCACACCCGATCAGGGGATCAGAAGCAGGAGGCCCCTCCGACTCCCTCACTCTCCCCTGCACAGTTACTGCTTCAGGGAGGGGGGCAGCTAGAGCAGCACTTCTTACTATCAAAATTAACTTGGAACTCAAATCGCCAATTTAAAGAGGTATTACCTCTTTTTTTTTTTTTCACAAGGAGCTTTAGCCTATCAATCTACCCTGATCCTTAATTATTTCTCCAGTGAGCACCGAACCTCTAGGGCTCACACCTCCTCCTGCTGCATGGAGACTGAGATTACTGGAGCTGTGGGGGCGGACCCTGGACTAGATATATGGTGTCATCAAAAGTGTGACATGCTCAGTCTCCAATGCTGCGGGAGGAGGTGCAAAAACCCTAGATGTTCGGGACTAGACTGGAGGGACGATAAGGAAAACCTGTTAAACCATGTTCGATGTAAGGAATGTTGTTCCTTTATAAACCGCCCCTGATCTTGGGAAGGAGCGGTATAAAAATAACAAATAAATAAAATAAAGGAATATGAGAGAGGCTAGAAGTTAAGGGGGGAGGAAGAGGAGTGAAGTTAGAGAAGGGAACGGAAGGGGGTGGGGAGGATAAAAGAAGGGGGTGGAGGAAGGCACTAACTTCTTATTGCTACAATTTGGGACATTATTTTGGTAGGCTCATTTCTGAAACATACCATAAATAGATAGATCTTTGTTTTTTTGCAAAAGTCTTCCAGGCTCTTTGTTGTTCGAATGCTGTCGGGGAGGCTGTTCCAGATCTTTGGTCAAAACAGGGAGAATTCCCTATTTGTGGAATATGAAAATACTCTTCGGCCAGGTCCAGGGACATCAGAAACTCCCCCCTTCCTGACCACCAGGATGATTGTCCTCAAGGTCTTAATCTGAAAGACACACCTGCAGAAAGGCATGGACCACTGAGGTCAAGAATCAGCAGGAAGGACACAATTTTCTGATAACCTTAAAATGGAGTACCTTCTCATGCCCCACTTGGGAGAAGCAACAAGCACGATGGCCCAAAGCTGGAGAAGCCTTTCTAGGATGGCTTCAATTGTTGCCTTCTTGATTGGAGAACTGCAAGGAGAGACCATGGTGGTGTTTTAAAAAGGTTCAGCACACTCCAGGACATGTCAAGAATCCACCGATCCGTGGTGACTGGTCCATTCCTGGCAAAAAAAAAAAAGACAAAGATGCCCACCCACTGGAAGCACAATGGAATGGGCCCCCTGCCCATCACTGGGCAAGGTAGGAGGCACCAGTTCCAGAGAAGCTGTCCTTGGACCTCTGGGCCCCCTCAAAGACAGATTTCCTAACTGAATAGCATCATTTGCTTACCCAAACGGTAACACCAAGAGTCTCTAAACCAGGACTGAGATGCCAAATGCCTAAAAGAGCCTTTTGACTTATCCTCAGGCAGCCACTGAAAGTTAACCTCCAAGTCCATGACAAGCTTCTCCAAAAAGTAGCCAGCCCTTAAAATGAAGCTTTGCCAAACAGGACTTGGAGACCGTATCTGCAGGCCAGTGTCAAAGCCACAGCTTTTGCCTGGCCGTAGTAGCTGCTGTGATCATCCTTGCTGACAGATGGACTAAATAATACAAGTAGTCAATCAGAAAGGTGGCCACAGTCTCTAGATTGGCTGAAGTGGAATCCTCCACAAGCTACTAAGCACCCACAGAGGATTGTAGACCAAGTGCTGAATTTGAGAAGGTGGTCTTCAGAAATACTTCCCCCTTGCGGCAATGCTGATCTTGGAGAGTTGTACCCCCTTCTACCAGGATGATGTTTGCTCTTAGTGACTGCTGCCACCAAAGCATCCATCTTGGGAAGATGCAACCAGCTATCCATGTCTGCCTGAGGAAAGACATATAATATAGCTTGCCCATCACCTTACTACCCCATAGGGGGCTGTTCATAGACTTTCGTGTCATTAGGACCATGTGCCAGATCGCCTGCAGAGGATAAAAGGCCTTAGAAGGCCTCCATAGAACCTCCAAAATGGGGTCCACAGCTGCAACTACTATTATTAATCATTTGTAAAGCACTATAAGGCATATGCAGCGCTGTAGAGACATGTAAAAGACAGTATCTGTTCATAACAGTTTACAGTCTGGAATCCTCCTCCTCTGCAGGAGACTGTTCTCCCACTTCCAGACTCCCAATGCTGCCTTGGCTATACATTGCCAAGTCCTCTTCCCTGTCCCTCCAAAAAGGGAAGACGTGCTATGGTGACTCAGGACCACTCCTGGTAAAAGAGGTGGAAATGTCTATCCACCAAAGGCACCATGGAATGGGCCCCCTGCCATCAGTGAGCAGGATGGGAGGAGCTGTTGACCTTAGACTGGTGGGCCCCTCCTCCAAAAGGGTTGAGATTCCCACGAGAGTTGCTGAATGGTGTTATTGACATAAATGAACAGTAACATCGAGAGCCCCCTACACTGGAGACAAAATGCCTAACATCTAGAAGAGTCCTTCTGCTTACTTACATTCAGAAAGCCATTGAGGCTTAGCCTCTCTTCTCCAGGTTCTCTCCAAAAATATGCTGACCCTTAAAAAGAAGCTTCGTCAAACAAGACTATAGGACTAATGCACTGCAGCCTGCTCAGAACCAAACAAAATAGATTCTTGCTACAGAAGCTTTTGCTCAGATCTTCAGACCTCCAAGCAACTGCCTGCCAAATTTATTTATTTATTTATTTAACAGGTTTTCTATACCGCCTTTTCCTTAAATCAAAGCGGTCACCAAGACACAAGAGGGGAGAACAGAGACAGGGGGGCATACACTGACTAAACTAAAGAGTGAAGGTAAAATTGGGATACACAACATCAAGGAACCGTTACAGTAAAACAAGTTACATGCAGGCTATAATAATAGAGACTGTTAGATGTCTGTGCCATAGTACTCAGTGAAGAGTACAAAATTCAGTTGTTTTCTGAACTCCTTTAAATCATCCATGGATCGCACATCGGGAGGGAGAGAGTTCCATATAAGTGGGGCCGATAAGGAAATTGCCCTTTGTGTAGTACATTTACACGCTTTTCTGAAACTACTTGGGGTGCTGAGGGTGTTTGATGTAGTTATTCGTCTTGGCCTGTTGTTATTCTGGAGTAAGAGATTATGAAGGCTAAAAGCAGAGCATTTATGTCTGATCTTGAATATATTAATTACCATCTTGTATTTGACGCGCTGGCTTATTGGAAGCCAGTGGAGCTCTTTGAGAGTAGGGGTAATGTGATCTTGAGATGCTGAGCCAGCAATAATTCTGGCTGCCGTGTTCTGAGCCATCTGAAGAGGTTTAAGTGAGTGTTTTGAAAGACCGTAGTAGATAGGATTACAAAAGTCCAGAATAGGAGTTATTAAGGCTTGGCAGACAGACCGGAAGTGGTCATATGAGAGTAAGGGCCAAATGTTTGTGTATGTACGTATACATAGAAACATGTCAGCAGATAAAGATCACATACCCTATCCAGGCTGTCCTTCCATATCTACTACTAAGCTCTAGAGTCCCTTTTTTTCTCTCTCAAGATCTTCTTTGTTTGTCTCATGCTTTCTTGAATTCAGATACAGTCTGTCTCTACCACCTCCACTGGGAGACTATTCCATGCATCTACCACTCTTTCCGTAAAGAAATATTTTCACAAATTACTCCTGAGTCTATCTCGTTTCACATTCATACGATGCTCTCTCATTGCAGAGCTTTCTTTCAATTGAAAGAGGCCCGCCTAGTGTGCATTTATGCCCTAGGCATATTTAAACATTTCTGTCATATCTCTCCCTCTCCAGACTTTCTTCCAAAGTACAAAACCCGGTACTAACAAACCCGTTATCCAAAATAATTATATGTAACTACTTTTTTTGTCGGAAAGGTCAGCCAAGCCAAGAGGAGTGTACCTCCCGCCGTTGTGGCCCGTCCATTTTATTAGATAAGAAAACAATCTTATTCCCTTTTTTTTTGGAGACAGCTTCTATTATGTTACTTAGCTGAATCGTAGTAATCGTAATAATCTTGAGAAGGCTGCATAGTAACGCCACAGTCAGCAGTGGTACGACGTGTCACATTTCGGGGTGTTCAAAATCATCCCCCTGCTTCAGGTCAAATCCGCTGTGTAGTAAGCTCTCAGCCATCAAGCTTGTTCGTTTGGAAAACGTCTTTATGTACACCAGCCTTGCTGACGTTCGCTCAGCTGTAACGAAGCGCTCCAATCAAAATCAATATTAAAAGAACCAATCAAAATGGCTGCGGGGAGGAATCACTGATCAGAGACCTCCCCCCAAAAGCGTGAATGAATAATACTACTATCTTTGGGAAGGCAACGTTAATGAACCGTATGCCAATCCACTTGCATATTCATATCATGCGGAAATAGAATTTAAATGAAAAATCCATCTCTGTTCCAGATTACTTGGGTAGATGACCATACTCAAATCACATATTCGACTCGCTGGCATACAGATTGTACATCATCCTATGTGGTGTATTTGATTATCTGCCCCTGCACTTTCTATTATATTGGCCGCACATCACGATCCTTTAAAATACGGCTAGGGGAACATGCTTCCCATTTAAGGACAAGAACGGTGTCAGCTCCAATGGTTGAGCACTGTATGAAGTCATCACACAACTTTGAAGAACTTCGCTGGCGTGTGTTGGACTTTGTACCGGTAAATCCAAGAGGTGGTGATCGTCTTCAACTTCTTCAGAATCTGGAACAGAGATGGATTTTTCATTTAAACTCTGTATTTCCGCATGGTATGAATATGCAAGTGGATTGGCATACAGTTCATTAACGTTGCCTTCCCAAAGATAGTAGTATTATTCATTCACGCTTTTGGGGGGGGGTCTCTGATCAGTGATTACTCCCCGCAGCCATTTTGATTGGTTCTTTTAATATTGATTTTGATTGGAGCGTTTCGTTACAGCTGGGCAAACGTCAGCGAGGCTAGTGTACATAAAGACGTCGTTTTCCAAACGAACAAGCTTGATGGCTGAGAGCTCACTAAACAGCGGATTTGACCTGAAGCAGAGGGATGATTTTGAACACCCCGAAAAGTGACACGTCGTACCACTGCTGACTGTGGCGTTACTATGCAGCCTTCTCAAGATTATTACGATTACTACGATTCAGCTAAGTAACATAATAGAAGCTGTCTCCAAAAAAAAGGGAATAAGATTGTTTTCTTATCTAATAAAATGGACGGGTCACAACGGCAGGAGGTACACGCCTCTTGGCTTGGCTGACCTTTCCGACAAAAAAAGTAGTTACATATAATTATTTTGGATAACGGGTTTGTTAGTACCAGGTTTTGTCTTTGCAATTGTAAGTTTTGACCTGGTTGTGGGTGTTTTGTTTTTTTGCTTCTTCCAAAGTATACATATTGGGATTTTTACGTGTCCCCCCATATGCCTTATGACAAAGCCCACTGACAATTTTGGTAGCCACCCTCTGCACAAACTCCATCCTGTTTATATCCTTTTAAAGATGTGGTTTTCAGAACTGCACACAATACTTTAAAAATTAGATCTCATCGAAGATTTATACAGAGGTACTATCACCCCCTCCTTAATGCTGGCCATTCTTTTCCAAGCTCTATGCACCCAAAGCATCCCTTCTATAAGACTATTCTTTCCTGCCATGCTTACATGCAAGAGAATCTACTTCTTATGCCTTTCTCAGCTACAGACTGCTTCTACTGGCCTTGGACACTTGCAACTATATATAGTTTTTGTTCAACCATGTAAATAATTTACACACTGTTTCTTTGTAACAGTTTTATGTTCCCTTAATGTTCTATGTAATACAATATTTCACTGTATGTTATATTGTTTTAAGTTCCTTGTAAACCGCCCCTGATCTCTGGAAGGGGCGGTATAGAAAAGCACACAAATAAATAAATAAATAAATGAGTGAGCATACTATCTTCTACTGCATTTCATCTCTCATCATGACTACTGTGCAAAAGAGTCTATGCTACTAGAGTCAGCATAGTTAGCTTATCTATTTATTTTTATGTATTTATTTATTAGTATTTAGCTCACACCTTTCCAGTAAACCTTCAAGGCAAATTACATTCAGGTTCAGTAGTTATTTCCCTGTCCCCAGTGGGCTTACAATCTAAGTTTGAACTTCTGGCTGTTCCAGAGACTCCCTTGGATCAGTTGCATTCATCCATCTTATAGAGTTGTTACTGATCTTATGTCTTCACCCAGGGATGGCATTAAATAGCTCTTTCCTGTACTCTTCCTAAGTGCAGAGCAAGCCTGTGACCTTTTGTTTTGAGAGTGATTATCACTGCTATGTAATTAGTGCTGCTACAGCTTATTGCCTCATTTGTAGTGTTAGTCTTATGTTCCCTATTTTTTTTTACCCATTCTATATGCATATCTATATCTATATATAGACCTACACACACAGACTTGTGCAGACTTGTCTGTCTTTCTCTCATGGTTCACTGCCAGAAAGTCTCACCTTACCCATGTGAAGAAAAAAGCCAAAAACAGACACCCCCCCCCCCCCCGGCAAAACAGAGCATATTATATTTCGTTTTCCTGCTGATACCCCCTACAGGACATGGAGACCATATCCACAGGCCAGTTCAGGACCACAGCCTGTATCTGGCCACTGTAGGTGCTGCGATCACCCTTGCTGACAGATGAATGAGATCATATAAGGAGTTGTCCAGAAAGGCCACAATGGACGGTAAGTGGGCTAATGCAGAATCTTCTGGTAGCTGCTGGATCCAGGGCAAAGGTATGCAAGCCACTAAGCCCCCCGCAAATGAGGGCCTGTAGACCAAGTACTGAAGTTGAGACGACTGTTTTCAGAAGTGTCTCCACTTTCCAGTCTTGCTGATCTTTGATGGTGGCACCTCCTTTTATGGGATAGTGATGCACTTAAGTGACTACCACCACCAAAGAGTCCACCTTGGAGAAATGCAATCAGCTGTCCATATCAGTCTGAGGAAGGGCATATATCTTGCCTATATCCTTACCACCCCACAGGGAGCTGTCTGGGGCCTCCCATTCTGTTAGGACCATGTGCTGAACTACATACAGAAGAGGAAAAACCTTAGAAGACCTCTATAGACCCTCCAAAATTGGACCCATGTCCAATTTCTCCTCCTCCACAGCTTCCTCCGCTATGCAGAACAAAGAGGAGACCTGGGCAATATGAATTGATGGGATTTTTTATTTTTGTGTGGAATATGAGAAGGTTTGTTGAAGGGATAATTTAGAGAATTTCTTTTTTTAAAATACAGAAATCATAACCCGCATTCCTCTTAGGTTGTTATTTAAGGCCAGTGATCAACAAAGGTTAAATTAGACTTACCTGCTAATTGTTGTTCCTGGAGTAGATACAGTCTAGTCCCGGACCTCTGGGTTGTCTACCTTAAGCAACAGCTTGGAGACTGAGGAACCACCTTCTTTTCCTGATGTCAGCAGTATATCATCCTGGGAGCCGCCTCCACCTCCCAGTTACCTATTGACAAAGCAGACTCACTGGAGCAACAAGTAAGTATTCCTGCAAACTATACCATGCCTATCATGTGCCAAAATACACCAACTTTATAGTAACTGAGAAGGAGAACAACAAATAAACAGGGAAAAACAGCAACTGTAGCCTGTAAAACTGCGAGGAATCATCTCCCCGCTAACTCATGATGGGAGTCCAAACCCGAAGGAAACCCACCCACTGACACGCTTAAAATTCTTACCTGTAGCCACTGTCCTGTCCTTCAGGCTGCCGCTGGCGCAATGTAACCACACCGGGGCGGGATATGGGACTAGACTGTATCTACTCCAGGAACAACAATTAGCAGGTAAGTCTAATTTAACCTTCCTGATCGTATCTCCAGTCTAGTCCCGGACCTCTGGGTGTGTACCAGAGCAGTACTCAAAGGGAGGGACCCCCCGTGGCAGCCTGAATGACCGCCGCTCCAAAACACACGTCCCGTTGCGCCTGGACGTCCAGACAGTAGTGCTTAACAAAAGGATTCAGGGAAGACCACGTCGCTGCCTTACAAATTTCCAGCGGCAGGACCAGCCGGGACTCAGCCCAAGACGCCGCTTGCGCCCTCGAGTGGGCTCGCAACCCCTCTGGCACGGTCTTACCTTTCAGCACATATGCGGAAGCAATAGCTTGTTTAATCCATCTCGAAATGGAGGCCTTCTAGGCTGCCTCGCCCCTACGCGGGCCTGCGAACAGCACAAACAGCTTCTCCGACCTACAAAACTCCGCCGTGCACCGGAGATACCTCTTTAACGCCCTCTTCACGTCCAGAAGACGCCGAGCTCTGTCAGAAGGGTCCCCCGATGGAGTCCGAAACACTGGTAAGGATACAACCTGATTCAAGTGGAATGCCGATACTACCTTGGGTAAGAAGGAGGGCACCGGCCGCAAAACTACCTTAGACTCAAAAATGGACAGGTACGGCTCCTTACACGACAAGGCCTGTAACTCCGAGACTCTACGCACCGAACAAATCGCCACCAGAAACACCACCTTCAAAGTGAGATCCTTCAACGATGCCCGACCCAACGGCTCAAAGGGTGGGCGTTCCAAGGCCTCTAACACGAACGGGAGGCTCCATTTCGACACCAAGTGCCGCCCGGGAAGTCTCAAAAGCGAAACCGCTCTAAGGAACCGCTTAATGTCACCGGCGCCCCAAGCGGTCGGCCCCCTATCCTACCTCTGTAACAGGCCAGGGCCGTGACCTGCACCCTCAACGAAGAAGCCGCCAGCCCCTTCTCAAAACCATCCTGCAAAAATTGCAACACTTGCGGGACTGTGGCCTCCAACGCCGCACTCGTGCGATTGGTACACCAGGCTTCAAACACTCGCCAGACCCAGACATACGCTAGAGACGTAGATCTCTTCCTAGCTCGAAGTAAAGTACTAATCACTGAGGCCGAATAGCCCCTAGCCTTCAGATGCGCCCTTTCAATAGCCAAGCCATAAGCGAGAACCGATCCAGGTGGGGCATCCACAGCGGGCCCTGCGACAACAAATCCGCCCGCCTTGGAAGACGCCAGGGGCTGTCGAACAGCAGTCTCACCAAGTCTGCGTACCAGGGCCTGCGAGGCCAATCCGGGGCTATCAGAATCATGTGATCGCGGTACGCCTCTATGCGCTGGATAACCCTATCAGCGCCCAAGGAGAGAATACATACAGAAGCTCCCCCTCTGGCCACCTTTGAACCAGAGCATCTAAACCCTCCGATATTCTTTCCTTTCTTCGGCTGTAAAACCGACTTGCCTTCGCCGACTGAAAGGTCGCCATGAGATCCATGACTGGAGGGCCCCAGCGACGCACCAGGCTCTCGAACACCTCCGGGTGAAGAACCCACTCCCCTGGGTCCACCCGCATGCGACTCAGAAAATCCGCTTGCACATTGTCCACTCCTGCCACATGCGCCGCCGAGAGGTCCAGCAGATTTTCTTCAGCCCAACCGAGCAGATCCTCTGCCTCTGCCTCCAGAGCCGTGCTGCTGGTCCCCCTGACGATTCACATACGCCACTGCCGTCGCGTTGTCGGAGAAGACGCGCACCGACGCCCCCGCAAGCAACCCGTGGAAACTTTGCAAGGCCAGAGTCACAGCCCGTAGCTCCAGCCTGTTGATGGACCAGGTCTCCTCCTGCGTGTTCTACCGCCCTTGGGTGAACCGGCCCTGGCAATGCGCACCCCAGCCCGCTAGGCTGGCATCTGTTGTCACCGGCACCCAGACGGGCGGTTCCAGCGGTCTCCCCTTCCGCAACACCTCGGGGTCTAACCACCATTTCAGGGCTACACGCGTTTCCTGCAGACAAGGAAGCCTCTTTGACAGAGAATTCCGCTGGTGCGACCAGCGTCTGAGCAGGGCTCTCTGCAGCGGTCTCATGTGCGCTCTTGCCTATGGCACCAACTCTAACGTCGCCGCCATCGTGCCCAGCAGCTGCAGGTACTCCCATGCAGTGGGCGCCCGGCAGCGCAAGAATCTCTGCACCAGCCTCTGCAAGCCGCTGGCCCGTCGCTGAGGTAAAAACACGTGCCCGGACCTTGTGTCGAACCGAGCTCCGAGGTATTCCAAGTCCTGCGAGGGAAGGAGATGGCTTTTTCCCAGATTAACCACCCAACCCAGGCTCTCCAGGAAGGACACTACTCTGGCTGTCACTCGTTTGCTCTCGTCCCTGGACTTTGCTCGAATTAACCAATCGTCTAAATACGGATGGACGAGAATCCCTTCCTTTCGCAACGCCGCGGCTACGACTATCATGACCTTGGTGAACGTACGAGGCGCCGTTGCCAGCCCGAAAGGCAACGCTCGGAATTGAAAGTGCCCGAAAGGAACCGCGAAGCGGAGAAAATGCTGATGATCCGGCCGAATGGGGATGTGAAGATACGCTTCTGCAAGGTCCAGAGATGTCAGATACTCGCCCTTTCACACCGCCATGATCACTGACTGAAGCGTTTCCATGTGAAACCACGACACGCGGAGCTAGCGATTCACCCCCTTGAGGTCCAGAATCGGTCTACACCCTCTGTCCTTTTTTGGAACCACAAAATAAATGGAGTATCGACCGCAGCCGAGTTGGTCGGGCGGTACCGGAACTACTGCCCCGAGCTCGAGGAGCCTTCGTACTGTCCCCCGCACTGCCTTGCGCTTGCTCGACGACCTGCAGGGGGACATGACGAAAGCATCCCGAACCGGCATGCGGAATTCCAAGGCATAGCCTTCGCGAATAACCTCCAGCACCCACTGATCTGACGTGATGTGGACCCAGGCTGCATAAAACTCTTGCAGTCTCCCCCCTACCGAAACTAGGGGGGCCTGGGTCCCTCTGGTATCATTGCGACTTCTTAAAATTGGACGAGGAAGACGCGGAGGACCACCCAAAGCCTCTTCCCACCCCCGAAACCCCTGGAAACCCTGGTTTCTACTGGGGAATCTACCCCTCTGAGGGAAATTAAATCTCTGAAAGTGGTACCTGCGAAAATCTCTCAACTGGCCCTTGCCCCCTGTAGCTGGCTGACCTTGCTTAGGCTTGTCCTCAGGCAACCTACCACCCTTCAACTCGCCAAGGTCCTTAATTAACTTCTCCAGATCCTCTCCGAACAGGAGACGCCCCTTAAAAGGCAGCTTGCTGAGTCTCGACTTAGAGGAATAGTCAGCCGCCCAATTACGAAGCCATAGATGACGCCTGGCGGCTACTGCCGAAGCCATGCTATTTGACAATCCTCTCATGAGATCATAATGCGCATCTGCCAAATAGGCCGCCCCGGACTCAAGCCTGGAGGCCTCTTCAGCCCCCTCGCTGTGCCGCTCTCCTTGAATCCGCTGCGACCAGCGAAGACAGGCCCTGGCCACCCACGCTCCACAAATAGCCGCTTGGAGCGCCAAGGCATTCACATCAAAAATTTGACGCAGCAAGGCATCAAGACGTCTGTCCTGAGCATCCTTGAGGGCTGCGCCCCCTTCCACCGGGATTGTGGTCTTCTTAGTGACTGCTGCCACCGCTGCATCCACCTTAGGCGGCTGGAAAACCTCCTTATCCTTATCCAATAAAGGATAGAGCCGGCGCATCACTGGCTCCCTTCAACAGAGCCTCAGGAACATTCCATTCTTCCTGAATCATCTCCTGAAAGACCCTGTGCACCGGAAAGGCTTTCTGAGTTTTCCTAAAGACTTGCAATAAAGGATCTTCCAGGGTGTCATCCTCCGTTGAACCCGGGACCGACATGTTTAGGGCCCCTAGCGTTTCCGCAACCAGCGCTGGAAGTTCCTCCCTGCGGAAAACCCGCACTACTCTTGCCTGATCCTCCTCCTCAGCAAGCTCACCTTCTTCCAGCTCTTCCTCAAAATCCACACTGTGGCATTCCTCTTCGGAAAGCCGCCCCTCCGACGCCACCGAAGGATCTTTAAACTCCTCATCCTCCATTCGCCTAGCCTTGTCCTGGCGAACTTCCGTAGACATGGTGGAGGAGGGTCTCTTCACCCCCCGTCTTTTCAGGAGTGCCCACTTGGTGGGATAGCGGAGCTCCACCAACTGCCTGCTGCAGCAAAGCCATAAAATCCTTCAAAAAGATAGAGGCTAGGCCCTTGGACCAGACCGCTGGGGCTGGAGGGAAGTCTGGGGCAGAGGATGGCCCTGCCACTGGTTCCTCTAAGGGCAGGCAAGAAGCCTGAGCCACCCCTATCTCCGTCTCGGCTCATGGAGCTGCCTCCTTGGCCTCTCCGCCCTGCTCCATTACTGTGGCCTCCTTTGCGCACCCCTTGCAAACACCAGACTCTGCCACAGAACCTCTTCTAGCCCCACACACAAAACACTGGGGTCTAGAGGGCATGTTAGGAACAAACAGCAGCCCCACAGATACTCAGTCAGCTGTGACACCCCCCCCCCCTAGTACCCAGGGCAATCAGGGCAGCCCGGAGGGAAGGACGCTGTGATTGTTATGCGGCCCCTGATAAGCTCTGCTGCCGTCGAGGGGCCTAGCCTTATGTTCCTATTGGGGTTTTTTTTGTTTTTTTTTTAATGTGCTCAAAAAATCGCCAAATGCACAGCCACTATAACCCACACTAAATTTCACCACTCACATAAAAAGAACGCCACACAATTAACCACCTAACACCATCCGCTGAGAAAACAGGGAAACAGACACGCGCCAACGCGAACCGCCGCGAGCCCTGCCACGCGGTGGGCCTCAGCGGCACATTCTCGCCCAAATGAGCAGGAGAAAACAGAGCCCCTGGCGGGCCTACTCACCGCAGTCGGGCATTCAAGCAACGGTCTGCTTCACTTCCAGACCGGCGACTCACCAGCACTGAAGTCGGAAGGCTCCGGACCCAGAAAATGAAAGGAAAACGCAAAGAGCAGCAAAATCAATTGGAGGGCTCAGCCACTGCCGCAGGGAGACAGGTGCGCTGACAGGCAGAGCATCTGTAAAGCGCCTTCTCCCCGAACTGCAGGTACCGGTCTGAAAGCAGCTATACAGCACAGAACCGGACCCAATACAGCCCCCTTTTGACAACTGCTCTCCCACCCCTGCAGAACTCCGGTAAGGCCCACACGGGGGAAGGGGGGGGGGAGACTCCTGCAGGCTTTTTAAAGGTACAGATCTTACTGTCAGTCCCTGGACAAAGTAACCAGAGTACCTCCTTTTTTTTTTTTTTTTTAAACCCCTAATTTATCCCAAGACTATCCTTAATCGTTCCTCCAGGGAGCCCGGACCTCCGGGCTAGCTCCTTTCAGCTGCTTGGAGACTGAGGTAACTGGGAGGTGGAGGCGGATCCCAGGATGATATACTGCTGACATCAGGAAAAGAAGGTGGTTCCTCAGTCTCCAAGCTACTTCTTAAGGTAGACAACCCAGAGGTCCGGGACGACTGGAGATACGATCAGGAAATATAGATTTGTCTTCATCATATAGTGCCCCAAGGCTGGAAGACTGGCAAATAACTTTTGTACATAAGTATTTTTACATAAGTATCTGTCTATGCCATGTTACTCATGTTAAGAAGTTCCGTTCTATGTAAACAGTTGAAACACACTGTCACGTTATGTTCACTGTAAACCATCTTGAATTGAAGAAAGACGGTATATAAAAACTGTTAAATAAATAAAATAAATAAATGTAACTGATTTAAGTCCGATTTGATTTCTGAAATAAGCGCCAGATCTTTGGGGCTGCTGAAGACGAGACTATGACTGTCTTTGGGTGGAAGCTTGAAGTGGCAGTGGAATGTAGGTATATTGCACGACAGTGATCATTCGTAAAACCCTCTGCTTCCTCAGCTTCATTCCCCAATGGCCATCTATGCAAAGTATATTAGCAAATCACACTACATGTTTATCCCAGTCATTTCTTGCAGATAAGCCAAGGACGTCATGTGACAAAGAATGCCAAATGCAATCTCTCTTTCCATCTCAAGATGTCACATTACCTGAGGAATGTCATAGCGCACTCCGTTGCCACAGCCTTTGCCAACAGGGTCTTGCCAGTGCCAGGGGGGCCATACAACAGGAGCCCAGATCGTCGCAGCCCTAAAGACAGCAGCTCAGGGTGCTCCAGAGGTAACTGCACTGTGTCCAGTATCTCTTTCTTCACATCATAGAGACCACCAATATCTTGCCAGTGTACAGAAGGAATCTGGAAGGACAGACAGATTAAAAAGTATGTATGCTAGTACACGAACCTGCCAGAATACCAAAGGGACCTGCAGAGCAAGAAAGATGTCAAACTATGAGCAGACAGGATTAATTTAGTAATTATGGCAGCAGCCTAAGAACATTCCCCACCGGCGCTTCCTGTGACCTTGATCAAGTAACTTTACCCTCATTTACTAACTTGCATTAACATGTTAATACATATTGATGCAAGCTGTCATACAAGCCCCATTATCTTCAGTGGTGCCTATTTCCTAACTAAGCCTCTAACACCTGAATGCATGCTCATGCAAGCTAACACAAGTTAGACAAACAAGGCCTCATTTACTAAGTTGGTAATATATTTTATATTTGTTTTCTTTTATTCTTTATAACAATATTGCATTTCATATTTATACTGTATAATACCTGAAGTTTTTTAAATGGATAACAAGTAAATTGAATATATAATGATATAAATAGATAAGATTAAAAGGGGATATGCAATGAAGCTACAAAGTTGTGCATTTAAGACTAATTGAAAAATATACAGTATTTTTTTACTCAAAGGAGCTCTCTGCTCTCAGAGAATGAGTCCGTTCTCTAGAAGCTAGAGTAGCAGACTTGGAAAACATAAGACAGAGGTACATAGACGAGACCTACAGGGATATAGTCCTGAAGTCCCACCTCCAGTCTGGCAGCATCCCTGTTGCCATGGAGGAGAGAGGTCACGTGACAGGAGAGCATCACTCTGGTGTGGCAGGAAGTGATCCTGTAACTAGGACCTGTCCTCCAGGTGATGTAAAACCCTCTCGCACCGAGGAAGTTTCTCCAGGGTCATGTGCCCATGAGGGAAGGGTTAGGACAGCCGTTATAGTTGGTGATTCGATCATTAGGCATGTAGATAGCTGGGTGGCTGGTGGATGTGAGGATTGCCTGGTAACATGCCTGCCTGGTGCGAAGGTAGCGGACCTCACGCGCCACCTAGATAAGGTCTTAGATAGTGCTGGGGAGGAGTCTGCTGTCTTGGTACATGTTGGTACCAATGACATAGGAAAATGTGGTAGGGAGGATCTGGAGGCTAAATTTAGGCTTTTAGGTAGGAAGTTGAAATCCAGAACTTCCAGGGTAGCATTCTCCGAAATGCTTCCCATTCCACGTGCAGGACCCAAAAGGCAGGCAGAGCTCCGAAGTCTCAATGCGTGGATGAGACAATGGTGCAGAGATGAGGGTTTTGGATTTGTTAGGAACTGGGGAACATTCTGGGGAAAGGAGGGGCTCTTCCGAAGGGATGGGCTTCACCTTAACCGGGATGGGACCAGGCTGCTGGCATTAACCTTTAAAAAGGAGATAGAGCAGCTTTTAAACTAGATAATAGGGGAAAGCCAACAGTCGCCCAAGAGCGGATGGTTCGGAAGAATGTATCCTTGAAGGATACTACCAAAAGCAGAGAGGTTCCAAAAGAGAGTAAAGTAGCCCAAATGCTTGTATGCAAATGCTAGAAGTCTAAAAAATAAGATGGGAGAGTTAGAATATATAGCACTAAATGAGAGGTTAGATATGATTGGAATATCAAAGACATGGTGGAAGGAGGACAACCAGTGGGACACTGATACCTGGGTACAAACTATATCGTAATGATAGAGCTGATCAAATTGGTGGAGGGGTTGCGCTCTATGTTAGAGAGGGCATTGAGTCAGAAAGGATTAAAGTTTTGCAGGAAACAAAATTTGCTGTAGAATCTCTATGGATTGAAATTCCATGTAAAAAGGGGAAGGCGATAGCAGTGGGGGTGTACTATCGACCACCGGGCCAGAATGAACAAATGGATGATGAAATGCGCAAAGAAATCAAGGAAGCTAACAAAAGTTACAGCGCAGTAATAATAATGGGTGATTTCAATTACCCCGGTATCGACTGGGTCAGTGTCACGTCAGGACATGCTAGGGAGATAAAGTTCCTAGATGACATAAATGACTGTTTCTTGGAGCAGCTGGTTCATGAACCGACCAGAGGGGAAGCCATATTAGACCTACTCCTTAGTGGAACACCAGATCTAGTGCAAGAGATAAGGGTGTTGGGGCCACTTGGCAATAGTGATCATAGCATGATCGCCTTTGATTTAATTAGTGGAGGAGGGATAGTACGGAAATCCACAGTACTATCTTTTAACTTTCGAAAGGGAGACTATGATAAAATGAGGAAAATAGTTGAGAAAAAACTAAAAGGAGCAGTTGCAAAGGTTAAAGACTTACATCAAGCTTGGGTGTTGCTGAAAAATACTATCTTGGCAGCCCAGACCAGCTGTATTCCACGCTTTAAGAAAAGTGGAAGGAAGTCCAAAAAACATCCAGCATGGTTTAAAGGTGAGGTCAGAGAGGCTGTTGCCAAAAAAGTATTTTTCAGGAAATGGAAAAAAGAGCCAAATGACGAAACCTGAAAACAGCACAAGCACTGGCAAGTCAAATGCAAGGCATTGATAAAGCAGGCAAAAGGAGAATTTGAGAAGCAGCTTGCTGTGGAAACAAAAACGCGAAATAAAGATTTTTTCAAGTACATTCGTAGCAAAAAACCTGTGAGAGTGTCAGTTGGTCCATTAGATGATAGAGGAGTTAAAGGGGCATTAAGAGGCGACAAGGCGATAGTGGAGAGACTGAATGAATTCTTTGCTTCGGTCTTTACTGAGGAAGATGTAGGGATGTTACCCATGACTGAAGTGGTATTTAAAGGTGGGAAGAATTGAAGGAAATATCGATACATCGAGAAGATGTATTACAACTATTAGATAAACTGAAGAGTAGCAAATCACCTGGGCCGGATGGTATACATCCAAAGGTGTTGAAAGAACTGAAATATGAGATTGCAGACCTGATATCAGTAATCTGTGAACTATCATTAAAATCATCTCTAATACCTGAAGGTTGGAGGATCGCCAATGTAACACCAATTTTTAAAAAGGGTTCCAGGGGTGATCCGCGAAACTATAGACCGGTGAGCCTCGCGTCAGTACCAGGAAAAATGGTAGAAACCATCATAAAGGATAAAATTACTCAGCATGTAGATAGTCATGGCCTAATGGGAGACAGCCAACATGGCTTTAGACAAGGAAGATCTTGTTTTACTAATCTGTTGTGTTTTTTTGAAAGTGTGAATAAACAGATGGACAAAGGCGAGTCGGTTGATATAGTGTATCTGGACTTTCAGAAAGCCTTTGACAAGGTCCCTTATCAGAGACCTTTGGCAAAACTAAAGAGTCATGGGATAGGAGGCAGTGTACTACTGTGGATCAAGAACTGGTTAAAAGGTAGAAAGCAGAGTGTTGGGCTAAATGGCCAATTTTCCCAATGGAGAAAGGTGAATAGTGGTGTACCCCAGGGATCTATGCTGGGTCCGCTGCTTTTTGACATATTCATAAATGACCTGGAAAGTGGAACACCAAGTGAGGTTAACAAATTTGCAGATGACACAAAACTATTTAAAGTTGTTAAAACCCAAGAGGATTGTGGAAAATTGCAAGAGGATCTTGATAAATTAGACGACTGGGCATCAAAATGGCAGATGAAATCTAATGTGGACAAGTGCAAAGTTATGCACCTAGGGAAGAACAACCTAAACTATGGTTACACAATGCAAGGTTCCACATTAGGAACCACCACCCAGGAAAAAGATTTAGGTGCCATTGTGGATAACATGTTAAAACCCTCGGCCCAGTGTGCAGCGGGCAGCCAAGAGAGCAAATAGAATGCTAGATATCATAAGGAAAGGAATGGAAAATAAAACAAAAGATATTATAATGCCTCTATATCGTTCCATGGTGAGACCGCACCTTGAATATTGTGTGCAATTCTGGTCGCCGTATCTTAAAAAGGATATAGAGTTATTAGAAAAGCTTCAGAGAAGAGCCACCAAAATGGTAAAGGGGATGGAAGGATACTCCTATGAAGAATGGCTAAAAAGGTTAGGACTCTTTCACCTGGAAAAGAGACGGCTGAGGGGCGATATGATAGAAGTCTATAAATTAATGAATGGAGTGGAACGGATAAACATAGATCGATTGTTTACGTTATCAGAATATAGAAAGACTAGGGGACATGCAATGAAGCTATAGGGTAAACTATTTAAGACTAATAAAAGAAAATATTTTTTCACTCAACGTGTAATCAAACTCTGGAATTTGTTACCAGAGGATGTAGTAAAGGCTGTTAGAGTAGCTGGGTTTAAAAAAGGTTTGGACAAGTTCCTGGAGGAAAGGTCCATAAACCATTATTAAGAAGGGACCCAGGATATCAATGCTTGACCCAGTACAAGCATTGCGGAACCTGTGTCTTCTGGGAAACTGCTAGGTATGTATGACCTAGATTGGCCACTGTTGGAAACAGGATACTGGGCTTGATGGACCTTGGTCTGACCCAGTATGGCATATTTATTTATTTATTTAACAGCTTTTATATACCGCACTTTTATCATCAGCGCGGTTTACATTTTAACAACTTTGTACTTAAGCATAAAACATATGTCAAGTTTACAGGTAACAGGATATGAAAAACATGGATAACTGGGGTTAAATAAATAACAGATATTCACAACTATTTACAATAGATTCTCAAATGTGTTGCGTTCTAAAGGTTGGGGTCTGTGAGGTTTTGCCCTGGAATAGGTAGTGAATTTTCAGGAACTTATTCGACTAGCCATGATCATTGGTTTGTGTTGGAGGGGTACATTGTGAGAAGTGTTGTATGAAGAGGTGTGTTTTTAGAGATTTTCTGAATTGAGATAGGTCTTGTTGTGATCTAATGCTAGGTGACAGCGCATTCCAGCATCTGGGGGCGAAGGATGAGAATGCTCTTGAAGTAGTTGTCTGTGTGAGTTTTGTGAGGTCTTTTGGGACCGTTAGCATGTTATCTGTTATGGATCGTCTAGATCTGGTGTTCTGTGCGTGATGCAGGAGGTCGGACAACGAGGATGGTGATATTTGATGGAAAGCTTTGAAGGTCAAAACAAGGGCTTTGTATAGAATCCTGCATGATATTGGGAGCCAGTGAAGTTCAAATAGGATGGGAGTAATATGTTGACTCCTTGAGACTCCATATAGGGCCCTGGCAGCTGTATTCATGGCCAGATGAAGTGGATTCAGCGTGCTCTTGGGTAGGCCGTGTAGTACGATATTTGCGTAGTTGAAGTGAGGAGTGACTAATGCCTGGAAAGTTGTGCGGAAGTAGCATGGTTCAAGCATAGGTCTGAGGTGTCGGAGTGTCCTGATCTTATGGTAGATGGCTTTTACAGTGTTTTTTATATGTTCTTTGAATTCAAGCCGCTGGTCAAGTATGACACCCAGGTAACGTATTGAGGTTTTGAGTGGTAGATCGGCATCTCTTGTTCTTAGAGTTGGTGGAGGAGAGAAGTCTTTGTTCCTTGTGACGATCAGGACCTCTGTTTTTTTTTAATTAATTCGGAGATTTTGTGTAAGAAGCCAGTCTGAGATTGAATTGAAGCAGGTGATTAATGTAGTGTAGTCTGGTTTTAGTACGTTGATTGGAGTGAATAGAAGCACATCATCCGCGTAGATGAGACATGATATTCCGAATGAGCGGGAGATGTTGCAGATGGGCTGCATATATATGTTAAATAGAAGAGCTGAGAGGGAGGAACCCTGCGGTACTCCTTGCTTCTGGTGGAAAGGCTGAGATGTAGTATTACCAATCCGTACCTGTTGCCAGCTGTCTTCCAGGTAAGATTTGCACCAATTCCATGCCATTCCTTGAAACCCTTTTTCGTAGAGACGGGCAAGTAGTTGATCATGGTCAACAGAGTCAAATGCTGCTGCTATGTCTAGGAAGATCATTGCAACTCCATTCCTGATGTTATCTGTTGTATTAATAAGCGTGTTCATTAGGGATGTTAGAAGAGTGTCGACTCCGTGGGCTTCTCTGAAGCCATGCTGGTTTGGATCTAATGGGGCTTCGGAATCAATATGTTGTTGGATTTGTCTCAATATAACTTTTTCTAGGATCTTGGCTAATAAAGGAATACTTGAAATTGGGCGGTAGGAGTCTTCCTTTTTTGGATCAAGTTTATTGTTTTTAAGAAGGGGGCGGATGGAAGTCTGTTTGAGGGCTGTTGGAAATATCCCCATGCTAAGGGACAGGTCAGCTAAGGCTGATATGTATGGGCTGAGCTCTGTTCTCAGTGATTTGATCCAGTGGGCAGGACATGGATCATTAGGGGCGGTGGTGGCGTTGATGGATGTTATAATTTCTTCGATTGTCTTAGGAGCTGGGGATGAGAAATTATTGAGTATGAATTGGACGTTGGAGGGTTGTGTGGTTACACTTGTGGTTGAAGTTGTGATCTTGATCGCCTTGGATTGGATGTAGTCAGCATACAGTTGTGGATGTATATGTTCCTGTTGTGGTGAAGGGGGCTCATTAGTTAGGGATTTTACTAATTGGAAGAGATCTTTTGGTTTGTTAAGAGAGCGGCTAAGGAGCCTTGCATGATGTTCTTTTCTCTTATCCCAGGTTAGCTGACGGTGGGATTTCAAGTGAGCTAAGTAAATGGATTGGTCGGAAGGATTTAGGGAGTGTCTCCATTTCTTCTCTAGTCTCCTCAGTTGCTGTAAGGAGGTTCGTAACTCAGATGAGAACCATGGCGCATTCTTTTTCTTAGAAATAGAAGATTTGGTAAAGGTTTGATCATCTGTGATGGTAGGCTGAGCTGATAGTCTGAGGGCGCTGTTCCAGTTTGATACAGTCTCATCGATGTTGTCTGGTATTGTAGAGAGTTTTGGGATTGTTTGGGAGGTGATTGTGTCTATGTTGAATGGTTTGAATCGTGCTGGTTTTGAAGGTGGATAAACATCTGGTGATTTGCTTGGAGATTCTACAGAAGGTATGACGAATGTAATAAGGTTATGATCGGACCAGGGGATGGGAGTTGATAGGGGCTCGGGTTGATTTGGTAGTTCCAAGGATGATGATGGGGCGAAGATGAGATCAAGGAGATTTCCTTGTTTATGGGTAGGGAGTTTTACAATTTGACCATAGTGTAAGTTGGTCATGGCATCAAGGAAGGAGTTGGATACTGATGGCAGTATGGAAGCGAGGTTAAAGTCTCCGAGGATCCAGTTAGGTTTGTGGATACCTATCGGGTTGATGGCAAGATCTATTATGTTAGAGAGATCGTCAGCTGGAGCATTTGGGGCTCGGTAGATGAGGTTTATGGTATTGACATTATTGGAGATAGAGAATTTGTATGGTTTGTGGCATTGGTAGAGATGACATGGTATTTCAAATCGGTTCTTGCTATTATGCAGACTCCTCCTCCTTTTCTGTTTTCTCTGTTACAGGTGTAAATGGAGTAATTAGGTGGGGTAAGTTGGTTCAATAGGACGTTATCAGTATTAGAAAACCATGTTTCTGTGACCAGAAGGATGTCCAGTGTAAGGTTTGATATTAGGTCAATGATGGCAGGCCATTTGTTGCGGCTGAGCATGCGTTAATGAGCGCACACTTGAGATTCTGTGGGGTGGTTCTTAGATTAGATCTCTTATTGTTTGTTGTCTCAAGAGGTACATAAAGGAGGTAGGTGTGTCTATTGTGGTGTGTACTTTGTGGGTATTGATTGTGATTTTGGTGGGGTTTCCTATTCCTGGTGTGGTGTATAGGGATAGGGCTGGTATCAGATGTTAGGGCAAAGGAGGTGTGTAATATGCTAGAAAGGATGGACAGGAGCAGGAGGGCAAGAGTAATGGTGGCCATGATGTAAACCTAAGATGGTGGGTAGAGTGCAAATACTTTGTCCAAATGCTTATCTCGTGTTACGTAATCATTGACTAATCAAAATGTAAAACTGAAAATCTCAATGTACTGTACAATACATTACGATTCGGTAAAGTAAACCGCTGCTGATCGTAGGAAGCAGCGGTATACAAGTGTTTACTAAATAAATAAATAAAATTTGTGTAATAATAGTAGTGCAGAGTAGGTAGTACAGGTATCTTTGGTAATTCAAACTTACATAAGGTAGTTAAAATGAGCCTTTTCACAGCAATCCCAGCTAGGAGAAACTTTGCAATATAATTGAAGGTACAATCTGTTATCTACAGGGAGGATACTTTATAGCATTTCTAGTTAGACAATATTAACTAGGAGATACTTTGTAGTGTAGTTGAAGGTACAATATGTTGTCTACAGGGAGGATACTTCATAGCAGTTCTAGTTACACAGTATTAACAGATTAACTTACAGGTATAACATTCTTCTCAAGGGTCTATGCTGCTTTTCAGTCATAATGTATGGTCTCAGCTGGGGTGAACGGGTGGTAGAGTTGAGCAGGTGTGGTGGCTAGAGGGTAGTGGATAACGACGGGCCACGCCAAAGGGCCCTCTGGTGAGGCCCTCAGGCGTGGGCCTGCCTGAGAGCGGGTTGCTTGTGATGAGCTGCTGCTGCTCCTCCCACAGCCCCGATTGGGCTGGAGCAACTGAGCAGGGCAGCTGGCTGGAGCAAGGATGGTGCTCTACCCCGATTCAGGGGGAGTTGAAGATGGCGATGTTCCCGCCGATCGTGGGCTGCTTGTGATGAGCTGCTGCTGCTCCTCCCACAGCCCCGATTGGGCTGGAGCAACTGAGCAGGGCAGCTGGCTGGAGCAAGGACGGTGCTCTACCCCGATTCAGGGGGAGTTGAAGATGGCAATGTTCCCGCCGATCGCGGGCTGTTTGCATATCTTATGTTCTTATGTTCTAATGCATAATTAAGCTCTGGAATATGCTGTCAGAGGATATAGTAAAGGCTGGTAGCGCAGCTGGGTTTAAAAAAAATGTTTTGACAAGTTCACTATTAGGGTGGACTCGGGGAAAACCAGTGCTTATCTCTGAGATAAGCAGAGTGGAATCTATTTTTTGGGAACCTGCCAGATACTTGTGACTTGGATTGGCTATTGTTGGAAACAGGATACTAGGCTCGATGGACCAAGTATGGCAAATCTTACGTTCTTAATATGATAATTTACATGCATCCTTTGGGCATCTAGGTGTGAACATTTAGATAGAAACATGAAGACAGAAAAAGACCACATGGCCTATCTAGTCTGCCCTTCCATAACTACAATAGTCCTATTTTTACCTTTAGGGATCCGGTGTTTGTCCCATGCTTTTTTGAATTCAGATACTGTCCTTATGTCTACTACCTCTACTAGGAGACTATTCCACACATCTACCACTCTTTCCATAAAGAATTATTTCCGCATATTACTCTTGAGTCTATCCCCTTTCACTCTCATGCTATGTCCCCTTGAAGCAGAGTTCTAGAAGTGGCAAAAGTGCTTGTGCCTAAATTCACCATGCATATCTTACTATTTACACCTTCAAACACTAATGTTTCTAATATCACTCAGCCATCATTTACCTAACATAAATGGTAAACCAAACAAAACTAATTACAGTATGAGTATTAATGTGTAATCCTTTGGCATTGGCCGGTTATATAATTTAATAAAAATTTCCTCAATTTCCAAAATCATCTTTATCAATCAGATGGTGAATCTAACGAAACCATATAGAATATGAATATATCTTACTGTATTAATTGGCAATAAATAAAATTATAGACAACCTAATTGCCATGTATATGCATTGTACATCTGCGCAACCCTCATTAATTAATTAAAAAGAGTAGTTTACTCACATAGATAAACCAATGATTGCATTCCATAAACCATGCAGAAAACATAAGGACAAAAGCCATATTTGTCATTTTTAAAGGCCCAGTTCCTGCAAAATTAACTGTTGTCATAGTTTTGTTTCAAGAGTTTCATCTTACAAAGTTTATGAATTCATTGAATCCGTCTAGCTTTTTGGCCGATCCCGTTCCGCCTAAAGTTCTCAAAAGCTGCTGGGATCACTTCACGCCCACAATCTTAAATCTAATTAACAATAGCCTAGACAGTAGGACTGTTCCACCCTCCTGGAACATTCCTTTGTAAGTCCACTCCAGCAACACCAGAATTTAGATTTATCTTTACCTTGAAATTATCATCCCATATTCAACCTCCCCTCTCTAGCCAAACTCTTTGAAAAAGTAGCCTTTGAGCAGGTTTCATGATTCTGGGAATCCAATAAACTAATTTCATCCTAATCTCGCTTAGCATAGCACCAAAACCACTCGTAACTATTCTGAATGAAATCACCATGCACTTATCTCAGAGATGTCATGATTATTCAGTTGGACTTTAGCTCTGCTTTTGATGTCATAGACCATTTCCTTCTGCTTGAGCAACAATGATTTTGGCATTACCCGTAATGCCCTCAACTGGTTCCGCCCATATCTTTCTGACCGCATCTTTCAGACCTGCATTAATGACATGTCAGCTTCCTTTCCTCAATCCTTTGGGGTCCCACAGAGGTCCATTCTTGCTCCTACTCTATTTCCCCCTAGCTCTCCTCCATCCAGAACTTAAACATTAGCTCCTATTTCTACGCAGACGACATCCAGCTAGTTATAACCCATGAGACTTGGGACCCATTTTTTCAAGCAGAAAGAATATAAACTACACTTGATAGCAACCTGGCTCAAAATGAACATAATACTCAATTCTAGCAAAAATGAGGTCCTCAATGTCCCACAAGAAGAAATTATCTCCCTACCAGCCTAATTTATCTGGCTCCTTGGTTTCTTTTAACAACTCCATTTGATCTCTGGAAGTTATTTTTGATGACCAACTTACTTTTTTCCCCCCATATCATAATTGATTACTGGGGAGGAGCTGAAGACTTTTCAGAGTAAAGCCAGCATTTATGATGTGGCTGGATCAAAGCCCTCAGGATATATGACTGTTGATGTAGCTGCGATGAAATGAGAGTCAGAAGCTGCAAAGATGTCTTACATATTGGGACATGGAACGTACGAAGCATGAAAAAGTTGGAGGTGGTCAAGAATGTTTATGTTTATTTTTAAACTTAATATACCGCCCAATAACAAAAGTATCTGGGCGGTTTACAATAAAAACTATAAAATTAAAAATTAAAAAAGCTGCAAGAAAAGGAAAAGGAACGCAATTAAATCTTAGAAACAGGACAGAAGGAGATAAGAACAGAGTAAAAGAAGGGAACAGAGGGATGACGCCAGCGAGGAGCACAGGGGGTGCTCTGATGGTAAAGAGGCGGAGGTTACATATCAACGGGGAGGAGGGGAGAGAAGGGAAAGGGAGTGGGTAGGTCATAGGCAAGGCAGAAGAGGTGGGTTTTCAATTTAGCTTTAAATGCAGAAAGGGAGGGTTCTAGAAGGAGGGCAGGGGGGAGCGAGTTCCAGAGCCTCGGGCCAAGGAAATAAAAAGCTGAGGAACGAGTGGACTCCGGGTGGGCCTGGGAAGGGGAGGGGAGTGACATGCGATTGGCATGGATGGAACGAAGAGAACGAAGGAGAGTGTGGAGACAAACCTGATCAGCAAGATAGAGGGGAATACTTATGTGAATTGATTTATGGACAAAAATGAGAAGCTTGAATTGGATCTGGAAAGGGACGGGGAGCCAGTGCAGACGTAGAAGGAGGGGAGTGACATGATCAAAGCATGAGGCGTGGGTTAGAATACGGGCAGCGGTGTTCTGGACGCGTTGGAGGCGAGAGAGCTGAGACTGAGGGAGACCGGCTAATCTGACATTGCAATAATCGAGACGGAATACCACAAGGAAAGGAATAGAGTGGTCAGGGAGGAAAAGGAGAGAAATGGACGAACGGCACATAGTTGTTTCAAGGTGAAAAAGGAGCGCTGGACAACAGAGGAGATGTGATCTTTGAAAGAGAGAGACAAATCAAGAGTGACACCGAGATACCGAAGGGAAGAAACCACAGGGATTGGTGAGGAGGAAAACAAGGGGGTGAAGGAGGGAGAGGAAGAGTTCCCAAAAATGAACCAAACAGCAGAGGTTTTGGCGAGGTTAACGTGAAGGAAATTGGAAGAAAGCCAAGATGCCATGGAGGAAAGACAAGTATTAAGGGGGGTGATATCAGGAGCAGAGGAATCAGTGTGATATAAAAGAAAGATATCATCTGCGTAGTAATATGCTGAAATACCATGCTGTTGGACCAGTAATGCGAGAGGGGCGAGAAAGACGTTGAAGAGAAGAGGTGCGAGAACAGAACCCTGGGGAAAACCAAAGGGGAGGGGTGGAGCGGGAGGAGGAGGACCCTGAGAGAACCGAGAAACAACGACAGAAAAGAAAAGCGCAAAACCACTGAAGCACCAAACCGGCGAGGCCGGCTTCCCCAAGATGAACCAAAAGGGTGTGGTGATCAACCAAGTCGAAAGCAGCAGATAGATCAAGAGAGATAGCACCATGATCATGAGCAGCATGCAATTTGTTAAGAGGAGAGATAAGGACAGATTCTGTGCTGTGACCGGGGCGGAAACCAGATTGCCGTGATGGAATGAAATGGAATTCGTGCAACTCGATCTGTTGTATGTCAGCGAACTGAAATGGACTGGCATTGGGCACTTTGCATCTGATCTACTATGCTGGAAATGAAAGACAAAGAAGAAATGGTGTAGCATTTATAATCAAGAAGAAACTTGCAAGAACTGTAATGAAGTACAATGCAATCAGCGAACACTTAATTTCTGTTCATCTACAAGGAATGCCCATCAACACAACTATAATTCAGGTATATGCCCTAACAACAGTTGCAGAAGAGGATGAAGTTGATGAGTTCTATGAACAAGTACAAGCTGAAATGGACAGCATATGCAAACAGGATAGTCCGATAGTCATGGGTGACTGGAATGCAGAAGTTGTCAACAAAGGCGGTGGCAAAGTGGTTGGAAAATATGGCAACAGAAATGAATTTGGAGAAAGACTGAAAGAATTCCACAAGAACAAAGATCTATTTATCTCAAACACCTTCTTCAAGCAACACAAGCAGCAACCGTACACATGGACTTCACCCAGTGGATTGTACAAAAAAATCAAATTGACTACATTTGTGGAAGTCAAATATGGAAAAGCTTTATAACATCAACAAAGTCAAAACCTGGAGCTGACTGTGGTACAGTTCAACTATTAGTATGCAAACTCAAGCTAAAAGTTGAAAAAGAGCAAGCCATTCATTAATGTAGCAAAATATGACCTTGAGAATATACGACTGGAATTTAAAGACTGTCTGCAAAATCGATTTGCTGCTTTAGATACAAACAACAAATATCCAGAAGAGTTATGGGATGACATCAAGAAGGTTGTGTTGGAAGAAAATGAAAAGTTTCTACAAAAAGTGAAAAAGCAAAAAATGGCCAAAATGGATAACCGAAGGAACTCTGAAAATTGCCCTGAAATGCAGAGAAGCTAAAGTGAGAGGAAAAGGAGAGGCAATCATAGAACTAAGATTTCCAACGTGCAGCAAGATGAGCCAAGGAGAAGTACTACAATGACGCATGCAAGGAAATAGAAACAGAAATTTAGAGAAACAAGACTGGTTTTCCTAAAGCTATGAGAGTTAAAGAAAAAATTCCAGCCTTGAACTGGAATGCTACAAGATGCTGAAGGATCCATGTTGAATGATCCTGAGAAGATCAAGAAAAGGTGGAAAGAATATACAGAGTCATTATACTATAAAGATCAAGTGGACCAAGAGTAGTGTCAACCTATACCTTATGATCAAGAACCATTGGTGATGAAAGAAGCAGCATTGAAAGCCTGTATTTTACCAACTACAGCAAGGCTTTTGACTGTATAAATCATGAAAAACTCTGGTACACATTAAGAAGCATGGGTATACCAGAACACCTGATAATTCTCTTGCACAACCTTTACATTGATAAAGAAGCAACAGTTTGAATGGAACAAGGAAAACCAGAATGGTTTAAAATCAGCAAAGGTGTACGACAAGGCTGCATACTTTCCCCCTACCTGTTTAATTTATTTGCAGAACAAATCATCAGAGAAGCAGGACTGTATGAAGACAACCGAGGTGTGAAGATTAGTGGAAGACAACAACCTTTGCTATGCTGATACCACCACATTTCTGGCTGAAAGTGATGAGGATCTGAAACATTTGCTCTCAAGATCAAGGAACAATCTTAAAATGGGCCTGCATCGTAATATAAAGATGACAAATATCTTGACAACTGGCAAAATCAATGTTCATCACTGGAGAAGAAATTGAAATAGTTGACAACTTTAACCTATTTGGATCAACTATCAATAAAGAAATGAATAGCAGTCAAGAAATCAGACTACACCTTGCTCTTGGAAGAATGGATATGAAGGACCTAGACAAGATCCTCAAGAGCAGAGATGTCTCTCTCCATACAAAAATTTGACTTGCTCAAGCCATGGTATTTTCAATAACATATAGATGGGAACATTGGACAGTGAAAAAGGTTAAATTAGACTTACCTGCTAATTGTTGTTCCTTGAGGAACTCTAGTCCAGTCCCGGAACCTGAGAGCTGTGTGTATCTTCCAGCAGCTATGGAGACTGAAACACGTCATCGTTTTGACGAGACTGGTATAAGTAGGAAAGGACCGCCTCTCCCCGCCAGTACCTATTGACAAAGCAGACTCAGCAGAGCAACAAATAAGTAGTCAGTATTTACATTCTTTTTTTTGTTGTTTTATAACATAACTGTAAAAACTTCAATGCCATTTTCAACAGCCTAACACCTCTGGGAAAATCCCCTGGCCGAAGACCTTCCGAGAAGAAACTAATTACTGCTTAGGAAAGTTGCTCTCTCCCTGCTCGAGAGTAGGAAACTTAAAGAGAGCGAAAAACAGAGAGAAATCCGCCGTGCATCTGAAAAGCGTAGTTACTCACCTGTAACAGGTGTTCTCCAGGAGCAGCAGGAATCAGTCCTCACTTATGGGTGACGTCGGCGCCGACGGAGCCCTCGCGGAGCAATTTTCCCCAGCTTTCAAAGAAAGCCTTTGGGAATTGCAGCGCGCATGCGCGGTCGTCTTCCCGCCCGAGGGTGCCATCTTAGCCAGTCAGATGACATAGCTAAAAAAGACAGCATAAAAATTTGCAAAAACAACATAAGCAGACGATTGCAACTCCAAGGGGAGGAGGGAGGGTAGTGAGGACTGATTCCTGCTGCTCCTGGAGAACACCTGTTACAGGTGAGTAACTACGCTTTCTCCAGGACCAAGCAGGAAGTCAGTCCTCACTTATGGGACTCCCAAGCTCAAGGCTACCGGAGACCCTAAGCACAAAAATGAGCTCCCTCTAGCTCAGCAGCACAGAAGGATAGAATCTTCGCTGAATTATCACCCACCGGTAGCCCACATCCGGGATGGAGGGTAGGAGTTGCTCAGACCTCAAAGAGATTACGGAGGACTGCCTGTCCGAAAGCACTGTCCCTACGGGACTCCCTCTCGAGACAGTAATGGACCGCAAAAGTCTGGCTCGAAGACCAAGTAGCGGCCCGGCAGATGTCTGCCAGCGGAACAGAGCGGAGGTAAGCCACTGACGTAGCCTTTGCCCGAACGCAATGAGCCGTGACTCGACTTTCCAAGGAGAGTCCGGCTGCCCCATAAGCCCAAGAGATACAGTCCGCAACCCAGGTGGACAGAGTACGCTTGGAGACCGGGAGCCCCAATTTATTGGGGTCAAAAGACACAAAAAGCTGAGCAGCTTTACGGTGCTCCCGCGTACGGTCAAGGTAGAAGTTCAATGCCCTTCTACAGTCCAGGGTATGGAGGACCGTTTCAGCTCGGCTGGAGTGTGGTCTGGGAAAGAAGGTTGGAAGTACCACCTCCTGATTGATGTGAAAGGGGGAGACCACTTTAGGCAGAAATTTTGGGTGAGTCCGTAGGACTACCCTATTTTTGTAGAACCTAGTGTAAGGGGGATCAGACACGAGGGCCTGCAATTCACTTACGCGTCTAGCGGAAGTGAGGGCTATCAAGAACAGCGTTTTCCAAGACAGAAAACGGAGAGAGAACAGGTAGCCATAGGTTCAAAAGGCGGACAGGTGATCCGCTGTAAAACCACATTCAGGTCCCAGTCAGGCGCTGGCGGGCGCAGAGGTGGTTTAAGTAGAAGGAGACCTCGGAGAAAACCTCGATACGAGAGGGTCGTTTGAGAGAGGTCTGCCGTCCACCGGCACATGATGTGCTGAAAGAGCACTGAGGTGAACTTTGACGGAGTTGGACTTAAGTCCCAGATTAGAGAGGTGCAGCAAGTACTGCAAGATCACCGACACCGGGCAGGAGAAGGGATCCTGAGACTGTTGGGTACACCAGACTGCAAAGCGACGCCATTTAAGGGCGTAGCATTTGCGGGTAGAGGGCCGTCGTGAAGCCAAGACGACCTCCTCCACCTCCGCCGGCAGGAGAAGGGGAGCAAGGACTACCCTCTCAGCAGCCAGGCCATGAGGTTGAGAGACCTGAGGTTGGGGTGCAGTAGGGACCCCTGATCCTGAGTGAGGAGATCCGGTTGTACCCCCAGAGGGATTGGATCCTCCACCGCCAGTTGTAGCAGGAGCGGAAACCACGTCTGCCTGGGCCAGCGAGGGGCCACCAGGATCATGAAGGCTTTGTCTCGGAGAACTTTGAAAAGAGTCCGAGAGACTAGCGGGATGGGAGGGAAAGCGTACAGAAGGCTCCCCGACCATGAGATCAGAAAGGCGTCCGCCGCAACCCGAAGAGGGTGTGGCTGACGAGAGCAGAAGCGAGGAAGCTGCCGGTTGTGAGGACTGGCAAAGAGATCCACCGTAGGGAGGCCCCACCGGAGGAAGAGCTTCTGAACTACCAAGGGGTCCAGACGCCACTCGTGCGGCTGGAGGACCCTGCTGAGTTTGTCCGCAAGGCAGTTTTCTTGGCCCGGGAGATAAACCGCCTTTAGGAGAATACCGTGACTGACGGCCCAAGAGCAGAGCTTCTGTGCCTCCCGGCAGAGGAGGAAGGAGCCCGTGCCCCCCTGCTTGTTCACGTAGAACATGGCAACTTGATTGTCCGTCTGGACAAGGACGGACTGGTGGGAAGTCAGGTGGGAGAAGGCCTTGAGAGCTAGGCGGATCGCCCTGAGCTCCAGGAAGTTGATCTGCTGGGCAGACTCCCACGTGGTCCAGAGGCCCTGAGTACGTGCCTCTTGGCAATGTGCTCCCCAGCCCAGGAGGGATGCATCGGTGGTCAGCACCCGGGTCGGCTGAGGTGACTGGAAAGGCATTCCGAATATTAGGTTCGGCTGCCGGAGCCACCACCGGAGAGACGAGAGCAGCGGCTCGGAGACGCGCACTAGGTCTGCTAGGCCGCCTGTGGCTTGTCGCCACTGCTGGCGGAGACACCATTGAGCAGACCGCATATTCAGGCAGGCATTGGGGGTCACATGGACGGTGGAAGCCATATGGCCGAGTAGTCTCAGGAAGCGCCTGGCGGAGACCAGGGGCTGGCTGCGAAAGCGGTCGGCTAGGTCCATGAGCCGTTGAGCCCTGTCGAGCGGTAGGTACGCTCGCGCCCGAGGAGTGTGCAGCCTTGCGCCGATGAACTCGAGATCCTGTGAGGGGAGCAAAGTGGACTTTGCGAAGTTTATAACAAAGCCCAAGTGCTGCAGAAGAGTCACCGTGCGGCGCGTGGCGTCGGTGACCTCCCGAGCGGACGCTGCTCTGATGAGCCAGTCGTCGAGGTACGGAAAGACATAGAGGCCGTGAAGCCTGAGATGGGCCGCCACGACCGCGAGGCATTTTGTGAAGACTCGCGGTGCGGAGGACAGGCCAAAGGGCAGTACTCTGTACTGGTAATGATTTCCTGCCACCACAAACCGCAGGTACTGGCGGTGGCTTGGGTGGATGAGGATGTGTGTGTAGGCATCCTTTAGATCCAAGGAGCATAGCCAATCTCCCTGCTGGAGGTAGGGCAGAAGGATTCCAAGGGTAAGCATTTTGAACTTCTCCCGCACAAGGAACTTGTTGAGGTTGCGCAAGTCCAGGATGGGTCTGAGGCCCCCTGTTCTCTTTGGTATCAGAAAATACCTGGAATAAAAGCCTTGACCTCTCAGGTGGTGTGGCACCGGTTCCACCGCCTGTTCCTGCAGAAGACCTGCTAACTCCTGAAGGAGCAACTCCCTGTGCAGAGGGGGTCGTGGAGGTTCTCCCGGAAAATAGGAGGGAGGAACCTGGTGGAAGTGGAGAAGATAGCCCTCTCGCACGACTTGAAGCACCCAGGCATCTGCGGTGATGCTGGACCACCTGTGGGCGAAGTGAACCAGCCGGCCACCGGTGCTGGGAGGAACCAGCGGGGGGGGAAAGGCTATGCTGTGTGAGTCAAAAACCCCCACCCTGCTGAGCAGGGGCTGGTGGTGCAGGCTTGGGGGCTTGCTGCCTACGGGACCCGTTACCCCGTCCCTTGGCCTGCTGGCCCTGTTGGGGAGCTGCAGGGGCCTGATAATGGGGGTATTGTTTGTAGGCAGCCGCCTTCCTCGGGTAAAAGGACTTTTTTCCCCGAGCCCTTCTTTTTCTGGGAAGGGGCGGAGGTCTTCCTAGAAAGCCTGGTCCTGGTGAGAGTCTCAGTCTCAATTTGCGCAGCCTTTTCCGCCATGGGTTTGCCAAAGAGGTTCTCGCCTCGGCAGGGGACATCGACCAACTTGTCCTGCACCCAGGGCTCAAGGTCTGACGACTGAAGCCAAGCCTGTCGGCGGGCACCGATGCCGGCTGCGGCCACTCGAGCCGATGCTTCAAAGCCATCATAGGCTGCTCGGGACATGAACTTTGAGCATTCCCGAATGCCAGTGGACAAGGCTAGGAACCTCCGCAAGGGTTCCTCGGACAGACCAGCGGAGAATCCGGCTAGCTCATTAGCCAGATCCCGGAGATACATGCCCATGTATAGCTGGTAAGTCTGGACACGACATGCGAGCATAGAGCCCTGGAAACACTTCTTGCCAAGGCCATCCAGGTTACGGGCCTCCCTTCCAGGAGGCACCGAGGAGTGCATCTTCTGGCTCTTAAGACGATGCATGGCCGATTCCACTACCATGGAATGGTGTGGCAGCTGTGCCTTCTGAAAGCCAGGGCTCTTGCGGACTCGATAGATAGAATCGACCCGCTTGCTCAGGACCGGCGAGGAGGCCGGACTCTCCCACATGCGGAAGAGTAGTCGTTCCAGCATAGGAGGAACCGGTACAGTAAAGTGTTCCCTCGCGGGAGAGTCATACTGGAGGGCGTCGAGCTCTTCGGCTCGAGGCTCCTCCTCGGGATCCGCAGGGAAGGCCAAAGCCTTGGCCATATCCCTAACGAAGTCCGAGAACCGGGCATCCTCCGGGGGGGACTGCTTCCGAGGCTCGGACTCCGGTGAGTCCGATGGGACACACCGAGCCCGGAAAGAATCAGGTGACTCTTCCTCCTCAGACTCCCAGACCGACTCCGACGAGGACTCGGTGGGGTCGGCCAGGGAAGGGCGCGGCGCCAGCCGCCCCGACGCCGAGGGAGTCGGCGTCGGCGACCTCGGTCCCGAACGGGAGGCCGAGGGTGACCTCGACCGAGGATCGACTCGAGTTCTCATCGACTCGAGGATCGGCTCGGTCTCCGGGGTCGACTTGGACGTCGACGTCCCGGCGGTCGGGGCAGCGGCGCCAGCGAAGCCAGCGAGCAGTGCCCTCTGCTGGTCCATGAAGGCAGACAGTCTGCTCTCCAAGGCCGTCAACCTGAGTCCGAGCTCAGGTGACCCAGCAGCCCCCGACTCGGGCCCCGACGGCATCGGGCCCGACGTCGGCTGTCGCGGAGGCGAGTCCAGAAGGACCACAGGACTTACCCGGGCAGGCATCTCCGACTCCAGGCGAGGTCGCTTCGGGATGTGTTCCTTCTCCAAGGACCCGGGGCGGCTGTCGGGGCTATGCGACCTGGCCCTCGCGGAACCAGGAGCGTCCACCGACGCCGCCCTCGCGGGTTTCACCTTCCGACGATGGTCCCCGGAGGGAGAACCCCGGTCGGAGGAACTCCGGTGACGGTCCGAGCTGGAGCCTTTCGACGCGGAGGCCTCCGACGAGGTCCGGGTACGGCTGGGGTCAGCGAAGATTCTCTCACGCTGATGCCGCCGACTTCTCAACGCCTTCGAGGACATTTTGCTGCAGGGCCCACAGATCAGTTCCTCATGATCCGGGCCCAGGCAGCGGAGGCAAAAGTCGTGTGTGTCGGTTAGTGACATATTTCGGTCACACCGACCACACCGCTTAAACCCACTGGCAGCCATCGGGGGAAAAAGGGCCCCTGCGAGGTCAAAGGACCGGGCTGCCAGGGAAAAACGAAAACGAAAGCTGACTAAGTCAGAAAAACCGAAAAAAAGGAAGAGGACTCGTGACCGGCGTCGCGAGTCCGGGCGGGAAAAAGAACGGCGTCGAGCCGAAGGAAAAAAGGATAAAATAAAGAAGAAAATCAACTTTTTCGCGGGGACAAGACGGGGACGTCTGTAGGGCTCCGCGGAAAAAAGAAGACTGGCTAAGATGGCACCCTCGGGCGGGAAGACGACCGCGCATGCGCGCTGCAATTCCCAAAGGCTTTCTTTGAAAGCTGGGGAAAATTGCTCCGCGAGGGCTCCGTCGGCGCCGACGTCACCCATAAGTGAGGACTGACTTCCTGCTTGGTCCTGGAGAACTCCTCCTTATTTACACCGCGCCCCGCAAGGCCCTCAGGCTGACTCAAACCTGAACCACCACCCTGGGTGGGATCCGGGACTGGACTAGAGTTCCTCAAGGAACAACAATTAGCAGGTAAGTCTAATTTAACCTTCCTTTTCGTCCCTCTAGTCCAGTCCCGGAACCTGAGAGGATGTAACAGAGCAGTACATATCAACGGGAGGGCCCAGCAAGAGCAGCCTGAAGCACTGCCGCCCCAAAACGCACATCCGTCCCTGCCTGCACATCCAGCCTATAATGCTTAACAAACGAATTCAAGGACGATCATGTCACCGCCTTACAAATCTCTACAGGCGGCACAAAGCTAAACTCGGGCCAGGAAGCCGCCTGCACTCTAGTCGAATGAGCCCGCCTGCACTCTAGTCGAATGTAGTAAAGGCTGTTAGTGTAGCTGGGTTTAAAAAAGGTTTGGACAAGTTCCTGGAGGAAAGGTCCATAAACCATTATTAAGACGTGACCGAAGATATCAATGCTTGACCCAGTACAAGCATTGTGGAACTTGTGTCTCTTGGGGAAACTGCTAGGTACATATGACCTAGATTGGCCACTGTTGGAAACAAAATACTGGGCTTGATGGACCTTGGTCTGACCCAGTATGGCATATCTTATGATCTTATGTTCTTATGAGCCCTCAGACCCTCCGGAACCAGCCTAACCTTTAAAATATATGCCGCTGCAATGGCCTCCTTCAACCACCTGGCAATGGAAGCTTTAGTTGCCGCCTCCCCCTTCCGCGGACCGCCGAACAGCACAAATAAACGATCCGACTTACAGAAGGCCGCAGACCTACGGAGGTACCGCTTCAGCGCCCGACGAACATCCAACAAACGTAATCTACCTCCCAATGCCGCCTCCTCCTCTCCAGAGAAGACCGGTAACAAAACAGTCTGGTTGACGTGAAAGACCGAAACCACCTTGGGCAAGAATGCGGGAACCGTCCTCAGCACCACCTTCTGGTTCGAAAACGTCAGGAACGGTTCCCTACAAGACAAAGCTTGCAATTCCGAAATCCTGCGAGCTGAACATATGGCCACCAGGAAAATCGTCTTTAACGTCAAATCCTTCAGGGATGCCTTACCCAACGGCTCAAAGGGGGCTCAGACTAACGCTTCCAACACCAAATTCAGATCCCACGGAGGAACCAAGCACCGACGAGGCAGCCTGAGTAGCAACACAGCCCGCAAAAACCTCCGCGTGTGCCCCCAAAACCTCTCCTTGAACCTTGCCTCGGTAGCACGAGATCGCTGCCAATTGCACCCGCAACGAACTGGCTGCCAGCCTTCTCTCTAAACCATCCTGCAAAAATGAAAGGATCTGCGAAATAGACGCCGCTGAGGGCCGACTCCCTCGGTTCACACACCAGGCCTCAAAAATACACCAGACCCGCACATAAGCTAAGGAGGTAGAAGAGCGCCTTGCTTTCAGCAAAGTAGAAATGACTGCCACCGAATAACCCTTGGCTCTCATCCTCACCCTTTCAAAAGCCAAGCCGTAAGCGAGAATCGATCCACCTGAGGCATGCGAAGCGGCCCCTGAAGCAACAGATCCTCCCTCAATGGGAGCCGCCATGGACTATCTATCAGGAGCCGAACCAGATCCACGTACCACGGCCATCTCGGCCAGTCTGGTGCCACCAGAATTACTAGGCCCTGGTGCCTCTCTATGAGCTGCACCACCAGTCCGATGAGGGCCCACGGTGGAAAAACGTATATGAGCCCCGACAGACCACTTCAGCATCAGAGCGTCGAGCCCCTCCGACATTTACTCTCGCCGTCTGCTGTAAAACCAAGGTGCTTTCGCTGACTCGAAGGTCGCCATCAGATCCATAATCGGAATTCCCCAGCGAACCGCTATTAGAGCGAAGACATCTGGATGAAGCGCCCATTCGCCTGGATTCACCTTGCGCCGACTCAAGTAATCTGCCTCTACATTGTCCACCCCTGCTACATGCTGTGCTGAGATGGCCACCAGATTTAATTCGGCCCAGGCCAACAACTGGCCTGCCTCGGCCTCTAGTGCCGCACTCCCTGTGCCGCCTTGCCGATTGATGTAGGCTACCGTGGTCGCATTGTCAGAGAACACTCGAACCGCTGATTGACCCAGCCACACCTGGAACTCCAACAAGGCTAAATACACGGCTCATTTCCAGCTGGTTGATTGACCACTCCTTCTCCACTACCGACCACTGCCCCTGCGCAAACCTTCCCTTGAAATGTGCCCCTCAACCTGTGAGACTGGCATCCGTCATCAGGGGCCGCCAAGCCGGGGCCTCCAGGGGCATACCCTTCTCCAAGTTCTCCCGCCGGGACCACCAGAGAAGCGCTTGCCTCACTTCCAGTGGACAGACCAACTGCTGAGACAGTGCATCCGACTGATGTGACCAGTGCCTCAAAAGAGCCCTTTGCAGCAGTCTCATGTGAGCCCTGGTCCACGGCACCACCTCTATCGTGGCCACCATAGTTCCGAGCAACTGCAGATACTGCCAGGCTGTAGGAGCCTGTTGAGACAGGAACTTCCTCACCAGCTTCCGTAGGCCCTGCAAGCGTGCACCTGGGAGAAAAACCCTCCCCTGTGCAGTGTCGAACCGCGCCCCCAGATATTCCAGTGATTGGGACGGGACCAGCTTGCTCTTGGAGAAGCTGATCACCCATCCCAGGCTTTACAACATCTGCACCACCTGGGAAGTGGCTTTCCCGCTCTCTTCCTCTGACTTCGCCCAAATCAGCCAGTCGTCCAAATATGGATGCACCAGCACTCCCTTCCTTGCTGAGAGCTGCTGCCACCATCACCATAATCTTTGTGAATGTCTGCGGCGCTGTCGCCAGGCCAAACGGCAAGGCTTGGAATTGAAAATGCCCAATCGGCACTGCAAACCGAAGAAACTGTTGGTGCTCCGGCGAATGGGAATATGTAAATAGGCCTCGGTCAGATCCAACGACGTAAGGAATTCTCCCTTTCTTAATGCCAGAATCACGGACCTCAACGTCTCCATGCGGAAATGAGGCACCCGGAGACAACGATTCACTCCTTTTAAGTCTAGAATAGGCCGAAACGCGCCGTCTTTCTTTGGCACTACAAAACAGATAGAGTACTGACCGTACCCGCACTGTTCCGGTGGCACCGGTACCACCGCCCGAAGCTGCAACGTCTCCTGCACCGCCCGGCACTTGAGCCGTGCCCTGCACGGAGACTGGACAAACAAGTCTACCACTGGCCGTTGGAGTTCCAGAGCATAGCCCTCTCGAATGACCTCCAACACCCACTGGTCCGAAGTTAACTGGACCCAGGCCGGGTAAAAGTCTTGTAGGCACCCCCCTACTGACACACACCCCACCTGAGTCCTCCTCATCTCATTGTGGCTCGAGGACGAGAAGGGCGCAAAGCCTCAACCTGCCCTCCGGAAATCCTCGAAACACCTGGCCTCGCACTGGAAACTTGCCGCGCTGAGACTGCCCAAAGCGAGGCGACCGGAACCTCTGAAACTCCCTCTGTGAACCTTTGGGAGCTGGATTAGGGCGGCCCTGCTTTGGTATATCTTCCGGCAGCTGACCTCCCTTGGATTTTCCCAGATCCTTGACTAGCTTGTCCAAATCCTCACCGAACAACTTCCCCCTAAAAGGGAGCTTACTAAGGCGAGCCTTGGAAGAACGCTGCCCAGTTCCGTAACCACAAATACCTCCGGGCTGCCACCACCGAAGCCATGCTCTTAGCCAGCCCCCCAATCAGGTCATAATGAATAACCGCCAAATAGGCGGATCCGGACTCCAGGCAAGCCACCTCATCCACTTGCTCACCCGCCTGATCCACCTGCAGTCGCTGAGACCATCGCAGACACGCTCTCGCCACCCAAGCCCCCGCGATCGAGGCCTGCATGGACAGAGCATTGATGTCAAATACCTGCTTCAGCAAAATATCTAATTTCCTATCCTGTCCATCCTTAAGTGCAGCCGACCCCTCCCCCGGGATCATCGTCTTCTTGGTAACCGCCGACACCGCCGTGTCGACCTTTGGGGAACGGAACAGGTCCCTGTCCGTGTCAGACAATGGATAAAGTCTAGCTAAAGCCCTACATCCCTTAAGGGCTGCCTCCAGCAAATCCCACTCTTCCTGAATCATGTTCCTGAACACCCTATGAATAGGAAAGACCCGCTGCGTCATCCGTACAGCCTGTAACAACGGATCCTCTAAGGTCTCATCCGATGCTGGACCCGCAGCCGGCATATTAAATGCTTTGAGGGTTTCGGCAATCAGCGCTGGCAACTCCTCCTGCCGAAACACCCTGACCACTCTGGCCTGCTGCTCCGCATCCGGCAACTCGCCCTCTTCTAACTCCTCCACCGAATCATCCTCAAAATCCCTGGCTGCTGTCTCCAAAACCTCCGAGGGCGTATCCGCTAACGCCTCTACCCCCGCAGTCCTACTTCTCTTAGCAGGGGTACCGGCTGCCTCCGGCCCCAGCGGGCCCGCCAGGCATTTCTCCCCCCGCCCCCTGGCCATGAACGTGGGCATACCAGGCTGCAGGAGAGCAAATGCCTGGTACATCAGCAAAAAGAAGTCCGGAGGGACAACGGGCGGACCCACTGCTGGGCCTTGTCCCGGTTGAATAGACGGTCCCGCCACCGTAGAAGGCCTGGCCACGGGTTCCGAGGGGGCCAGGGACAGAGGAAGCTCATCTTCCTGACTCTGGGACAGTACCCCCTGCCCCCACTCCAATGCTTGCTCCATCACCGCTGCCTCTTGCGTGCAGCCAGTACAAACCCCGGACTCTAGGAGCGCGCCTTGCCTCAAACCACACACTAGGCACCGAGGCCTAGCAGGCATGCTCTTTTTGAGCGCAGAAACCACGAAAATAGACCACGAGGAGCCTCAAGACTTCCCCCCGGGTGGCAACACTTCTCAAGGATATACCTTTTTTTTTTTGGGGGGGTGTTCCAGAGACCTCAGGACCCCAAAACCCACTCCAGAAGAATCAACTGTCTATCTCCCCTGGTCCTTGAGCCTGCAACGAAACAGCTTCCATAGAACTCAAAATGGCCGCTCCTGCGCTTCCCGCGCGAACGCCACGTGGCCATGCTCAACGAACACAATCGCCCTACAAAATGGCACGATCCATGCTCTTCGGCCTCCCTGCACGTGGCAGGGCCCCCCCCCTGCAACAAAAGAAACGCTTACCGCGGGGCTTCTCTGCTGTCCAGAGGAGGGGGGGGCCTCAATCCACCACCGGAGCTCAGCCGAAAACGGCTGCTTCAGCTCCGGGCGGAGAGGCGCACTGCTGCAGGCCGCTGAGACCCTTCTCTGCGCGTCCACCCGCTGCTGGCTGCGCCTGCCACCTGCTCCTCACCCTTTCAAGCGGGTTCGGGAGCAGGGAGACTTTTCCTGCCGGTTCTTCAGGTTTTCTTCCCGTGCGTGGCGGGGGGAGGAGAGGGGGAAGGGGGGAGGAGAGGGGGAAGGGGGGAGGAGAGCAGGAAAGAGAGAAGCAGAAGAGGCCAGCTAACCTGTGCAGCACTGCTCTAACGCGATCTGTGCTCTAAGCAATTAAATCAATTAAAATCAATCAATTAAAATCAATTAAAACACTCTGCTTATTTGTCACTAGCCTGAGCCCAGACCCTAGGCTCAGCACCTTCTCCAGCTGCTATGGAGACTGAAGACTGGCGGGGAGAGGCGGTCCTTGCCTACTTATACCAGTCTTGTCAAAACAATGACGTCTTTCAGTCTCCATAGCTGCTGGAAGAGATACACAACTCTCAGGTTCCGGGACTGGACTAGAGGGACGATAAAGGAAGATAGCTGTTAAGTGCTATCAAGTCAGTGTCGACTTACGGCGATCCTCTGGATAGTTTCCTAAATTGTGTTTGGTCTTCAGTCAGGCAGCTCATTGCTGACAGACTGGCACCCATAGCTGCTGTTATTCTATCGATCCACCTCATTACTGACCTTCCTCTCTTGCGTTGACCTTCTACCACCAAGCATGATGTCTTCCTCTAAAGATGCTTTCTTTGCATGATGTGTCCAAACTATGAAAGTCGAAGTCTTGTCATCTAAGGGGCATGTTTACTAAGCATTTTTTCCATAGACACAAAATGGGAGAAGGCCTTTAGTAAACAGGGCCCTAAGCCTCTAAGGAAAGCCTAGGTTTGATCTCCTCTAGTACTGACTAGTTTGTTGTTCGGGCAGTCTATGGTATACACAGCATTCGTCACCAGCACCATAATTCAGAGGCATAGATTTTCTTCCTGTCTATCTTTTTCATCTTTGGACACACCATACTTGGAAAAGAGGAAGGTCAGCAATGAGGTGGATGAAGTATGGTGTGTCCAAAGATGAAAAAGATAGATGGATTGATATAACAGCAGCAGCTTTGGTTGCCACTTTGTCAACAATGAGCTGCCTAACTGAAGATCGAATACTGTTTAAGACAACTATCCAGAGGGTCACAACAAGTCGACACAACTCAACGGCACTTAACAATAACTTCTCGAGCACCATGAAAAGCTGCTTCTTCTCATTAAGAAGAATAATGCGGTAAAGCTGTTTCTCAATATCCAGGCTCTCAAAATCTTGATTCATTCCTTTGTAATAGAAACATAGAAACATGATGACAGAAAAAGACCACAAGGCCCATCTAGTCTGTCCTTCCATAACAACAACTACAACAGTCCACTTTCTACCTTTAGAGATCCTCTGTGTTGGTCCCATGCTTTTTTGAATTCAGTTACTGTCCTCATCTCTACCACCTCCACTGGGAGACTATTCCACGGATCCACTACTCTTTCCGTAAAGAAATATTTCCGCATATCACTCCTGAATCTATCTCCCTTCACCCTCATCCCATGTCCCCTCGTAGCAGAACTTGCTTTCAATTGAAAGAGGCTCTCTCCCTGAACATTAATGCCACGGAGGTATTTAAACATCTCAATCATATCACCTCTATCCCGCCTTTCCTCTAAGGTGTACATATTAAGATCCTTAAGTCTGTCCTCATATGCTTTATAATGAAGCCCATTAATCATTTTAGTAGCAACCCTCTGCACCGACTCCATCCTGTTCACATCCTTTTGAAGGTGCGGTCTCCAGAATTGCACACCATACTCCAAATGAGGTCGCACCAAAGACTTATACAGAGGTATTATCACCTCCTTTTTTCTGCTAGCCATTCCTCTCCGTATGCACCCAAGCATCCTTCTAGCTTTTGCCGTCGCCTTTTCTACCTGTTTAGCTACTTTAAGATCATCAGACACAACCACGCCTAGGTCCCGCTCTTCTTTAGTGGACAAAAGTACTTCACCTCCTATACTGTATTGCTCCCTTGGATTGCTGCAGCCCAAATGCATGACCTTACATTTTTAACATTAAATCCCAGCTGCCAAATTCTAGACCATTCTTCAAGCTTAGCTAGATCCCTCCTCATGTTATCTACACCTTCCTGGGTGTCTACTCTATTACAGATTTTGGTATCATCCGCAAAGAGGCAAACCTTACCCGACAGCCCTTCCGCTATATCACTAACAAAGATGTTAAAAAGAATCGGACCAAGGACAGATCCCTGGGGCACACCACTGGTAACATCCTTCTCCTCAGAGTGAGCTCCATTTACTTGTACTCTTTGTCGCCTCCCACCCAACCAATTTCTAACCCAAGCAGTAACTTTAGGGTCCATCCCTAGGGTGCTCATTTTGTTTATAAGTCGCCTGTGAGGAACAGTGTCAAAGGCTTTACTGAAATCTAAATACACCACATCTAGAGCTCTCCCTCGGTCCAACTCCCTGGTCACCCAGTCAAAGAAATCGATCAGATTTGTCTGACAAGACCTGCCTCTGGTGAATCCATGCTGCCTCGGATCCTGTAATCCGCCGGACTCCAGAAACCTCACTATTTTCTCTTTCAGCAGCGTTTCCAATAATTTACTCACCACTGAAGTTAAACTAACCGGCCTGTAGTTTTCAACCACATCCTTACTTCCGCTTTTGTGTAAAGGCACCACATGAGCCTCTCTCCAGTCCTTTGGCACCACTCCCGACTCCAATGAGGCATTGAAAAGGTCAGTCAGTGGAGGTGCTAGAACGTCCCCAAGTTCCCTCAGTATTCTAGGGTGTATCCCATCCGGTCCCATCGCTTTATCTACTTTAAGTTGAGCTAGTTTCTCACGAACACAGTCTTCTGAAAATTGTTCAAGATGTCCCTCGCTTCTGTTCTTATTTGTGGGTGTTTTCTGAGGTCCTGCTCCTGGTTCTTCATCTGTGAACACAGAACAAAAATATTTGTTAAGCAATTCCGCTTTATCCTTATCAGCTTCTACATATTCCCCCCCTGCACCCTTGAGTCTGACAATACCACTTTTGCCCTTCCTCTTCTCACTAATATATCTGAAAAATGTCTTATCCCCCCATTTTATTGCATTGGCTATTTCCTCCTCCTTTTGAATCTTTGCCTTCTTGACTACTTTGCTAGCTTCTCTAAGTTTTTCCAAATACAGATGCCTGTCTTCCTCTCTCTGTGATCTCTTGTATTTCATGAAGGCCTCCCTCTTTTTCTTCACTTTTTCAGCTACTTCCTTCGAAAACCATAGCCGTCTCCTGTTCCTTTTGCCTTTATTTACCATTTTAACAAAAAGGTTGGTTGCCTTTAAAATACCCCCTTTCAGTTTTGCCCACTGTTTTTCTACATCCCCCAGCTGTTCCCATCCCACTAACGACTCCCTGAGGTATTGGCCCATCTTCGCAAAGTTAGTCTTCCTAAAGTCTAAGATCTTTACCTTGGAATGGATTCTAACAGCCCTAGTCCTAATACTGAACCACACCATCTGGTGGTCACTGGATGCAAAATGATCTCCCACTACAACATCAGAAACACTCTCACCATTGGTAAGCACCAAGTCCAGTATGGCCCCTTCACGTGTGGGGTCTGTTACCAATTGCCTGAATAGTTCTCCCTGTAGAGAATCCAGGATATCCTTACTTCTAGATGATACTGCAGCAGGAATGTGCCAATCAACATCTGGCATATTGAAATCTCCTAGCAGTAGCACTTCCCCTTTCCTAGCAATGCTGCGTATGTCTTCAATTAACTCTCTGTCCACCTCTTCCTCTTGTGAGGGAGGTCTGTATATCACACCAATGCAAATAGATTTCTCTTTCCCTCTTTCTAGTTTAACCCACAATGCCTCCTCTCTCCCTTTTAAGCTCTGTAATTCCAAAGCTTTAATAGTAGTTTTTACATATAGTGCCACTCCTCCTCCCCTTCTTCCTACCCTGTCCTTTCTGAATAAAGTATAGCCAGGTATAGTTACATCCCAGTCATGGTTTTCTGTGAACCATGTTTCTGTAACTGCCACTAAATCCAAGTCAGCCACTCCCACCAAAGCTTCAACTTCAGGGATCTTATTTCCCATGCTACGGGCATTAATACACACTGCTTTCCATGTGTTACCCCTGTTACCCATTTCCATAAAGGTATTTAATGTATCACCTACCTGGGGGCTTTCACTTACCTGGGGGCTTTCTTCACCCATCCCCAACGAATCTAGTTTAAAGCCCTCTTCAGTAGATTAGCCAGTCTACTACCAAAGATGTGTTGACCTTTCTTGGACAGATGGATGCCATCTCTGCTCTGCAACCCTTGGAACAGCATCCCATGGTCTAGGAAACCAAAACGCTCTCGAAGACACCATCCACGCAGCCATGCATTCATCTCCAGGATGCGAGCTTCTCTGCCTTGGCCTTTACCCTCAACAGGGAGGATTGAAGAGAACACCACCTGTGCACCTACCTGCTTCACCCTCTGTCCCAGAGCCATGAAGTCACTTTTGATACGTTCCGAGGTATACCTGGCAGTATCATTTGTTCCAACATGGATTAGCAACATTGGGTAATAGTCAGTGGGCTTGATGAGTCTCGGCAAACTCTCCGTAACATCTTGGATCTTGGCACCAGGCAGACAGCACACCTCTCTGGACATCAAGTCTGGTCGGCAGATGGACGCCTCAGTACCCCTCAGAAGAGAGTCTCCAACAACCACTACCTTTCGTTTCCTTCTGGTCACTGATTCTGCAACTATGGGGTACTTGAACTCTGGTTCTTCCCTTTCCAGGGATGCTTTCACCTCCTCTACTTCCAGGGCTGCATAATGGTTCTTCAATTCAAGGGCTGGAGAAGTTGGATTGGTGATTTTGCAGGCTCTGGTGACTGTTGTCCAACCATCGACATTCTGTTGGCACCCATCTTCTCCTGTGCTGGAGAGCCTGGTTGCTGCAAGAAGCATCTCATCAATGTACTTCTCACTGTCTTGAATGCTCCTCAGCCTCGCCACCTCCTCTCTGAGTTCCTCCACTTGTTTCCTCAGAGCTTCAGCATGCAGGCACCCTGCACATGGAACCGGTTCTTCAACTGGCATTAGGACCTCTGTCTGGACCGAGGCAGAAGCTGTAACGGGGTCAACAGCTTTAGCAATACGATTTTTCCCAGCCATTGTTCTGTTTGTGGAGCTTAGGTATCTGTTAAAGCAAAAGAGAGAGATCTACCAAGTACTAGCTGGTTTCGCAGCTGTCCTGTCAGAGAAAAAGCAGTTAAATCTCTTTAATTATATTCAATATGTGCTGGTCCAATTCACTGTGATTTGCTAAAGGGGGAGGTGCCCTATAAAGCAAGACTGTTCACTAGGGGTGGGTGGGAGCCGGGGTGGGTAGGGAGGGAACTAACACCTGATTAGGTGTTAGCAGTTTCTGAATCTGAGGAGGTTACAGAGTTCAGCAACCTACTGTGCTCCAGTAAAGTTCCCCTAAAACAGCAAAAATGTAAGTAACCTTGCTTTTAAAAAGTATACACAAAACCCTTTTAAGAGCTCCTAGTCAGAGAGCTAGCAATTTAATAAAAAAAAAACCAAACAAAGAAACCCTCAAATCCTTACTTACTGTTTGATGTGTGGAGCCCTGGTTAGGAAAGCCTCAAAAGAGCAGGGCACAGGAGCCTTTTATGCAGGCTTCAACTGCACTCAGGAAACAGGCCCACTAACACCTGATTACGTGTTTTTCAGTTTCTGAATCTGAACAAACGTGACTATTGTAATTCTCTATCAGGCATCTCCCAACTTCAACTTAAGCAACTACAAACAATACAGAACGCTGCCATCAAACTCATATATAATGCCAAACACTTACCATAGTAACATAGTAAATGACGGCAGATAAAGAGTAGTTACTCACCTGTAACAGGTGTTCTCCGGGAGCAGCAGGAATCAGTCCTCACATATGGGTGTCATCGGCGCCGATGAAGCCCCAGCGGAGCATTTCCCCAGCTTTCCATGAAAGCCTTTGGGAATGCTGGCACGCATGTGCGGTTCCCTTCCCGCCTAAAGGTGCCATCTTTACCTCAGTCAAATGACATAGCTAAGAGCAGCACACAAAAATGTAAAAACACAAACTATGTACAACTGCAACTCCAAGGGGAGGAGGGAGGGTTGTGAGGACTGATTCCTGCTGCTCCTGGAGAACACCTGTTACAGGTGAATAACTACTCTTTCTCCAGGACCAAGCAGGAAGTCAGTCCTCACATATGGGTGACTCCCTAGCTCTGGGCTACCGAGTAACCCAGGCTGAACAAGAGAACTCCCTCTAGTCCCAGCAGCAAAGAAAGGCTTTTCAAGGACACAACCTCCACCGGTAGCCCAACAGAGAGCAGGAGTTGCCTAAACCTCAAAGAGATTCCGGAGTACTGCTTGGCCAAAAGCACTGTCCCTACAGGACTCCCTTTCCAGACAGTAATGGGCTGCAAAGGTCTGGCTTGAAGATCAAGTTGCAGCCTTGCAGATGTCTACCAAGGGCACAGAGCGGAGATGAGCCACTGAGGCAGCCATTACCCTGACACGATGGGCCGTGACGCTACCCTGCAAAGGAAGGTCAGCCGCCTTGTAAGCCCAGGTGATACAGTCAGCCACCCAGATATACAAGGTACGCTTGGACACAGCTAACCCCAACTTATTGGGGTCAAAGGATACGAAGAGCTGATTAGCCCTTCTATGCCCCTGCGTACGGTCAAGGTAGAAGGATAAGGCCCTCGTCCAGGGTATGCAGGACTGCTTCAGCCTGGCTTGCATGAGGCCGAGGGAAGAATGTTGGAAGAACCACTTCCTGATTGAGGTGGAAAGAGGAGACAACCTTAGGGAGGAACTTGGGATAAGTCCTGAGGACTACCCTGTTCCTATAAATCCTGGTGTAAGGGCTATCACAGACCAGGGCCTGAAGCTCACTCACTCGACTAGCTGAGGTAAGGGCTATCAGGAAAAGTGTCTTCCAGGAGAGGAAGCGCAGTGGAGAAGTAGCCATTGGCTCAAAGGGTGGGCGAGTCAGTTGCTGCAAGACTACATTCAGCTCCCACTCAGGAGCAGGAGGACGGATGGGGGGCTTGAGCAAAAGCAAGCCCCTGAGAAAGCGGGACATCAAGGGGTGACCTGACAAAGAATGTCCCTCCACCAGTGAGTGGTGAGCTGCTAAAGCTGAGAGGTGGACCCGAACAGAATTGGACTTAAGTCCCTGATTTGATAAGTGCAGTAAGTACTGAAGCACTACTGGCACAGTACAGGTGAAAGGATCCTCTGTACGTAGCTGACACCACACAGAAAACCTCTTCCATTTGAGAGCATAGGCTTTCCTAGTGGACTGTTTTCTAGAGGCTAGGACAACCTCCTCAACTTCCTGAGGCAGGCCCCAGGGAGCCAAGACTACCCTTGCAGCCTTCAGGCCATCAAATTGAGAGTCTTGAGATTGGGGTGTAGTAAGGAACCCTGCTCCTGAGAGAGAAGGTCGGGTTGCAACCCCAGAGGCAGTGGGGGATCCACCGCCAGTTGAAGCAGAAGAGGAAACCAAGGTTGTCTCGGCCATTTGGGAAGCTACCAGCAGGACCAAGGCCTTGTCCCGAAGAATCTTGAACAGAGTTCGGGCCACCAAGGGCGTGGGAGGAAACGCATACAGGAGGCCCTGAGACCAGGACATCAGAAAAGCATCTGGTGTGATCCTCAAAGGATGTGGTTGCCTGGAGCAGAACTTGGGTAGCTGCTTGTTTAGTGGACTGGCAAAGAGATCTATCCAAGGGAGACCCCACTTCAGGAAGATCTTTTGAACCACCAAGGGATGCAGCTGCCACTCGTGTGGCTGCAGAATCCTGCTCGACCGGTCGGCCAGGCAGTTCTCCTGGCCTGGGAGGTACACCGCCTTGAGAAGCATGTGGTGCTTCAGGGCAAAGGAACAAAGGTCCTGAGTCTCTCGACAAAGGATCTGGGACCCAGTGCCGCCCTGCTTGTTCACATAAAACATGGCCACCTGGTTGTCTGTTTGAATCAAGACTGAGCGGTGAGCCAGGGCTGGAGAAAAAACTCTGAGAGCCAAGTGGATAGCTCGAAATTCCAGCAGATTAATCTGTTGGGCTGCCTCCCAGGGAGACCAGAGGCCTTGGGTGCACTTGTCCAGACAATGAGCACCCCAGCCCTTCAGAGGCGTCGGTGGTGAGGACCACTGAGTATTCTGGCATTTGGAAGGGCATGCCTTTGAGTAGATTGGGTGGATGTAGCCACCAGCTGAGGGAGGCCAAAAGGGTTTTGGACACCTTTATCTTGTCTCGTAAGTGGCCTGTGGCTTGAGACTACTGAGTCCGAAGGCACCACTTTGCAGGCCTCATATGGAGCCTGGCATTGGGAGCAATGTTCTCTCTAATTTTCTGTAGGCTGTGTGCGCATAAAATATCAGCTGTGTGCAGCTTTTGAAGGACGGTTAAATTTTTGTGCGCCGCATAACAACACTCAGAGTTATATACTTTAAAATTTGACTACATGTCAGAATACAGTATGTACACCACATTGATTTTAATCAAATTAAATGAAAATAGACTATTACTAAATGAAGTGGGAAATTTCTAGTAATTACAATCATAACTTTTAAATTTTAAGACGTCTGTGTTGTTTTCCATCAGAATCGGAGCTGTAATTTTTGTGCGCTCTGTTGTAAAGTATGTGCGCTCGCTCAGCAAGGTGTGTGCGCGCACACACGCGCACAGGTTAGAGGGAACAGTGATTGGGAGTCACATGTACTGTCGAAGCCATGTGACCCAGAAGCCTGAGGCAGAGTCTGGCAGAGACCAGGGACTTGTTCAGAAACTGCTTTGCCACGTCCATCAGCCTTTGAGCCCTGTCTTCTGGCAAGAATGCCTTTGCCAGTTGAGAAAGCACAGTTACTTACCTGTAACAGTTGATCTCCGGAACAGCAGGAATTAGTCTTCACAAGTGGGAGACGTCGCCGACGGAGCCCGCACGGGAATGCTCCCCAGCATCCAATCAGAAAGCCTTTGGGAGCATCCCCCGCACCTGCGCGGTGGCTTTCCGCCCTTCCTACTGCCTCTCCCCAGTTGAGTTTCATAGCTGAGCCGGAAGGAGAGGAGAGGAAGGAATAGAGAAAAAAGAGATACAACTCCTAGGGGAGGTGGGCGGGTTGTGAAGACTAATTCCTGCTGTTCCGGAGATCACCTGTTACAGGTAAGTAACTGTGCTATCTCCAGGAACAAGCAGGAAAGCGTAGTTACTCACCTGTAACAGGTGTTCTCCAGGAGCAGCAGGAATCAGTCCTCACTTATGGGTGACGTCGGCGCCGACGGAGCCCTCGCGGAGCAATTTTCCCCAGCTTTCAAAGAAAGCCTTTGGGAATTGCAGCGCGCATGCGCGGTCGTCTTCCCGCCCGAAGGTGCCATCTTAGCCAGTCAGATGACATAGCTAAAAAAGACAGCATAAAAATTTGCAAAAGAACATAAGCAGACGATTGCAACTCCAAGGGGAGGAGGGAGGGTAGTGAGGACTGATTCCTGCTGCTCCTGGAGAACACCTGTTACAGGTGAGTAACTACGCTTTCTCCAGGACCAAGCAGGAAGTCAGTCCTCACTTATGGGACTCCCAAGCTCAAGGCTACCGGAGACCCTAAGCACAAAAATGAGCTCCCTCTAGCTCAGCAGCACAGAAGGATAGAATCTTCGCTGAATTATCACCCACCGGTAGCCCACATCCGGGATGGAGGGTAGGAGTTGCTCAGACCTCAAAGAGATTACGGAGGACTGCCTGTCCGAAAGCACTGTCCCTACGGGACTCCCTCTCGAGACAGTAATGGACCGCAAAAGTCTGGCTCGAAGACCAAGTAGCGGCCCGGCAGATGTCTGCCAGCGGAACAGAGCGGAGGTAAGCCACTGACGTGGCCTTTGCCCGAACACAATGAGCCGTGACTCGACTTTCTAAGGAGAGTCCGGCTGCCCCATAAGCCCAAGAGATACAGTCCGCAACCCAGATGGACAGAGTACGCTTGGAGACCGGGAGCCCCAATTTATTGGGGTCAAAAGACACAAAAAGCTGAGCAGCTTTACGGTGCTCCCGCGTACGGTCAAGGTAGAAGTTCAATGCCCTTCTACAGTCCAGGGTATGGAGGACCGTTTCAGCTCGGCTGGAGTGTGGTCTGGGAAAGAAGGTTGGAAGTACCACCTCCTGATTGATGTGAAAAGGGGAGACCACTTTAGGCAGAAATTTCGGGTGAGTCCGAAGGACTACCCTATTCTTGTAGAACCTAGTGTAAGGGGGATCAGACACGAGGGCCTGCAATTCACTTACTCGCCTAGCGGAAGTGAGGGCTATCAAGAACAGCGTTTTCCAGGACAGAAAACGGAGAGAGAACAGGTAGCCATAGGTTCAAAAGGCGGACAGGTGATCCGCTGTAAAACCACATTCAGGTCCCAGTCAGGTGCTGGCGGGCGCAGAGGTGGTTTAAGTAGAAGGAGACCTCGGAGAAGAAACCTCGCTACGAGAGGGTCGTTGGAGAGAGGTCTGCCGTCCACCGGCACATGATGTGCTGAAAGAGCACTGAGGTGAACTTTGACGGAGTTGGACTTAAGTCCCAGATTAGAGAGGTGTAGCAAGTACTGCAAGATCACCGACACCGGGCAGGAGAAGGGATCCTGAGACTGTTCGGTACACCAGACTGCAAAGCGACGCCATTTAAGGGCGTAGCATTTGCGGGTAGAAGGCCGTCGCGAAGCCAAGACGACCTCCTCCACCTCCGCCGGCAAGAGAAGAGGAGCAAGGACTACCCTTTCAGCAGCCAGGCCATGAGGTTGAGAGACCGGAGGTTGGGGTGCAGTAGGGACCCCTGATCCTGGGTGAGGAGATCCGGTTGTACCCCCAGAGGGATTGGATCCTCCACCGCCAGTTGCAGCAGGAGCGGAAACCACGGCTGCCTGGGCCAGCGAGGGGCCACCAGGATCATGAAGGCTTTGTCTCGGAGAACCTTGAAAAGAGTCCGAGAGACTAACGGGATGGGAGGGAAAGCGTACAGAAGGCTCCCCGACCATGAGATCAGAAAGGCGTCCGCCGCAACCCGAAGGGGGTGTGGCTGACGAGAGCAGAAGCGAGGAAGCTGCCGGTTGTGAGGACTGGCAAAGAGATCCACCGTGGGGAGGCCCCACCTGAGGAAGAGCTTCTGAACGATCAAGGGATCCAGACGCCACTCGTGCGGCTGGAGGACCCTGCTGAGTTTGTCCGCCAGGCAATTTTCTTGGCCCGGGAGATAAACTGCCTTGAGGAGAATGCCGTGACTGACGGCCCAAGAGCAGAGCTTCTGTGCCTCCCGGCAGAGGAGGAAGGAGCCCGTGCCCCCCTGCTTGTTCACGTAGAACATGGCAACTTGATTGTCCGTCTGGACAAGGACGGACTGTTGGGAGGTCAGGTGGGAGAAGGCCCTGAGAGCTAGGCGGATCGCCCTGAGCTCCAGGAAGTTGATCTGCTGAGCAGACTCCCACTTGGTCCAGAGGCCCTGAGTACGAGCCTCTTGGCAATGTGCTCCCCAGCCCAGGAGAGATGCATCGGTGGTCAGCACCCGGGTCGGCTGAGGTGACTGGAAAGGCATTCCCAATATCAGGTTCGGCTGCCGGAGCCACCACCGGATAGACGAGACCAGCGGCTCGGAGACGCGCACAAGGTCTGCTAGGCCGCCTGTGGCTTGCCGCCACTGCCGGCGGAGACACCATTGAGCAGACCGCATATTCAGGCGGGCATTGGGGGTCACATGGACGGTGGAAGCCATATGGCCGAGCAGTCTCAGGAAGCGCCTGGCGGAGACCAGGGGCTGGCTGCGAAAGCGGTCGGCTAGGTCCATGAGCCGCTGAGCCCTGTCGAGCGGTAGGTACGCTCGCGCCTGAGGAGTGTGCAGCCTTGCGCCGATGAACTCGAGATCCTGTGAGGGGAGCAAAGTGGACTTTGCGAAGTTTATGACAAAGCCCAAGTGCTGCAGCAGAGTCACCGTGCGGCACGTGGCGTTGGTGACCTCCTGAGCGGACGCTGCTCTGATGAGCCAGTCGTCGAGGTACGGAAAGACATAGAGGCCGTGAAGCCGGAGATGGGCCGCCACGACCGCGAGACATTTTGTGAAGACTCGCGGTGCGGAGGACAGGCCAAAGGGCAGTACCCTGTACTGGTAATGATTTCCTGCCACCACAAACCTTAGGTATTGGCGGTGGCTTGGGTGGATGAGGATGTGCGTGTAGGCATCCTTTAGATCCAAGGAGCATAGCCAATCTCCCTGCTGGAGGTAGGGCAGAAGGATTCCAAGGGTAAGCATTTTGAACTTCTCCCGCACAAGGAACCTGTTGAGGTTGCGCAAGTCCAGGATGGGTCTGAGGCCTCCTGTTCTCTTTGGTATCAGAAAATACCTTGAATAGAAGCCTTGACCTCTCAGGTGGTGTGGCACCGGTTCCACCGCCTGTTCCTGCAGAAGACCTGCTAACTCCTGAAGGAGCAACTCCCTGTGCAGAGGGGGGCGCGGAGGCTCTCCCGGAAAATAGGAGGGAGGGACCTGATGGAAGTGGAGAAGGTAGCCCTCTCGCACGACCTGAAGCACCCAGGCATCTGCGGTGATGCTGGACCACCTGTGGGCGAAGTGAACCAGCCGGCCTCCGGTGCCGGGGGGAACCAGCGGGGGGGGAGAGGCTATGCTGAGCGAGTCAAAAACCCCCACCCTGCTGAGCAGGGGCTGGTGGTGCAGGCTTGGGGGCTTGCTGCCTACGGGACCCGTTACCCCGTCCCTTGGCCTGCTGGCCCTGTTGGGGAGCTGCAGGGGCCTGATAATGGGGGTATGGTTTGTAGGCAGCTGCCTTCCTCGGGTAAAAGGACTTTTTTCCCGAGCCCTTCTTTTTCTGGGAAGGGGCGGAGGTCTTCCTAGAAAGCCTGGTCCTGGTGAGAGTCTCAGTCTCAATTTGTGCAGCCTTTTCCGCCATGGGCTTGCCAAAGAGGTTTTCGCCTCGGCAGGGGACATCGACCAACTTGTCCTGTACCCAGGGCTCAAGGTCGGACGACTGAAGCCAAGCCTGTCGGCGGGCACCGATGCCGGCTGCGGCTACTCGAGCCGAGGCTTCAAAGCCATCATAGGCTGCTCGGGACATGAACTTTGAGCATTCCCGAATACCCGTGGACAAGGCTAGGAACCTCCGCAAGGGCTCCTCGGAGAGACCAGCGGAGAATCCGGCTAGCTCTTTAGCCAGATCCCTGAGATACATGCCCATGTATAGCTGGTAAGTCTGGACACGACAGGCGAGCATAGAGCCCTGGAAGCACTTCTTGCCAAGGCCATCCAGGTTACGGGCCTCCCTTCCAGGAGGCACCGAGGAGTGCATCTTCTGGCTCTTAAGACGATGCATGGCCGATTCCACTACCATGGAATGGTGTGGCAGCTGTGCCTTTTGAAAGCCAGGGCTCTTGCGGACTCGATAGATAGAATCGACCCGCTTGCTCAGGACCGGCGAGGAGGCCGGACTCTCCCACATGCGGAAGAGTAGTCGTTCCAGCATAGGAGGAACCGGCACAGTAAAGTGTTCCCTCGCGGGAGAGTCATACTGGAGGGCGTCGAGCTCTTCGGCTCGAGGCTCCTCCTCGGGATCCGCAGGGAAGGCCAAAGCCTTGGCCATATCCCTAACGAAGTCCGAGAACCGGGCATCCTCCGGGGGGGACTGCTTCCGAGGCTCGGACTCCGGAGAGTCCGATGGGACACACCGAGTCCGGAAAGAATCAGGTGACTCTTCCTCCTCAGACTCCCAGACCGACTCCGACGAGGACTCGGTGGGGTCGGCCCGGGCAGGGTGCGGCGCCAGCCGCCCCGACGCCGAGGGAGTCGGCGTCGGCGACCTCGGTCCCGAACGGGAGGCCGAGGGCGACCTCGACCGAGGATCGACTCGAGTTCTCATCGACTCGAGGATCGGCTCGGTCTCCGGGGTCGACTTGGACGTCGACGTCCCGGCGGTCGGGGCAGTGACGCCAGCGAAGCCAGCGAGCAGTGCCCGCTGCTGGTCCATGAAGGCAGACAGTCTGCTCTCCAAGGCCGTCAACCTGAGTCCGAGCTCAGGTGACCCAGCAGCCCCCGACTCGGGCCCCGACGGCGTCGGGCCCGACGTCGGCTGTCGCGGAGGCGAGTCCAGAAGGACTACAGGACTTACCCGGGCAGGCATCTCCGACTCCAGGCGAGGTCGCTTCGGGAGGTGTTCCTTCTCCAAGGACCCGGGGCGGCTGTCGGGGCTATGCGACCTGGCCCTCGCGGAGCCAGGAGCGTCCACCGACGCCGCCCTCGCGGGTTTTTCCTTCCGACGATGGTCCCCGGAGGGAGAACCCCGGTCGGAGGAGCTCCGGCGACGGTCCGAGCTGGAGCCTTTCGACACGGAGGCCTCCGACGAGGTCCGGGTACGGCTGGGGTCAGCGAAGATTCTCTCGCGCTGATGCCGCCGACTTCTCAACGCCTTCGAGGACAGTTTGCTGCAGGGCCCACAGATCAGTTCCTCATGATCCGGGCCCAGGCAGCGGAGGCAAAAGTCGTGTGTGTCGGTTAGTGACATATTTCGGTCACACCGACCACACCGCTTAAAGCCACTGGCAGCCATCGGGGGAAAAAGGGCCCCTGCGAGGTCAAAGGACCGGGCTGCCAGGGAAAATGAAAACGAAAGCTGACTAAGTCAGAAAAACCGAAAAAACGGAAGAGGACTCGAGACCGGCGTCGCGAGTCCGGGCAGGAAAACGATCGGCGTCGAACCGAAAGAAAAAAGTATAAAATAAAGAGGAAAATCAACTTTTTCGCGGGGACAAGACGGGGACGTCTGTAGGGCTCCGCGGAAAAAAGAAGACTGGCTAAGATGGCACCTTCGGGCGGGAAGACGACCGCGCATGCGCGCTGCAATTCCCAAAGGCTTTCTTTGAAAGCTGGGGAAAATTGCTCCGCGAGGGCTCCGTCGGCGCCGACGTCACCCATAAGTGAGGACTGACTTCCTGCTTGGTCCTGGAGAATGAGTCTTCACACGTGGGGACTCCCTAGCTAAGGATGCCCGGGGAGATCCCATAAGCGCAGCCCAGGACGGGATGGCATTTGCCCAACCTGAATCCCCGGCATCCCTTGAGGGATGGAGGGCAGGAGTTGAATAGAGGAACAGCGAATCTAAAGACTACGGAGGAAAGTCTTTAGAGTGCAGAACAGGTATCATTAAAATACAGCAAAAAAAAAAAAAAACCCAGGCTACGGGAGTAGTCAGAGGGGTGCATGAAGAGAATCATTAAGCATTTAATGAGTAAATGACCTAGTACCATATAAAGCTTACCGGCCATTAAGTTTTAATGAATTAATGGTTTAGAACCCTGTATAGCTTACCCACCGGGTTGTCGGAAGTAGTCCTGTGATGAAGGCACTGTAGACGCAGTAGCGAGGTCATCAAGGAAACTTCACCGCAGCGAGGAGGAAGTTCCAAATCCGGAAGGCCATGAGATCCAGGCATCAGCTGGGTCAGGAGAAGGACGGCAGGTCTTCCAGGGGGCTTACGGCAAGCTGAGCACTCCCTTAGGAGTACAGTCCATAACTCAGAGGACTAACAGTGGAAGACAGGCCGAACTAGAGAGCCTATCCCGGAGAAGAGTAGAGGTGTACCCCGGAGCAGAAGGGGTACACAGTCTGCCCGAGCGAGAGATAGGGAGACAAGGGTCCGGACCTCCGGGAGAAGGACCTAACTGAAAAAAGGAGCTGTTGACTTCACAGCAGTAGGGTACCACCAGTCCGCGGGCCGATCGGGGAATAGGCAGGCGGACTGGCCGGACCCCCGGGGGGGGGGGGGTGAGTACCGGCCATAGGGGGAAAAAAAAGGCGGTAGGACACAGGTACTGTGGGCATCCCCCAATAGGCGCCTGTCAAGCAGGTGATATCTAGTATATCTAAGCCGGTGGACATGGGGACGCTCCCTCCGGTACTAACGCAGGTACGCCGGGGGGCCTACTTCCATGAGCAGCACCCAGGTAAGGCGGATCTGCCATCGATCCCCAGAACGTCCACCTGGAGAGGTGGCCTCAAGTTCAGTCAGAGGAGGGATCTTTTCCGGAGGGCAAGGGCAGATCGGCGAGCTAAGAGCGCGGTAGCGTGGGGGACGGAGGATAGCATCAGTCCGGTAGAACGCCGCAGGGGTTGGAGGCCCTATATGTGTCCCCAGGACCTGCACGCAGAACTTGTCCCCCGCACAATCGGGTACATGAGGGTATAGTCCCTGGTGAGTATTGGGGGACTATAGCGGCTGGAAGGGGAATTCCGGTACAGAAGCAATCAGCAAGAGAATACTGGCTGAGAGGGGTTCGGGGACGTACCGAAGAGTAAGTAGGGTGACCGTGGGCCATGGCTATCACGGCGTAAGGTGGTCTCCCTTTCCCACGGAGGAGAATACCTGAACCCCTAGATAAGTCCCCGAACCATTTTCCAACTGAACGAGCCCCAGAGTAGAGCTCGATTCTAAACTTCTGGTAAGGAGGTTAAGTGCAGGCAACCGCCCACCTGAGCCTAAAATTGCTTAGTATGAGAGTCCTGGCGTGGGCCCGGGGACATCAACCCGGGGTGAAAGGTCCCTTGCTTTGGCGCGCCTGGAGGGTGGGCGGAGGGCTGACATTTCCTCTTCCTAGGGAAGGGGGGTCTGGAGAGGTGTTTACCATCGCCGGGGGGGGGGAGCCGGGCCCTAGGCTGGCTGCTAACTCTGGGAAGGTTAGCGAAGCACTGTGCGACCTGACGTAAGGCTTCGCTATTGAAGAGGTGATCTCCGTCGCAGGGAGAATTACCCAGGTTGTGCTGTGCCCGTCTACACAACTCGGACGCCTGCAACCATGCTGTACGGCGTGCTCTAATGGCAACAGCAGAGGCTCTGCTGACCGACCGGAAGGAGTCCAGCGAAGCACGAGAAAGGAACCCGGAGATATTCCTGCAGTGGTAAAGAAGCAGGAAATAAACAAAGGCCTTGGTTGCAGATACGAAGGTGGATAACCGAGATAACCTCTCGGTGACCTCCCGAAGCGACAGACTCATATAAAATATATATGAAATAATTCTGGCCGCCAGCATAAACGTTTGGAAGGCTTGATGTCCTAGAGTATCTAGCGTCTTCGAGGCGCGGCCTGGAGGGCGAGAAGCATGCTTCTCCTTGCTTCCGGCCTTCCTCAGCGCCGATTCCACCACAATGGACCGATGTGGAAGCTGGTGCTGCTGAAACCCCGGGGATGGAGGTACCCGGTACAGAGCCTGCATCGCAGTCGACGGCGCCGGAACCCTCAAAGGCGACCGCCAAGCCCCCAGCAGGAGATCCTGCAGGGAGGGATGCAGAGGAAGCATCACGGCTGCCTGTTCCGCAGGGCCTGGGCTCGGGTCCGGGATAGGGATGGCCAGCAAGTCCGCCATGTCAAGGAGGAAATCCTGAAAAGGCGGCTCTGCCGGAGCAGTTATGGCGGGAGAGGCCGCCAGGGCACTAAGAGGCCGCTCGGGCCGATGCCCGTGGGGCAGAGGAGGGGACCAACCGACCCGGATCGGGGCAGTCAACATGGCGTCGTCGGCTCCTGGAATTGATTCCAAGCTAGGCATCGAAGGGGTCGATGGCACTGACGGCGCCGCAGGAATCGGCCTCGGCCCCGAACCCGGGGGCGGCACTTCCCCCCATGACTGGAGCGAATCTGCGGCCGCCGGAGGGCAGGGGCCAGCGGTCTCTGCTCTGCGCTGCGGGAGGGGACAGGGGCCGATCCCGAGACGTGCCGTGGCCAGGCTTTCAAGGCTGGACAACGACTCCAGGCTGGGCATCGAGCCGAGCGAGGAGATCGACTCCTTCCTCGAGGACCCAGGCGGGAGCGACCGCGCCGGTGGTGGAGATCCCAGAGCGCGGATCGGAACCGCGCCGACCAGTGCCGCAAGCATCAAGGGCCCCTGAGGACGGTGCTAGGTGGAGAGGGGGTCATCTGACGCCGGCGCCGATGTCGATCGGCAGGCGCTGCCCGATGCCGGGCCCCCTCTCGAACCCGTCCTACCAGGAGGGAAAAACTGCCGGGGCATACGGCCCATCCCCGAGGGGAGCCAGGTCACCGGACGACGAGTCTCTGCGGGGGGGGGGGGGGAAGTGCAAGGCCCCTGCGGTGGGATCGAGGCGATCGAAGACCCCGAGGACCCTTTTCCAGGAAAGGGCGGGGCCCTCGACGGCCGCGTCGATGCCGGGGGGTCGCCCGTGTGCTGGTCGACACACCCCGAGGTCCCCGGGGAAGGTTGATGGTGGTTCCTTGAGCTCGACGCCCCTGCCGTCGCCGGAGGAGTGGTGCCGCTCAAAACCGGTACCACCCTTGCGCAGGGCTGGGGTACCAGCGACCCAGCTCGGGTCGAAGCGAGCGGCTCCGAGGGGAGTGAGGCCAGGAGATCATCCCCGGTGAGGGGTGGAACCATCGACGCCGGCGCGCTCGAAGCGGGTACCGCCTCTGCACATGGCCGGAACGCAGGGCAAGGCTGTGTCGAGCCGATCGGCCCCAGAGGTGCCGAGGGCAGCGGCTGGCGATCCCCGGTGGGGAGCGGGTTACTCGACGCCCACGGGTCGGCACCGCCCGAAGCGGATACTACCCCCGTAGGGACGCCATACCGGCGCAAGTCGGTCGGCCCCTGAGGCACCGAGGACCGCAGCCGCCAATCCCCAGTGAGGAGCGGAACGCTCGACACCGGCACCAACGTCGAGGGGTCGGTACCGCTCGTAGCGGGTACCACCCCCGCGCATGGCAGTGATGGAGGAACGCCCGGGCTGGACCGAGTCGATCGGCCCCGGAGGCGCCGAGGACAGCAGCCGACGATCCTCGGTGAGGAGCGGAACGCTCGACACCGACGCCGGGGTCTCAGTACCGCCTGAAGCGGGTACCACACCCGAGAATGGCTGGGATGTAGGGAGGTCAGACCTGGTCGAGTCAATCGGCCCCGAAGGCGCCGAGGACACCAGCTGACAATCCCTGGCGAAGAGTGGAACACTCGACGCCGATGCCGGGGAATCGGCACCGCTCGAAGCGGGTACCTCCCTCGGGCATGGCTCGGGAATGTTCTGTGAGGAGCGAACCTCAGGAACAACCCGAAACCCCGTAAATGCTTTGGAGCCCGAGGACTCCCGCCGGGGTATATTAGCCAAGGGGGACTTGAGGGGTTGGCTGGAGCTGTCGCCATGCCGCGCATGAGACTCGCCCCTCAAGACTCGGCTAGTCTTAACAGAGTGTTGTGTGGATACCTGATCCTGGAGAGAAGAACAACCCGACGACCGCGCGTTGGGCGCGAAGACGTCGTCGAGGGATATCCGAAAAAGGGAGGGTCTTCTCCCGACACTGTAGCCCGGGGGATCCGGGAAAGAAGGGTCAGGCCCCAAACAGGAGAGGCACCAGGCATTGGAGTCCAATTGGAAAATTAGGTCCCCGCAGTGAGGGCACTGCTGGGGAGAAGGCGGCTCCATGCTGTAAGCCCGGTAGGCCTCGGCGCCCAGAGGGGAGGGTCCCTCCAGGCGACCAAAAATAAATGAAATTTAAATGAAAATTAATTAAAAAGAAAGAAAGAAAGGGGCACGGAGGTGCCACCGTCGGCGGGAAAAAGCTGCGACTACAGAAACAAGAACAAAGGAAAAAAATTTCTGCGGTGGCAGGAGGGACGTCCTGCCTGCTCCGCGGAAAACGAAAAACTGGGGAGAGGCAGTAGGAAGGGCGGGAAGCCACAGGGCAGGCGCAGGGGATGCTCCCAAAGGCTTTCTGATTGGATGCTGGGGAGCATTCCCATGCGGGCTCCGTCGGCGATGTCTCCCATGTGTGAAGACTCATTCCTGCTTGTTCCTGGAGATTCCAACCTTGCCCCTATGAACCCCAAGTTCTGGGATGGGAGCAAAGTGGACTTTGCGAAGTTTATGACAAAGCCCACCTTTTGAAGCAGAGCAATGGTGTTGAGGGTGGCTTGTCTGGCCTCCAGGGACGTCTGACCCCTGATGAGCCAGTCGTCCAGATAGGGAAAGACAAAGATGCCTTGATTTTTTAGGTAGGCAGCAACCACTGCCAGGCACTTGGTAAAGACCCTGGGAGTGGAGGATAGGCCAAAAGGTAGTACTCTGTACTGATAATGGTTCCCTCCCACAATGAACCTGAGGTACTTTCTGTGGTCTGGATGAATGAGGGTGTGAGTGTACGCATCCTTTAGATCTAAGGAGCATAGCCAATCTCCCTGCTGGAGGTAGGGCAGAAGTGTTCCAAGAGTAAGCATCTTGAACTTTTCTTTCTCTAGGAACTTGTTGAGGTTTCTGAGGTCCAGAATGGGTCGAAGGCCACCGGTTCATTTGGGTATCAGGAAATACCTGGAGTAGAATCCGTGACCTTGCAAGTGGGGAGGCACAGGCTCCACCGCCCTGTCCACCAACAGACCATGAAGCTCTTTTAGAAGGAGATCTGTGTGCAGGGGAGGCCTTGGAGGCTCCCCTGGAAAATATGGTGGAGGCAGTTGGTGAAAATGGAGGGCATAGCCATTGTGGACTATGTCCAGCACCCAACTGTCCCCGGTGATAAGGGGCCACTGGTGGGCAAAGAGGGCGAGGCGACCTCCTGTGCAGGGTGGGGAGAGCAGTGGAGGAGAAGCTATGCTCAAGGAGTCAAAACCCCGCACCCTGCTGAGTTGGAGCAGGGGCCTGAGGCTTGGGGGTCCTCTGCCTACGGGGCCCATTACCCTGGCCCTTGGCTTGCTGACCCTGGAGGGCAGCTTGGGCAGCCTGATACTGAGGGTACTGTTTGTAGGCAGTGCCCTTCCTCGGGTAAAAGGACTTTTTACCCGAGCCCTTCTTCTTATGTGAAGGGGCAGAGGTCTTCCTCGACAGCCTTGTCCTGGTAAGGTGCTCAGTCTCGAGCTGAGCAGCCTTCTCGGTCACGGGTTTGCCAAAAAGGTTCTCACCTCGGCAGGGGACATCGACCAACTTGTCCTGAACCCATGGCTCGAGGTCCGATGACTGCAGCCATGCCTGGCGTCGAGCCGCAATGCCGGCAGCCGCTACTCGGGCCGAAGCCTCGAAGCCATCGTAGGCGGCGCGGGAAATGAACTTCGAGCATTCCCGAATCCACGAGGACAAGGTCTGAAATCTCTGCAAGGGTTCCCCGGAGAGACCAGCAGAGAAACCGGCCAGTTCTTTGACCAGGTCCCGCAAGTACATGCCCATGTACAGCTGGTAAGACTGGACACGGCAAGCAAGCATCGACCCCTGGAAGCACTTCCTACCGACGCCATCGAGGTTGCGGGCCTCCCTGCCGGGGGGCACCGCGGAGTGCATCTTCTGGCTCTTCAGACGATGCATGGCCGATTCCACAACCATGGAATGGTGTGGTAGCTGTGCTTTCTGGAAACCAGGGCTTTTGCGGAGTCGATAAATGGAATCGACTCGCTTACTTAGAACCGGCGCCGAGGCCGGGGCCTCCCACATTCGGAAGAGGAGCCGTTCCAGCATCGGAGGAACCGGGACAGTAAAGGCCTCCTTCGGAGGAGAGTCATACTGTAGAGCATCGAGCTCCTCGGCTCGAGGCTCTTCCTCGGGATCGGCAGGGATAGCCAAGGCAGCGGCCATATCCCGGACGAACTCCGAGAACCTAGTGTCCTCCGGAGGGGATCTACTCCGGGGATCAGACTGCGGTGAGTCCGACGGGACGCACCGAGTCTTAAAAGTATCGGGAGACTCCTCGTCCTCCGTCTCCCAGGCGGACTCGTCCGAGGAGGAGTCAGGGTCCGACCCCGCGGGGCCCCGAGGCACCCGCCCCGACACCGGGGGCACCGGCATCGACACCCTCGGTCCCGAACGGGAGGTCGAGGGAGACCTCGACCGAGGATGACTTCGAGCCTCGAGGGTCTCGAGTATCGGCTCGGTCTCCGGGGTTGTCTTCGAAGTCGACGTCCCGGTGGTCGGGGCAGATGCACCAGACAGGCTGGTCATCAGTGCCCGCTGCTGCTCCATGAAGGCAGACAGTCTGCACTCCAAGGCTGTCATCCTGAGACTCAGCTCGGGAGACGCAGCAGCCACCGACTCGGGCCCCGGTGGCGCCGGGCCCGATGTCGGCTCTCTGGGAGGAGAGTCCACGAGGACTACAGGGCCTACGTGTCCAGCAGACTCCGGCTCCACGCGAGGAACTTTGGCAGGCTTCTCTTGGTCCACGGGCCTGCGACAGTGGTCGGGGGTCTTAGACCTGGCCCTCGAGGGACCAGGGACCTCCTCCGACGCCACCCACCTGAGCCGCTTCTTCCTCTTACGTTCCCGGTCGGGGGACCCCCTGTCTGAGGAGCTTCGACGGCGCTCGGGATCGGAATCCCGAGATGTCGAGGCCTCAGACGAAGTCAGGGCCCGGCCGGAGGCAGAGTCCGAGAAAAACCTTTCCTTTTGATGCTGTCGACTCTTTAGTGCCTTGGAAGACATCTTCCCACATGGCCCACACGACTTTGGGTCGTGGTCAGGGCCGAGGCACCGAAGGCAGCAGTCGTGTGTGTCGGTGAGAGACATAATTTTCTTACACCGATCACACTTTTTGAAACCACTGGAAGCCATCGGGGAAAAAATAGCCCCAGCGAGGTCAAAAGACCGGCCTTCCAGTGAAAAGTGAAAAAAGGGCGCGAACGCCAGCCATGAAGAGTAAAAACCGAAAAATGAAGAAAACGGGCTCGATACCGGTGTACCGAACCTGGCGGGAGGGGAACCGGCGTCGAACCGGAGAAAAAATAGCGAAAATCGCCGAAGAAAAAAAATCACTTTTATCCGGGAGAACAGGACACACGTCCGATGGGCTTCTCGGAAAAAAAGAGACTGAGGTAAGATGGCACCTTTAGGCGGGAAGGGAACCGCGCATGCGTGCCAGCATTCCCAAAGGCTTTCATGGAAAGCTGGGGAAATGCTCCGCTGGGGCTTCATCGGCGCTGATGACACCCATATGTGAGGACTGACTTCCTGCTTGGTCCTGGAGAAAGACCAGTATGGTCCTTCTAGTCTGCCCAGCAAGGTGGCAGGAGTAGGTTCACCTGCCGCTCTGTGCAGGTCGCCCCTCCCCATGTCTCTGTTTATGGGTGAACTTACCGCTCTGTGTAGGGCACCCCTGTTTGTTGAGAAATTAGATAGTCTGGTTTATTTTGATTTTATCCTGTTGCTATAAAGGGATCCACTGTGTCTCTCCCATGCCATTTTATTTATTTTTATTTATTTTATTTATTTATTTAATGATATTTTTATACCGCCTTATCAAACAATCAAAGCGGTTTAACAAACAAGAAATATAAAAGCAGTGATAATATGAACATGTAGTAATGATAATTACATGTAAAGTAACATAGTGTGTTTTACAGAAAGATATAAAGCGCTATTTACATTGTGTACTATAATACAACGTGAGCTATAATACAGCTTACTAAATGATTGTTTTTCTCTTAAACATTGAATTAATTATTCAGTTAGACCATAATGCTCAATAAACAGGACAGTTTTTAGTTGCTTTCTGAAGTCTTTAAGGTTCTGAGCTGCTCTTAAATCATTTGGAAGAGAGTTCCAAATCTTTGGTGCCGCAAATGAGAATGCCCTTTCTGTTGTTTCTTTACGTGCTTTTCTAAAGTCAAGTGATGTGTTGACTCTATTGGTAGATCCTAATCTTCTAGGTCTTTTGCTGACGTCTGATTGAATGAGAGTAGCCAGACTGTTTGCAGAACAGTGATGTTTGATTTTGAAAATGTATATAGTGGTTTTATATTTTATACGATAAGCTATAGGTAGCCAATGTAGCTCCTTCATAATAGGAGTTATGTGTTCCTGGCTTGATAATCCGAAGATTATTCGAGCAGCAGTGTTTTGCGCGAGTTGCAAAGGTTTTAGTGACTGCTTATGAAGGCCAAGATATATAGGATTACAAAAATCAAATAATGGCGTGATTAAAGCTTGGCAGACGTTACGGAAGTGGGTTGTTTCGAGTAGTGGTCTTAATCTTCTAATAATCTTCATTCTGTAATATGCGCTCCTGATTGTCTTACTTATATGTGTTTTCAGATTCATTTCTCTGTCAAGGGTCACCCCAAGATATTTTACTTCAGATTTAATGGGAATAATAGAATCTTCTATCAAGATGTCAGGTGGAGGAGGGAAATCAGGGTTTCGAGATACAAATAAGCCCTCAGTTATCTATAAATAGATTTCCATGTTATTACATTTACACAAATCAGACATTATAATTAGACAATCAGTAAAACTATGATAGTCAGGGTTATTGAATGAAACAGGAGTAAAAATCATTATATCATCTGCATAGATGGTGTACTTAATGTCATTCTTTTGAAGGGATGTTGCAAATTGGTTGTATGTAGATATTGAATAAAAGGGAAGAGAGGGCAGAGCCCTGTGGAACTCCTTGTAAAACTCTTATGGGTTGAGATGCTTTGTCACCTATCTTTACTTGTATGTGTCTCTCTGTAAGATATGACTGAAATCATTTTAATGTGGTACCATAAAGTCCGATCTCCTCTAATCTGTTTAGTAATCTTTTGTGATCCACAGAGTCAAATGCCGCGGAGATGTCGATAAAGATCATTATGATGCCTTTCTTAGAGTCATCTATGGTACGGAGTATATTGTCGAAAGGTAAATCATTAGGGTTTCTACTCCGTGATTTGGCCGAAAACCATGTTGATTGTCGTCTAAAGGAGCGTAAATATCAATATGATCTTGAAGTTGAAGCAGAACAGTTTTTTCAATAATCTTAGCTAAAAATGGGATACTAGATATTGGCCGATATGCGGCTGGGTTGTTCTTGTCTAAAGTAGTTTTTTTGGGGATTGGTCTGACAGATGCAAGTTTTAATTGCCCTGGCAATAGACCTTGAGTAAGTGAAATGTGCACCATGTGTTGTATAATGTGAAGGAAGCTTGATTTAGTGGCTTTGATCCATGATACTGGACAAGGATCAGAGGGAGAAGTGCTTGTATTTATTGTTGAAATGATATGGGTTAGTTGATCTTTTGATGGAGGCTTGAATGAATCCCAAATCCTATTATGCGAGACTGAATTTTTGTTAATTATAATTTTTGATTCTCTTTTAGAATGAAATTTGTCTTTTAAATAATCCGCAAAACTCTGTGGCTCAATTATTACTTCACCTTCTGTTTTTTGTTCTTTTGTTAGTGTCTTCACAATTTCAAAAAGCTCTCTGGGCTTGTTGATGGCTGAATCAATTAAATTTGTGTGGTATTCTTTTTTTGTGTGTTTAATGTGTTCATCATATTGCTTTAGCGTTGTTAAATATAGTTGTTTTATGTCTGTTGTATTGTGTTTTCTCCATTTATGCTCTATCCGTCTGAGTGCTCTTTTCATTTGATGTAGTGCTATTGAATACCAAGGCTTGTGATGAAGTTTATTATTCCGTGTTTTTTTTGGTCTCGTGTCCGTTGCTCTGGCTGCGTTAGAAATAATGTGATTCCAATTGGTTATTTGAGTTTCAAGCTCATCTGAATCAGTGGACAAGTGAGGTACTGCTTCTTGGATAAATACATCTCTGTCAAATTTCCTAAAACGTCTATGGAAGCTATAGTTGTCTAGGTGCACATTAAAATTTCTTTTTTGTACTAATATCCCTATTTTAACTAAGTGGTGGTCTGACCAAGGTATTGGGGTAATGTAAGGTGTTGTTGTAACAAGACTTTTTGAAATTATATTATTGGATACAAAGATGAGGTCAGGAGAATTACCAAATTTGTGTGTGGAAGCATTAATTATTTGTGTGAACTGTAGGGAAGACATAGCTTGAAGGAATGAATCAGAGTCTCTGTGGCTGATTGACTTAAGATTAAAGTCTCCTAGAACTATTGTGGATTTGTTTGGAGATGTAAGTGCACAAATATTTTCAAGTAATGATGCAAGTTCCAAGGGGGAAGCGTTAGGTGCTCTATAGTGTAGACAAATTGCCACATATTTGTTCTCAATACAGATAGAATTACATTGACGTGAATTATAAGTGCTTTGAATTCTAAATTTTAAATACCTTTTTGCAATTATAAGTACCCCTCCTCCACGTTTTAAAGAGCGAGGGCAACTGTAAGCAGCGTATGTATCAGGGACCAGCTGATTAATAATTACGTTGTCGGTTGGATTTAACCATGTCTCTGTAATGCAAAGCACATCAGGTTGAGCCTCATCTATATGGTCTACTATTGTATGTATTTTGTTGCATACAGATCTGGCATTAATTAATTCAATTTTCAGTAAATTGTGTGAATTGGGTAAAACTTGAGTTTCTTTTGCCCTGTATATAGAATTATCAATCATGTATGTATATAAATATATCCATGAGACAGGGGGAATCCAGATATAGATGTTTGACAGGCATTGGTATTGGAAATGTTGTGAGTGAAAGAGGCATATCGGAAAGAGCAAAATAAATTGCATAGTTAAATTTAACATGAATATTATACTTACTTTTTAGTTGAATGTTTTGCCAGGGTATTATTTTAGTATTGAATGCGCCTATGTTCCACGCCTAAGGGCCATGCCAAAGGGCCCTCTTGCGAGGCCCTCAGGCGCGGGCCCGCAAGGCGCGGGCGCGCCTCAGTAGTGGCAGTTTTTTCAGAACTAAGCAGGGCTCTGATTGGCAGGATTTTGAATTCTGTCACTGTATTTGCCCCCACCACTTCCATCGGGAGGGCATTCCAAGCATCTACCACCCTTTCAGTGAAAAAGTATTTCCTGACATTGCCTTTCAGTTTACCCCCTTGCAGCTTCATGTTATGCCCTCTAGTTTTACAGCTTCCCCGTCTGGAAGAGGTTTGTTTGTTCATTATTTCTCTAAGTATTTAAAGGTCTGAATCATATCTCCCCGCCCTTCCTCTCCTCCAGAGTGTACATATTTAGGTCTTCAAGTCTGTAATCATAAGGCTTCTGACGCAGGCTACAAATCATGCTTCACCTTTATTAGGAGAACATTGGCTCCATCTCCTTTCACATTCAGTTTAAGTTACTTTTATTAACAGATTGCACATCGTATTCTGGCTTACCCACTTACCTCCCCACTCACACCTCATCCCCGACTGCCCTTCACTCCTCAACTGAAAACTATTTGGTTGTCCCAATGAAAAACACACTATGCCTACACATACAGATCAACTGTTTTCATGTTCCAAGGATCCCATTTCTGGAATTACCCACCGATCTCTGAATTGGATCCTCTTATGTAAAATTTAAAGCAAGCCTGAAACCCTATTTTCTCACCAAAGCTTTTGATACCTGGCTTCCTTTCCTTTCCTCTTCCTGCCTGCATCTCTTCCTTTTGCGTAAGTAATCAAACTCAGCAGTCTTCTGGTGGAAACTGCTGTGATACCTTATCCCCCGCTACTTGATGTCTCCTTTGCATTGTGTTTTTTTAATGTGTGTACGTATTTATGTTTCAGTAAGAGTAGTTACTCACCTGTAACAGGTGCTCTCCAGGAGCAGCAGGAATCAGTCCTCACATATGGGTGTCATCGGCGCCGATGAAGCCCCAGCGGAGCATTTCCCCAGCTTTCTATGAAAGCCTTTGGGAATGCAGGCACGCATGCGCGGTTCCCTTCCCGCCTAAAGGTGCCATCTTACCTCAGTCAAATGACATAGCTAAGAACAGCACACAAAAATGAAAAATAAACTATGTACAACTGCAACTCCAAGGGGAGGAGGGAGGGTTGTGAGGACTGATTCCTGCTGCTCCTGGAAAACACCTGTTACAGGTGAGTACTACTCTTTCTCCAGGACCAAGCAGGAAGTCAGTCCTCACATATGGGTGACTCCCTAGCTCTGGGCTACCGAGGAACCCAGGCTGAACAAGAGAACTCCCTCTAGTCTCAGCAGCAAAGAAAGGCTTTTCAAGGACACAACCTCCACCGGTAGCCCAACAGAGGGCAGGAGGGCAGGAGTTGCCTAAACCTCAAAGAGATTCCGGAGCACTGCCTGGCCAAAAGCACTGTCCCTACGGGACTCCCTCTCCAGGCAGTAATGGGCTGCAAAAGTCTGGCTTGAAGAGCAAGTTGCAGCCTTGCAGATGTCTACCAAGGGCACAGAGCGGAGATGAGCCACTGAGGCAGCCACTGCCCTGACACAATGGGCCGTGACCCTACCCTGCAAAGGAAGGTCAGCCGCCTTATAAGCCCAGGTGATACAGTCAGCCACCCAGATGGACAAGGTATGCTTGGACACAGCCAACCCCAACTTATTGGGGTCAAAAGATACGAAGAGCTGAGTAGCCCTTCTATGCCCCTGCGTACGGTCAAGGTGGAAGGATAAGGCCCTCCTACAGTCCAGAGTATGCAGGATTGCTTCAGCCTGGCTAGCATGAGGCCTAGGGAAGAATGTTGGAAGAACCACCTCCTGATTGAGGTGGAAAAAGGAGACAACCTTAGGGAGGAACTTTGGATGAGTCCTGAGGACTTGTAAATCCTGGTGTAAGGCCTGTCACAGACCAGGGCCTGAAGCTCACTTACTCGCCTAGCCGAGGTAAGGGCTATCAGGAAGAGCGTCTTCCAGGAGAGGAAGCGTAGTGGACAAGTAGCTATTGTCTCAAAAGGTGGGCGAGTCAGTTGCTGCAAGACCACATTCAGCTCCCACTCAGGGGCAGGACGACGGATGGGAGGCTTGAGCAAAAGCAAGCCCCTGAAAAAGCGGGACACCAAGGGGTGACCAGATAGAGACTGTCCCTCTACCAATGAGTGGTGAGCTGCTAGAGCTGAGAGGTGGACCCGAACAGAATTGGACTTAAGTCCCTGATTGGATAAGTGCAGTAAGTACTGAAGAACTACTGGCACAGTACAGGAGAAAGGATCCTCTGTACGTAGGTGACACCACACAGAAAACCTTTTCCACTTGAGAGCATAGGTTTTCCTAGTGGATTGTTTCCTGGAGGCTAGGACAACCTCTTCAACTTCCTGAGGTAGGCCCCAGGGAGCCAAAACTACCCTTGCAGCCTCCAGGCCATCAAATTGAGAGACTTGAGATTGCGGTGCAGAAGGGAACCCTGGTCCTGTGTGAGAAGGTCGGGTTGCAACCCCAGAGGCAGTGGAGGATCCACCGCCAGTTGAAGCAGAAGAGGAAACCAAGGCTGTCTCGGCCACCTGGGAGCTACCAGCAGGACCGAGGCCTTGTCCTGGAGAATCTTGAATAGGGTTCGGGCCACCAAGGGCGTGGGAGGAAACGCATAGAGGAGGTCCTGAGCCCAAGATATCAGAAAAGCATTCGCTGCTGTCCGCAGAGGATGTGGTTGCCTGGAGCAGAACTGTGGCAGTTGCTTGTTGATGGGGCTGGCAAAGAGATCCATCAAAGGGAGACCCCATCTCAGGAAGATCTTCTGAACCACTGAAGGATGCAGCTGCCGCTCGTGGGGCTGCAGTATCCTGCTCAATCTGTCTGCCAGGTAGTTGTTCTGGCCAGGAAGGTACACAGCCCTGAGGACCATGTTGTGCTGGAGGGCAAAAGAACAAAGGTCCTGAGCTTCCCGACAAAGGATCCTGGACCCAGTTCCACCCTGTTTGTTCACATAAAACATGGCAACTTGGTTGTCTGTCTGCATCAGGACAGACTGTTGAGCCAGGGTAGGCGTGAAAGCTCTGAGTGCTAATCGAATAGCTCTGAGTTCGAGGAGATTGATCTGTTGTGCAGCTTCCCAGGGGGACCAGAGGCCCTGGGTGCACTTGCCCAGACAATGAGCTCCCCAGCCCTGCAGGGAGGCATCTGTGGTCATCACTACTGTGTACCCTGGAATCTGAAAAGGCACCCCCTTCAGTAGATTGGGAGGGTGCAGCCACCAGTTGAGGGAGTGCAGAAATGGTCTGGACACCCTTATCCTGTCTCTGAGGCTGCCTGTAGCCTGTGACCACTGAGACCGAAGGCACCACTGTGCAGGCCTCATATGGAGCCTGGCATTGGGGGTCACATGTACTGTCGAAGCCATGTGGCCTAGAAGCCGCAGGCAAAGTCTAGTGGAGACCAGGGACCTGCTGAGAAACTGACTTGCCAAGGCCATTAACCTTCGGGCTCTGTTTTCTGGCAAGAATGCCTTTGCCAGGAGAGAGTCCAACCTTGCCCCTATGAACTCCAAGTTCTGGGAAGGGAGCAAAGTGGACTTTGCGAAGTTTATGACAAACCCCAGGCGTTGTAGAAGAGCAATGGTCCTGAGGGTGGCTTGATTGGCCTCCTGACCTGTCTGACCCCTGATGAGCCAGTCGTCCAGATAGGGGAAGACAAAGATGCCCTGATTTCTCAGGTAGGCCGCCACCACTGCTAAGCACTTTGTAAAGACTCTGGGGGCGGAGGTGAGGCCGAAAGGCAGCACTCTGTACTGATAATGGTTTCCTCCCACGATGAACCTTAGGTACTTTCTGTGGTCTGGATGAATGAGGATGTGAGTGTATGCATCCTTTAGATCTAAGGAGCATAGCCAATCTCCCTGCTGGAGGTAGGGCAGAAGGGTTCCAAGAGTAAGCATCTTGAACTTTTCTTTCACTAGGAACTTGTTGAGGTTCCTGAGGTCCAGAATGGGACGAAGGCCACCGGTCCTTTTGGGCACCAGGAAATACCTGGAGTAGAATCCGTGACCTTGCAAGTGAGGAGGCACAGGCTCCACCGCCCTGTCCACCAACAGACCCTGAAGCTCCTGACGGAGAAGGTCTGTGTGCAGGAGGCGGCCTTGGAGGCTCCCCTGGAAAATATGGGGGTGGCAGTTGGTGGAAATGGAGGGCATATCCCTTGTGGATTATCTCCAGCACCCAACTGTCCCCGGTGATAAGGGGCCACTGGTGGGCAAAGAGGGCGAGACGACCTCCTGTGCAGGGTTGGAAGAGCAGTGGAGGAGAGGCTATGCTCAAGGAGTCAAAAGCCCCCACCCTGCTGAGTGGTAGCAGGGGCCTGAGGCTTGGGGGTCCTCTGCCTACGGGGCCCATTACCCTGGCCCTTGGCTTGCTGACCCTGGGGGGCAGCTTGGGCAGCCTGATAATGTGGGTACTGTTTGTAGGCAGTGCCCTTCCTCGGGTAAAAGGGCTTTTTACCCGAGCCCTTCTTTTTATGAGAAAGGGCAGAGGTCTTCTTCGACAGCCTTGTCCAGGTGAGGTGCTCGGTCTCGAGCTGTGCGGCCTTCTCGGCCATGGGCTTGCCAAAAAGGTTTTCACCTCGGCAAGGGATATCGACCAACTTGTCCTGAACCCATGGCTCGAGGTCCGATGACTGCAGCCATGCCTGGCGTTGAGCCGCGATGCCGGCTGCCGCAACTCGGGCCCAAGCCTCGAAGCCATCGTAGGCAGCGCGGGACATGAACTTCGAGCAGTCCCGAATCTCCGAGGACAAGGACTTAAATCTCTGCAAGGGTTCCCCGGAGAGACCATCAGAGAATCTGGCCAACTCCTTGGCCAGATCCCGCAAGTACATGCCCATGTACAGCTGGTAAGACTGACCAGACACAAGGAGCAGGAGATGTTGGAAGAGCAAAGGGTCTTTATTATGCAAAGGTTTTGGGGTTCCTTTGCATAATAAAGACCCTTTGCTCTTCCAACATCTCCTGCTCCTTGTGTCTGGTTGGACTTTCTGCAGGAGATTGCTCCTCCTTGTGTTTTTGCAGCTGGTAAGACTGGACACAGCAAGCAAGCATCGAGCCCTGAAAATACTTTCTACCGACGCCATCTAGGTTTCGGGCCTCCCTGCCAGGAGGCACCGCGGAGTGCATCTTCTGACTCTTCAGACGATGCATGGCTGATTCCACAACCATGGAATGGTGTGGTAGCTGTGCCTTTTGAAACCCAGGGCTCTTCCGGAGTCGATAGATGTTATCGACCCACTTGCTAAGAACCGGCGCCGAGGCCGGTGCCGGTGCCTCCCACATACGGAAGAGGAGCCGTTCCAGCATCGGAGGGACCGGGACAGTAAAGGCCTCCTTCAGAGGAGAGTCATACTGTAGGGCCTCGAGCTCTTCAGCTCGAGGCTCTTCCTCGGGATCCGCTGGAATAGCCAAGGCAGTGGCCATATTGCGGACAAACTCCGATAACTGGGTTTCCTCCAGAGGGGACCTACTCCGGGGTTCAGACTGCGGTGAGTCCGAAGGGACGCACCGAGTCTTAAAGGTATCGGGGAGACTCCTCGTCCTCCGTCTCCCAAGCTGACTCGTCCGAGGAAGAGTCGGGGTCCGAACCCACGGGGCCTTGGAGCACCCGCCCCGACGCCGGAAGCACCGGTGTCGACGCCCTCGGTCCCGAACGGGAGGTCGAGGGAGACCGCGACCGAGGTCGACTCCGAGCCACGATGGACTCGAGAATCGGCTCAGCCTCCGGGGTCGACTTCGACGTCGATGTCCCCCATGGTCGGGGCAGATGGGCCAGACAGGCTGGCCATCAGTGCCCGCTGCTGCTCCATGAAGGCAGACATTCTGCTCTCCAAGGCTGTGATCCTGAGACTCAGCTCGGGAGACGCAGCAGCCACCGACTGGGAGGGCTTACGTGTCCAGCAGACTCCGGCTCCACATGAGGAACTTTGGCAGGCTTCTCTGGTTCCACAGGCCCGGGGCGACGGTCGGGGGTCTTAGACCTGGCCCTCGAGGAGCCAGGGATCTCTTCCGACGACGCCCTCGCGAGCCGCTTCTTCCTCTTCCGTTCCCAGTCGGGGACCCCCTGTCCGAGGAGCTTTGACGGCGCTCGGGATCTGAATCCCGAGATGTCGAGGCCTCAGACGAGGTCAGGGCCCGGCCGGAGGCTGAGTCCGAGAAAAGCCTTTCCTTTTGCTGCTATCGACTCCGTAGCGCCTTGGAAGACATTTTTCCACAGGCCCCGCACGACTTAGGATCGTGGTCGGGGCCGAGGCACCGAAGGCAGCAGTCGTGTGTGTCGGTGAGAGACATTAGTTTCTTACACCGATCACACTTCTTAAAGCCACTGGAAGCCATCGGGGAAAAAAAAGAGTCCCCGCGAGGTCAAAGGACCGGCCTTCCAGGGAAAAAGAGAAAAAAGGTTGGAACGCCAGCCACGAAGGGCAAAAACCGAAAAAGAAGAACCAGGCTCGATACCGGTGTACCGAACCCGGCGGGAGAGGAACCGGCGTCGAACCAGTAGAAAAAAGAGCAAAACATTGCTAAAAATCTGATTTTAACCGGGAAAAACGGGACATATGTCCGACGGGCTTCACGGAAAAAAAGAGACTGAGGTAAGATGGCACCTTTAGGCGGGAAGGGAACCGCGCATGCGTGCCTGCATTCCCAAAGGCTTTCATAGAAAGCTGGGGAAATGCTCCGCTGGGGCTTCATCGGCGCCGATGACACCCATATGTGAGGACTGACATCCTGCTTGGTCCTGGCGAACATAAATTACTGTTTTTTCTTTGTAAACCGTTACAATATGCATGCCAATAGCAGTATATCAATCCTTCAAATAAATCTACAAATAGAAAAATATATTTATTGAATTATACCACAGCCATTATTTACAACTATGGACTAGTGCCCAAGGATAGATTTATTGTTTGTTTGTGTATTTATCATGTGTTGTTAATTACAACAGATTTAAGCTGAGCTGATCCACCATTCTTACATTAAGAAAACCGAAGACTATTCGGCAATATGTTATATCATGTTTATTAGCAATCAATAAATAGTGTCAGATAATGTATTTTGATCTTTTTATAAATAGTAATAGAAACATAGAAACATAGAAATATGATGACAGAAAAAGACCACATGGCCCATCTAGTCTGTCCTTCCATATCAACAACTACAACAGTCCCCTATACGAGTAGAAACATAGAAATATGATGACAGAAAAAGACCACATGGCCCATCTAGTCTGTCCTTCCATATCAACAACTACAACAGTCCCCTATACGAGTAGAAACATAGAAATATGATAACTCAAAACATTTTAATCCTTCTTTCCTGCAGGAAAGAGTCACCTAGGAAGGCTTAATACTGTGGTTTTGGCTAGTACGAAGGTGAAATTTTACTTACCGATAATTTTCTTTCCTGGAATCCTGCTAGACTAGTCCAGACTAGAGGAATGTGCTCCCCTGCCAGCAGATGATGGCGACAGAAAAAACACTAGAAGACTTCAGTGACATCAGCACTGGTACTTACACACTGGTGCACCTAGGGGTTGCCTTCAGTATTACCCTGACAAAGCAAATGGAACCCCTTGAAAAGCCTCACAGAGAAGGGACCAATGAACCATCTGTAAACAAAGGTAATTCCTCAGTAAAAAACTTTGAGGTGCACGAAGGTGCAAACTATTATTTATTTATTTATTTAACATCTTTTATATACCGTGCTATTTGTTTTCAGTGCGGTTTACAAGTAACAGAACTGCACAATCAGAAAACACTGGTGTGCTTACATTATAACAGGTAACTTAAACTTGGAAAACGGGTAATAAAATATAACTATGTATACACAGTGAAACTATATACAAAAACAGTGTAAAAACTGAGCTATGTATAAACATATTGGGTTGTTTAGTATTCACAGGCAGACTATGGTCGGAATAAACTTGAGGCAGAAATTACTTGTGAGGGAAATGGGGAGAAGAGTGAGAGTTTGTCGGTTTAGGAGGGCTGATGATCTGATGAGGATTAGAAGCTTGTGCAAAATGGATCAGGAAGATGTGGTGCTTGATTGCCTTACGAAATTGAGAGAGGTCTTTAATCGCTCTTATTTCAGGTGTGAGGTCATTCCAGCATTTAGGTGCATAGAAGGCGAAGGTCCTTTTCTTGGTTGATTGGGTACATTTGATGGACTCCTTGGGGATAATCAGGGTGTTGTCCGTTGTTATCCTTCTTTCTCTGTTTTTTGGGGTGAGGGAGATGAGGTCGTTAAGAGACGTGGGGGCAAGGTTGTTGATAATCTTGAAAGTGATGATGAGGATTTTATAGGTTATCCTGCAATGAATTGGTAGCCAGTGTAGTTCCATGAGCGTCGGGGTGATATGGTCTGATCTTGATAGACCACAAAGCACCCTAGCAGCCGCATTCATCGCCAGTTGTAGAGGATTAATGGTGTTTTTAGGGAGACCGTATAAGATGACATTAGCATAATCAAAATGAGGTAGTGTGAGGGCCTGGAAAATGGTCCGGAAGTTGTTGTGAGGTAGCATGGGTCTGAGTTGTCTTAGCGTTCTTATTTTATTGTAGACAGCCTTTGTGACATTCCGAATGTGTTCCTTAAATTCAAAATGCTGATCCAGAGTAATCCCTAGGTAGCGAATGGATTGTTTACAGGGGAGATCAGCATCTCTTACTTTTAGAGAGGATGGAGGTGAGAATGCTTTGTTTCTTGATATGAAGAGAACTTCGGTCTTCTTGAAGTTTATACGGAGGTTTTGAGAAGCTAACCAGTCTGTGATGGCATTGAAGCATTGGATAAGGTTGGTGAGGTCTGGTTGACTGACTTTAAATGGAGTAAACAGTAGAACATCGTCAGCGTAAATTAATGAGGAGATGTTGAAAGTGCGTATGATGTCACAGATCGGCTGTAAGTACACATTAAACAGAAGTGCAGATAAGGACGATCCTTGCGGAACACCTTGGTGTTGGTGGAAAGGTGTGGATGTGGTGGTACCGACTCTGACATGTTGCCATCGCTCAGACAAGTATGACCTACACCATTCCCAGGCGAGACCCTCGATTCCCTTTTCTAGGAGTCGGGCAAGGAGTTGATTATGATTAACTGAGTCGAAGGCAGCGGAGATATCTAGGAATATTAGAGCAAAGCCGTTTTCTGCTTTATCAAGACCTCTGTTCAGTGTATTAGTTAGGGTGGTAAGGAGAGTTTCTACACCGTGTGATTCCCTGAAGCCGTGTTGACTGGGATCAAGCGGTGAGGCTGTATCAATGTGATGTTGTATCTGTCTCTGAACAACCTTCTCTATTATTTTGGCTAATAGAGGTATGCTCGAGATTGGGCGGTAGGAGTCAGGCTTTAGTGGGTCAAGCCTAGAGTTCTTCAGTAGAGGTCTTATAGAGGTTTGTTTAAGGAGAGATGGGAACGTGCCTGTTGCAAAGGAGAGTCCAATGATGTTGACTAGGATTGGGCTCAGTTCGGCACGTAGCGATCTGACCCAGTATGCTGTACAAAGACATGTACAAAGACACATGAAAACAGTGACACAGCATCCACAATTTTTCAAGTAAGTTGCTTCCAGATCGACACAGAGTGGGTAAGTCCTGATCTGGGCTAGCAGTATTCCAGGAAGGGAAATTATCAGTAGGTAAAATTCCACCTTCCAGATCATTTTGCTAGACCAGTCCATACATGTGGAAAGTACCAAAGCTATACCACACCAGGGCAGGATGAGACAGCTGCCGCCAGCACCCTGGGACCAAAATCGAGCCGATGGCCGTGCCTGGAGGTCCAAGAGGTAATGGCGAACCAAGGAAGACAAAAGACCAGGTTACCGCCCAACAAATGTCTAGCAGGGTAACTCATGACTTCTCCGCCCAAGAAGTTGTCTGAGTCCAAGTTGAGTGACCGTTAAGAGAGACGGGAACAGATTTACCACACAAAATATAAGCTAATGACACCCTTAATGCAACACACTAGCATAGCTTTAGAGGCCACACAAACTTTGCAGGGGCCGGCAAACAAGACAAACAATCAGAGAGCTGTAAAGAATTTGTCACCTCCAGGAATAATGAAGCATCTTGCTGACATTCAAAATACGAAGATCTTTGGCTTTACCAGAGCACTGCTCATCTGAAAATGAAGGGAGAGAAATCACTAGATTTAGATGTGAGGACAGACCCTTAGGTAGGAATGAAGGCACTGGCCAAAGAGTCACTCCCTTGGAGGACAAAGACAAGAAAGGGTCTCAGCAGGAGAGGGCCTGCAATTCGGAAAGACGGTGGGCTGAGGTAATGGCCACCAAAAAGATTGCTTCCAAAGACAAATCCTTTAGCATGGCTCTTTTTAAGGGCTCAAAAAGGAGGCCGCATAAGTGCACAGAATATGATAATCAGGTCCCAGGGCAGGACCACCTGCTGAACAAGACAGCACAAGATCCAAATCCCTTGCAGGGAATGGACAACATCCATGTGGCAGGCAAGGGAACGATCCCTCACTGGATCCCAATAGCAAGTCAAGGCAGCTACCTGAACCTGTAAGAAATTCAAAGCAAACCCCACCAAAACCATCCTGTAAGGCGGCAAAAATGGAAGGTACCTGAGTATGCCATGGAGAAAGAGAATGTTGACAGCACCAAGTCTCAAAGATGCCAAATACAGACATATGTCAAAGAGGTAGAAGGCCTTCAAGCCTTGAGCAATGTGGCCACGACTTGCGCTGAATAGTATTTTTGCTCTAACCAGCACCTCTCAAGATCCAAGCCATAAGCTAATAGGGAGCCGCGTACTCCATCATAACTGGCCCCTGTCACCAATAAGCCCCTGCGAGACCTCAGCTCCAGGGGCAACGCTACTAGGAGTCAAACCAGATTGGCATACCGAAGACAGTGAGGCTAAACCAGTGTCACACCAAGATCACCAGACCGGATGGGAGACACACTGTACCGCAGAATCCGATCGATCATGGGCCAAGGAGGAACACGTCAAGGAGATCTGCAAGTGTCTAACGCTGGACCAACGTAACCATCCCCTTGGACCCTTGCTTCTTCCAGCAACTGAAAAAGTTCAGCACTTTGGAAATGGCTTAGGCATATGCAGTCATGAGGTCCAGGCTATGAGAGCCCCAGTGGAGTACGATGTGTCTGAAGGCCCAGGGGGCCAATTCCCATTTGCTGAGGATGACAATATGGTGACTGAGGAAATCTGCCTGCACATTCTCCTCTCCCGCGATGTACTGTGCTGAGTCTGCAAATGCCACTTGGCCCATAGAAATAGAAGGCTCATTTCCTGGGCCACTCCTGAGCACTTTATGCCACCATAGTGGCATTGTTCGACAGTACCCTTACTGCCTGGTGGCAGATTTGCAGAAGGAAGCAGCGCAACACCAAATGCACTGCTCTCACTTCTAAGAACATAAGATATGCCATAGTGGGTCAAACCAAGGTCCAAGCCCAGTATATCCTGTTTCCAACAGTGGCCAATCCAGGTCATAGGTACCTAGCAGGTTCCCAAAAAGGCATAGAGATTCCACCTTGCTTGTCCTGGAGCAAGCAGTGGATTTCCCGGGTCCTCTTTAATAATGGTTTATGGACCTTTCATCCAGCAACTTGTCCAAACCTTTTTTAAACCCAGCTTCCATTCGACTGATAGTCCACCCGGCCTCTCTTGGAGACTAATTGCCCTGCACCATCTGGCCCTGGCAATGAGCACCCCAGCCCTTCAGACTAATTTCGGTGGTCATCATTAGCCAATCTGGAACTTCCAGAGCTACACCCTGGAGCAAGTTGTTTGGGCAAGACCACCACTTGAAGATGTGGTGTACACACAGAGAGTGAATGCCCCGCAGAAAACAGGAAAAGCCTACATGAGAGGCAAGAAACAGACCATGGAGAGGCCCCCGAAAGCTTGTCAAGGCTGCGATATGCACCTTTAAAGAATTAAAGGCGAAACCCTTATCAAATCTGTCCTGAAGGAAGGAAAGAATGTCTGGAATATCAACTCGCCAAGAGGAGAGGGATCTCTTAGAACACCAAGAAGAAAAAGAGACACCAGATCAGAGCATAGGCACCTGAGGTAGAAGACAGTCAAGCCTGTAGTAGAGTGGTTACTACTTGCATCAAGTATTTATTTTTATTTTATTTAACAGGTTTTTTATATCACCTTATCATTTCAGTCAAAGTGGTTTACATTATAACAAACTTGGTAATGTACATTAAACAAGGTCATTACTAACTTGGATTTTTCTGAGGCAATGGAGTAACCTTTACAATGTAAGAGATGCCGCTCAATAGCTAAGCCATAAGCGAATAAAGAGCGGGGTCATCCATGAGAATCGGCCCCTGAAACAGGAGACCTCTCTGGAAACAGAGGGGTAGGGTGCTTCCTGCAGGAGGCGGAGGAGATTGGCATACCATGGACACCAAGGCAAATCCAGGGGCACCAGCACTACCCGTCCAGAGTGTGACTCTGACAGAGTACACAGCCGATTAGGAGGAAAGATGTAGAGAAGCTAGCTCGAGGGCCAGGACTGAACAAGAGCATCTAGGTCGTGAGAGTTCAGTTACTTTTGACAACTGAAAAAGACTGACATCTTAGGAATGGAAGAGGTGGCTATTAGGTCTAGAGTCAGATGACCCCACCGATGCACAATGTTCACAAATGCCCACGGAGCTAGCTCCCATTCACTGGGGTCCAGGATATGACGACTCAGGAAATCTCCTTGAATGTTCTCCATTTCCGCAATGTGCTGCGCAGAAAGAGCCAGGAGGTTGGATTCTGCCCAAGAAAATAGAAGACTCATTTCCAGGGAAATTCTGGGACATTTGATCCCACCCTGTCTGTTGATATAAGTCACAGTGGTGGAATTGTCGGAAACTACTCTGACTGCTCGACCCTGGAGATGGCATTGAAAGAGGAGTAACCAGATGAGCAGTCCAGCTTTGAGGCGATTGATGGTCCAAGGGGCTTCTTGAATAGATAAAGCTCACTTCGCTGCCTGTCTCTGGCAGTGTGCTCTCCAACCTGCAAGGCTGGCGTCTGTGGTGACCACCACCCAACAGAGAATTTCCAAGGGAATGCCCTTCAACAAGTGATGAGGACAAAGCCACCAGCGAAGACTGCGGCAAACCACTGAAGAAACGGGTAGACAAATCTGATAGTCTTCGGTGGATGGGGACCCAGTGCGATAGGAGAGAGTACTGAAGCGGATGCCATGTGAGCACAGGCCCAGGGGATTACATCAAGAGCAAAAGCCATGGTGCCAATTTGCTGTAGGTAATCCCAGGAGTGGGAGTTGCCAGACACCGGAAGGCATGGATCTGAAATGCAGAGCTTCTTGCATCAGTCTTAAAGAGAGGAAGATGTTTATTATGTTTATTATTACATTTGATATACCGCTCAGGCCAAAGCATCAGAGTGGTTTACAATACAATATTAATGTTACGGAAAATATGAAAAGATGCGACCCACTCTTATGTCGAAGCGGGCGCTGAGGAATTCCAGAGACTGAACAGGGCATAGATTGCTTTTGGCATAATTGACCACAACGCCAACACTGTCCAGAAAGAGAGACCGCAGAAGTAGCCTCTTCAAAATTCGTTGCTCTAATCAGCCAATCATCTAGATACAGATGAACTGAATACCTTGGCGCCACAGGGAGCTGCCACTACTACCATCATCTTGGAGAAAGTGCAAGGAGCTGTGGCAAGACCAAAGGGCAGTTTTTAGTGGAGTTTTTAGATTGAAATCTACGTGTATACAAGTCTATTCAAGCTTTTGTAGGTGGCACCGAGTTGTGGTGTTTTTTCACTTTTACTTTTTGGCTCCGTTGTGGGCTTATTTAATTGGACTTTAATAAAACTGAGTAAAATGGAAGTAGCGGCTTCGAGAGGCTTTTAACCTCATGGCTGATCTTCCGACAAAAACACTTAATAATACAAAACACTTTCATGCGCTCGCTCATATTTTTGGATGTTTTTCACTCTTCTTTTGTTTAGGGAAGACCAAAGGGCAGGGCATGAAACTGATTATGTTGACCGAGGACCGGAAAACAAATACTGATGATAATCTTGGTGGATTGGAATGTGAAAATATGCTTCTGCTAGGTCCAGAGATGCAAGAAATTTGCCTGACCGAACAGCTTGAATGACTGTCCTGAGGGTTTCCATCCAGAACCACAGCAACTGAAGACAGCGATAGACTCCCTTGAAGTCCAGGATAAGACAGGAGACGACATCCTTTTTGGAAATGACAAAGTAAATTGAATAGTGACCAGAATCTGAGGGAGGAACTAGGCATACAGGCATACCGCACTGAGCTGAAGGCGGTGGTGGAGAGTCAGGCATACAGTCGCTGCCTTGGCCGCAGAACCGCATGAAGAGATGAGGAAGGCATTCGGCACGGGCTCAGTGAAGCTGAGAGCATAACCCTGTGTTACCACCTTGAGTACCCACCAGTCTGATGTTATCTGGGTCCATTTGCAGGAAAAATACCATAAGTGTCCGCCCATACGAGACACCCCAGAATGGATCCAGAAACAGTGAATGGGAAGATTTGGCGGAACCAGAAAACTTGTTGGACAAGAAGAAATTGTCCTGGTTGCAACGGATAGCCCGAAAGGACTGAGGCTTAGAATCAACCCTATTGGAAGAAGAACCGGATTTACCAGACAGTGTAGTTACTCACCTGTAACAGGTGTTCTCCAGGTACAGAAGGAATCAGTCCTCACTTATGGGTGACATCAGCACCAACGGAACCCGCGCAGAGCAATTCCCCAGCTTTCAAAGAAAGCCTTTGGGATTGCTGCCACGCATGCGTTGTCCTCTTCCCGTCCAAAGGTGCCATCTTGCTCAGTCAGGTCCCCTAGCTAGAGCCCTAATAAGCAGATGACAAGGGAAGGACAAAAAGAGCAACTCTTCAGGGAAGATGGGAGGGTAGTGAGGACCAATTCCTGCTGTCCCTGGAGAATGAGTAACTATGTTTTCTCCAGGAACAAGCAGGAAGTCAGTCCTCACTTATGGGACTCCCAAACTACAGGCTACCGAGTCTGTAACCCAAAAATGCCTCTGCGAAATATTGAGCAGAAGTTGATGCCCGAAGGAGCCCGAGTCTTCGGGTCCCCGGGGCAAAGCTCTCAGTAGCATTTAAGAAGGGTCAGAGAGCAGGAGTTGCTTATACCCCAAACAAATTACGGAGTACAGCCTGGCCAAAGGCGCTGTCCCGGTGGGACTCCCTCTCTAGGCAGTAGTGCACACCGAAAGTGTTCGCTGAAGATCAAGTCGCGGCCCAGCAGATGTCCGTTAGAGGCACTGAGCGCAGCAAGCCACCGAAGCCGCCTTGGCTCGGTGTGCGCTGTGACCTGTTTGGGCACCCAGACAGAGATGGTGCGTTAGGTGACTGCCTGCGCCAGGCGATTGGGATCATAGGCGACAGAGAGCCGGTCGGACTTGAGATGAACCTGGGTGCGCTGCAGGTAGAAGGCAAGAGCCCTCTTGCAGTTGAGTGTATGTAATACTCCCGATGCCTGGTTGGCATGCAGTATTGGGAAGGTGGTCGGTAGGACTATCGCCTGATTGAGATGAAAGTCAGAGACCACTTTCGGTAGGAACTTGGGATGGATGCAGAGGACAACCCTGTTCCTGTAGAACCTGGTGTATGGAGCCTCAGCCATGAGGGCCTGCAGTTCACTGACTCAGCGAGCCGACGTCAAAGCCATCAGGAAGACCGCCTTTCAGGAGGGGTGCCGAAGTGAGCACGTCACCAACAGCTCAAAGGGTGATCAAGTAAGCTGCATAAGCACCACGTTGAGGTCCTACTCCGCCGGGGGAGGCTGGATGGGAAGCTTGGAAAGCAAGAGTCCTTGCATAAAGCGGGAGGCCAAGGGCTGCCCCGAGGGGGGTTTCCCAGAAATGACTCTCAGATGTACCCTGACCTAATTGGATTTCAACCCTGCCTTCAAGAGGTGGAGGAGATACTTAAGAATCCACCAAATCGAGGAGAATGGGTCGATCTGGAGCACCAGGCCGAGAAGCGTCGCCACTTGAAAGCGTAAGCCCGTCTCGTTGAGTCCTTCCTAGATGCAAGGAGAACCTCTTCCAGGAGGTACAGCAGAGCTAAGGTGACCCATTCAGCCACCAAGCTGTGAGGGACTGCGAGGCTAAGCTTGGGTGGAGCACCAGACCCTCCTTCTGCGTTAACAGGCCCGGGGGCACAGCCCAGGGGCACAGGAGGCTCGGACGAGAGCTGGAGCAGAAGCGGGAACCAAGGCTATCAAAGGCCACGAGTTTGGGGAAACTGCTAGGTACATATGACCTAGATTGGCCACTGTTGGAAACAGAATACTGGGCTTGATGGACCTTGGTCTGACCCAGTATGGCATATCTTATGTTCTTATGTTCTTATCACCAAAGCTCGGTCCCGCTGAACTTTGTGGAGGGTCCTCAGAATGAGAGGAGTAGGAGCGAAGGCATAGAGAAGGCCGGAGGACCAGTTCAAGAGGAACGCATCCGGGGCTACTCTGCTCAGGTGCGGAACCGGGCCACAGAAGCGGGGAAGCTGCGCGTTGGGCTTGTGAAAAGGTCCATGGATGGGGCCCCCACTGATGGAATAAGAGGTCGGCGACCACTGGGTCCAGGCGCCACTCGTGTGGGTGAAGGATCCTGCTGAGTTTGTCCGTGAGGACATTCTCCTGGCTTGGGAGGTAGACCGCTCGTAGGGTCATCCCCTGGCGAAACACAAAAGAGGATCACTTCTCGGCAGAGGAGGCAGGATCCTGCCCCCCCCTCTTTATTTATGTAGAACATGGCTAACCGATTGTCGTTCTGCACAAGCACAGACTTTCCCCTCAGATAGCCCTTGAAGGCCCTCAGGGCCCATCGGACAACCCGTTCAAGCAGATTGATCAGCTGCTGAGACTCCTCGGGCAATCACTGCCCCTGGGTGCACAATGCGCCACAGTGGGCTCCCCAATCCAGCAGGGAAGCAACAGTCATCAGGACAAGCTCCTGATGTGGGATCTGGAAAGGCATTCCCAGGAGGAGACTTCAGGGGTCCTGCCACCAATCCAGGGAGTTGTGGAGACTGCGGGAGATCCGGATGGGGTCCTTAAGGTGGCCTGAGGCCTTGCTCCATTGTGCCCTGAGGCACCACTGGGCTGTCCACATGTGCATGCGGGCATGGGGGACCACATGGATGGTGGAGGACATATGTCCTAGGAGGCACAGCATGGCTCATGATGTAATCCAGGCCCTGTGCTGGACCTGGGCCGCTATGGTCCGGAGGCGGTCTGCCTGGTCGGCGAACAGAAAGGCGGTCGCTCGCTCCGTGTCGAGGTGTGCACTAATGAATTCCAGGATCTGCACCAGCTCAAGGTGAGACTTGGAGTAGTTGACCAAAAAGTCGAGGTGCTCAGGGAGAAGGATAGTGTGCGACGCCGCCAGGCGGGTTTCAGCAACGGAGTTCCCCATGACAAGCCAGTCGTCGAGGTAGGGGAAGATGGGTATGCCCTTCCGCCTGAGGGAGGTGGTGACCATGGAGAGACACTTTGTGAAAACCCGCGTTGCAGACTGGAGCCCGAAGGGCAGCACTCTATTGATAGTGTTCCCCGTGCACCCTGAAACGCAGGTATTGCCTGTGTTGGGGATGGACTAGGATGTGGGCATAAGCATCCTTGAGGTCCAAGGAGCATAGCCAATCGTCTTGCTGAAGGAATGGCAGCAGGACACCAAGCGATAATATTTTGAACTTCTCCTGCACCAGAAACTTGTTTAGGTTCCAAAGGTCGAGGATGGGGCACAGGGCCCCCCGTCTTTTCGGAATGAGGAAGTAGTGGGAGTAGAGCCCACGGCCTCGAAGGTGCGGTGGTACCTTTTTGACCGCCCGTTGGGTGAGGAAGATGGACAGCTCCCACTGTAAGAAAGTCTGGTGCAAAAGGAGCCAAGTAGGCTCCGCTGTAGAGAGGAGGGAGCCTGTCCAGGCGGAGATAATATCCTTCTTGGACCACCCGGAGGACCCAAGTGTCTGACATGATCGACACCCACTGCAGGGCGAACAGGGACAGGCGTCCCCCCACCAGTGGAAGTGCTGCCGGGGGGGGGGGGGCGAAAGGCTATGCTGTCGGCATCAAAAACCTTGAGCAGGTTGAGGTGGTTGGGCCTTGGGCCCTTTAGGCTTGTGGTGGCCATGCACTCCTCCCTTTCCCTGTGTGCCTGGAGCCGGCGCAGGAGTGGATGGGAAGGGCGGGTAACCCCGGTAGGGGAGCCCCTTTCTTTGGAAGAACAGCTTTTTTGTTTGCTGCTTCTTCCGAGGGAGGGAGGAGGTCTTATGCGAGAGATGGGTCCGAGTCACGAACTCCGTTTCTATCTCAGCGGCCTTATCCTCCATATGCTTCCCAAACAGTTGCTTGCCGAAGCAGAGGACATCTAGGAGCTTCTCCTGGACCCACTGCTCCAGGTCCAAGGACAGGAGACACGCCTGGCGTCAGGCACCGATGCTGGCTGCTGCCACTCGGACTGAGGACTCTAACCCATCATACGTGGCATAGGAGAGGTACTTCGAGCACTCTGCGCTGGATTTTAGGAGGGTTTGGAACCGGAGAAGGGGTTCACCCCCGAGACCTGCGGAGAATCTGCCAGCTTGGTGAGGTCACGCAGGAACATGCCCATATACAATTGGTATGCCTGGATGAAGCATGTGAGCATGGATCCCTGACTCTACCATCATGGAGGTGTGTGGAAGCTGGGTCTTCCGGAACCCCAGGCCATGTTGGACCCTGTACATGGCGTTGAGGTGCTCGCTCACAATGGGGACTGAAGCAGGTGTCTCCCACATGCAGAGGAGCAGCCTGGACAAAATGGGTGGAACTGGAACAGTAAGAGACTCCTGAGGCAGGGACTCATATTGTAGAATGTCGAGCTCCTCAGCTCGCAGCTCCTCCTCAGCCTACGTAGCCAGGCTGAGAGCCTGTGCTACGTCCCATACGAACACTAAGAACGAAGTGTCCTCAGGTGGCAAATGTCTCAGAGATGGGCGGGAACAGGTCCAAATGAAGGTCCCTGTGGGCACGGGTGTCCGGGGAGGTATCCCCGTCTGATTCCCAGCCTGAGAGGTCCGAGAAGGCGTCCAACTCGGGCTGGTCGCCCCGTCCAGAGGCCAAGGCCTGCTTGTAGCCAGAGGCCTTGGAGGATCTCGCTCCCGAGGAATGGGAAGGCAAGTGAGACCGACACCAAGGACTCTCATGAGGCCCATTGCTCTCAGGGGTTTCCAGGGTGGGTTTTGGTGTCCCCCTTGAGGGAACCTTGGTCTCGAGGCATGGACCAGCTGTGATGGGCATGAGCGCTGTTGGGCAGCTACGAAGGCAGAAACGCTGAGCTCTAGTGCCAACATTCGAGACAGCCACATGGACGTGGGTCTCTGCGATGCAGACACACGGTTACTGGATCTGGTATGGAGGAGGAGAGGGGGTCCTCACCAGGACCACCCTCAGGAGACCAGGCGCCATCGCCAGAGGCCTCAGTGTCTCTACGAGGTACCTTTCAAGGCCACTCCTTGTCTGACTCTCAGGAACGCCAGGAGGGGGGGGACTGAGCGACCAAGTGCGGGAGCACTCACGCTTGTCTGGAGCCCCCAACAGTGACTTTGAGGTCGTCTTCTTGTGCCTCTCCACTTCAGGGGACCCCTGGTCGGAGTGCCACCAAGACTGTGGGGCCAACAGTCTGCAATTTGAGTAATGAGAGCAGGAAACTCTTCCTTACAGAATAACCGGATAGCCTGACAGTCTTCTCGAGGCTCCTGGTTGTGGTTCCAATGGCGAGAGCTCTCCTCCTTCCCGGCGGGACTCAGAAGTGATAGAATGTTCATCTGAAGGACCATCACTGTCTTCCCCTGCAGGGCGCCGGTCCCCTGGAGGAGAGGAGGCATCCTCGGCCAGATTTAAAGAAGCTCCAGCCAAACTTTGGTGGGCATACTTTCTAGACCAGCTGTAGTCAGACTAGCCAAAGTCCCCAAGCACCACATATCTCAGGTCTGACGGAATAGCTGCATAAACTGGAGATCAGAGCCATCAGCTGAAGTCTGCATAGGCTGAATAGAGTTGTAAAGGGTGAGCAGGCTGCTCAGGCAACAATACTGGAGGAAGGGAATCTTGAGATCTAGCATCATCCTGAGGTAACCCGGAGGGAGCTAAAGCAAGAGTCCTGGAAGGGCTACCAGAACCATGACCTGCAGAAGCAGAACCACCCCCTTGATCAGAACCACAGGAGGACACAAACTACCTGTCAAAGTCTTACATTTCTTCCCACAGCCCAAGCAACGCTGTAGGGAAGAAGGCATTTTCATAACAGGATAAAATACAAAGTCACAGGAAGAGCTGGGGAGCCAAAAATCAACAAACTGAAGAAAGAATGGCAGCCGTGGCACAAAATTTATGGCAGGAAACAGTAAAAACATTCGGGAAGCAGCCGCCGGACTGACTGCATGAAGAAAAGCAGGAAAAATGGTAAATGCAGTAAACTGAGCACACCAAAAAAAGAAGGGAGGCACACGCAGTCAGAACAACAAGATACCGCCGAACAACAGATCGAGACGCTGTTTTAAGAGAGAACCACGAAAGAAATAAAACACTCACTCCTCTTGAAAGAAGAAAAAAACAGATGGAGGAAGGGTCCAGAGAAGAAAAAACTGTCTGACAACTTCCTCAGAACTGGGTCATTGAATAAGAATGTTTTTTTTCTAAACAAACTTTAAGGAGTTAGAAAAATAACACAAGGTGACTACCAATTAGCTGATAGAAGTTTTGCTTGCAGAACAGTCAGAATGGAAAGCTGTAACTACTCCTCATGAGCAGGAGCCCTTCAGAGGTGCTCTACTGGTGCTCTTGACCAGGGACAGATCTGGAAAATGAAGAAAAGAAAATTGTCAGCAAAGAAGAGGCATCAGAGTGTACACAACGGCCAAAGTGTAGTTACTCACCTGTAACAGATGATCTCCAGGAAGAGCAGGAAAGCGTAGTTACTCACCTGTAACAGGTGATCTCCGGGAACAGCAGGAATTTAGTCTTCACATATGAGTATCGTCGGTACTGACGGAGCCCGTGCAGGAACGCTTTTGGAAGCATCCCACAGCGCCTGCGTGCTGCCTTCCTGCCTTTCCCAGTGTCCCTCTTCAGTTGAGTTTATAGCTGAGACAAAAGAGGGAGGGAGAGAGAGAAAGAGAGAGACACACACACACAACTCCTAGGGGAGGTGGGCGGGTTGTGAAGACTAAATTCCTGCTGTTCCCGGAGATCACCTGTTATAGGTGAGTAACTATGCTATCTCCAGGAACAAGCAGGAATGTAGTCTTCACATATGGGGATTCCCTAGCTGAAGATGCCAGGGAGATGGCCCCAGGAAGCTGCAACCCATTGTGAGATGGGCCTGCTTCCTCCCATGGATCTCTGGCATCCCACCAGGGATGATGGGTAGGAGTTGATTTAAGTCTGAAAGAGATGCTCAAGAACAGCCTGGCCAAACAAGACATCCCGGCAAGAGTCCTTGTCTAAGCACTAGTGGGCTGTAAAGGTATGTACCGAAGCCCAAGTGGCTGCTCGACAAATGTCGTCGATAGATAGGTGAGTCACAGAAGCTGCCATGGCTCTCACATTGTGAGCTGTGACATGGCCTTCAAGAGGAAGACTCTTACTCTCATAGGCAAAAGATATGCATTGTGCAATCCAGTTAGACAGAGTTCTTTTGGAAACTGGAAGTCCCAAATGACTAGAATCAAAAGCAACAAAGAGTTAAGACGACTTTCGATGTTGCTGTGTTCTTTGTAGGTAAAAAGCTAAAGCTCTTTTAGAGTCCAAGGTATGAAGGTTCCTTTCTGCATTGGAGGCATGAGGCCTCAAAAAGAATACAGGAAGATAAACCGCTTGGTTTAAATGGAAGAGTCCAATTTTCTTATGGTGAAATCTCGTATGAGGAGGATCAGCTTCTAGAGCTTGCAACTCACTAATGCGGCGTGCGGATGTGATTACGATTAGGAAGATGACTTTCCAGGAAAGGAATTTCAGAGATGTAGTGGCTAAAGGTTCAAAGGGCGGTTTCATGAGCTGCCTGAGAACAAGATTCAAATCCCATGCCACCGGTGGTGGTCTAATGGGAGGTTTTGTTAATAGAAGACCTCTCATAAATCTTGTTGTAAGTGGATGAGAGGAAATAGGTTGTCCATTTAGAGGCTTGTAGGAAGCTGCAATAGCACTAAGATGGATTCGTACTGAACTGGTCTTAAGACCAGCATTTGATAAATGGAGGTACTCCAGTACCGATTCCAGAGGTATGGCAAGGGGCTTAAGTCCCTTTTGAGAACACCATATGGTAAAGCGTTTCCACTTAAAGGCGTACGATCGCCTTGTGGAAGGTTTTCTAGAAGCCTGTAGGATATCTTTTACCTGTTGAGAAAGGTTGAGATCCTGAAGGTTTAAGCTTTCAGCAACCAGGAACTGAGATGCAGGGACTGGGGATTCGGGTGCCATAGCATCCCGTTCTCTTGGGAGAGAAGATCTGGATCACATCCTAACTCCCAAGGTGCAGCTTGAGAGAGATGTAGAAGTAGAGCATACCACATTTGCCGTGGCCAACGTGGAGCTATGAGAATCATACAACCTCTGTCTCTCTAAAGCTTGAAAAGTGTTTTGGGGATGAGGGGAATGGGTTGGAAGGCATAGAGGAAAGTCTTGACCCCAGTGAAGGAGGAAGGTGTCCCTTGCCTGACAATTTCGAGCCAGAATTCTGGAACAGAACCGGGGAAGTTCGGCATTCAGTGGACTTGCAAAGAGGTCTATGTCTGGGGTTCCCCAGATTTGAAATATTTGGGCAACCTGGTCTGAGTGGAGAGACCATTCGTGTGGCAGCAGTACTCAGCTGAGTTTGTCTGCCCAAAGGTTTTGAATGCCTGGAAGATATACCACGAGGAGGTGAATCTGATGCTCTCTGGCGAGGGCCCATAGTCATAAAGCTTCATTGCATAACGACAGAGAGCTGGTTCCGCCCTGCTTGTTCATGTAGAACATGGCTACTTGATTGTCCGTCTGGACTAGGACTGTCTTGTAGCTGAGCTGGGCTTGGAATACTCGAAGAGCAAGGAAGATTGCTCTGAGTTCCAGGAGGTTTATGTGAAGACAAGCTTCCTGTGGAGCCCAGGTACCCTGGGTAGAGAGATTGTGCAGGTGGGCCCCCCATCACACCTGTGATGCATCTGTTACAGTGGCCTGGAATAGGGGTTTCTGGAAAAGAGACCCCACCAGAAGGTTCTTCAGTGATTGCCACTATTGGAGGGACGAAAGAAGACGTTATTAGTTTGTTATTTTGTCCGACAGGTGACCTGTGGCCTATGTCCACTGAATGGATAGGGTCCACTGTGCTGCTCACATGTGGAGGCGAGCATAGGGAACCACATGCACAGTAGATACCATATGTCCCAGTAGTTGGAGCATTTCTCGAGCAGTCAGGTAAGTCTTCACTGCTGCTTGGGAAGCTAGCTGCACTATGCGCAGACAGCGGGGTTGTGGAAGGAAAGCCCTCGACTGTCTGGTATCTAGACAAGCTCCTATGAATTCTAGGGACTGAGTAGGAGCAAGATGGGATTTTGGGAGGTTTATGACCAATCCCAAGTATTGAAGGATTCGCATTGTGCGAGACAAAGCAGAGCTGGCTTCTGGAGCCTTGAAGGCTCGAATGAGCCAGTCTAAGTAAGGGAAGATGAATATCCCTAGAGTTCACAGGAATGCCGCTACTACCGCAATGCATTTCGTGAATACTCTTGGTGCCGAAGCCAGACCAAAGGGAAGAACTTTGTATTGGAAGTGTTTTCCCTGGAAAAGGAACCGCAGGAATTTCCTGTGATCTGGATGGATGAGAATATGGCCAGCTGTCACAGATCTTATCACCACTCAGAACCTCGATATCCTCATGGTCACAGAAACCTGGCTATCAGACTCTGATACCGTCATCATGAATCAGCTCATTCCCCATGGCTATGTGATACACGCCTGTCATAGAAGCAACTGGAAAGGAGGAGGAGTCCTAATTCTCTCAAAAAGTAATCTCCAGCTCCAATTACTAGCCTCAATGAGTATCCTGCACATGGACACAATATCTATCGCCAACAAATATATTAACATAAACCTTATTTACAGAGCTCCTTCTTCACCCCCAGATGACCTATCCAACATCATAGACCTTGCATGTAACCCTGGCAGTCCAAATAAACCTAACTGGCTGTTTGGAGATTTTAACCTCGCCTCAATGCAGCCTAACTACTCCGATATATTCCTTGACACCTTGAAAAGCCTTGGTTACACCCAGCTGGTGAACTCTCCAACTCATCTTAAGGGTAATGCCCTCGATCTCATCTTTGCCCCTCAGTCTGATTTAATTAAGGATATTTGCCTATCATCCACACCAGTCCCATGGTCAGACCATAATGTGATCTCATTCCAAATCCCATACCAGAATAACCAAACTTCAACCAACCAAGCAAAGTCAATCTCCATAGGACAAAAAACTTGTTTCAAATCCTTGGACAGAGATGATTTCCTCAACAATACCCTCCCAGCAATCCTTCAACCAGCGCACAACCTCGACGAGATGATCCATAGATGGAACTCCACTCTTGCCTCTTGTTCACAACTACCTTCAGACAAAAGGGAATCAGCATCCAACAAACAACCACGATATAGAAAACCAGCCCCTTGGTTCTCTGCTGAACTACGTACATCGCTTCAGCTCTTAAGAAGGCAAGAAAGAAAATGGCACAAATCTCGCTCTACGTCTGACAAATCAGAGTATGAGAACACCCTGAAAGAACACCGTGAAAAAGTCTACAAAAAAATTAGAGAGCACCACACTGATACCCTCCTTAGATCATTGAATAAACCGCGAGACCTCTTCAGCATAGCTAAAGCACTAATCAAGACACCATCCATCAACGAAACAGTGTCTATCCAACCTCAGTCATTCGCTGAGTACTTACAATCTAAAGTGATAAAAACAAATCTTACGCAAAGCACTACACCATGCCTCCTCCTCCCCCAGATACTTCAACCACTGACAAAATTCACACCCCCTTCAGAGAAGTACATTGCTGAAATTATTGCCAACCTCAACACCACTACTGCGCCAAATGATCCTTGTCCTTCACATTGGATAAGATCGATGCGTGGGGAACTTAGCCCAGCGCTAGTCTACATCATGGAACTCTCATTTTCAACGGGAACATTCCCTGAAATACTGAAACATACCTCCATACGACCTCTCTTGAAAAACAATAAACTTGACCCAGCAAAGACAGACTCATACCGCCCGATTTCAAGTATACCCTATCTAGCCAAACTCATAGAGAAGGTGGTTCAAATGCAACTACAACAACATATTGACATATCAGCCCCTCTTGACCCTTCCCAACATGGATTCCGTGAGTCACATGGTGTTGAGACTCTACTCACAGTTCTCATCAATACATTATCCAGAGGGATTGACAAAATTGAGAATGGATATGTGCTCATATTTCTTGACATAGCAGCCGCATTCGATTCTGTTAACCATGTACAACTTCTCGCCCGCCTACAGGAAAAGGGGATTCACGGCCTTGCCTTGAAATGGTGCAAATCCTATCTCATGAACCGCTCGCAACAAGTACGGATAGGTCCCTCAACATCGGAACCTTTCCAGCAGCAACAAGGAGTACCCCAAGGATCATCTCTGTCGGCTCTACTATTTAACATTTATATGCAGCCCATCTGTGATATCATCCATTCTTTTAACATCTCTAGCCTTATCTATGCGGATGATGTATTGATCTTCGCTCCAATTAAAATCAAGCAACCAAACCTTACTCCACTTATTGATTGCTTCAACGCAATTACTGATTGGCTCCTGTCCCAAAATCTTCGTATAAACTTTAAAAAAACTGAAGTCCTTTTCATAACCAGGAATAAAGACTTCTCCCCACCCACTTCACTAAAGGTCCGCGATGCTGAGCTCCCCTGCAAGCCGGTAATACGATATTTGGGGATTACAATGGACCAGCAACTTAACTTTAAAGAGCATATAAAGAATACCACTAAGTCCATTTACAACAAAATAAGGACTCTAAGACATTTAAGACCTCTACTTGCCCCCGACGACTTCAGAACAGTATTTCAAACACTAGTGATGCCACACTTTGATTACGCCAACATCATCCTACATGGACTCCCTAAGAGCTCTATAAATCCTCTTCAAATTGCAATGAACACAGCAGCCCACGTTCTCTACGGCATCTCTAGAAAAGACCACATAACTCCCATACTTATGGAACTACATTGGTTGCCAGTACAATCCAGAATCATCTACAAGGCATTAATACTGACATTCAAAGCAATTAACTGGATATCTTCCACATCCCTATCATCACTCCTGATCAGTATACCCACTAACAGACTGAGGAGATCAACAACCAATAATACTCTATTTATACCACCTGAGTCCATCAAATGTACTCAAACAACAAGAAACAGAGCATTTACTCTATATGCTCCTAAGTGCTGGAATAATCTCCTACCCCATATAAGATCAATTACTGACCTCTCGCAATTCAGAAAGGCCATTAAACATCACCTGTTCTGCCTTCACTTTACCCACACTGACTCAGTCCATCCACTTCAAACACCTCTTATCACTCACACAGCATCTGACATACCAACAACATAACCCCACTGACTTAAAAGAATACACCATCAAGATCTTACATAGTCTCCATGAACACTTTACAATTCGATTACACAATATAGTTTAAATAACCTACATGTGTCTCTTATGTATATAGTTACCCTGTTACTTCCAAGTTAATATCCCTGTTTAATGTAAGCAAAAGATTTTGTTCTATTGCAAATGTTGTTACAATGTAAACCGCGCTGATTCTAAATAGCGCGGTATATAAGAATTTGTAATAAATAAATAAATAAATAAATATGAGTATATGCATCCCTTAGATCTAGAGAACAAAGCCAATACTGACTCTGAAGGTATGGCAGAAGAGTTCCTAGAGAGATCATTTTGAATTTCTCTCGGAACATATATTTGTTCAATTCTCTGAGGTCTAAAATGAGTGTGTCCTCCTGTTTTCTTTGGGATAAGAAAATAGGGGGAATAGAACTCTGTACCTTGTTGTAGAATGGGTACTTCTATTGCTCCTTGAGCAAGGAGTGTTGTGAGCTCCTGACCTGAGAGATTGTTGACAGGGGTCTGAGAAATGAACTGTCTTACAATTGTAGGAGGGGGCATGCTGTGAAAATGAAGCTTGTACCCCTCTCGTACAATGGACAGAGTCCAATTTTCTGCTGTTATTTGGTACCATCTGTTGGCAAAATGACACAACCTGCCAGGGATGGCTAAGAGTTCTGGACTGTTCAGGGGCAGGAAGTCTAAGTTCTCTAGGAAGGAGTCAAAGCCCCTGAGGAGGCTGAGCCTGTGGAGCTGGCTGAGCTCTTGGCCCTTTTGGCTTCTTTTGTCGTCTAGTTTGTTGCTGTTATCCCTTTTGGGCAGCCTGAACTGGACCGTGCCCCTGCTGGGCAAAAGAAGGATAAAACTTCCTTTGTTTGCTGAAAAGGGTTTTTTTATAGGATTTCTTTTTGGCTGAGTTGGCTGTAGATTTTGACAATCTATCCAGGGTGATATTGTCAGTATCTATTTCATTAGCCTTTTCCTGCCAATTCTTGCCAAAGAGATTTTCTCCTGTGCAAGGGATATCATTGATCATTATATTTAGTTCATATTGTTCACTTATGTATCCTTATTACTTTGTTCTTTGTAAACAGTTGAAACACACTGCCTTGATACGTTCTATGTAAATCATCTTGATTTGTAGGAAGACGGTATATAAAAACTGTTAAATAAATAAATAAATTTCCTACTTTATCTTGTACCCAAAGTTCCAAGTCGGATGCCTGAAGCCAGGCAATCCGATGCACACCAATGGCAATAGCAGAGGTTCTGCTGATGCATTCAAAGCAGTCAAAGGCTGCACGGTTTACAAACTTGGAAACATCCTGAGCATGTCTGACAAGATTAAGAAAGTCTTTGATTAAGAAAGTCTTGTCGTTTATCATCAGGAAGAAGGGGGCTCATAAGCTCCAAGTCTCCTGTGACCTCTTTGAGGAACATTCCCATATATAGGATCCTGATCCTGGCTGAGAACATGGAAGCTTGGAAGCATTGACACCCAAAGGCATCGAAAGTCCTGCACTCATGGCCTGGAGGATTGGAAGCATGCCTCTTTGCACTCTTCATCCTATGCATAGCCGATTCCACTACCATTGAATGGTGTGGTAACTGAGTTTTTTGGAAGCCAGGGCAAGGTGGAACTCGATACATTGTATCGAGCCTCCGAGAGTGAGGAGATGTGGTTAAAGGTGTTTCCCACATCCTCAGCATAAGATCATGTAGGATCTGATGAATAGGCAGAGTAGCTGCTTCCTTGGGAGCCTTAGGGCAGGGGTGGGCAAGTCCGGTCCTGGAGAGCCGCAGACCAGTCAGGTTTTCATGATGTCCCTAATGAATATTCATGAAATCTATTTGCATCCACTGCCTTCAATTGTATGGAAATAGGTTCATGAATATTCATTAGGGACATCATGAAAACCTGACTGGTCTGCGGCTCTCCAGGACCGGACTTGCCCACCCCTGCCTTAGGGTATTGAAGGATTTCCAATTCCTATGCCCTAGGTTCCTTTTCAGGAGTTACCGTGATTGCAAGGCCCCGAGCCATATCACAAATAAAATCCTGAAAAGACATGTCCTCTGGAGGAGACATTCTGCGTTGGGGAGAAGATGGTTCCTCCGGAAGAAGTACTCTGGTATTGGCAGAGTCATTAGAATCATCAGAATCGGAAGATTCGAAATATCTCTGATCCCGGTGTTCATACAGAGCACGGTACCAGTATCGATCGAAGTCGGTATCGAGATGTCTCGGTACCAATCTGTCGATGCCAGCGATAGACTCAAGACTCGGCATGGGGGGTATACCCACCGAAGCCGGTGCCGTCGGTACCGGTGCCTGTTGAACCGTCTGTAGCGGTCTCAACGATACCGAAGCCGTGAGAAGAGCTGCCAGACTGCGTTTGATAGCGAGAAACCTCTGATCTATCGACGCTGCCGATGCTTGTGTGTCGGTACCGGTAGAAACGGCCGGAACCCCAGAGCATGGCACCAGTAGTTCTGCTGAGGTGGAGGCCTCGTGAACATCCTGGAGCCCCGTTAGTGCTTTGGAAGCCGAAGCCTCCCGCTGGGGCTGTTCTGCCGTGAAGTTTCCTCAAGGGCAACGCCAATGGCCTCTCGATGCCTAGAAGGAGATCTACCCTTTGAGGACCAGCTAGATTTATGTTAGTTACCTGAGATCCATGGGAGGAAGATGAGGCTCTGGAAGACGATGATGCAACGGACATCGCATCTGAAGCAAAAAGGGTACTGAGTTTTGCAGCTCTATTCTGTAGGCCCCTTTTAGTCATCTTCCTACAGGAGAGGCACTCCGAAGGAGAATGGTCAGGGCCTAAACATTTAAGACACCAGTCATGGGTGTTGGTGACGGATATGGTACTGCCACACTTAAAACATTTTTTAAAACCAGTAGCTGTTTTTTCCATTTTTAAGGAAAATGGGCCTAGTGCCCAAAATGGTGCCTAGCACCGAGGAAAAAAGGTTTCTGAAGAAAAATACCTCGGAACTAAATATATATATATATATATATACATATATATATATATATATATATATATATATATATATATATATATATATTTATTTATTTTTTATTTTTTTTTAAGGAAAGAAGAACCGGTGGTACCGGTAGGCGTCGAACGAAGGCAGATACGACCACAAAAAATAAAGAAGGAATTTTCTACAGTGACAGGGTATGCGACCTGTCGGCTCCGCAGAAGAGGGACAGTGGGAAAGGCGGGAAGGCAACAAGCAGGCGCTGTGGGATGCTCCCAAAAGCGTTCCTATTGGACGCTGGGGAGCATTCCCACGTGGGCACTGTCTGTACCGACAATACCCATATGTGAAGACTACATTCCTGCTTGTTCCTGGAGATTTTAGTCTTCACATATGGGTGACATCGGTACCGACGGAGCCCGCATGGGAGCACTCCCCAGCATCCAATAGGAAAGCCTTTGGGAGCACTTCACTGCGCCTGCGTGGCTGCCTTCCCAACTTCCCAAACTCCCTCTCTTGAGTTTGTAGCTGAGAAAAAGAAGCGTAAGAGAAGAAAACCCTACAACTCCTAGGGGAAGAGGGTGGGTTGTGAAGACTAAATTCCTGCTGTTCCTGGAGATCACCTGTTACATGTGAGTAACTACGCTATCTCCAGGAACAAGCAGGAATGTAGGGGACTCCCTAGCTCCCAGATGTCAGAAGTGACCTCAGAACTGGTGGAGATTCGCCTTGGAGTAGGGCTTCAAGAAGTCATGGATCCCTCATGGATGTCTGGTATCATCAAAGTCTAGGACAGAGGGTACAAGTTGCCCCCAAGTCTAAAAGAGGTGCTGGAGAACAGCTTGACCAAACATGGCATCCCAGCAGGGTCCTTGTCCAGATAATAATGGTCAGCAAAAGTATGGACAGAAGACCAAGTTGCTGCCTTGCAAATTTCGTCAATGGCTACAGAGCATGGGTTTTGCCATTGAGGTAGCCATGGTATGAACATTATGAGCAGCAATATGCCCTTCCAGGGAAAGTCCTGCTTTGTCATAAGCAAATAAAATGCAGTCCGCTATCCATCTGGAGAGCATATGTTTAGATAGCTGGAAACGCAAGTGACTAGGGTCAAAGGATATGAACAACTGTGAGGCTTTACGGTGATCTTGAGTTCTCCGAGATAAAATACCAACAAACCTTTCCAAGCAAGGGTTTGCAGGGGTTGCTTCTGCTCTAGACACATGCGGTCTAAAAGAATACAGGAAGGTAAACTGACTGATTCAAATGAAGAGGAGACACCACCTTTGGCATGAAATGTGGGTGAGACCTAAGGATGACCTTGGTGGAACCTAGTATAGGGTGGGTCCGTCATCAAAGCTTGAAGCTCACTAACGCACCTAGCTGAAGTGAGGGCAATAAGGAAGATAACCTTCAATGAAAGGAACTTTAGTGAAGTCAAACAACTGTTCAAAGGGGGGCTTAAGACGCTGCGCTAGAACAACATTGAGATCCCAAGCCACTGGAGGTGGCTTAACGAGTGGCTTGGTCAGCAGGAGCCCCCTCATAAAGCATGCTACTAGCAGTTGCGAGGAGATGGACTGTCCATCCAATAGATGATGAAAGGTCGCAATGGTACAGAGGTGAACTCTCAGAGTTGGTCTTGAGCCCTATTGAGGAGAGGTGGAGGAGATACTGGAAGAGTGCCTCCATTGGAGCAGAGAATGGATTGAGATCCTTCTGGGAACACCAGACAGAGAATCTATACCACTTGAAAACATAGGAATGTCTAGTGGAGGGCTTTCTGAAAGCCAATAGGATCTCCTTAACCTCTTGAGTAAGGTTAACGTCTTGTAATGCTATGCTTTCAGCAGCCACGCCATGAGACAGAGAAACTGTGGATTGGGTTGGAGCAGTGTCCTATCTTACTGGGAAAGGAGATTGGGCACAGATCCCAATCGTAGAGGCTGAGTGAGTCAGATGTAGCAGCAGGGGAAACCACGATTGGTATGACCAATGAGGTGCTATGAGAATCATGAAGCCCTTGTCAGCCTGTAGCTTGAGAAGCATCTTGGGAATGAGGGGTATGAGAGGGAAAGTATAAAGGAGACTCTCACCCCAATGAAGGTGGAAGGCATCCCACCTGCTGTTTGCTGGACATCAGAGCCCTGGTGCAGAAGCAGAGAAACTTGGCATTCTACGGTATGGCAAACAGATCTATGTCTGGAGTTTCCCAGGTCTGAAATATGTAGGACATTGTGTCCGAATGGAGAGACCATTTGTGGGGAAGAAGAATCCGACTCAGCTTGTCTGCCAAGACATTGAGCTCCCCTGGGAGATACACTGCTTGGAGGTGTATCTGATGAGAAATGGCAAAGGACCACAGCTGGAGAGCCTCCTCGCAGAGGGCCAAGAGCCTGTTCTGCCCTGCTTGTTCACACAGAACATGGCCATCTGCTTGTCTGTCCTGACTAGGACCCTTTGTGCCCTGAGATGATCTTGAAACACCCTGAGGGCATTTGAAATAGCACGAAGCTCCAGGAGATTGATCTGGAGCTGTGACTCCTGCACTGTTCAGATGCCTTGTATAGAGAGAGTTACCCAAGTGAACTCCCCAACTCAGTTTGGAGGCATCCATCATCAGGGTGCATTTATGTGGAGGCATCTGAAAAGGTGACCCAACGAGGAGATTTTCTGGAGATCACCACCACTGGAGAAATGTGGTGAGAGGGGCAGTGACTTGGATCTTGTCCCTGAGGTGGCCTGAGGCCCGAGTCCATTGAGAGGCAATCCACTGGGCTGTCCATATATGTAGGCAGGCATATGGGATAACATGTACTGTTGAGGCCATGTGCCCCAGAAGCTGCAGTATTTCTCTAGCAGTCAGATGGTCTCAGAGTGGCACTTGAGAGGTTAGCTCGATGAGATGGACACAGTGGAGTTGGGGCAGAAATGCCTTGTCTACTGTGTATCAGTAAAGCTACTATAAACTCTAGTCTCCGAACTGGAGTGATCTGGGATTTTGAAAAGTTTATGACAAATCCCAAGTATTGCAGTACTGTGATGGTACGATGCAAGGTAAGCTGAACCTCTTGGGAGGTATCTGCTCTTATGAGCCAGTCGTCTAAGTAAGGGAAGACAAATAACCCTAGAGAACTTAGATATGCAGCTACGACTGTCATGCACTTTGTGAAGACTCTTGGGAAGGGAGAAGAGTCCGAAGAGAAGGATTCTGTGTCTTGATGTTGTTTTCCCTGAAAGATGAAGCATAAATATTTCCTGTGCCCTGGATGGATGAGGATGTGTGTATGCTTCTTTTAGATCTAGAGAACAGAGCCAGTCCTGACTCTGGAGGTAGGGAAGAAGAGTCCCAAGAGAGAGATCATTTCGAACTTCTCATGGACCAGATATTTGTTAAGGTTTCTGAGGTCCAGGATGGGCCTGTACCCTCCAGTCGTCTTTGGTATGAGAAAGTACAAAGAGGAGAATCCTATTCCCTGTTGGAATATTGGGACATCTTCTATGGCACCCTGAGACAGAAGAGAGGACACTTCGTCCTGTAGGAGAGCAGTGAGTGGGGGTTGCATGTGATATTCCCCCACAAATGTCAAAGGGGACAGAGTTTGAAGATGAAGTCTGTACCCCTCCCGAACTATGGTTAGTATCCACTGTTCTGAGGTGATAAGGTGCCAACTGTGGGCATAGTGACATAATCTGCCTGCTATGTGCAGGGGGTGAAGGTCCTCGAGAGGCAGGGTGGGTGGCAATGCTCTCTAGAAAAAAGAGAAAAAAAACCAGGCGCAAACCGTGGCTGCGGAGCTGGTTGATATTTAGCCACCTATGGCTTCTTTTGATGTTTAGGAGGCTGCTGCCTCTTCTGAGGGCCTTGAGCCTGGTATTGAGAAGCAGGGGATAAGAAGAGTAGAATTTCTTCTTCTTACTGAAGAAAACTTTCTTTTTGGCAGTCCTCTTTCTAGCAGGATTAGCTGTTCTAGACAGCCTGTTTAGAGTGGTATTCTCCGACTCTGAGAAACCTTATCCTGCCAGTCTTTGCCAAAGAGGTTCTCCCCTGTGCAAGGTATGTTGCCCAGCTTATCTTGAACCCACGGCTCAAGATCTGAGGCCTGAAGCCATGCAATTCTGCGTGCACCAATGCAAATTGCTGTGGCTTTGCTTGTGCATTCAAACGCATCGGAGGTTGCCTTATTGTCAAACTTTGAAACATTTTGGGCATGTCTAACTAGAGCAAGAGAGTCGTCTCTCATCATCAGGGAGGAGTGGCCATGGCCTCAAGGTCTTTGGTAACCTCCTTGAGGAACATACCCATGTATATAGGAGTTAATCCTGGCTGAAAGCATGGAAGCTTGAAAACATCGACGCCCAAAGTCATTGAGAGTTTTCGATTCCCTACCCGGTGGGTTAGAGGAATGAGTTTTGGAACTCTTGATTTGGCACATCGCCGATTCTACCAAATTGAATGGAGGGAAAGCTGTGGCTTTTGGCAGCCAGGACACTCCGATACGCGATACATGGTATCGAAATGTAGAGTATGAGGTGAGATCATGAGGGGGAGTCTCCCACATCGGAGCATCAGATCATGGAAGATGCGATGCAACAGCAAGAAGGTGGCCACCCTGGGAGCTGTTGAGTATTGGAGGGTCTCCAATTACTCCGCTCTGGGCTCTTTCTCAGATGTTACTATTATGGAGAGGCCCCTAGCTAGGTCATGAATGAATTCTTGGAAGGACATGTCCTCAGGAGGCAAAATGCATTGTTCTGGAGGCAGGGAGGGCTCAGATAGTAGGCCTCGGGGCCCCCGGGAGTCGAGTGACTCATCATCCGAAGCAGGGGAGTCGGAATCAGAGGATTCAAAGTGTTGGCAGAAACGATGTTTGCCTTCCGCCAGATGCCATACCGATGTGTGTCGGTATTGGGCTCAGGGAACCATTTGGGTTGAGCCCCAGTATCAGTGATGGACTCAAGGGTGGCAGTGATGACAGTGCCATGTACCCCGATGCACCTTGCACTGGTGCCGATGTCTGTGCTGGTACCTGTACTGGTATCGGCGGTCTGGTCCCTGAGGTCAAAGGTTTGATGGGAACAGAGCCTGCCAATAGAGCTGCCAAGCTCTGCTCGAAGGCCAATATATGTTGGTCTATCGATGTTGCCGATGCTTGGGTATCTTGTGATGGATACTTGCACCACTGTCCCAGAGCATGGCATCAGTAGCTCTCTTGAAGTCGAGTCCTCAGGAGCATCCTGGAGCCCCTCAATGGCTTTGGAGGGCAGGACCTCACACTGGGGCTGTTTGGCAGGCTGATCCATCTTCAGGGCAACGTCAAAGGCACCTCGATGCTGGGAATGAGATCTACCTCTGGAGGAATTTTCTGTCTTCGAGGAAGACTTGTGCTTGGACAGTTTCGATACCTGAGATTCATATGAGGAGGATGATGCTCTCAATGATGTCAATGCCAAAGATATGGCATCTGAAGCAAAGAGTTCTAAAACTTAGAGGCCTAGTTCTGCAGGCCTCTCTGACATCTTTTTACAAAAGGAACATTCTGTTGGCTGGTGGTCGGGACCGACGAGGCATTTTAAGCACCAGTCACGCGTGCCCTTTGCCGAAATGGTACTGCCACATTTTGAAACTACTGGTCGGTTTCTCCATACTGTCGGTGGAGAGTTTGGAAGGCTTAAGACCTAAGGTGGTGTCGATGTGCCTGAAGGTTTTTTTTTTTTTTTTACACTAGTAAAAGAAAAGATAAAAAAAATAAGGGAACCAGCCGTGACGGGAAGGCAGATGCTAACCACAAAAACACAAAAAAAGAATTTTCTGCAGTGACAATTTGCTTCCTGCTGGCTCTGCGGAAATGAAGAACTGAAGAGAGGGAGCTGGGAAGGAAGCTACGCAGGCACAGTGGAGTGCTCCCAAAGGCTTTCCTATTGGGCACTGGGGAGCGTTCCCGCACGGGCTCCATCAGTACAGACTTCACCCATATGTGAAGACTACATTCTTGCTTGTTCCTGGAGATAGACAGCTACATGGACACCAAATCTCTTCTCAGAGAATGCCAGAAGTTAGGAGAAGTCCACTAACTGTTGAGACAGAGGCTTCCCTTGAGGGCTAGGTTTTTATACCAAGGGTAATGTCACACAGCTTTGGGGATTTTTCTCTGTCTCACCACAAAATTCCTGGGGAAACAGGAGACAGAGAAGATACAGCAGCAAAATATACTGCATCCTGCCACCATGCAAGAAATGTAAGCTGACCAGACAATACTGACCAGCACCAGAACCCATGAATTCTCTGTGTAATGTAATGATTAGCAGCTATAAAACCATTAAATCTCTCTTTCTGTACTAACTTTTTTATTGCTTTATTTATAAAACTTTATAAGCCACCTTCTCTGATCCAACGATATTCAAAGCAGTTTATGAAAAAAAATCAATTAAAATATAGAAATCAGACAAATAAAAGAAATTGAATATGTATTACTTTGGCAACAGATTTACAAATTGAATCAGAATCAGAGCAGGAAAAGAGAAGGAATGGAGATGCGAGATAAGTCTTAGGCGGGCATTACTGTTACCTGCATTATGTAGAGGTGCTCTGTAAGGTGGGGTTTGGGGAAGACCGCAACAATTCAGATACTTTTATACATACAGAGGTAGGCTTGTTATTTTACCTGGAAAACATGGGGCAAATTCCAACAGGTTCTTTTTCCCTAGACAATTTTCAAAGGAAAGTTTGCTTGTATTTTCACTTAGAAATTGGTATGAAGTCCACAGGTAACAAGTACATGTGGACTTTACAGATATGTGGGCAATATGAAAACTATCTCCTTCATGTTATCGGTGGATTGGTACCTTGGGCGCTCCTACTGCTTGCGAATGTGCTTCATGCAGCTGATCTAAAGCAAGGTCAAAATCTTCAGAAAGAATAGGATACTCAGCAGCAAGCACGTCTCCGCTGTCCTCATCACTCAGTCCAGCTGCTACACTGTCGAGAAACAAACAAAGTCCTATCACCACACGGCAATGTGCTCACAGCTTGTATTTATTTATTTATTTATTTAACAGGTTTTCTATACCGCCTTTTCCTTAAATCAAAGCGGTCACCAAGACACAAGAGGGGAGAACAGAGACAGGGGGGCATACACTGACTAAACTAAAGAGTGAAGGTAAAATTGGGATACACAACATCAAGGAACCGTTACAGTAAAACAAGTTACATGCAGGCTATAATAATAGAGACTGTTAGATGTCTGTGCCATAGTACTCAGTGAAGAGTACAAAATTCAGTTGTTTTCTGAACTCCTTTAAATCATCCATGGATCGCACATCGGGAGGGAGAGAGTTCCATATAAGTGGGGCCGATAAGGAAATTGCCCTTTGTGTAGTACATTTACACGCTTTTCTGAAACTACTTGGGGTGCTGAGGGTGTTTGATGTAGTTATTCGTCTTGGCCTGTTGTTATTCTGGAGTAAGAGATTATGAAGGCTAAAAGCAGAGCATTTATGTCTGATCTTGAATATATTAATTACCATCTTGTATTTGACGCGCTGGCTTATTGGAAGCCAGTGGAGCTCTTTGAGAGTAGGGGTAATGTGATCTTGAGATGCTGAGCCAGCAATAATTCTGGCTGCCGTGTTCTGAGCCATCTGAAGAGGTTTAAGTGAGTGTTTTGAAAGACCGTAGTAGATAGGATTACAAAAGTCCAGAATAGGAGTTATTAAGGCTTGGCAGACAGACTGGAAGTGGTCATATGAGAGTAAGGGCTTGAGGCGTCTAATCACTTTCATTCTGTAGTATGCAGACCTCACAGTTTTTCTGATGTGTGACTGGAGGGTTAGACCTTTATCGAGGGTAATTCCAAGATATCTAACTTCATCCTTAACTGGTATTGTAATGTTGTTGTATTTAATGAAAGGTGGGGGGTTGAAGTCGGTGTTTCGAGTGACAATAAGCGCCTCTGTTTTATTGTAGTTTAAGGCAAGGTTATTGCATGTGAGCCAGGAAGACATGTTGTCAAGGCAATTTGTGATCTTGCTGTAGTCGGGGTTGATGAGATCAATCGGTGTATAAATCATGATGTCATCTGCATAAATCGTATAACTTATTTGATGGGCTGCTATAATTTGACAAATTGGCTGAATAAAAATGTTGAATAGAAGGGAAGAAAGCGCAGATCCCTGAGGTACTCCTTGCTTGATATTTGTAGGCTGTGAAGTGTTGTTTCCAATTTTAACCTGTTTGTTAAATAAGAGTTAAACCAACTAAGGACAGTACCAGAGATACCGATACTTTCCAATCTTGATAGGAGGATAGTGTGGTCAACTGTGTCGAAAGCCGCTGATATATCTAAGAAGATCAATAAAGATCCTTGCCTGTAATTGTCTATGGTCTGGGTGATATCATTGAACAGATATAGCAGCAGTGTTTCAACTCCATGGTTGGGGCGAAAGCCATGTTGATGTAGATCGAGTGGGGCATGGTCGTCAACATGGTCTTGGAGTTGTAGCTGTACTGCTTTTTCTATTACTTTGGCTAGGAATGGTATGCTAGAGATTGGCCTATAAGCCGCTGGATTGTTCTTATCCAGGTTTGTTTTTTGAGGATAGGCCTTATTGAGGCTAGTTTAAGTTGTTCGGGTATTATTCCTTGAGATAGGGATATGGATACGATATTGTGTATATAACTGAGGAAGTTATGCTTGGTTGCTTTGAGCCATGGAACTGGGCAAGGATCAGTAGGGGCAGTGCTAGTATTGAGAGCAGAGATGATATCCGAAATCTGTTTGGTTGAAGGAGTGTGGAAACTGTCCCAACTTGTTGTTACTGTTGTTGTTGTTGTGATGGAGCTGTAGGTTTCGGTATGTATTTGAGTCGGTATGTGACCTATTTTCTCATGGAGAAAGTTTGCAAAGGTTTGAGGGTTGATTTGTATGTCTTTGTCAGGACTTGGTTCTTTAGTTAGGTCTTTTACTATCTCAAAGAGTTCTCTGGGTTTATTGTAGGCTTTCAGAATGGTGTTTGTGTGATGCTCTCGTTTTGTATCGTTAATAAGATCATTATATCTTTTTTGCTTTGTTAAGTAAGTGTTTTGTGCAGTTGGAGATTTGGAGCATCTCCAGTGGCGTTCTAGCTTTCTTAATTCTCTTTAACGTTGCGAATTGTATTGGAGTACCATGGAGCGTGTTGTCTTACGTTCTTTGATTTTATGTACGGTTTGGATTTTGCTGCTGTACTGATGGTAATGTTCCAATTCTTAACCAGTTTGTCCAAGTTAGGTTCATCCGAGTTGAGGTAGGGTAGTGTGTCTTTTAAGAATTGATCTTTTTTGAAAGCTTTAAATCTTCTGATTCCAAATGAAGCAGAATGTGTTATGTTGAACTTGGCCGTATTGTTTGTCAATTCAATTTTGATTCTGTGATGATCAGACCAAGGAATCGGGGTGATTATGGGTGAGAAAATAAATCCCTTGTCTAAGAGATAATTTGGGGCAAAAACTAGGTCTGGTGTGGAACCATGTCTATGGGTGGGAGTGGTTATTAGCTGAGAGAATAGTAAAGAGTCCATTGCCTGAAGGAAGGTTTGCCTATCATTGTTAGTTGCAGAGCTGAGATTAAAGTCACCTAGTAAGATTAAAGGTTTGTGAATTGTGGTGATTGCGCAGAGTTTCAAGAGTGGTAGTTAGCTCTTCAGCTGGTGCGTGGGGGGCCCTATAGACAAGGCAAATAGTTAGATACTTGTTTCCCACTGCAATAGAACTGCAATGCTCAGAGTTGCTAGAAGTGAGTGTTTGAAGTTGCAATGAGTCTTTAGCAATGATTAGAACTCCGCCACCTCTCTTTAGAGTGCGAGGGTTATTAAAGGCGGAGTATGTAGAGGGGACCAGTTGGTTGAGGAGGACACTATCAGAGGGGGAGAGCCAAGATTCTGTAATGCATAAAATGTCTGGGTGCTGGTCCACAATGTGATCTCTGATTAAATGAATTTTGTTTCTTACTGATCTAGTATTCATAAGTTCTATAGAGGTGATGTTTAGCGTATGGGGTTTTTTAGGGCATGCTTTAGGATTCAAATGATTGAGGTGGCTGCCAACATCATGTTTGTTACAGGATTTAATGTGAGATCTCGTGGAAGAGCAATTCCAAATGTGGTATATTGATATGACTGTTAGAAGCCATATATATAAATGTTGGAGCTGTAAGTGGGGTGTGCCTAATCGTTGAAGGATGATAAGGGTGTCCAAGAGAAATTTGGGGTGGAAGGTGGGCTTGACCATGACTATGATACTTCTTTTTTAACTAACGAAGGCTGTTGCTGCCAATTCGCATAAAACTAATGACATACCTTCTTTAGCTCCAACGACTTTCACAGTGTTTCTTGCAGGGAAAAAGAGGCAGATGGAAGCTCACGAAAAGGATATGTTCATTATCCGGCGTAGAAAACACTTCTTCTTGAGCTTGCTTAGAGAACCGGCAACTGCTGGATGTAAATATTAAATTGCCGATATTCAAATCTTTCACCTGCGTGTTAAAACGCTGATCCTGATCTCTAAGCACCTTCGTTCCACGCCTAAGGGCCACGCCAAAGGGCCCTCTTGCGAGGCCCTCAGGCGCGGGCCCACAAGGCGCGGGCGCGCCTTTGCTGAAGGGATTCTAAATGATTTGAAAAGTGCTCAGATTGGCTGCAGTTCTCTCTCACACACAGTTCCCAGCTAAGTAGGCACAGCTGATTCTCACTCACTGCTCACAGGATCGTTGAAGCCTTTGCTGAAGGGATTCTAAATGATTTGAAAAGTGCTCAGATTGGCTGCAATATGGATTCTTGCATTTAGGTCATCAAAAGTGACCTGCACTAGCCAGCAAGCATTTAGCTGTTTTGCCTCAGGGCTTTGGGATGGGAATGGAAACATATGGGGGAATTAGAATATGGGCAAAACTGAAAAGCAGTACTTTAAGGACAATAATTTTTTTTGCTAGGAAAGCAAGCAAGCAGGAAAGAAGGGTATGATGGTTTTCAAAAGAGGTAGCTGCATACACCTTGTACAGTGCTGCGTATGCCTTCTAGAGCTATACAGATAGGAGGTAGAAAAGAAAAAAGCGTAGTTGCTTACCTATAAAAGGGGTTCTCCACCTCAGAGGTATGCAATCATAATGTATTGGTTCAAGGGGTGGCATCCTCAATGGAGCCAGGTGTGTTGGACTTTCCCTTAGCTCAAAAAAGTCTTATGGGTCTCTCTGGGCATGCATGCCCTTTCCTGCCTTCTGCTTCAGTTACAGAGCTGGTATTTATTTATTTAGACATACTTGTATACCACCTTATTCTGCAATCAAAGTGGTTACATCACATCACATCACAACTGGGCAACATTTAACATGTGGGTGTTTTACAACATTTAACATGAGGGAATTTAACAACATTAAGACAACACAATTTGAGGGTTACATTTATCAAGATGGTGTCGTGAGTCTAACTGGGTTGGTTAGGTATTGAGCTTGCAGTGGAGTTTACGTTGCAATCCCTCTTGGGTGGGGGCTGTTGTGTATCTGCTCGTAAGTTTCTGTGAAGAGCAGGGTTTTAAGGTCCTTGCGGAAGTCTGTGATGTCTTCTAATTCCCTTAGGCTCGTTGGGAGGGAGTTTCATAGTGTGGATGCCATTAGTGATGGGGCTCTTCTAGACGTATTTTGTTTTGTCTTGTGATATGCTGAAGGTGTGCTGATCATGTTGTCATAATTGTTCCTTCTTGGTCTGTTACTGATGTTCCTTGTTACAATTTCTTGTAGTACATCTGCTGAAAGATGGTGGATGATCTTGAAGGTGCCACCCTGATGATTGATGTACGCCACTGCCGTGGCATTGTCTGACAGCACTCGTATTGCTTTGCCGTGCAGGAGCCTCTGAAAAGCCTTAAACGCCAGCATGACTGCCCGTAACTCCAACCTCTTGATCGACCAGGACCTCTCCCGGTCCAACCACTGACCTTGCTCAAACTGTCTCTCGAAGTGAGCCCCCCAACCGAACAGACTGGCATCCGTCGTCAACGCCCTCCATTGTGGTGCTTCGAGAGGCATCCCCTTCTCTAGACACCCCTGCCTTAGCCACCATTTCAACGACTGCAGTGTCTCCGGAAGGCATACCAGCCTTTGCGACAACCGATCTGACTGATGAGACCATCTTCTGAGGAGTGCTCTCTGCAGTGGCCTCATGTGCGCCCTGGCCCATGGCACTACCTCGATCGTAGCCACCATTGTCTCCAGTAGCTGTAAATAGTGCCACGCTGATGGAGCTTGTCTCCTCAAGAAGGCCTTTATCAGCCGCCTCAGCTTCTTAGCCCTGAGCTTCGGAAGATAAACTCTGCCCTTGTTCGTGTCGAAGTGAGCCCCCAAATATTCCATCTCCTGCGACGAGACCAATTTGCTCTTTTCCACATTGACCAACTCAGCTAATGAGATGTGTAAGTTGTTATATGTAAACCGCACTGATGCTGAATAGCGCGGTATAAAAGAGACTATAAATAAATAAATAAAAACCCGAGGGACTGCAGGACATGCACCACTCTGCAGGTAGCCAATTCGCTCTCGCTCCTTGACTTCGCTCGAATCAGCCAGTCGTCCAGGTATGGATGAACCAACACCCCTTCCTTGCGCAATGCCGCCGCCACCACCACCATTATCTTGGTGAAGGTTCTTGGAGCTGTAGCCAAACCGAACGGCATCGCCTGAAATTGAAAATGCCCCATAGGCACCGCAAAACGAAGAAAAGCGTAGTTACTCACCTGTAACAGGTGTTCTCCAGGAGCAGCAGGAATCAGTCCTCACATATGGGTGACGTCGGCGCCGACGGAGCCCTCGCGGAGCAATTTTCCCCAGCTTTCAAAGAAAGTCTTTGGGAATTGCAGCGCGCATGCGCGGTCCCCTTCGCGCCCAAGGGTGCCATCTTAGCCAGTCAGATGACATAGCTAAAAGACAGCGTAAAAATTTGCAAAAAAACTAAAGCAGATAATCGCAACTCCAAGGGGAGGAGGGAGGGTTGTGAGGACTGATTCCTGCTGCTCCTGGAGAACACCTGTTACAGGTGAGTAACTACGCTTTCTCCAGGACCAAGCAGGAAGTCAGTCCTCACATATGGGACTCCCAAGCTTAAGGCTACCGGAGACCCTAAGCACAAAAATGAGCTCCCTCTAGCTCAGCAGTACAGAAGGAAGGAATCTTCGCTGAATTATTACCCACAGGTAGCCCCCATCCGGGATGGAGGGTAGGAGTTGCTCAAACCTCAAAGAGATTTCGGAGGACTGCCTGTCCAAAGCACTGTCCCTGCGGGACTCCCTCTCGAGGCAGTAATGGACCGCAAAAGTCTGGCTCGAAGACCAAGTAGCGGCCCGGCAGATGTCTGCCAACGGAACAGAGCGGAGGTAAGCCACTGACGTAGCCTTCGCCCGAACACAATGAGCCGTGACTCGACTTTCTAAGGAGAGTCCGGCTGCCCCATAAGCCCAAGCGATACAGTCAGCAACCCATATGGACAGAGTACGCTTGGAGACCGGGAGCCCCAATTTATTGGGGTCAAAAGATACAAAAAGCTGAGCAGCTTTACGGTGCTCCCGCGTACGGTCAAGGTAGAAGTTCAGGGCCCTTCTAAAGTCCAGGGTATGCAGGACCATTTCAGCTCGGCTGGAGTGTGGCCTGGGAAAGAAGGTCGGAAGTACCACCTCCTGATTGATGTGAATAGGGGAGACCACTTTTGGAAGAAATGTTGGGTGAGTCCGTAAGACTACCCTATTCTTGTAGAACCGAGTGTAAGGGGGATCAGACACGAGGGCCTGCAATTCACTTACGCGTCTAGCGGAAGTGAGGGCTATCAGGAACAAGGTTTTCCAAGATAGAAAACGTAGAGAGCAGGTAGCCATAGGTTCAAAAGGCGGACAGGTGATCCGCTGCAAAACCACATTTAGATCCCAGTCAGGAGCTGGCGGGCGCAGAGGTGGTTTTAGTAGAAGGAGACCTCGGAGAAACCTAGCCACGAGAGGGTCGCTGGAAAGAGGTCTGCCGTCCACTGGCACATGATGCGCTGAGAGAGCACTGAGGTGAACTTTGACGGAGTTGGACTTAAGTCCCAGATTAGAGAGGTAGAGCAAGTACTGCAAGATCACCGACACCGAGCCGGAGAAGGGATCCTGAGACTGCTGGGCGCACCAAGCGGAAAAGCGACGCCATTTAAGGGCGTAGCATTTGTGGGTAGAAGGTCGCCGGGAAGCTAGGACAACCTCTTCCACCTCCGCCGGCAATAGAAGGGGAGCGAGGACTACCCTTTCAGCAGCCAGGCCATCAGATGTAGAGATCTGAGGTTGGGGTGTAGCAGGGACCCCTGATCCTGCGTTAGGAGATCTGGTTGAAACCCCAGAGGGAACGGATCCTCCACCGCTAATTGCAGCAGGAGTGGAAACCACGGCTGTCTGGGCCAGCGAGGAGCTATCAGGATCATGGAAGCTTTGTCTCGGAGAACCTTGAAAAGAGTTCGGGAGACTAGCGGTATGGGAGGAAAGGCATACAGAAGGCTTTCCGACCATGAGAGCAGAAAAGCATCCGCCGCTACTCGAAGGGGATGCGGCTGCCGAGAGCAGAAGCGAGGAAGTTGCCGGTTGAGAGGACTGGCAAAGAGATCCATCGTGGGGAGGCCCCACTTCAGAAAAAGTTTCTGAACTACCAAGGGATCCAGGCGCCACTCGTGCGGCTGGAGGATTCTGCTGAGTTTGTCCGCCAGGCAATTCTCTTGGCCTGGGAGATAAACTGCCTTGAGAAGAATGCCGTGGTTGACGGCCCAAGAACAGAGCTTCTGTGCTTCCCGACAGAGAAGGAAGGAGCCCGTGCCTCCCTGTTTGTTCACGTAGAACATGGCAACTTGATTGTCCGTCTGGACAAGGACGGACTGGTGAGAAGTCAGGTGGGAGAAAGCCTTGAGAGCCAGACGGATTGCTCTGAGCTCTAGGAAGTTGATCTGCTGCGCAGACTCCCACGTGGTCCAGAGACCTTGAGTACATGCCCCTTGGCAATGCGCTCCCCATCCTAGGAGAGAAGCATCGGTTGTCAGCACTTGAGCCGGCGGAGGAGACTGGAAAGGCATTCCGAGCACCAGGTTCGGCCGATGAAGCCACCACTGTAGAGAAGAGGCCAGCGGGCCGGAGATGCGCACTAAGACGGCTAGGCCACCCGAGGCCTGTTGCCACTGCTTGCGAAGGCACCACTGAGCAGGCCGCATATTCAGGCGGGCATTGGGGGTCACGTGGACGGTGGAAGCCATATGGCCGAGTAGTCTCAGGAAGCGCCTGGCGGAGACCAGGGACTGGCTGCGAAAACGGCCGGCTAGGTCCATGAGCCGTTGAGCCCTGTCGAGAGGCAGGAAAGCTCGTGCCTGAAGAGTGCGCAATCTGGCGCCGATGAACTCGAGATCTTGTGAGGGGAGCAAAGTGGACTTTGCGAAGTTTATGACAAAGCCCAAGTATTGCAGAAGAGTCACAGTGCGATGTGTGGCTTTTGTGACTTCTGGAGAGGACGATGCTCTGATGAGCCAGTCTAGGTACGGAAAGACATAGAGGCCGTGAAGCCGGAGATAAGCCGCCACCACCGCGAGACATTTTGTGAAGACTCGTGGTGCGGAGGATAGGCCAAAGGGCAGTACTCTGTACTGGTAATGATTTCCTGCCACCACAAACCTTAGGTATTGGCGGTGGCTTGGGTGGATGAGGATGTGCGTGTAGGCATCCTTTAGATCCAAGGAGCATAGCCAATCTCCCTGCTGGAGGTAGGGCAGAAGGATTCCAAGGGTAAGCATCTTGAACTTCTCCCGCACGAGGAACTTGTTGAGGTTGCGCAAGTCCAGGATGGGTCTGAGGCCTCCTGTTCTTTTTGGTATTAGGAAATACCGGGAATAGAAGCCTTGACCCCGCAGGTGGTGGGGCACCGGTTCCACAGCCTGTTCCTGAAGAAGACTTGCTAACTCCTGAAGGAGTAAATCCCTGTGCAGAGGGAGTCGTGGAGGTTCTCCCGGGAAATAGGAGGGAGGGATCTGGTGGAAGTGGAGAAGATAGCCTTCTCTCACCACTTGAAGCACCCAGGCATCTGAGGTGACGTTGGACCACCTGTGGGCAAAGTGAACCAGCCGGCCTCCTGTGCTGGGAGGAACCAGCTGAGGGGGAGAGGCTATGCTGATGAAGTCAAAAAACCCCACCCTGCTGAGCAGGGGCCGGTGGTGCAGGCTTGGGGGCTTGCTGCCTACGGGACCCGTTACCCCGTCCCTTGGCCTGCTGACCCTGTTGGGGAGCCGCAGAGGCCTGATATTGAGGGTAGTGTTTATAGGCAGCCGCCTTTCTCGGGTAAAAGGACTTCTTTCCCGAGCCCTTCTTCTTCTGGGAAGGGGCGGAGGTCTTCCTAGAAAGCCTAGTTCTGGTGAGAGTCTCCGTCTCGATTTGGGCAGCCTTTTCAGCCATGGGCTTGCCAAAGAGGTTCTCACCTCGACAGGGGACATCGACCAACTTGTCCTGCACCCAGGGTTCAAGGTCAGACGACTGAAGCCAAGCCTGTCGGCGGGCACCGATGCCGGCTGCGGCCACTCGTGCCGATGCTTCAAAGCCATCATAGGCTGCTCGAGACATAAATTTGGAGCATTCCCGAATACCAGTTGTCAAGGCTAGGAACCTCCGCAAAGGTTCCTTGGACAGCCCAGCTGAGAATCCGGCTATCTCTTTAGCCAGGTCTCTGAGATACATGCCCATGTAGAGCTGGTAGGTCTGGACCCGACAAGCAAGCATAGAGCCCTGGAAACACTTCTTACCTAGGCCATCCAGGTTGCGGGCCTCCCTGCCAGGAGGCACCGAGGAGTGCATCTTCTGGCTCTTAAGCCTATGCATGGCCGATTCCACCACCATGGAATGGTGCGGTAGCTGTGCTTTTTGGAAGCCAGGGCTCTTGCGGACTCGATAAATGGAATCGACCCGCTTGCTTAACACCGGCGACGATGCCGGACTCTCCCACATGCGGAAGAGTAGTCGTTCCAGCATAGGAGGAACCGGTACAGTAAAGTGCTCCCTGGCGGGAGAGTCGTACTGAAGGGCATCGAGCTCTTCGGCTCGGGGCTCCTCCTCGGGATCCGCAGGGAAGGCCAAAGCCTTGGCCATATCCCTGACGAAATCCGAGAACCGGGCGTCCTCCGGAGGGGACTGTTTCCGAGGTTCGGACTCAGGCGAGTCCGAGGGGACACACCGAGTCCGAAAGGAATCAGGTGACTCTTCCTCTTCAGACTCCCAGGCCGACTCCGAGGAGGAATCGGTGGGGTCGGTCTGGGCGGGCGGAGGCGTCGGCCGCCCCGACGCCGAGGGAGTCGGCGTCGACGACCTCGGTCCCGAACGGGAGGACGAGGGTGACCTCGACCGAGGATCGACTCGAGCCCGCATGGACTCTAGGATCGGCTCGGTCTCCGGGGTCGACTTAGACGTCGACGTCCCGGTGGTCGGGGCAGAGGCGCCAGCGAGGCTAGCGATCAGTGCCCGCTGCTGGTCCATGAAGGCAGAGAGTCTGCTCTCCAAGGCCGTCAACCTGAGTCTGACCTCAGGTGACCCAGCAGCCCCCGACTCGGGCTCCGACGGCATCGGGCCCGACATCGGACCCCTCTGAGGCGAGTCCAGGAGGACTACAGGACTTACCCGAGCAGGCAACTCCGACTCCAGACGAGGTCGCTTCGGCAGATGTTCCTTCTCCAAAGACCCGGGACGGCTATCGGGGCTATGCGACCTGGCCCTCGCGGAACCAGGAGCGTCCACCGACGCCGCCCTCGCGGGTTTCACCTTCCGACGATGGTCCCCGGAGGGAGAACCCCTGTCGGAGGAACTCCGGCGATGTTCAGAGCTGGAACCTCTGGGCGCCGAGGCCTCCGACGAGGTCCGGGTACGGCCGGGGTCAGCGAAGATTCGTTCCCGCTGATGCCGCCGACTCCTTAACGCTTTGGAGGACATCTTGCTGCAGGCCCCACAGATCAGTTCCTCGTGATCCGGGCCAAGGCAGCGGAGGCAATTATCATGTGTGTCAGTGAGTGACATATTTCTGTCACACTGAACACACCGCTTGAAACCACTGGCAGCCATTTGGGGAAAAAGGGCCCATGAAAGTTCAAAGGACCAGGATGCAAGTGAAAAACCGAAAACGAAACTGACAGAAAATCAGAAAAACCGAAAAATAACAGAAGGACTCGCAGCGGCGTCGCGAGTCCGGGCAGGAAAAGGACCGGCGTCGAACCGATAGAGAAAAAAGAGATTAAACACGAAAAAATCAACTTTTTCAGCGGGGACAAGACGGGCACGTCTGAAGGGCTCCGCGGAAAAAAGAAGACTGGCTAAGATGGCACCCTTGGGCGGGAAGGGGACCGCGCATGCGCGCTGCAATTCCCAAAGGCTTTCTTTGAAAGCTGGGGAAAATTGCTCCGCGAGGGCTCCGTCGGCACCGACGTCACCCATATGTGAGGACTGACTTCCTGCTTGGTCCTGGAGAATCTCTGATGCTCCAAATGAATTGGTATGTGCAAGTACGCCTCCGACAGATCCAAAGACGTGAGGAACTCCCCCCCCGTCGAACCGCCACAATGACCAAACGCAACATTTCCATGCGAAAGTGGGATACCCTGAGACACTTGTTTACCCTCTTGAGGTCTAGAATGGGCCTCATGGTTCCTTCCTTCTTTGGTACCACGAAGAATATCGAGTACCAACTGCATCCTCGTTGATCTGCCAGAACCAGCACCACCGCCTTCAGCGCTAACAATCTTTCTACCGTCTCGCGTACCGCGGACAACCTTGATTTCACTCCGCAGGGAGATTGAACCCAACGAGTCGATCACCGGACGTTGGAACTCGAGCGCATACCCTTTTTGTATGACTTCCAACACCCACTGATCTGACGTTATTTGGGCCCAGGCAGGAAAGAAGTCTCGCAAACGACCCCCCATGGGTACAAGCCTGCCTGGGCCCTCCTCACTTCATTGCGGTTTCTTAACATTCGGGGACGAGAAGACTCCAAAACCTCTGCCCACTCCTCTAAACCCCCGAAAGCCCTGCGATCTATACTGAGAACGCCCCCTCTGAAACGTAGCAAATCGCGACTGACAAAATCTGTGAAACTTCCTTTGCTGATTCTTGGAAGGCGCCCCCGGACGACCCTGCTTCTGTTTGTCTTCCGGTAATCTACCTCCCTTGGACTCTCCTAGATCCTTGACCAACTTGTCCAAATCTTCACCAAACAGCAACTTGCCTCTAAACGGAAGCTTGCCTAACCTAGCCTTAGAGGCTCCATCTGCCGCCCAATTGCGCAGCCACAGATATCTTTGTGCCGCCACCACGGATGCCATACTGTTTGAGAGCCCTCAGATAAGATCATACTGAATGTCTGCTAAATACGCTGCTCCTGACTCCATTCGGGAGGCTTCCTCAACCGCCTCTCCCTGCGCCCCATTAATCCTCTGAGACCAGCAAAGGCAAGCCCTCGCCACTCATGCACCACAAATTGAAGCCTGCATGGAAAGCGCATTTACCTCAAACACCTGCTTCAACAATGTATCTAATCACCTATCCTGAGCATCCTTAAGAGCGGCACTGCCTTCCACCGGGATCGTGGTTTTCTTAGTCAGCGCTGAGACCGCCGCATCTACCTTAGGAGTCTTAAAAAAAAATCATTATCCGGCTCCTCCAACGGGTATAGGCGTTCCATTACTTGCGAACCTTTTAGCCCTGCCTCCGGCGCGTCCCACTCCTCCTGAATCATTTCCTTAAACACCCTATGTATTGGGAATGCCCGTTGAGTCTTCCGCACCGCCTGTAACAAGGGATCCTCCAGAGTAGAATCTTCCCAACTACCCGTAACTGGCATATTCAAGGCTTTCAGCGTCTCCGTGATGAGTGCTGCTAACTCTTCCCGCCGGAACACCCGGACCACCCTTGCCTGGTCCTCCGGCTCTGGTATCTCACCTTCCTCTAGGTCCAATTCCAACTCCAAATCCTCCAAGGTTTCGGATGGTTCCTGCTCTCCTAACTCTTGCTCATCCTTATCCGCGACCAGCCTAGGCTTTTTGAGAGGCTCCCCGGAACTCCTCCCAGCGGAGCCCCTGATCTCTTCGAGCTCAGTCCCCCACTCGCCACAGGCCCCGGCGCCGAACCCCCCAACCCCCCAAGGGCCTGTTGGAGCAGCACCATAAACTCCTGCGAGAAAACAGCCGCCAGCCCCCCCCCCCCCCCCCCCGCAGGGAAGGCTGAGACGAGGGGGAATCTCTCACTGGGATCCAATAACGGAACAGACATCTCAGCCACTTCCCCTGCCTCCGTCTGCCCGCTTTACTCCTCTGCCACACTGTCCGCCGCCAGCTGCAACCCGGCTGCCTCTTGTGTACAGCCCCTGCACAACCTGGCCTCCGACAGCGAATCCCTCCTGGACCCACACATAAGGCAGCTAGGTTTTGAAGGCATCTAGAAGCCGGCCCAAGCCTCCCCCAATGCAACCCCCACCCAGTGAAGGGCCCAGGCAAACCAGGCAAACCAGGCTACAAGCTCTGATTACTTTGCCTTTGTCTTTTTTTTTTTTCAACTGAATCTGCTTAACTTCCAAATTGCCCCCAAATCCAGGCTAGAAGCACCCCAGAGGGCCACGAGTGAGTGCGGGAGACCAAAACTGCCGCTCTCCTGCTTTCCCGCCCTCCAGCCACGTGGTCTAGGCCTGACCGCAGCAACCGCCCTGCACCACAAACCGCCGCGTGTCAGCCCCAACATCGCTCTACCTGGCGCTTACCTTTTCGCCGGCCTGCTCCAGCTCCACGGAGTTTAGAGAGCCTCTGCCCCTCTGCTACCTGCTTCCGCCAGCTGCGACCCGCTGTTTATCTGCAGCTGGAGGTCTCTCTCTCGGCACGTTCTGAGCACCGCGCCTCCACCGCTTCAAACCCGATGAGGGAATCAGAAGCGGGAGGCCCCACCGATGACTCCCTCACTCTTCCCTGGACAGCCACTGCTTTAGGGAGGGAGGAGAAGGGGGGACAGCCAGAGCAGATCTACACCTTGATCTCTGCACCGAATCAAAAAGCCAATTTAAAGAGGTATTACCTCAAAACTCATTTATTTATTTTTTTTATATCCCAACTAACTTTCCTATCTGTCCCTAGACCTTAATTATTCCTCTAGTGAGCCCCGAACACCAGGGCTCACACCTCCTTCCGCTGCATGGAGACCGAGAATACTGGAGCAATGGAGGCGGACCCTGGACTAGTTATACAGTGTCACTAAAAGTGCGACATGCTGTCTCCAAAGCTGCGGGAGGAGGTGCACAACTCCTGATGTTCGGGACTAGACTGGAGGGACAATAAGGAAAAGTACTTTGCTGATGCTAGGCCCCGAGTGACTATTAAATTTAAACGTCTTGTGTCCAACCTTTGCCATTCTGTAGGCACCCATTTTCCCCTCTGCTGGAGAGCTTGGCTGTTGTAAGAAGCATCTCATCAATGTACTTCTCACTGTCTTGAATGCTCCTCAGCCTCACCACCTCCTCTCTGAGTTCCTCCACTTGTTTCCTCAGAGCTTCAGCATGCAGGCAGCCTGCACATGGAACCGGATGTCTGTCTGGACAGAAGCAGAAGCTGCAACGGGGGCAACAGCTTTAGTGATACGATTTTTCCCAGCCACTGTTCTGTTCGTGGAGCTTTTTTATTTTGTGCCATCAAGTCAGTGTTGACTCATAGCGACCCAGCTACCTCTGGGTTTTCTTGGCAATGTATCACCGGAAGTAGATTGTCAGCCTTTTCTTCCGAGGCAATGGAGGGTAAAGTGACTTGCCCAAAGTCACAAGGAGTGCCATTGGGAATCGAAACCTTGATCTTCTGGATACTAGGCAGTTGCTCTAACCACTAGGCTACTCCTCCACTCGTGGAGCTTAGGCATCTGTTAAAGCAAAAGAGAGAGATCTACCAAAGTACCAGCCGGTTTCCCAGCTGTCCTGTCAGAGAAAAAGCAGTTAAATCTCTTTTATTATATTCAAAATGTGCTGTTGCAAGTCCCTGTGTTTTGTTAATTGGGGAGGTGCCCTATAAAGCAATGTGGCAGGCTCTGGCCTAGAATAGCCTGTAAACGTATGAGAGGCCTGTAAGCTAGGCCCGAGTCCCAGCCCCCACCTGAGAATAAGAATGCTGAGAAAAACCAAAGTCAGTAAGAGTTAGAGAAACTGCTTTAAACTGCTTTTTGATAAGGTTGTATAAATCCTTTGTTGAATTCATCTATGCTGATGACAGACATGTTCCAGTACTCTATATTCACACATTTTCTAAGCTAGCAGTGACCTTGTAGGAGAAATGTATCAAAGTCTTAGAACTGTGCCTTTGTTAGAGAATTCTGAGCAGGGGGAACAGAGCACTGGGCCCAGACAGAGATCCCAATTGGATGGGTGCAAGGGTCAGTAGGACCAATAGAAAGTTTGCCTGTATTAAACTGAAGAAGAAAGGTATAAAAGGTGTTGTTTACTGGACTCCATGGCTCAGACCATTTTGAATGTGACATTTGCCTGAGACTTGTGCACAATAAATTGGCTTGGATCTTCGAACTGAGTCCTGGTTTTATTCATTGCGTGCACTTCGCTGCAACAGCAAGACTGCTCACTAGGGATGTATGGGAGTTGGGAGGGGGGGAGGGAGGTAATCAACACCTGATTAGGTGTCAGTAGCTCCAAAGAGCTACAGAAAACCCAGACCTACTATGTATTACTGAGACATGGTTAACAGAATCTGACTCAGTCTTGTTAAATCAATTAAAAGTTCAAGGATACTCCATCTTCGCCTGCAATAGAAAACATACAAGAGGAGGAGGTGTTCTTATATTAGCTAAATCTAATCTCGGGTTATCCTCTACTATATGTGAAAACCCTGATGACACAAATATACTCAAAATTGAAAATAAGGACATAGCAATCTGCTTGATATACAGACCTCCGACCGCAAGTAATCAAAACGTTGACTCCATACTAGAATTGGCTTGCAACTCTACAATAAGGAAACCTCTCATCATGCTAGGTGATTTCAATCTGCCATCTCTCTCTAACAATCAAGAAACAGCTTTCTTAGAAGCGATGGAAGAAATGGGCTTCAAGCAAACAGTTAACCAACCAACTCACACCAAAGGAAACACTCTCGACCTAATATTCATTCCTATCCATTACACAACCTCAGCTCATTATGTCTCACCTTCCACATCTCAAATCCCATGGTCTGACCACTATCTGATTAGGTTCTCTTTCCACCTCCCACAATACACCAAAGCACCCCTTGTCAATCTACATCAAGGTCAAAGATTTCGACCATTCAATAGAGAAGAGTTTCTTGAATCAGTACTCCCTAGATTGGATCCCCATATCTATAACCTTGATGACGCAATATCCAGCTGGAATACCATTATTGGATCTGCATCAGAACCATATTCAACAAAGATTTACCATAAAATGAGAAAGCATGAAAAATGGTATACTATTGAACTTGCAATTCTGAAGAAAGGTCTTAGAAAAATGGAATCTACTTGGAGAAGGAAAAAAACTCACGAACTCAGAATACAATATTTCTCACTACTCAAAGATTACAAGGATGCGATTAATAAGGCTAAAAAACAATATCACTCTAAAACTTTATCTAAAGCTATTAATCGCCCTAGAGAACTATTTGAGATTGTCAAATCGTTAACCAAATCCCCATCCAACAATTCTCACAAAATTTGTATTAACCCGCAATTACTTGCTGATCATTTTGCAAATAAACTCAAACTAAACAGCCATTTCACCCCACCTAGCCTAACTCTTTCAGATAATAACCACCTGGAATGGAAAACCTTCCACCCTATTACCAACAAACTACTACTTCAGACAATCTCCAACCTAAATACAACAACCTCTCTTCTTGATCCCTGTCCAGTGACTTGGATAAAATCAACAAAAACAGAACTTGCCTCAGACTTACTAAACATAGTCAACCAATCTCTTCAACAAGGACGTATAGCAGATGTCCTCAAAAGGTCAGCAATTCGACCGCTGTTAAAAAACAAAGCTCTAGACGACCATGACCCAACTTCATATCGTCCCATTGCAAGTATTCCATTTCTTGCTAAGATTATTGAAAAGATTGTGCAAACACAACTGCAAGATTATATGGACTCATCAGCTCCATTAGATGATCATCAATATGGATTTCGCCCTTATCATGGTGTAGAAACACTCCTAACAGCACTATTTGATACAATCATCAGAGGTATCGATAATGCCAAGCGAGCCTTTATTCTCATATTCATTGATATTTCCTCTGCCTTTGACACTGTAAACCATAACACGCTCATTTCAAGACTCTCTCAAATAGGCATCAAAGATAAAACCCTTGAATGGTTCATATCCTATTTTACTAACCGGACCCAATATGTGCAAATAGATCGAAATGCCTCATCCCCATTTCCACAAGAACAGGGCATCCCTCAAGGCTCTGCCTTTTCGGCACTTTTGTTTAATCTCTATCTTCAACCCATCTGTTCCATATTTAAACGCTTCAAAATCAACTACCACTTCTACGCGGATGACATCATGTTATACTCGCCATTTGATGTGTCAAACCCGGATTATAGTAACATATGTCGTTGCCTCTCTGAAGCTGAACTGTGGCTGAAATCAAGGAATATGAATATTAATTTTAAGAAAACAGAAGTTCTATTTATAACAAGAAACACAAGCTTCACTCCCCCACTTGAAATCAAGATTGGAAAAAACTCTCTCCCAGTCAAAGATGAGATCAAATACTTGGGAGTCACTCTGGATAAAACTCTCAGCCTAACCAAACATATAAAACAATCTGTAAGAACAATATATTTCAAATTGAGGACAATCCAACAACTTAGACCATTGATAGATAACACTGATTTCAGAACCATAGTACAAACACTTATTACACCACATTTAGACTACTGTAATGGTATTCTTCAAGGGACCTCTAAGAAAAATATTCACACTCTTCAATTAGCCCAAAATGTCACCGCAAGGATTATCTACAAAGCGAAAATTTCAGATCATATATCTCCGATCCTCTACGCTCTCCATTGGCTACCCGTCTCATGCAGAATCATCTACAAGTCCTTAGTCAATACGTTTAAGATCTTTAATAATATAGCACCATCTTTCTTATCTACGCTGATCACCATCCCACATGATAATAGATCGAGACGAAGAATAAACCTTCACACGATACAAGTTCCTGATTCTATTCGAAAAACAAGTCAGAAGACAAGTAACACAGCTTTCTCATACTTCGCCCCTACGCTATGGAACAACCTCCCGATTGAAATCAGAGAAATCAAAGATCTTCAATTATTTAGAAAAAATCTAAAAACCCATCTATTTACTCTGCACTACAATAACCTCCACATTGAAGATAATCCTAACACAGAAAAAACACCGTTCATCAATCACTCACTGACCCTACTTAGACAAAGCATAAACCTTTCCTACACATTCACATTGCTCACCTAGATTAAGCTTACCCTTAGAAAGCAATTTGCTTGTCGCTAATGTGAATAACTGTAATTTAATGTAAATATTTGACTTTACTGTTGATATACTGTTGGTACTATGTTTTGAAACATTATCTAATTAATACCCAGTTCAAATGTTCCTACCCCTCCTGTTCTCATTGTATTTCGAAGTTACACTTAATAGTTGAATGTTCTTTGTTCTAAATCTGTTCTATGTAAAATAGTTCTTTGTTCTAAATCTGTTCTATGTAAAATAATAGTGCTCTATTATTAATGTTTGTTACCTGTAAACCGCCACTGATCTCTGGAAGTGGCGGTATAGAAAAGATGTATAAATAAATAAATAAATAAATAAAGTTACTAAAGCAGAGTTTTAAACCTACCCCATTAAAGAAAATATTTCTCCTATTAAACTAAAGCACCAAAAGAATGTAAAGTAACTTTGTTTAAAAATGTACCAAACCCTTTTAAGAGCTCCCAGTCAGAGAGCTAGCAATGAAAAAAAAACACAAATTCTTTCCTTTGTTTGAAACGTATAGCCCCTCAAGGTGTAGTCACACCATGGAATGATGCAGAGGCATTATAATATCCTTTGTTTTATTCTCCATTCCATTCCTATGATTCCTAGAATTCTATTTGCTTTCTTGACCATCACTGCACACTGGGCAGAGGGTTTCAATGTGTTATCCACGATGACGTTTAAATCTTTTCCTGGGTGGTGGTTCTTAATGTGGAACCTTGCATCATAAAACCATAAATATCTCTATAGAAATGGAAAAAAAGGGCAACATCTGAAAAGCAATGTGCATAAATGCCCATAGTATGGGAAATAAGATCCCATATATTGGGGCTTTTATGGAAGAGGCTGACTTGTATTTAATGGTAGATACAGAGACATGGCTCACTGACAACCATGATTGGGATGTAATTATACCTGGCTATACTTTATTAAGGAAAGACAGGGTAGAAAAAAAGAGGAGGAAAGATGAGTACACTATATGCAAAAAATAGTATTAAAGCTATAGAATTAAAAGTCTTAAAAAGGTAACAAGAAGGTCCTGTGGGTTAAGCTAGAAAGAGAAACAGGAAATCCATGTGCATTGGTGTGATATACAGATCTCCTACACAGGGAGAAGTGGTGAAGAGATTTAATTGAAAACATACACTGGGGGGTTACATGATGAAGGCAGCCTGAATTGACACCTTTGGGTTGAGTTCCGGCTCCTGCCACAGCTAACGGCTACAAAAACCTGCCCCCTGCACAATGAAATGGTGTTTTAGCTCTCCGAAAAGACCCCAAGATGACAGCATTTAGGGAATGACAGACCTACCAGGGCCTTGGGATGCTGGTGAAGAATGCGTGCACCCCTAAGAACTGCAAGAATAAGCACAAAATGCTAGCTGAACATCGAACACCAGCACTTACGTCACCTGAGGAAGCAATGCAGGAGTTCACCAAGAACCTAACCGCAGTGATGGACAACAAGCTCAACTGTCTCCAAACTTCTATAGATGATATCAGAGGCATGCTGGAGAGCCAGCTTACAAGGATCAGCAGGGTGGAAACACACCTGGAACAGCAGGAGAAACATTCTGTGGGCCTCGAGATAAGAGTAGCTGTACTGGACAGAGCGAATCTGTCCTGGCAGATAAATTTGATGATCAATAAAACCGAGGAACGAAGAACAACATACACTTGGTAAGTCTGGCAAAAACCATCAAGGATAAAGAACTTTGGGACATTGTAGAACAATGGCTACCAAACCAGATGGGATTAACACTCCCCAGTGGCTGCATGGTGGCAGAGAGGATACACCATTTAGTGCCCAGAGGGGAAGAGAGGCAGCGCCCTAGGCCAGTCATCGCCCAGATCTTTAATTTCATGGAGAAACACAAACCAAGTGTTAATTGTTACTGCACTGAGTTATCTGGAAACAGTCTTGACTGATAGAAAGTATGGTATAGAAAGAAAGATGTTAAATAAATGAATAAATTAACTAATGGGGCTCTATCGCAAAGCGCAGTTACTCAACCTGTAACAGGTGATCTCCGGGAACAGCAGGAATTTAGTCTTCACATATGGGTATCATCGGTACCGACGGAGCCTGCGCGGGAACGCTCCCCAGCGTCCAATAGGAACGCTTTTGGGAGCATCCCTCAGCACATGCCCCCTGCCTTCCCGCCTTTGCAACTGTCCCTCTTCAGTTAAGTTTGTAGCTGAGTGAAAGGATAGAGGGAGAGAGGAAAGAGACAAAAAGATAGGGAGACAACTCCTAGGGGAGGTGGGTGGGTTGTGAAGACTAAATTCCTGCTGTTCCCGGAGATAGCACAGTTACTTATCTGTAACAGGTGATCTCTGGGAACAGCAGGAATAAGTCTTCACATATGGGTATCGTCGGTACCGACGGAGCCTGCACGGGAACGCTCCCCAGCGTCCAAAAGGAAAGCTTTTGGGAACATCCCACAGCGCCTGCGCGCTGCCTTCCCGCCTTTCCTAACCACCTCTCTCCAGTTCGAGTTTTAAAGCTGAGACAAAGAGAGAGTGAGGAAAGGAAAGAAAGATAGAGAGATACAACTCCTAGGGGAGGTGGGGAGGTTGTGAAGACTTATTCCTGCTGTTCCCAGAGATCACCTGTTACAGGTAAGTAACTGTGCTATCTCCAGGAACAAGCAGGAATGAGTCTTCACATATGGGGACTCCCCAGCTAGAGATGCCTGGGAGATCACCCAGGTTGTGAGTCCCTGGGAAGGGCTCTACCTCCACCCATGAATCTCAGGCATCCAGCCAGGGATGGAGGGTAGGAGTTGGTTAGGTATGGAACAGGTGTTTGAGAAAAGCCTGACCAAACAAGGCATCCCGGCGGGAGTCCTTGTCCAAGCAGTAATGGGCTGTGAAGGTATGAACCGAGGCCCAGGTGGCCGCTCGACAGATCTGGTCGATGGACACAGAATTTAGATGAGCCATAGAGGCTGCCATGGCCCTCACATTGTGAGCTGTGACATGGCCCTCCAGAGGAAGGTTCTTACTCTGGTAGGCGAAAGAAATGCACTGAGCAAACCAATTGGACAGAGTTCTCTTAGAGACTGGAAGTCCTAAATGAGAGGGATCAAAAGCAACAAAGAGCTGAGAGGACTTTCTATGTTGCTGTGTCCTTTGTAAGTAAAAGGCAAGAGCTCTTTTACAATCCAGGGTATGAAGATTCCTCTCTGCACTTGAAGCATGAGGTCCTGGAAAAAAGACAGGTAAATAAACCTCCTGGTTCAGATGAAAAGGTGAGACCACTTTAGGCATAAAGTGTGGATTAGTCCTGAGGACTACCATGTCATGATGGAACCTGGTATAAGGAGGATTAGCCACCAAGGCTTGCAGCTCACTGATGCGGCGAGCTGAAGTGACTGCAATGAGAAAAATAACCTTCCAGGAAAGGAATTTCAAGGAGGTAGTGGCTAAGGGTTCAAAGGGTGGCTGCATAAGCTGGGCAAGAACCAGATTCAAGTCCCATGCCACTGGAAGTGGTCTGATGGGAGGTTTAGTCAAAAGAAGGCCTCCCATGAATCTTGCTATAAGAGGATGAGAGGAAATAGGCTGTCCATTGAGAGGTTTAAGGGATGCTGTAATAGCACTCAAATGGACTCTTACTTAATTCGTTTTAAGGCCTGCATGGGATAAATGTAGCAAATACTCTAGTAAAGAATTCAGAGGTTTTGCAAGAGGGTTAAGACCCTTCTCTGCACACCAAATGGTAAACCTTTTCCATTTAAAAGCATAGGAACATTTAGTGGAAGGCTTTCTGGAAGCATAAAGGATATCCTTTACTTGTTGAGAAAGATGCAAATCTTGAAGGTCTAGGCCTTCAGCAACGAGGCTCTGAGGTGAAGAGACTGGGGATTTGGGTGCCACAACGTTCCCTCCTCCTGGGACAGGAGGTCTGGAGCTGATCCCAAGTCCAGGGAGGGAGCTTGAAAGAGATGCAGAAGTAGAGGGTACCACACTTGGCGTGGCCAATGTGGTGCTATGAGGATCATAGACCCCTTGTCTCTCTGAAGTTTGAAGAGTGTCTTGGGAATTAGGGGAATGGGTGGAAAGGCATAGAGGAAGTCTTGCCCCCAGTGGAGGAGGAAGGCATCCCTGGCCTGAACTCCCTGACACGGAATTCTGGAACAGAACCGGGGAAGTTTGGCATTCCACGGACTTGCAAACAAGTCTATGTCTGGGGTTCCCCAAATTCGAAAGATCCTGGCTATCTGGTCCCCATGGAGGGACCATTCGTGTGGAAGCAGAACTCGACTGAGTCTGTCTGCCCAAGAGTTTTGAACCCCTGGAAGATACACTGCCATGAGATGGATTTGATGCTCTCTGGCGAAGGCCCACAATCTCAGAGCTTCGTTGCAAATCGACAGAGAGCCAGTCCCCCCCTGCTTGTTCACGTAGAACATGGCTACTTGGTTGTCCGTGTGGATGAGGACTGTCTTGTAGCTGAGCAGGGTGTGGAAGACTCTGAGAGCCAGAAAGATTGCTCTGAGCTCTAAGAGGTTGATATGTAGAGATGTCTCCTGTGGAGACCGGATGCCTTGGGTGGAGAGGTCTTGTAGATGAGCTCCCCAACCCTTTGGAGAGGCATCTGTTGTAAGGGTTGCTTGGGGTAGCAACTGTTGAAAGGGAGACCCCAGCAACAGATTTTGAGTGGACTTCCACCACTGGAGGGATCAAAAAAGGCGACTGGAGGTTGCTATTTTGTCTGACAGGCATCCTGATGCCTGGGTCCATTGGGTGGATAGAGTCCACTGAGCTGCCCTCATGTGCAGGTGAGCATAGGGGACCACATGCACGGTGGATGCCATGTGGCCTAACAGTTGTAACATCTCTCGAGCAGTTAAATGGGACTTTAACTGAATCTGGGAGGCTAACTGCACCAAGCATAGGCAACGGGCCTGGGGAAGATAGGCCCTTGCAGTGGTGGTATCCAGTAAGGCCCCTATGAACTCTAGAGATTGAGTAGGGGTGAGATGAGATTTTGGGATGTTTATTACAAGTCCCAGATACTGAAGGATACGCCTTGTGCAGGCCAGGGAAGCCTGGACCTCTGACTGGGATGGAGCTCGGATGAGCCAGTCGTCCAGATATGGGAATACAAATATCCCTAGAGTGCGTAGAAATGCAGCAACTACTGCCATGCATTTTGTGAACACCCTTGGTGCAGAGGCCAGACCAAAGGGAAGCACCCTGTATTGATAGTGCTTTCCTTGGAAAAGGAACCGAAGGAACCTTCTGTGTGTTGGATGGATGAGGACATGGGTGTACGCATCCTTGAGATCTAGAGAACAAAGCCAGTCCTGACTCTGGAGGTATGGAAAGAGAGTACCGAGAGAAGTCATCTTGAATTTCTCCTTGCATAGAAACTTGTTCAATTCTCTGAGATCTAATATGGGTCTGTAGCCCCCTGTTTTCTTTGGGATGAGAAAGTAGGGGGAGTAGAACCCTGAGCCCTGTTGAAGAAGGGGTACTTCTTCTATTGCCCCTTGGGCAAGAAGGGTAGCAATTTCCTGACCCAGAAGGTCGAGGAGAGATGTTGGAGAATTGAACTGTCTCACCATGGTGTGAGGGGGAAGGTTTAGGAAATGAAGCTTGTAGCCCTCCTTTATGATGGAGAGGGTCCATTGCTCTGCTGTGATTTGTTCCCATCTGGGAGCAAAGTGAGCTAACCTTCCTGGAACGGTGAGAGGCTCTGGATGTTCTAGAGCCAGAAAGGCTAAGTTCTCCAGTTGTAAGTCAAAGGCCCTGAGGAGGCTGAGGCTGTTGGGCTGTAGCAGTCCTAGGAGCCTTAGGCTTGGCCTGTTTCGGTTGTTGCTGTCTCTTTGTAGCAAAACGACCTGCAGAAGAGGCCTGCTGACCATAAGCAGAATAGTATCTGCCTTTTTTGGGAAAAAAAACCCTTCTTGAACAACCTTTTCTTAAAAGGAGCAGAAGTAGACTTTGAAAGTCTATCTAAAGCCGAATTTTCAGCATCCATCTGGGTGGCCTTTGCTTGCCAATCTTTGCCAAAAAGGTTTTCACCTGTACAAGGAAGGTTACCTAGGCCATCTTGAACCCAGGGTTCCAAATCAGAAGCCTGTAACCAAGCAACTCTACGTGCACCTATGGCAATAGCCGAGGCTCTGCTGGCACCTTCAAAGGAGTCAAAGGCTGCACGGTTGGAAAACTTGGAAACATCCTGGGCATGTTTGAGCCAGGTGAGGAACTCTTCCCTTTTATCTTCTGAAATAAAAGGAGATAAAGTTTGCAGGTGATCTGTAACCTCTTTAAGAAACATCCCCATATAGAGAGACTACAGGAGTTGATTCTGGCAACAAGCATACTGGCCTGGAAAATTCTCCTGCCAAAGGCATCTAAGGTTCTGCATTCTCTTCCTGGAGGAGCAGAAGAGTGCCTTTTTGTACTCTTTATCTTTTTCATAGCAGACTCCACCACAATAGAGTGGTGAGGAAGCTGAGTCTTATGAAAGCCAGGATAAGGAGGAACACGATACATGGTGTCCAACCTGCGAGAATGAGGGGAAATGGTAAGAGGAGTCTCCCATATGCCCAACATGTGATCACAAAGAATCTCATGTATTGGTAAAGTGGCTGCCTCCTTAGGAGCCTTAGGATATTGTAAAATATCTAATTTTTTGGTTCTAGGCTCTGTTTCAGGGGCCACTGAGATGGAAAGGCCCCTGGCCACTTCCCTAATGAAATCCTGAAAAGACAAATCTTCTGGAGGAAACATTCTCCTTTTCGGAGAAGAGGGCTCCTGAGGATGGATCACCGATGCTTCGACAGAGATCTCTGATTCATCAGAGTCTTCAGAGGAATCGAAGTATCGTCTGTCTGGATGCTCCTGCAGAGCCCGATACGCGTACCGGGTGGTATCAACATCGGGAGTGATCGGTACCGATTCGGTACCGATGGGCATCACAGAACAGTGTACCGCTGCAATCGACACCGAAGCGGATGTCGATGCAATCGGTACCGGCACCGGAACCGATATCGGTACCGGTGCCGGAGTCGGTACCTGCAACGGAGGTTGTTGCGGTACCGAAGGCGTCGCAGCTTGTATTTATTTATTTTATTTATTTAACAGTTCTTCTATACCGCTCTATTTTAGATCAGAGCGGTTTACATTCAACATCAACCATACGACACAGGAACCCTGAGTTGTATTTACAATAAACAGGAGATCAACTTGGAAGTAACTGGGGGGAACTATGTACATTGTATAACATATCTACATCTTATTTACACTGGGGGTCCTGATTCCATTTCAGTGGGTATCTTCTGAGCGATCAGTTGATTATCCTTTTTCATGCTGAGTCTGATTGTTTAATTGTAATGAGTGATTGTCTGGGGGGGCATATGTATGATCACTAGTGCTGGATTCAGGGTAGTATGTGGTGAATAGGTGCTGCTTTAATGCCTTCCTGAAGTCAATTAGGTAAGTGATGTTTCGAATAGAGGTGGGGAGAGCGTTCCATGCTCTGGGTGCGTAAATCGTAAAGGCCCTATTTGTCGTTGCTTTTGTGCATTTTGTTATTACTTTTGGGACCTCTAGTGTGTTTTGCATCATGGGTCTTCTGTTTCTATTCTGTGGTACTTTATGTATCATCTTGCTGAGGGCTGTGGGGGTCATGAATGAATGCCGTGATGGCACGCTGCATGGTCAGAATATTCTGATCCATTGACGCAACCAATGTCTGGATGTCGGTACTAGTGGGAACCACCGGTACCCCAGAACATGGCAACAGGTGATCGGTCGAGGCCGAGCCATCGATGTCAACCTGTGACCCCATAGATAAAGCTTTGGAAGCCGGAGCCTCCCGCCGGGGTAATTTTGCCGGTGCGGATTCCTCGAGAGCAAGCCCGGAGGCATCTCGATACTTGGAGGGAGATTTACCCTTCGAGGACCGGCTGGACTTAAGTTTGGTTACCTGAGATCCATGTGACGAAGAAGAAGCCCTGGAAGACGTCGATGCAACCGAAGCTGCATCCGAGGGAAACAGGGTACTGAGCTTGGCTGCTCGATTCTGTAGACCTCTTTTAGACATCATAGAACAGGACTCACAATCCGAGATGGAGTGGTCAGGACCTAAACATTTTAGACACCATTCATGGGTGTCGGTGACAGAAATAGTGCCGCTGCACTTCATGCATTTTTTAAACCCAGAGGCGGGCTTTTCCATGAGGAAAAATTTCCTAGGCCTAAGGCCAAAGAAGAAAATGCACTGAAGTGAGAAAACAGTAGTTTTTTTTGTTTGTTTTTTTTTTTAGAATAAAGAAAGAAAAGACCGGCGGTACCGGTCCAGCGTCGAGAAGGCAGACGCGCGACCAAAGAAATAAAATAAAATAAAGAAATTCTTCAGCGGTGACAGGAAAACGACCTGCTGGCTCCGCGGAAAAGAAGAACTGGAGAGAGGCGGTTAGGAAAGGCGGGAAGGCAGCGCGCAGGCGCTGTGGGATGTTCCCAAAAGCTTTCCTTTTGGACGCTGGGGAGCGTTCCCGCGCAGGCTCCGTCGGTACCGACGATACCCATATGTGAAGACTCATTCCTGCTTGTTCCTGGAGATCACCTGTTACAGGTGAGTAACTACGCTATCTCCAGGAACAAGCAGGAATGCAGTCTTCACATATGGGGACTCCCTAGCTGAAGATGCCAGGGAGATAGCCCCAGGAAGGTGCCACCCTAGAAAGGTAGGCCATCCTTCCTCCCATGGATCTCTGGCATTCCACCAGGGTTGGTGGGTAGGAGTTGAATTAGGTCTGAAAGAGATTTTGAAGAACAGCTTGGTCAAAGAAGGCATCAAGACAGGAGACTTTATCCAGGCAGTAGTGGGCTGTGAAGGTGTGTACCGAAGCCCAGGTGGCTGCTCGACAAATGTCATCGATAGACACAGAGTGGAGATTAGCCATGGCTCTCACGTTCTGAGCTGTGACATGGCCTAGAAGAGGAAGACCCTTACTCATAAGCAAAGGATATGCATTGGGCAATCCATTTAGATAAAGTTCTTTTGGAGACTGGAAGCCCCAAATGACTAGAGTCAAAAGCTATAAAAAGTTGCAAGGACTTTCTATGTTGCTGTGTTCTCTGTAGGTAAAAGGCTAAGGCTCTTTTACAATCCAAAGTATGAAGGTTTCTTTCTGCATTAGAGGTGTGAGGCCTCGGAAAAAATACAGGAAGATAAACTGATTGATTTAAATGAAAAGGCGAAACCACCTTTGGCATAAAGTGTGGATGAGTTCTAAGAACAACCTTATCATGGTGAAACCTAGTATAAGGAGGATTAGCCACTAAAGCTTGCAGTTCACTAATGTGACGTGCAGAGGTGATTGCAATTAGGAAGATGACCTTCCAGGTCAAAAACCTAAGGGTTGTAGTGGCTAAAGGCTCAAAAGGCGGCTTCATGAGCTGCCTGAGAACTAGATTTCGATACCATGCCACCGGTGGTGGCTTAATGGGAGGTTTGGTTAATAGAAGACCTCTCATAAATCTGGATATGAGTGGATGAGAGGAAATTGGTTGTCCATTCAGAGGCTTATAAGAAGCTGCAATTGCACTAAGATGGACTCTTACCGAATTGGTCTTTAGACCAGAATTCGATAAGTGAAGGAGATACTCTAGTATCGATTCTAAAGGTATGACAAAGGGGTTTAATCCCTTCTTGGAACACCATATAGTAAAATGTTTCCACTTGAAAGCATAAGATCTTCTTGTGGAAAGTTTTCTAGAAGCCTGAAGGATATCCTTTACCTGTTAGGACAGGTTGAAATCCTGGAGGTCTAAGCCTTCAGCAACCAGGCCGTGAGATGCAGGGACTGGGGGCTCGGGTGCCATAGCGTCCCATCCTCTTGGGAAAGGAGATCTGGAGCATGCCCTAACTCCAGAGGTGTAGCTTGAGAGAGATGTAGAAGCAGGGGATACCACGCATGGCGTGGCCATCGTGGCGCTATGAAAATCATACGACCCCTGTCTTTCTGAAGCTTGAAGAGTGTTTTGGGGATGAGGGGAATGGGTGGGAAGGCATAAAGGAAGTCCTGACCCCAATGAAGGAGGAAGGAATCCCTTGCCTGACAATTGTGAGCCGGAATCCTGGAACAGAACCGGGGAAGTTTGGCATTCAGTGGACTTGCAAAGAGGTCTATGTCTGGAGTGCCCCAGAGATGAAATATCTTTGCCACCTGATCTAGGTGGAGCGACCACTCGTGAGACAGTAGTACTCGACTGAGTTTGTCTGCCCAAAGGTTTTGAATGCCTGGAAGATATACCACTAGAAGGTGAATTTGATGCTCTCTGGTGAGGGCCCAGTCGTAAAGCTTCGTTGCATAACGACAGAGCGCCTGTTCCGCCCTGCCTGTTCACATAGAACATGGCTACTTGATTGTGCGACTGGACTAGGACTGTCTTGTAGCTGAGCTGGGCATGGAATACTTGAAGAGCTAAATAGATTGCTCTTAATTCCAGGTGGTTTATGTGTAGACCAGCCTCCTGTGGAGACCAGATGCCCTGTGTAGAGAGATGATTCAGGTGTGCTCCCCAACCCACCTGTGATGCATCTGTTAGGGTGGCCTGAAAGAGGGGTTGATGAAAAGGAGACGCCACTGTCAGATTTTCTAGTGATTGCCACCATTGGAGGGACAAAATTAGTCGTTGAGAGTTCATTATTTTGTCTGATAAGTGACCTGTGGCCTGTGTACACTGTGTGGATAGGGTCCACTGAGCTGCTCGCATGTGGAGGCGAGCATATGGGACTACATGAACTGTGGATGCCATATGTCCCAGCAACTGGAGTAGCTCCAGAGCAGCTAGGGAGGATTTCCCTGCTGCTTGAGAAGCTAGTTGCATTATGTGAAGACATCAGGCCTGTGGAAGGAAAGCCTTTGCCTGTCTGGTATCTAGACAAGTCCCTATGAATTCCAGGCATTGGGAAGGAACAAGTTGGGATTTTGGGAAGTTTATTACCAACCCCAAGTATTGGAGGATTCGCATTGTGCGAGACAGTGCAGTGCTGGCCTCTGCAACTTTAGGGGCTCGAATGAGCCAGTCGTCTAAGGGAAGACGAATATCCCCAGGGTTCGCAGAAATGCAGCTACTACTGCCATGCATCTCGTGAATACTCTTGGTGCTGAAGCCAGCCAAGGGGAAGAACCCTGTACTGGAAATGTTTTCTCTTGAAAAGGAATCGTAAGAATTTCCTGTGATCTGGATGGATCAAAATGTGAGTGTATGCATCCTTTAAGTCTAGAGAACAAAGCCAATCCTGGCTTTGAAGGTATGGCAGAAGAGTTCCTAGAGAAATCATTTTGAACTTCTCTCGGAACAGGTATTTGTTCAATTCTCTGAGGTCTAGAATGGGTCTGTGTCCTCCTGTTTTCTTTGGAATAAGAAGATAGGGGGAGTAGAACCCTGCACCCCGTTGAAAAATGGGTACCTCTTCTATTGCCCCTTGGGCAAGAAGTGTTGAGACCTCGTGATCTAGCAGATTGTCTGCGGAGGTTTGAGAATTGAATTGCCTTAGAATTGTAGGAGGGGCATGCTGTGAAAATGGAGCTTTTACCCCTCTCCTACAATGGACAGAGTCCAATCTTCTGCTGTTATCTGATGCCATCTGCTGGTAAAGTGGCATAACCTGCCTGGGATATTGGGGGGTTGGGGACCCCTCAGAGGCAGGAAGGCTAAACTCTCTAGGAAGGAGTCAAAGCCCTTGAGGGGGGTGAACCTGCGGAGCTGGTTGGGCTCTTGGGCCTTTCGGCTTCTTTTGCTGTCTAGTTTGTCCCTTTTGGGCAACCTGACCCTGAGTTTGACTCTGCTGGGTATAGGAAGGATAAAATTTCCTCTTCTTGCTGAAAGAGGGTTTTTTATAAGGCTTATTTTTAGCTGGAGTGGCTGTAGATTTTGACAATCTATCTAGAGTGGTATTGTCAGCATCTAACTAGTTAGCCTTTTCCTGCCAGTTCTTGCCAAAGAGATTCTCTCCCATGCAAGGAATGTTGCCTAACTTGTCCTGTACCCAAGTCTCCAAGTCTGATGCCTGAAGCCAGGCAATCCGTCGTGCCCTAATGGCAAAAGCAGAGGTTCTGCTGATGCATTCAAAGCAGTCAAAGGCTGCACGATTCACAAACTTGGAAACATCTTGAGCATGCTTAACTAGAGCAAGAAAGTCTTGTCTCTTGTCATCTGGGAGAAATGGGCTGATAAGCTCCAAGTCTCCTGTAACTTCTTTAAGGAACATTCCCATATATAGTATATATAAACTGATCCTAGCTGAAAGCATGGAAGCCTGAAATGTTTGGCGCCCAAAAGCATCCAGAGTCCTGCATTCACGACCTGGGGGATTGGATGCATGCCTCTTTGCACTTTTCATCCTACGCATGGCTGACTCCACCACCATTGAATGGTGTGGCAGCTGAGTCTTTTGAAATCCAGGACATGGTGGAACTCGATACATAGTATCAAGTCTCCTAGAATAAGGAGATGTGGTCAGAGGCATCTCCCACATTCTGAGCATCAAGTTATGCAGAATTTCATGGATGGGCAGAGCAGCTGCTTCCTTTGGAGCTTTAGGATATTGGAGAATTTCCAATTCCTTTGCTCTGGGTTCCTCTTCAGGAGCTACTGTGATTGAAAGGCCCTTGGCCATATCACAAATAAAATCCTGAAAAGACATGTCCTCTGGAGGTGACATTCTGCGTTGGGGAGAAGCGGGATCTTCCAGGAGAAACCCTCTGGTACCAGCAGAATTGTCAGTCTTCGGAATCGGAGGATTCAAATTATTCCTGACTACGATGCTCATGCAAAGCACGGTCCCAGTATCAATCGAAGTCGGTACCGAGTTGATCCAGTACCGATCTGTCAATTCCAGCCAAAGATGGCGTGGGAAGAATTCCCACTGGGGCCGGTACTGTTGGTACCGATACAGGTGTCTGTACCAGTGTAGGTACCGGCATCGGTATCGATGTCGGTACCAGTGCCTGTTGAACCGTGTGTGTCAACAGTACCGCAGCTGTGAGCAGAGCTGCAATGCTGCGTTCGATAGCGAGGAACCTCTGGTCTATCGACGCTGCCGATGCCTGGGTGTCAGTACCGGTGAAAACGGCCGGGACCCCGGAGCATGGCAAAGGTAGTTCTTGCGAGGTCGAGGCCTCGAGAACATCCTGAAACCCCATTGATACTTTGGAAGCCGAAGCCTCCCACCGGGGCTGTTTTGCCGGTGTGGTTCCCTCAAGGGCAATGCCAATGGCCTCTTGATTAGCAGGAGAGCTACCCTTTGAGGACCGGCTTTTATGTTTAGTTATCTGAGATCCATGGGATGAAGAGGAGGCCCTTGAAGATGTCGATGAAATGGATCTGGCATCCGAAGAAAAGAGGGTACCGAGCTTTGCAGCCCGGTTCTGTCTTCCCCTTTTAGTCATCCCCATACAGGAGAGACATTCAGATGGAGAATATGTTCAGGCCCTAAACATTTAAGACACCAATCATGGGTGTCAGTGACGGAAATGGTACCGCCACACTTAGTACATTTTTTGAAACCACTATTTGGTTTTTCCATGTTTCAGGAATATGGGGCCTATATGCCCAAAATGGCGCCTAGCGCCGAAAAAGAAAAGTTTCTGAAGAGAAACAGTTCAAGTTTTTTTGGGGGTTTTTTGTTGTTTTTTTTTAAGAAAAGAAAAGAACTGGCGTACCGGTAGGCGTCATGCAGAGGCAAACGCGACCACAAGAAAACAATTTTAAAGACGGAATTTTCTGCGGTGACAGGGTATGGGTCCTGTCGGCTCCGTGGAAAATGAAGAACTGAAGAGGGACAGTTGGAAAGGCGGGAAGGCAGGGCGCATGTGCTGAGGGATGCTCCCAAAAGCGTTCCTATTGGACGCTGGGGAGCGTTCCCGCGCAGGCACCGTGGGTACCGAAGATACCCATATCTGAAGACTACATTCCTGCTTGTTCCTGGAGATTAAATGCGACTAGGATTACAAAGGGCAACATATCCTCCTATTCAATGATTACTCTACCTGGGTAGTGGAAAGCTGCCGGGCCTTGGCCCCTATGGCTTGGAGCTGGCATGTAGAAGAAAGCACAGTTACTTACCTGTAACAGGTGATCTCTGGGAACAGCAGGAATAAGTCTTCACATATGGGTACGTCGGTACCGACTGAGCCTGCGTGGGAACGCTCCCTAGCATCCAAAAAGAAAGCCTTTGGGAGCATCCCACATTTATTTTATTTATTTATTTATTTAGAATTTTTTATATACCGCACTATTTTACTTCAGCGCGGTTTCCAGATAACTCAAATGTCCAGTGTGGGGTTACATTGGACTTACAGTAAAACAAGGAAATCAGAACCTGGGGAACAAGTAGAACTATGTACATCACTTACAAGTAGAACTATGCACGCTAATTAGAAGTCGCTATGAGGTGTAGAATCAAGGTCGGCGGGAGACTAACCGGGAAAGGGGGTTGGAGGGTGGGAGGGGGTGAACTTGGGGTGTCTGCATGCGCGCTGCCTTCCCGCCCATTCACTTCCCTCTCATCAGTTGGGTTTGTAGCCGAGACCGAAGGAGGGAAGTAGACAAATTAGAGAGAGAGAGAGGGAGAGAGAGAGAGAGAGAACAACTCCTAGGGGAGGTGGGTGGGTTGTGAAGACTTATTCCTGCTGTTCCCAGAGATCACCTGTTACAGGTAAGTAACTGTGCTACCTCCAGGAACAAGCAGGAATGAGTCTTCACATATGGGGACTCCCAAGCTAGAGATGCCTAGAGGAGGTCCCAGCATATTGCAAATCTAATAGATGGGCCATGCTATTTCCCAGAACCTCAAGCATCCAAGGGATGGAGGGTAGGAGTTGAATTAAAAAGGGTGTGCTGTGGAACAGCTTGACTAAACAAGGCGTCTAGAGGGGAGTCCTTGTGTAGATCATAAGTGTTAGTAAATATTGAATTCCAATTTTCTAATGTGGCCCTTATTCAAAAGTATTGCGAAAGTATTTGTTGAGGCTAATATGGGTCTGGTGCTAAGAGCCAGTACATTAGCCTCAAAGAAATTACCTCTCTGTGAAGTAGAGGAAAATAAATGTTGCAATATAGGCAGAGGTCAGGAAGCCTTAATGGTTAGAACTAATCCCAGAAGAAAAAACTGGGGGAGTTTAATGAGGATGGACCTTGGAGGAGAAGCAAAGCTTCTGTAGGCCAAAGTTTGAAGCTCTTTGTCCTTGAAGCAGAATAAGGCTCTAGGAAAGAGAGGAGATAAATCTGACTGGTTTGCAGGAAAAGGATGGGTTTTAAGGCCCTTCTATCCAAATGAAAGAAAACCATTTGTAGTAGGCGGTGTAGTCTCCAATTTCTTGAAGCTCAGTAATGTCTTCCCTAAGTGATGTCACTTAGGATAATGACTTTACATGGAGAGCTTCAGATGTAACGTAACCAGAAAGGTTACAGTAAAAGAAGGTAGTTTCTAATTACCATAGAAATTGGTTGTCCATTTAAAACCCTGTTGTTGTTGTTAAGTGCCGTCGAGTCGGAGTCGATTCATGGAGACCCTCTGGATAGCTATCCTAAATTGTGTTCGATCTTCAGTCAGGCGGCTTATTGTTGACAGACTGGTACCCGTAGCTGCTGTTATTGTATCGATCCATCTCACTGCTGGCCTTCCTCTTTTGCGTTGACCTTCTATCTTGCCAAGCATGATGTCTTTCTCTAATGATCTCTCTCTCCGCATGATGTGTCCAAAGTATGAAAGTCGAAGGCTTGTCATCTGAGCTTCTAAAGAAAGCTTAGGTTTGATCTCCTCTAGTACAGACTGGTTTGTTCTTCGGGCAGTCCATGGTATACACCAGGGGTCTCAAACTCCAGTCCTGGAGGGCCGCAAACCAGTCAGGTTTTCAGGGTATCCCTAATGAATATGCATGAGATATATTTGCATGCACTGCCCCCACTGTATGCAAATATATCTCATGCATATTCATTAGAGATACCCTGAAAACCTGACTGGTTTGCGGCCCTCCAGGACTGGAGTTTGAGACCCCTGGTATACACAGTATTCGCTGCCAGCACCATAATTCAAAGGCATCAATTTTCTTCCTGTCTATCTTTTTCACTGTCCAGCTTTCACATCCATATGATGTTATTGAAAATACCATGGCTTGAACAAGTCAAATCTTTGTATGGAGAGAGACATCTCTGCTCTTGAGAATCTTATCTAGATCTTTCATAGCCATTCTGCCAAGAGCAATGCATCGTCTGATTTATTGACTGCTTGTTGCTTCTTTATTGATAGTTGATCCAAGTAGGTTAAAGTTATTCACGATTTCAATTTCTTCTCCTTCGACGATGAACCTGTTGATTATGCCAGTTGTCATGATCTCTGTCTTCTTTACATTAAGGTACAGGCCCATTTTGAGATTATGTTCTTTGATTGTGAGAAGCAAATGTTTCAGATCATCTTCACTTTCCGCCAGTAATGTGGTATCATCAGCATAGCGAAAGTTGTTGATGAGTCTTCCACCAATCTTCACACCTCTGTTGTCTTCATACAATCTTGCTTCTCTGATGATTTGTTCTGCATATAAATTAAACAGGTAGGGGGAAAGTCTGCAGCCTTGTCTTACACCTTTGCTTATTTTAAACCATTCTGTTTCTCCTTGTTCTGTTCGAACTGTTGCTTCTTGATCAATGTACAGATTGTGCAAGAGAACGATCAGGTGTTCTCGTATACCCATGCTTCTTAATGTGGCCCAGAGTTTCTCATGGTTTACACAGTCAAAAGCTTTGCTATAGTCGATAAAGCACAAATAGATATCCTTTTGGTATTCTTTAGTCTTTTCAAGGATCCATCTCACATCCGTAATGTCGTCTCTCGTTCCTCGTCCTTTTCTGAACCCTGCTTGCACTTCAGGTAGTTCTTGTTCCAGGTATGATTGTAGTCTCTTTTGAATAATCTTCAGTAGAATCTTGCTGGCATGTGGAATCAGAGCGATTGTGCGATAATTTCCACAGTCAGTTGGATCACCTTTCTTTAGTATTGGTATAAACACAGATCTTTTCCAGTCAGTTGGCCATGATGCTGTCTTCCATATTTCTTGGCAGAGCCTTGTAAGTATGGTAACAGCTGCATCAGATTGCTGTAATACTTCTATGGGAATGCAATCAATGCCTAGTGCTTTGTTCCTTGATAAGGCTTTCAATGCTGCTTCAACTTCTTCTTTCATCACCAATGGTTCCAGATCATAAGGTACAGGTTGAAACGGCTGTTGGTCCACTTGATCTTTATCATATAAAAACTCTGTATATTCCTTCCACCTTTTCTTGATCTTCTCAGCATCATTCAACATAGAACCTTGAGCATCTTGTAACATTCCAATTCGAGGCTGGAACTTTTTCTTTAACTCTCGTAGCTTTAGGAAAGCTGATCTTGTTCTTCCTCTAATAGTTTCTGCTTCTATTTCCTTGCATGCGTCATTGTAGTATTTTTCCTTGTCCTGTTTTGCTGCACGTTGGAAATCTCTGTTGAGTTCTGTGATTGTCTTTCTTTCTCCTCTGACTTTAGCTTCTCTGCGTTTCTGGGCAATTTTCAGAGTTTCTTCCGTCATCCATTTTGGCTGTTTTTTCTTTTTTATCTTTTGTAGAGACTTCTCGCTTTCTTCCAACACAACCTTCTTGATGTCATTCCATAATTCTTCTGGAACTCTATCATTTGTATCTAAAGCAGCAAATCGATTTTGCAGGCAGTCTTTAAATTCCAGTGGTATATTCTCAAGGTCATATTTTGCTGCATTCATGAGTGGTTTGCTCTTTTTCAGCTTTAGCTTGAGTTTGCATACTAGTAGTTGATGATCTGTACCACAGTCAGCTCCAGGTTTTGTCTTTGTTGATGTTATAGAGCTTTTCCATCGTTGACTTCCACAGATGTAGTCAATTTGATTTTTATACAATCCATTGGGTGAAGTCCATGTGTACAGTCGCCACTTGTGTTGCTGGAAGAAGGTGTTCGAGATGAATAGATCGCTGGTCTTGCAGAATTCTATCAGTCTTTCTCCAGCTTCATTTCTGTTGCCAAGTCCATATTTTCCAACTACTTTGGTATGCTGAAAACAGCATTAATATGGACAGTAACAAATCTTTCAGAGTCAGAATATATATATATATATAGATAGATAGATAGATAGAGAGAGAGAGAGAGAGAGAGAGAGAGAGAAGAGATTCACTTAACAAGAAGGGGTAAGACCTGCTTGAGAATATAGATTGTAAATAATTGAAAATATCTGTTAATTGTTAATCCCTGTTATCCATGTTTTTATTCCCTGTTCTCTGTAAACTTAACATTTGTTTTATGTTTAAGTACAAAATTTGTTAAAATGTAAACCGCGCTGATATCAAAAGTGCGGTATATAAAAGCTGTTAAATAAATAAATAAATAAATAGATAGAGAATCTCTTTCTGGTTACAAATGGAAGAACCATGGAGAAGGTTACATGGAAACCAGTGGAAAGTTCTTACTTAGAAGGAAAGGTCTAGATTTATTTAAAAATTCTAGCCTTTGAATACCCAGAAATGGAGACCTACGTGAAGGGGTGCAGAGGAGATCCTTAGTCTTAAGACAACAAGTCTGGATCCTTCTATAACTTCAGTGTGGAGAAGAGAACGCAATATAAGGGGATACCATGTTTGTCCCTCTATGAGGGCAATATGAGTATCATGCGTTCTTTGTTCAGCATAAGCTTCAATGAAGTATTGGGAATTAGAAGGAATGCACTAGACAAGGACCAACTGCAGTGAAAAGGAATGCATCCCTGTTGTAAGAGTTCCACTGGAGATGTGGAACAACCCAGGAAATTGAGCAATTCTTTATGCTTTCATGTGGTCTAAGCCCTGGTTCCTTTTCTTAAAAGGAAATTTTAAGGAAGATGGTAAGAGTAGGAAAAAACCAGTCATGTAGGAGCATGACTGGGCAAAGCCTTTTTAACCATCTGGAAGTTACCTACTAGGAATGGCTCTGACGCTCTCTGGCAAAGGCCCACAATTGCAGAGCTTTTTTGTATAATTGCAGAGAGCATGTTGTAGGTTGCTTAGGTGAGATCTGGCTGTTTAACTGCCAGTGTGCAACCTAATCTATTCTGTTGGAGCCAAAAAGAATTGAAGATGGCTAAGAATAACAGACAGGACTTCCGGTGACGTCACCTACTGAATGGCGGCGTAGCGGAGGAGCTCCGCCACCAACCCGCAATAATTGGAGCATTTTAGCCCCCACGGGCAACGGAGCGGTGAGCCGAGGGGCGACGGAGAGAGCGGGGAGTGCCGGCGAGCCGCGGCGGCGGCGCAACAAGCGGGTGCGGAGGGGCAGAGAAGCTGGTGGGAGCGGACCGGACGAGGCAGCCTAACTTTCAGGGGGCTTCTGGGCCGGAGGCCGCGCTGAGCCGGACTTGCTGGGAGAGAGTCAGCAGGGCCAAAAGAGGCTTGCCGGTGAGCAGAGGCAGTGTGCTTCCCCGTGGAGGACGCCACGCCGCCGATCCCCACAGACCACGTGGTGGCAGAAGAGGGTGGCCAACAGAGAGGCGAATCCGGAGACAGAGGGGGCAGAGAAGGCCTCGCACGTGGCTGGGAGAAGCAGGAAGCAGGGACCTATGCTAAGCTGCAGCCCACAAGACGCAGAGTGCAGAAGCAGCCAGCAGTGGTGAGTCTTATGCCCCCCCCAACTGCACTAAGAAAGGGAGCAGAGGCAGAGAACTACCAAACACCAGATTTGTTCCCAGCAGCAGCTATAGTGTGGTGTGTGGACGCCCTACCAGCTCTATAGGCCGGGGAGACCGGGGAGAGAGGGGCTAATCAGCCCAAAATGGAAAAAAATAATAAAAAAGAGACTCTGGCAAAAAAAAAGCTGGCCGAGTTCCGCTCCCCATATGCAACCCCCAAAGGAGGGAAGGAGGCGGAAAAAAAAGCAGGGAAACCTGTGACAGAAACCCCGCAGAGCCCGGAGGGGAGTGAAGGAGGAGAGGAGAGCTTGTCGACAGCAGAACAGATTAAACAATGGCTCCTAGAGTTAAAGGAGGAACTAAAGATGGAGATGTGTGGGGTTAAAAATGAAATTAAAGAAGCAGTGCAGACTATGCGCCAAGACCTGCTGGAGCTGGGGGGACGTATGGAAGAGGTGGAGACCAAGTTGGAGAGTCAAGAGGAGACCCTGACGCAGGTCCAGAGCAGCTGGGAAGAGCTTCAGAGGACGCAGGAGACCCTCAAAGCCAAAACAGAGGACCTGGAGGACCGCTCGCGCAGATGCAACCTCCGAGTGAGAGGGGTGCCGGAGGAACCACAATATAAGAACTGTGAGGAGGTGGTCCAGCGGATCTTCCGGGAACTACTCGCAGCAGCTGGCCCAGGGAAACCTGCAGAGGAGACCCGCCTCGAAATGGAGAGGGCGCACAGGGGTATGGGGCCCATCCGAGACAATAGGCCAAGAGACATTGTGGTCTGCCTGCACTCCTTTAAGAGTAAGGAACTCCTGCTGGGTGCCAGCCGCAAGCTGAAAAATTTCCGTTGGGAGGGGCATACGGTGGAGCTGTACCAAGACCTGTCCCAAGGCACGCTACAAAGACGGAGGGAGATAAGAGAGGTCACCGCATATCTCAGACATGCTGACCTGCGCTACAAGTGGCTCTTCCCCTTCGGCCTCTTTATTACGGTGAAAGGACGATCGAGGACGGTGAGATCCAGTGTGGAGGCGTGGAGAGCACTGAGAGAGCTAGGTGCTGAGAATTTACCAGAGCAAGCCGAGGGCTCTTTCACTCCGCCGAGAACGGGATCCAGGACCGGAGGAGCAGCACAGATGAAATGGCAGAGGGCAAGTGGACGTAGACTGGCAAGAACCACCAAGGACGTGCACCAGAACCGGACTACAGAACAAGAGACTGGCTGAGCTGAAGCATCTTTATAATGGACTGGTATTCTTGAATAAGTTGGGCTGTGGGCGGGGGGGGGGGAAGGAGAGATGGGCAGTGGGTTAAGGGGTAAGGGGAGAGGGATTAAGGGGAGAGGGAGAGGGGAGGAGGCGGGGACTAGGCTGAGAGGGAGAGAGCCCAGGCTGGGTGGAGAGGGGAGGGGGTTTCGAGGGGGGAGAGTTGGCAGCGAGGGGGGCTTAGGCAGGGGAGTGGGGGGGGGGGGGGCTGGGGAACAGTTGAGGTGGGTAGGTGGGGAGGGAGAGAAGGTCACCGAATTGGAAGTCGTATCTCCGCAGAGGAGAGTTACGAGGGGGGGAGAGGGAGGAGGGGAGGGAGTAGTGAGGGGGGGAGAGGGAGGACGGGAGGGAACAGCGGGAGGGGGAGTGGGGGGTGGGGGGAGGAGGGGGTGGGTAGGGGGGGGCAGAGGGGGCCAGAGTGGGAGGTGGGGGCGGAGGGACTTAGGGGGACGAGGCAGGGATCTTGGGGTAGGAAAGGAGTTAAAAATTCTCACGTTAAATGTGAAAGGTCTAAATTCACCAATGAAAAGACAGAAATTATATAAGGAGTTAACAAGACACAATGCAGACATAGTGCTGTTGCAGGAGACACATCTATTGAGACAACATGAGACATTGGTGCAACCCCGGGGGTACAAGCACCGTATATTCGCTTCTAATCTTAAAGAGAAGAAGAAAGGCGGGGTGGGGGTCTTCATCAGAGAGACAGGCCCCATGGAGGTCCAGGTAGTGTCCCGGGATAGGGGGGGGCGGTATCTCCTGCTGAGGGTAAAGATAGGTGAGGAGTGGTTTTGCGTGGTAAATGTGTATGCCCCTACGGGCCCGCAAACTGAATTCTGGGATGCTTTGAGTGCGCAAGTGGCGGCAATGGGGGATGGGGTCCTAATCTGTGGTGGGGATTTCAATGTGGCATGGGAGGTAGGGAGAGATACGACTGGGCGCAGGGAGGGGAGAGGCACCGATAGGAAACATTACCACAATTTTGTGCGGGAGAACGGCCTGATAGATGTATGGCGGACATTAAACCCGGGGCGGAGGCAATTTTCTTTCTATTCTGCAGCACATGGCACTTACTCCCGGTTGGATGCCATATGGGTAGGGAAGGAGTTATCAGGGCGGCTTCTAGGGGGCGAGCTGGAACCCATTACCTGGTCCGATCATGCTCCGGTGGTGGTGCGGGTGCGGGTGGAAGGGGAAGATAGAGGCCGCCAGTTCTGGAAGTTGAATGAGGGGCTCCTTGAGGACGAGAGGGTGGTGCGGGAGATTGAAAGGCTCATCCCGGAGTACTTTGACCAAAATGGCGGTGGGGAAGTGCGGGATGGAACAGTCTGGGACGCCTTCAAGGCTGTAATTAGGGGGGTTCTCATAAAGTGGGGAGCCCGCCTAAAGCGAGAGAGAGGGCGGAGAGGGAGGACCGGTTACGCCGGCAATTGCGGGAGATGGAGGAAAGAGACGGTCAGGACAGAACTGGACAGGTACGGGGTGAGGTGCTGGCACTACGAGCCCAGGTGAATGCTCTTGAAGCGGAGAAGATACAATTCCGCCTGCAGCTGTTAAAACAGAGGTTCTTTGAAGGGGGGAATAAAGCGGGGAAACTTCTCGCGAGACAATTGAAGAAGCAGAGGGAGTGGAATAGGATTACACAGATTAGGAGTACAGGGGGGGTAGTGCGAGAGGCTCCACGAATAAGGGAGGAATTTGTGTCCTTCTATAGCAACTTGTATGCAGCCCGCGCTGCAAGGTCGGGAGAGGACGTTCGGGAATATGTGAGGGCAGCAGGGCTCCCGACTCTAACGGGAGACGAACAAGAGGGGCTCGACAGGGAAATACAAGCTGACGAAGTCAGCCAGGCTATCAAGGGCTTAAAAAATGGAAAGGCCCCAGGGCTCGATGGACTGACGGCAAAGTTTTACAAGCGCTTTGGGAGCCTCTTGCTGAATCCGTTGACCAGGGTATTTAATGGACCGGGAAGGGGGGAGGCACTGCCTGAATCAATGGGCTGGGCAGGTATTACGCTTATCCACAAAGAGGGGAAAGACCCGCAGGAGTGTGCGTCTTACCGCCCGATCTCGCTGCTGAACCTAGATGCGAAACTGCTGGCGAAAGTACTAGCGGTGCGCCTCAATGGAGTGTTAGGTAAATTAGTGCATGAGGACCAGGCTGGATTTGTACCAGGCCGGCAAGTGGCGGATCATATCCGCAAAGTGTTAAATGTGATGTGGTCGACACAGCGGCAGAGAACGGGGGCCTTGTTGGTATCACTGGATGCAGAGAAGGCCTTTGATCAGGTGTCCTGGGATTTCCTCTATGCGGTGTTAGAGGCCCAGGGGTTTGGACCGGGGTTCACACAGTGGATAAGGGCTCTCTATGCTAGGCCGAAGGCATGTGTCCGCGTGAATGGGGGGTACTCTGGTTTCTTCCCTCTAGAAAGAGGAACGCGGCAGGGATGTCCACTGTCCCCCCTACTTTTTGTGCTATCCTTAGAGCCATTGGCAGCGAAGTTGCGCGACAGCCCTGATATCACGGGGGTTAGGGTGGGACGGCAGGAATGCAGAACGTCCCTCTTTGCAGACGATATACTGCTGACACTCACGAATCCCAGCGAATCCCTGAGGGCAGTGATGAGAGAGATCCAAGATTATGGTGAAAGGGCGGGCTTCCGGATTAATTGGGGGAAATCGGAGATCTTGAGTGTAGGGGGAGAGGGAGAGGGGGAGGGGCAGCGTGACTGGCAGCAGAATTTCCCCTTCAAATGGGCAAAGACATCGATCCGGTACCTCGGGGTTCATCTCGGTAGAACCTTGGAGGAGTTGTATGATTTAAATTACAAGAAGATGGTGGGGCAGGTGGAGGCGAAGCTACAAGGCTGGAGCAGGGGGTATTACTCGTGGTTCGGACGAATAGCGACGGTTAAGATGATGCTTCTCCCCCAGTTCCTCTTTCTGTTTCAGGCATTGCCAGTCCCAATCCCCCCGAAAGTGCTAAAGAAGATCCAACAACAGGTCGAGCGGTTTATCTGGGGGTCGAGGCGTCCACGGGTGGCGGCAAGGACGCTACAAGTCTCGGTACGGGAAGGAGGGATGGGGGTTCCCAATTTCCGACTATATTATGCGGCAGCACAATTGCGAGCAGTCTACGCGTGGTTGCGGGAACCCCAGAAGCAGTGGGTTCAGCTGGAACTGGCCGAATACAGGCCGGGTGCACTTGAACGGTTAGTATGGGAGGGGAGGGGAGAGAAGGGGAGGAATCCCATTGTGGGGCATACTTTGAAAGTGTGGCAGCAGTATAGAAAGCGGCTGGTGGGTGACAAACGATGGTCGGCCACCATGTCATTACAAGCCTGCTGTGCGGAGAGCGGGGGACCGGGAGCCACAGTGCTCCGTAACTGGGCGGCGTTAGGATTGTCCCAGGTGTCTCAGATTGTGGTAGGAGGACATTGTAGAGGATTTGAGGGGGTCCGGGACCTCTATCGTTTGGGGGAGGTAGATAGATTCCCGTATAGGCAGCTATGTTCGGTAGTGAGTACAAAGGGAAGGGAGCAAGGGGGATGGGGGGGAGGTGAATGGTTTGAGGGTGCCTGTCTGGGATCCCTGGGAAGCCAGGGGATGCTCTCCAGGATTTACCGAGGGTTGACAGCGAGGGGGGAAGACAAGTTGAAATACATGGAAGCGTGGGAGAAGGATTTAGGGGTAAGCTGGGGGGTGGAGGAGTGGGAGACAATGGCCTTAGGTATAGCACGATTCTCCATTGCCACGACATTGCGAGAGAATGGGTTTAAGGTGCTGAGTCGCTGGTATCTCACACCGGAGCGGTTGTGTAAGGCAGGGGTGTTGCAAACGGATGAATGTTGGCGAAAGTGTGGGGAGCGTGGCTCCTGGCTGCATATGTGGTGGACGTGTCCGGTAGTGGGAGAGTACTGGCACCGCATAGGGGCAAACATCAACAAAATGATGGGGGCGAACCTTGAACTTGGCCCTGAGATGTGTCTCCTGCATAGACCAGATGGGAAATGGGAGGGGGATTGGAAAATTATTTGGTATTGTGTCACAGCGGCCCGCTGCGAAATTGCATGGTACTGGAATAGACCAGCTCTACCCTCCATGGCGAGCTATGCACGCAGGGTATCGCATCTTTATGCCATGTATAAATTGACTGGGGAGCGGGGAGGGAGAGGGGAGCAAATGGAGAAGCGGTGGGCAGGGGTTTGGAGGTGGTTGCGGGAAGAGGGGTGGAAGTAGGGAGGGGGTGGGGGGATGGCAAATAGGAGGAGAAATGATTAGACTGTGTGTTAGTTGAAGAGTTGTCTCTTATGCTGTTTGCTGAACCCTTGATGCCTTGGAGTTGTTGAGTATATGCTAATGTAACTGTTACAAACGTTAATAAAAATTTAAATAAATAAAAAAAAAAAAAGAATAACAGACAGGCTGGTTGCCTGAAATGATAAATTGTCCAAGTGGATTTTGGAACCTCTCTTGGAATTATTCGTTATTAAGGCAGCAGAAAAAGTTAGATCCTATAGATTGGAAAAGGACCGACAGACATAATTAGGAGTGGTAAAACTCAATTATCGTCTGATGAGCTGTATTAAAAGAAATATTTGAGAAGATTGCAAAGGGGAAGAAAGCTCTGTATGGAAACCACTTACTGGAGTAGGTATTGAAGAAAATCCTATGGGCTTAAAAAGTAAGCCCTCCAGTTGAATAGTATCACTCTTAGACTGAATGTCTTGACTAAGAGGGATAGAAAGTAATACAGAGTTGAGAAGACTTACAATTTGGTAAGTCCCTGAAAAAGGTAAAGCCCCCTTGCAGCCAAAACTATGAGATATCCTCGTACAGGAAAACTGTCAAGGTGAAGGGCAAAGCCTACCTTATTAGTTGTTACTCCTCTTTTTCCTTCAAAAAGGAGAGGAGAAACCTGTTACCTGTAGGGCATGATTATCCTCAATAGCTCTAGGAGCTAAAAGAATGGATTTCTCTTGTGGCAAGAGATTCATGCCTAGAGTCGAGGATTGAGTCAGTGTATCACTGATCTCTCAGTAAGGATGAAATGAACTGTAGATGCTTCTGTTGATAAGAAGTAGGTTAGCGGTTCTAAACCTCAAACAGGAAAAAGAGATTTAATGAATAAAATATCAGAAACCCTACGACTGCTGGGTTTGCTGAGCCTGTTGAGGTTTTGATTTTCTTAGCCTGGTTTGATGTTGCCCTTCTTTGGAAACATCTGCATGATGTTTAGAAGATGGATAAACATCTGCATGATGGATAAACATCTGCATGATGGGTAGAAGATGGATAAAACTTTTTTTTTTTTTCCTAGGGGGATAAAGTTTTTTAGGAGCTTTTTTACTAGCTGGGATAGAGGAAAGTTTTGACAATCCTATGAAAGCAATATCAGTGTTTAACTGATTAGCTTGGAATAAGGCATCCTTATTAAAGAGATTTTCACCAGTACAAGGAGTATTTCCCAGCCTTTCTTGTACCCGTTTGTCCAAGTCTGAAGCTTGGAGCCAGGCCATGCGTCGTGCCCCTATGGCTATAGCAGAAGTTCTGCTAATAGACTCAAAACAGTCCAGGGAAGCACGATTAAGGAACTTAGAGACATTTTGAGCATGACTGACTAATAAGAAATAGTCTGCTCTATTATGTTCTTGAAGAAAAGGGTTCAAAAGCTTTAAATTCTTTGTAACCTCTTCAAGAGATAATCCCATATAGAAAATATATGAGATAATTCTTGCTGAAAGCATAGATGCCTGGAAGCATCGACGTCCAAAGGCATCTAAAATCCTAGACTCACGACCTGGCGGATAAGAGGAGTGCTTCTTTGCACTCTTAATACACCTCATTGCTGATTCTACAACAATAGAATGATGAGGAAGTTGAGTCTTTTGAAAACCTGGAGAAGGTGGCACCTTGTACGTGTCAAGTGTTTTAGACGTTGGGGATAACGTTATTTATTTATTTTATTTATTTGCATTTCTTATATACCGCACTATTTGCAATCAGCGCGGTTTACATAGAACAAACAGTATCCGACAATATACACAAGTCAGGTCATTACATTGAACAGGAACAAGAAACTTGGACAACAGGGTAAACTATATACATATGCGATACATTGAGTAAGGTAAATTATATACATGTACAAATGAAATTATTAGGTATTGGTCATACTTGGGGGTGCCCTAATAATGATGGCTGGGGTTCAGGGGAGTCAGTGTGGTATTTGATAAAGAGAAAGTGTTTCAAGGCCTTCCTGAACAGGCTCAAGTTGGGGATTGCTCTGATGTGTGGTGGTAGGGAGTTCCAGAGACTTGGGGCATATAGTCTGAAGGCTCTATTCGATGTTGCTTTGGTGCATTTTGTCGTGTCTCTCGGTATAACTAGGATGTTGGCTGCTGAGGATCTCCTTAGCCTGTTGGGTGTGGGTGGATGGATGATGTCACTTAGTGAAGAGGAGGAAAGCCCCTTGGTGGCCTTGAATGTCATCACTAAGATCTTGAAACTGATCCTGGCTTGAATGAGGAGCCAGTGAAGCTGCTTTAGGAGGGGTGTGATATGCTCTCTTCTCGGAGCTCCAAGGAGAATCCGCGCAGCACTATTCATGGCATATTGTAGGGGGTTCAAGGTGGCCTGAGGGAGTCCTTGCAGGATGGCGTTTGCATAATCAAAATGTGGAATAATGAGGGCTTGATAGATGGTGCGGAAGTCGCTTGGTTCGAGTAATGGGCGTAGGTGTCTGAGGGATCTGATCTTGAAATAGATCGCTCTGACGGTGTTGGCTATGTGTTGCTTCCTGTTGAGATTCTGATCCAATGTGACTCCGAGATAGCGTATAGCTGATTTTACTTGCAACTCGGCGTTGTTCACTTTCAAGTAGCTGGGTGGTGTGAACTCTGGATTTCTGGAGATGAACAAGACCTCTGTTTTCTTGGGTTGGATGCGCAAATTTTGAGATAGGAGCCATTCGGATATTGTGTTGAAGCACTTAGTCAGAGGGGTAAGGTCTGGGCAGTCCAGGGATATCGGCAGGTAAAGTAGGACATCGTCGGCGTATATCATGCAACTCACATTGAACTATCTGATGATGTTACAGATGGGTTGGATATAAATGTTAAACATAAGTGATGATAGGGAGGATCCTTGAGGAACTCCTTGACTTTGTAGGAATGGTTCAGATGTGGACCCGTTTGCTTGAACGTATTGCCATCTTCCAGACAGGTAGGATCTGCACCACTCAAGAGCTGTTCCACTGATGCCTTTTTCTCTCAGCCTACAAAGGAGAATTTCGTGGCAGACCGAGTCAAAGGCCGCCGCTATATCTAAAAAGATGAGTGCGAAACCTTGATGTATGTTGTCGATGCCTGAAATTATGGTGTTGAAAAGCATTGTGAGAAGAGTTTCCACTCTGTGTGACTCTCTGAAACCATGTTGGGATGAATCTAGGGGGGCGTTGGTATCGATATGATCTTGTAACTGTTTGTAGACTATCTTTTCAATTATTTTGGCGAGCATCAGGATGCTGGAAATGGGCCTGTATGACTCCACCTTTTGTGGGTCTAATTTGGAGTTCTTCAATAGAGGTCTAACGGAGGTTTGTTTGAGAGTAGAGGGGAAAGACCCAGTGCTAAAAGATAGGCCTATCATATTGGCTAAGATCGGGGCGATGTCACATCGCAAATCCCTTATCCAGAATGCTGGACAGGAGTCCGAGTATGCAGTGGAGGTATTTAGAGTTGAAATGGTGTCTTCTATAATTCTCTTTGAAGGTGTAACAAAGGTAGTTAGAGATGCTGAGAATTCTTGAGCGTTGGGGGGGGTCCGGTATCTCCATTTTGTCGGTCTTGCACAGTTTAGATTGCATAAAGATGGCATAGTCCTGCGGGTGTATATTTCCAGGATGTTCCGGGGTGGGTTCCTTAGCAAGGGATTTAACCAATTTGAAGAGGTCGTGCGGCTTATTTAATGACCTTTTTAGGGTGTCTGTGTGGTGTTGCTTCATTTTGACTATGACGGCATTGCGATGTGTGTGTAGTTGCTGGGTGTACGCTGCTTGGTCACTGCTAGTATGTGACTTCCTCCAGCGCTTTTCCAGTCTCCGTAGGAGGGTTAGTGATGCCCTTAAGTCGGCTGTGAACCAAGGTGCTGACGATCTTCTGTTTGGGGCTTTAGTTGTTGGGGGTCGGATTGCGATTGCGCTGAGTTTGCTGTTCCAGGTGGAGATCAGTTCCTCTAGATCTAGTGAGGTTTTATCAAGGAGTGTGTTCGTTTCAGCCAGTATACGTTCTCTATTGAACGTGTGAAAACTTCTGGCAGTTGGGTTAGAGTTCTTGCTTAAATCCTCATTGGGTCTTTGTGACTTGAAGAAGGTAGGTATCTGGAAGGTAATGAGCTTGTGGTCAGACCATGGTACTGCTGTTAATGAAAGTGTGATGTTTTGTGATTGCTGAAGCACTGCTTGTGGGGCGAATATGAGGTCGAGAATGTTACCCTTTGAGTGTGTGGGTTCTTGTACCAATTGGGTGTATCCCAAGATGTCTAGTGCTTCTATGAATGCAGCTGCTTGATTGTCCTGTAGGGATGGCAGATTGAAGTCGCCTAGGATCCAATTTGGTTTATTTGGACCCTGGGTGTTGGATGCTATGTTTATGATATTAGAGAGGTTGTCTGGATTTGCAGAAGGTGCTCTGTAAATCAGGTTTATAGAGCAGGTGTTGTTGGAGATAGTTACTGTTTCAAGGGTGTTGATGCTGTTAGATTCAACCATTTTGAACTGAAGGTCCAATCTGGTGATGATGATCACTCCTCCACCCCTTTTGTTCTGCCTGTGGCTGGTGAAAGCAACAAAGTTGAGTGGTAGAAGTTGATTGAGTATGGTGTTGTCCTCCGGTGAGAGCCAGGTCTCAGTGATCATGATGATGTCTAGTTTATGATACATTATCGTTTCAGTGATTGCTGGCCATTTTTTGCGAAGTGAGCGAGAGTTAATGAGTGCACACTTCAGGCTGCTAGTGTATGGGCTTTTTCTTTGCTTGGTTTTTAAAGAATTTTGTAGTGGAATATGTATTAGATGGTGGCGGTATGGATAGCTAGCTCCATAAGAGTGGTTGTGGGAGTCATCTGGCCATTTTCTTCCACTAGTAGAAACTATTGGGATGTGATTCTGTGTTGTAAGTAGTGCCAGTGAGGAGGATGGCAAGATTGTGAGTAGAAGGTAGAGACTCATTAGGGTGATGATTATGTGCTCCATTTTGAATCTTACTGAGCCAGTCCAGGTGAGGCAGGGTTTGTGCAGGAGGGGTGAGTTTGGTGTGTCCCCTGACTAAGGATATTTTATTTAGGTGGCTGTATCTTCTGAGGTGCAGGAAAGGAGAGTGAGTGCCCTTTCATAGTTGTGTGTTATGGCAGGAGTAGAATTTTACTAACGATAATAATGGCAGGAACACTATGATCCACAGTGGCAATGGAACACAATGATTACAGTGGCAATGGAACACAGTGATATACAGTGGCAATGGAACACAGTGATATACAGTGGCAATGGAACACAGTGATACACAGTGGCAATGGAACACAGTGATACACAGTGGCAATGGAACACAGTGATACACAGTAGCAATGGAACACAGTGATACACAGTAGCAATGGAACACAGTGATACACAGTAGCAATGGAACACAGTGATACACAGTGGCAATGGAACACAGTGATACACAGTGGCAATGGAACACAGTGATACACAGTGGCAATGGAACACAATGATTACAGTGGCAATGGAACACAGTGATATACAGTGGCAATGGAACACAGTGATATACAGTAGCAATGGAACACAGTGATATACAGTGGCAATGGAACACAGTGATATACAGTGGCAATGGAACACAGTGATTCACAGTAGCAATGGAACACAGTGATACACAGTAGCAATGGAACACAGTGATACACAGTAGCAATGGAACACAGTGATACACAGTAGCAATGGAACACAGTGATACACAGTAGCAATGGAACACAGTGATTCACAGTAGCAATGGAACACAATGATACACAGTAGCAATGGAACACAGTGATTCACAGTAGCAATGGAACACAGTGATACACAGTAGCAATGGAACACAGTGATATACAGTGGCAATGGAACACAGTGATTCACAGTAGCAATGGAACACAGTGATACACAGTAGCAATGGAACACAGTGATACACAGTAGCAATGGAACACAGTGATACACAGTAGCAATGGAACACAATGATACACAGTAGCAATGGAACACAGTGATACACAGTAGCAATGGAACACAGTGATACACAGTAGCAATGGAACACAGTGATACACAGTAGCAATGGAACACAGTGATTCACAGTAGCAATGGAACACAGTGATACACAGTAGCAATGGAACACAGTGATACACAGTAGCAATGGAACACAATGATACACAGTAGCAATGGAACACAGTGATTCACAGTAGCAATGGAACACAATGATACACAGTAGCAATGGAACACAGTGATACACAGTAGCAATGGAACACAGTGATTCACAGTAGCAATGGAACACAGTGATTCACAGTAGCAATGGAACACAATGATACACAGTAGCAATGGAACACAGTGATACACAGTAGCAATGGCAGGAAGAAGTAAAGCTAAACAACGGCAATGATAGGGATCCGATGATACCAAACAATAGCAGTGGGTGATGCGGAGTTTCCCACATTCTTAATAGTAGATCCTGTAAGATCTGATGCAAAGGAAGCATGATCACCTCCTTTGGAATCCAGGGGAATTGCAGAGTTTCTGAATCCCCTGGTATAGATTCTTTACCAGGTATAGAAATGGCAAGTAACTTTGCCATATGAAGCAGAAAAGCTTGAAAAGAAATCTCTCCAGAGGAGGACTCCCTGAAATGAGGGGTAAAGGCTAGAATATGTTGAAAATTCAGCCTTGGTACCGATGGATTCAACCCAGTCATCGGGATCGGAAGACTTGAAAGGATGAAGCATCGGATTTTCTTTAAAATGATGTCTTCAGTACCACCCGAGGTCGGTACCGAGACGAGTCGGTACCGAATCCTCCATGCTAGAGAGCGATTCCAGGCTCGGCATCGAAGGAAGCGAGTCTGTTGAAGCAAGCATCGACGGTACTGACACTGATGCCGATACCAGTACCGAAGCCGATACCGATACTGGAGGAACGGTCTGCAGCAACTCTAGCGGTACCGAAGTAGCTGAGAGGAGCGCTAGACTACGTTCATCGGTGAGGAGTGTTTCATCCATCACCATAGCCGATGCCGGGGTGTAAGTGTAACTAAAATGTACTTCACCCATGTGTTGTGTAATCTATAGATTTATTCAGTCATTCAATCATGGCCTTGATGTGGTCTCAGATAAACGGCAAGTTTTTTCGCATTTGTCAGCCACTTGCTACCACACTTCTTCTTGGGTCAATAGCTTACACCCAAAACTAGTGCCCGTTTAACATCAATGACCACGGCCTATTTTCTTATCTTATCACTCAATATTGCTCATAGTATGGATTTTTTTGTATAATTTTCTCAGCGGGTAAATACCCTATTAAATTAAAACAATATGGCGTATGTTGGTCTACTTAGCTTAGGGGTGTAAGTGGCCACAACCACCGAGCATGGCCCAGGTATGTCCATGGAGGTAAGAACCTCGGAAACAACCTGAAGCCCCGTTAATGCTTTGGAGCCCGAAGACTCCCGCTGGGGCTTTATTGCCAAAATGTCCTCGAGGGCAACGCCAGAAGCATCTCGATGCTTAGAAGGAGATCTACCACTCGAGGACTGGCTAGTCTTAACAGACTTTTGTTTGGTTACCTGATCCTGTGAAAAAGAAGATATTCTGGCTGGTGACATCGAGTCTGATGTGAACCGGGTATCGAGTTGTGCTCGATCCTGAAGACTTCTTCTGTTTGAGCTCCAGCAGGAGAGACACTCCAGTGGGCAATGGTCAGGACCTAAACATTTTAGACACCAAGTATGTGTGTCTAAAAATATATTTGTACCGCCACACTTTGAGCATTTCTTAAGGATAGTGGCTGGCTTTTCCATAATGGAAGGATAGAGGCCTAGTGGCCTAGAAACTGTCAGGCACTAAAACAGGAAAACATTCCTAGAGAAAAGAAGACATTTTTAGTAAAAAGAAAGAAAAGCACCAGCGGTACCGGTGGCGTCGAGGGAAGGCAGACGCAACCACAAAAAAACAAGAATAAAAAGAAAAATTTTCTGCGGTGACAGGAATACGTCCTGCCGGCTCCGCGGAAAACGGAAAACTGATGAGAGGGAAGTGAATGGGCAGGAAGGCAGCGCGCATGCATGTGGGAATGCTCCCAAAGACTTTCTTTTTGGACTCTGGGGAGCGTTCCCGCGCAGGCTCCGTCGGTACCGACGTACCCATATGTGAAGACTCATTCCTGCTTGTTCCTGGAGATTCAAGTTCACACTACAGTCCCCGGCACAGGTACAACAATCAAATGCAGCAGCTGGACACGGAGCAGGCCCTAAAGGCTTTTGTGGAACAGCTCCCTGGACAATGAACAGTGTTAAATGGTTACTGAAACACAGAGAAGTGGCGCCCTGTTGGCAATTGTTTTGGAAAGTTTATAAATTATCAAGAAGGAAACATGCCAAGTGTGCGGTGCTGATTGTGAGAGGCAGATGGAACTTTCTGGGGCCTCAGCGACTGGCGCACTGCACAAGATGACGGCTATCCCGGAGCAGCTAACGCAGCTAGCACTGCAACTCTGGGCCTGATGGACCTTGGTCTGACCCAGTATGGCATATCTTATGTTCTTAAGAAACCCACCTCAGGCAAGCTACTGCGGGTATGGGTGACAGATCAGCTGCACACCCTTCAAAGGGAGACAAAGAGGTCACCACACTGATACATAAGTTTCCGTTTAAGAACATATAACATCATAAGATATGCCATACAGGGTCAGACCAAGGTCCATCAAGCCCAGTATCCTGTTTCCAACAGTGGCCAAATCTAGGTCATAAGTACCTAGCAGTTTCCCCAAAATACACAGGTTCCTCAATGCTTGTATCGGGTCAAGCAGTGATATCCTGGATCACTTTTAATAATGGTTTATGGACCTTTCCTCCACCAAAATAGTAAAGGGGATGGAAGGATACTCCTATGAAGAGAGGCTAAAAAGGTTAAAGCTCTTCAAACTGGAAAAGAGATGGCTGAGGGGAGATATGATAGAGGTCTATAAATCAATGAATGGAGTGGAATGGGTCATTGTCAAAATATAGAAAGGCTAGAGGGCGTGCAATGAAGCTACAGGGTAACCTATTTAAGACTAATAGAAAGCACAGTTACTTACCTGTAACAGGTGATCTCTGGGAACAGCAGGAATTAGTCCTCACATATGGGGTACGTCGGTACCGACGGAGCCCGAGCGGGAAAGCTCCCCAGCTTCCCAAAAGGAAAGCTTTTGGGGCCTCCCACTGCGCATGCGCGCTGCCTTCCCGCCTTCCTGACCAACTCTCCTCAGTTCGAGTTTATAGCTGAGACAATAGAGAGAGGAAAGGAAGAGAGAGAGAGATACAACTCCTAGGGGAGGTGGGTGGGTTGTGAGGACTAATTCCTGCTGTTTCCAGAGATCACCTGTTACAGGTAAGTAACTGTGCTATCTCCAGGAACAAGTAGGAATAAGTCCTCACATATGGGGACTCCCTAGCTAAGATGCCCGGGAGATCCCCTAAAGGGTATGAGACCCTGAAAGGTTCTTCATCTTCCTATGGATCTCAGGCATCCATTCAGGGAAGGTGGGCTGGAGTTGTTCAAGAGTGGAACAGGTGTCTGAGGACAGCCTGACCAAACAAGGCATCCCGGCGGGAGTCCTTGTCCAAACAGTAATGGGCTGTAAAGGTATGAACCGAGGCCCAGGTGGCTGCTCGACAGATCTGGTCAATGGACACAGAGTTTAGATGAGCCATAGAGGTGGCCATGGCCCTCACGTTGTGAGCGGTGACATGGCCTTCCAGAGAAAGGTTCTTACTCTGGTAAGCAAAAGAGATACACTGAGCAATCCAATTGGAGAGTGTTCTTTTGGAGACTGGAAGTCCTAAATGAGAAGGATCAAAAGCAACAAAAAGCTGAGAAGACTTTCGATGTTGCTGTGTCCTGTGGAGGTAAAAAGCAAGAGCTCTTTTACAGTCCAGAGTATGAAGGTTCCTCTCTGCATTGGATGCATGAGGAGCTGGAAAAAAGACAGGTAAATAAACCTCTTGATTAAGATGAAAAGGTGAGACCACTTTAGGCATAAAGTGAGGATTTGTCCTAAGGACTACCTTATCATGATGGAACCTTGTATAAGGCGGATTAGCCACTAAGGCCTGCAGTTCACTGATGCGGCGAGCTGAAGTGACTGCAATGAGGAAAATAACCTTCCAGAAAAGAAATTTCAAGGAGGTAGTGGCTAAGGGTTCAAAAGGTGGCTTCATAAGCTGACCAAGAACCAAGTTTAAGTCCCATGCCACCGGAGGAGGTCGAATGGGAGGTTTAGTTAAAGTTAAGCCTCTCATGAATCTTGCAATAAGAGGATGAGAGGAAACAGGTTGTCCATTGATGGGCTTAAGTGATGCCACAATAGCACTCAAATGGACTCTTACTGAATTCGTTTTGAGTCCTGCATTGGAGAGATGCAGGAGATATTCCAAAAGAGAATTCAATGGGAGTGCCAGAGGGTTAAGATCCTTTTGAGCACACCAAATGGAAAATCTTTTCCATTTAAAAGCGTAAGAACGCCTAGTGGAAGGTTTCCTAGAGGCATGTAGGATATCCTTCACTTGCTGCGAAAGATTGAAGTGTTGAAGGTCTAGGCCTTCAGTAACCAAGCTCTGAGGTGAAGGGACTTGGGGTTTGGGTGCCACAAAGTCCCCTCCTCTTGAGACAGAAGGTCTGGAGCCGCTCCCAAGTCCAGGGAGGGGGCTTGGGAGAGATGCAGAAGTAGAGGGTACCACACTTGGCGTGGCCAGCGTGGAGCTATGAGGATCATGGACCCTTGATCCCTTTGAAGTTTGAACAGAGTCTTGGGAATCAAAGGAATGGGTGGAAAGGCATACAGGAAACCCTGACCCCAATGCAGGAGGAAGGCATCCTTGGTCTGAACTCCCTGACACGGAATTCTGGAACAGAACCGGGGAAGTTTGGCATTCCACGGACTTGCAAAGAGGTCTATGTCCAGGGTTCCCCATTTCTGGAAGATTCTGAGTACCTGATCCATGTGCAGGGACCATTCATGTGGAAGCAGAACTCGACTGAGTCTGTCTGCCCAAGAGTTTGGGATTCCTGGAAGATATACTGCCAGGAAATGGATTTGATGCTCTCTGGCGAAGGCCCATAATCTTAGAGCTTCGTTGCAAAGCGACAGAGAGCCAGTCCCTCCTTGTTTGTTTATGTAAAACATGGCTACTTGATTGTCCGTGTGAATAAGGACTGTCATGTTGCTGAGGAGGGTATGAAAAACTTTGAGAGCTAGAAAGATTGCTCGAAGTTCCAAGTGGTTGATATGAAGGGTGGTCTCCTGTGGAGACCAAGTGCCCTGAGTGGAGAGATCTTGGAGATGAGCCCCCCAACCTGTTTGGGAGGCATCAGTTGTGAGGGTTGCTTGGGGCAACAATGGTTGAAAGGGGGCCCCCAACAACAGATTTTGAGTGGATATCCACCATTGGAGAGACCAAAAAAGACGATTGGAGTTTGCTATTTGGTCTGAGAGAGCTCCTGATGCTTGAGTCCACTGGGTGGATAAAGTCCATTGAGCTGCTCTCATATGTAGGCGAGCATAAGGCACCACATGCACTGTGGAGGCCATGTGGCCTAATAGTTGTAGCATCTCTCTGGCAGTCAAGTGGCTTCTGGACTGAGTCTGAGAGGCTAAGTGCACTAGACGTTGGCAACGGGCCTGAGGTAGATAGGCCCTTGCGGTGGTGGTATCCAACCAGGCCCCTATGAATTCTAGGGATTGAGTAGGGGTGAGTTGGGACTTTGGCAGATTGATCACAAGTCCCAGATACCTTAGAATTCGCCTGGTGCGATCCAGGGAAGTCTGAGCCTCGGACTGAGACGGAGCTCGGATGAGCCAGTCGTCCAGGTATGGGAAGACAAAAATTCCCAGGGTACGTAGGAATGCAGCTACTATTGCCATGCATTTGATAAATACCCTTGGAGCAGAGGCTAGACCGAAGGGAAGTACTCTGTATTGGAAGTGTTTTCCCTGGAACAGAAACCGTAGGAATTTTCTGTGGGATGGATGGATGAGTATATGTGTGTACGCATCCTTGAGATCTAGAGAACAAAGCCAGTCCTGACTCTGTAGGTATGGAAGGAGAGTGCCTAGAGAAAGCATCTTGAATTTCTCCCTGTATAGAAATTTGTTCAATTCTTTGAGATCCAAAATGGGTCTGTACCCCCGTGTTTTCTTGGGAATGAGAAAATAAGGGGAGTAAAAACCTGACCCTTGTTGAGGAAGAGGAACCTCTTCTATTGCTTTTTGGGCGAGAAGAGTGGTCACCTCCTGACCCAACAGGTCTAGGAGAGAAGGGGGAGAATTGAAACTTTTCACCATGGTATGGGGAGGAAGGTTGGAGAAATGTAGTTTGTAGCCCTCTCTGATGATAGAGAGGGTCCAATGCTCTGATGTGATTTGCTCCCATCTGGGAGCAAAATGAGTTAACCTTCCTGGAATGGTGAGAGGTTCTGGATGTTTTAGAGCCAGAAAGGTTAAGTTCTCTAGTTTTAAGTCAAAAACCCTGAGGGGGGTGGGACTGTTGGGCTGTAGCAGCCCCTGCAGGTTTTGCCCTGGCCTGTTTAGGCTGCTGATGCTTAGGAGCAAAGCGAGCTGCAGAAGATTGTTGGCCAGTATTTGTGGCAAATCTGGCCTTCTTGTAGAAAGGCTTTTTGAAAGATTTCTTCTTGACAGGGGTAGAGGTAGACTTAGAAAGTCTATCCAAAGCAGCATTTTCTGCATCCATTTGAGTGGCTTTGATTTGCCACTCCTTACCAAACAGATTCTCACCTGTACAGGGCAAATTTCCCAACCCATCCTGGACCCAGGGTTCAAGTTTAGAGGCCTGGAGCCAAGCAATTCTGCGAGCCGCTATGGCAATACCTGAGGCTCTGCTAGCACCTTCAAAGGAGTCAAAGGCTGCTCTGTTGGAGAACTTTGAAATATCTTGAGTATGCTTAAGCAGAAGAAGGAACTCCTCCTTTCTATCCTCTGGGATAAAGGGGAGAAAATGGCGTATTTTTAATGCCATTTCCTTCAGAAACATGCCCATATAGAGGCTGTATGAGTTGATTCTGGCAATAAGCATACTTGCTTGGAAGATTTTCCTTACAAAAGCATCCAGAGTCCTACATTCTCTTCCTGGGGGAGTAGAAGAGTGTCTTTTAGTACTCTTGATCCTTTTCATAGCTGGCTGCACCACAATGGAGTGGTGAGGGAGCTGAGGTTTTTGAAACCCAGGAGAAGGGGGGACACGATACATGGTGTCCAGACGACGAGAATGTGGAGATAGGGTGAGAGGAGTCTCCCATAAGTCCATCATGTGATCTTGAAGAATTTCATGGATGGGCAGGGTGACTGCCTCTTTGGGAACCTTAGAGTATCCTAAAATGTCTAACTTTTTTGCTCTAGGTTCTCTTTCAGAGGATACAGAAATAGAAAGACCTTTAGCTACTTCAATGATGAAGTCTTGAAAGGATAAATCCTCTGGAGGAGACATTCTCCTCTTTGGAGAAGAGGGCTCCTCAGGTAGAGTAAGGGATACTTCAGCAGAGTCATCTGATGAATCAGGATCATCATAAGACTCAAAGTATCGTCTGTTTGCTTCCAGGGATCGATAAGCGTATTGACCGGTATCGACATCGGGGGTACCCGGAACCGGATCGGTATCGGGAAAAACCCCGGAACCAGGAACCGGAATGGGTATCCTGGTCGATGTGGAAGGCATGGGTACCGGTATCGGTTGTGGTACTGGAACCGGAGTCGGTACCGCACCATCGCAGCCTTAATAAAAGCCAGAATGGCCTGCTGCATGGATTGAACTGTATGATCCATGGACGCCACGACTGTCTGGATGTCGGTACCGGATGATTGAGCCGGTACCCCAGAACAGTCTAACAGGTGATCGGTCGAGGCCGTGCCATCGATGTCAACCTGTAACCCCATAGGAGGAGCTTTGGAAGCCGGAGCTTCCCGCTGGGGTTGTTTGGCTGGGGCAGGGTCCTCAGGGTCAAGCCCAGGGGTATCTCGATACTTAGAGGGAAATTTGCCCTTTGAGGACCTGCCAGAGGAATGTTTGGTTACCTGAGATCCATCAGGAGAGGAAGACCTGGAAGATGTCGATGCTGGAGTATCTGTAGAAAACAGCATGTGAAACTTGGCTGCCCGGTTCTGTAAGCCACGTTTAGACATCAAAGAACAGGATGGGCAATCCGGAATGGAATGGTCAGGCCCCAAACATTTAAGACACCATTCATGGGTGTCTGTGACTGAAATAGTACCGCTGCACTTGGTGCATTTTTTAAACCCAGAGGCTTGTTTCTCCATGAGGGAGAATTAGTGAAGGCCTAAAGGCCTCACAGAAGTAACACACCAAGTGAGGAAAAGAAAAGAGATTTTTTTTTTTTTAAATAAAGGAAAAAAAGACCGGCGGTACCGGTCTGGGATCGGGGAAGGCAGACACGCGGCCAAAGAAATAAACTAAAACAACAACTTCTTCAGCAGTGACAGGAACACGACCTGCTGGCTCCGCGGAAAAAGAAGAACTGAGGAGAGTTTGTCAGGAAGGCGGGAAGGCAGCGCGCATGCGCAGTGGGAGGCCCTAAAAGCTTTCCTTCTGGGAAGCTGGGGAGTTTTCCCGCTCGGGCTCCGTCGGTACCGACGTACCCCATATGTGAGGACTTATTCCTGCTTGTTCCTGGAGATAATATTTTTTCATTCAACGTGTAATCAAACTCTGGAATTTGTTACCGGAGGATGTAATAAAAGCTGTTAGTGTAGCTGGGTTTAAAAATGTTTTGGACAAGTTCCTGGAGAAAAGGTCCATAAACCAATATTAAAGGGGACCCGGGAAATCCACTGCTTGCTCTGATACAAGCATTGTGGAACCTGTGTCTTTTGAGGAGACTGCTAGGTATTTGTGACCTAGATTGGCCACTGTTGGAAACAGGATACAGGGCGTGATGGACCTGGGTCTGACCCGGTATGGCATATCTTATGTTCTTAACTTGTCCAAAACTTTTTTAAACCCAGCTACACTAACAGCTTTTACTACATCCTCCGGTAACTAATTCAAGAGTTTGATTACACGTTGAGTGAAAAAAATATTTTCTCTTATTAGTCTTAAATAGGTTACCCTGCAGCTTCATTGCATGGCTCCTTGTCTTCATTTTATATCCACTTGTCTTTTTATATTCTGATGACAAACTGTGTGTACATAGTTATAGTTTTATTACCCTCTGTTCCAAGTTTAAATTCCCTGTTATAATGTAAGCACTCCAGTGTTTTCTGATTGTGCAGATCTGTTACTTGTAAACCGCACTGAAAACAAATAGTGCGGTATATAAAAGATGTTAAATAAATAAATAAATGATCTACATTTACCCATTCCACTCCATTCATTAATTTATAGACCTCTATCATATCTCCCCTCAGCTGTCTCTTTTCCAGGTTGAAGAGCCTTAAAAACTTTTTAGCCTCTCTTCATAGGGGTATCCTTTCATCCCCTTTACCATTTTGGTGGCTCTTCTCTGTACCTTTCTAATAACGCCATATCCTTTTTAAGATACGGCGACCAGAACTACACACAATATTCAAGGTGCGGTGGCACCATGGAACGATACAGAGGCATTATAATATCCTTTGTTTTATTTTCCATTCCTTTCCTTATGATACCTAGCATTCTATTTGCTCTCTTGGCTGCCGCTGCACACTGGGCGGAGGGTTTTAACATGTTATCCACAATGACGCCTAAATCTTTTTCCTGGGTGGTGGTTCCCAATGTGGAACCTTGCATTGTGTAACCATAGTTTGGGTTATTCTTTCCTAGGTGTATAACTTTCCACTTGTCCACATTAAATTTCATCAGCCATTTGGAAGCCCAGTCTTCCAATTTATCAAGATCCTCTTGCAATTTTCCACAATCCTCTTGGGTTTTAACAACTTTAAATAGTTTTGTGTCATCTGCAAATTTGATAAACTCACTCGTTATTCCACTTTCCAGGTCATTTATGAATATGTCAAAAAGCAGTGGACCCAGCACAGATCCTTGCAGTACTCCACTATTCACCTTTTTCTATTGGGAAAATTGGCCATTTAGCCCTATGCTCTGCTTTCATCTTTTAACCAGTCCCTGATCCACAATTGTATACTGCCTCCTATCCCATGACTTTTCAGTTTTGCCAAAAGTCTCTGATAAGGGAGCTTGTCAATGGCTTTCTGAAAGTCCAGATACACTATATCAACCAACTTAACCTTAACTCTACCTGTTTATTCACACCTTCAAAAAAAGATTAGTAACACAAGATCTTACTTGTTTAAAGCCATGTTGGCTGTCTCCCATCAACCCATGATTATTTACATGTTGAGTAATTTTGTTCTTTATGATGGTTTCTACCATTTTTCCCGGTACTGACGTCAGGCTCACCAGTCTGTAGTTTCCCGGATCACCCCTGGAACCCTTTTTAAAAATTGGCGTTACATTGGCGATCCTCCATTCTTCAGGTATTACAGATGATTTTTATGATAGCTCACAGATTACTAATAACAGGTCTGCAATCTCATATTTCAGTTCTTTCAACACCCTTGGATGTATACCATCCAGTCCAGGTGATTTGCTACTCTTCAGTTCATCAATTAGTTGTAATACATCTTCCCGGTGTATCGATATTTCTTTCAATTCATCTGCATCATCACCTTTAAATACCACTTTAGTCATGGGTAACATCTCTACATCTTTCTCAGTAAAGACTGAAGCAAGGAATTCATTCAGTCTCTCCGCTATAGCCTTATCCCCTTTTACTGCTCCTTTATGCCTCTATCATCTAACTGTCCAAATGACACTCTCTCAGGTTTTTTGCTACAAATGTACTTGAAAAGTCTTTAATTATGTGTTTTTGTTTCCACAGCAAGTTTCTTCTCAAATTCTCTCTTTGCCTGCCTTATCAATGCCTTGCATTAACTTGCCAGTGCTTGTGCTGTTTCCAGTTATCATTTGGCTCTTTTTTCCATTTCCTGAAAGATGCTTTTTTGGCAACAGCAGCCTCTCTGATCTCACTTTTAAACCATACTGACAGTTTTTTGGACTTCCTTATACTTTTCTTAAAGCGTGGAATACAGTTTGTCTGGGCTTCCTAGATAGTATTTTTAAACACTCAGCTTGATGTAAGTCTTTAACCTTTACAACTGCTCATTTTAGTTTTTTCTTAACTATTTTTGTCATTTTATCATAGTCTTCCTTTTGAAAGTTAAAAGGTAGTACTGTGGATTTCCTTACCATCCCTCCTACATTAATTAAATCAAACACGATCATGCCAAGATCACTATTGCCAAGTGGCCCCAACACCCTTATCTCTTGCACTAGATCTGATGTTCCACTAAGGACTAGGTCCACAATGGCTTCCCCTCTGGTCGGTTCATGAACCAGCTGCTCCAAGAAGCAGTCATTTATTTCATCTAGAAACTATCTCCCTAGTATGTCTTGTCGTGACACTGACCCAGTCAATACCGGCTTAATTGAAATCACCCATTATTATTACTGTTCTGTAACTATTGTTAACTTCCCTGATTTCTTTGAGCATTCATCGTCCATTTGTTCATTCTGGCCAGACGGTCAATAGTAGAACCCCACTGCCATTGCCTTCTCCTTTTTACATGGAATTTAAATCCATAGAGATTCTACAGCAAATTTTGTTTCCTGCAAAACTTTAATCCTTTGTGACTCAATACCCTCTCTAACAAAGTGCAACCCCTCCACCAATTTGATCAGCTCTATCATTATGATATAGTTTGTACCCAGGTATCACAGTGTCCCACTCGTTGTCCTCCTTCCACCATGTCTCCGAGATACCACTTCAGCGGGCTCCCCCGATCGATCGGGGTCAAGCCGGGCTGCTCCACACCACCCCAACAAGTGCCCAATCAGAGGGCTTCAGCTATTTAAAGGAAGGACGCCATCGGGCACGCCCGCGCCTGAGGGCCTTGCCAGAGGGCCCTATGGCGTGGCCCTTAGCTGGGGAACGCTGGCGGGAAGCTGAGTAGTCCCTTAGGCGTGGATCTAAGGCCATCAAACTGGAAGAAACATACCCCTATGTGCAGAGAACTCTAGGACCAGCAAGAGCTCAACAATCCACTGACCTCTCAGACTCAATGGACTGCAATAAACTACATCCCGTGAGGTAACCCAACAGACATTACACTCCAACCAAAAAGCCCCGGAAGTGCAACCAAGAACAACCAGGACAGGAAAGCAGCCAGGAACCATGTCTGCTAATGGTGAGTAGCTCACCCCACACTAAGGACACTAACATGGAACACCAACCCCTTCAAGCTCTTCCAACACACAAAAGCAACAAACCCATATGCAGACATCAAATGTTCAAAAGGACATTCTACCAACAAGTGTATGCTCTTATACTAATTCTTACCCTATGCTGTTACCAAGCAAATGCATACTACTACACTACCTACTTTACAGCCATACAAGCTCCCCCCATATACGTAACATACTTCCCTACCATACACCAACCTATACACATTTATTTATTTACATTCCCATATATACCGCGCTATTCTGCATCACTGCGGTTTACATTGAACAAACTGAAATTACATTGAACAGGGCATTATAACTTGGAGATAACTATTTTACAGGGAACATGGGCATGGAACATACCCAATTACTACAAACCTCACAGCTAAAGACCTGCCAGATACACTCAAACAAACCCACCATCACACAAATCCATACCTCAATCACATTCCCCATATACCACCGGCATAACCATAGGCCTGATAAACGCAAGATTTATTTTATTTATTTATTTAACATTTTTTTATATAGCGTAGTTACTCACCTGTAACAGGTGTTCTCCAGGAGCAGCAGGAATCAGTCCTCACATATGGGTGACGTCAGCGCCGACGGAGCCCTCGCAGAGCAATTTTCCCCAGCTTTCAAAGAAAGCCTTTGGGAATTGCAGCGCGCATGCGCGGTCCCCTTCCCGCCCAAGGGTGCCATCTTAGCCAGTCAGATGACATAGCTAAAAGACAGCATAAAAATTTGCAAAAACTAAAGCAGATGATTGCAACTCCAAGGGGAGGAGGGAGGGTTGTGAGGACTGATTCCTGCTGCTCCTGGAGAACACCTGTTACAGGTGAGTAACTACGCTTTCTCCAGGACCAAGCAGGAAGTCAGTCCTCACATATGGGACTCCCAAGCTTAAGGCTACCGGAGACCCTAAGCACAAAAATGAGCTCCCTCTAGCTCAGCAGCACAGAAGGAAGGAATCTTCACTGAATTATTACCCACCGGTAGCCCAACATCCGGGATGGAGGGTAGGAGTTGCTCAAACCTCGAAGAGATTTCGGAGGACTGCCTGTCCGAAAGCACTGTCCCTGCGGGACTCCCTCTCGAGGCAGTAATGGACCGCAAAAGTCTGGCTCGAAGACCAAGTAGCGGCCCGGCAGATGTCTGCCAATGGAACAGAGCGGAGGTAAGCCACTGACGTAGCCTTCGCCCGAACACAATGAGCTGTGACCCGACTTTCTAACGAGAGTCCGGCTGCTCCATAAGCCCAAGCGATACAGTCAGCAACCCAGATGGACAGAGTACGCTTGGAGACAGGGAGCCCCAATTTATTGGGGTCAAAAGACACGAAGAGCTGAGCAGCTTTGCGGTGCTCCCGCGTACGGTCAAGGTAGAAGTTCAACGCTCTTCTACAGTCCAGGGTATGCAGGACCATTTCAGCTCGGTTGGAGTGTGGCCTGGGAAAGAAGGTCGGAAGTACCACCTCCTGATTGATGTGAAAAGGGGAGACCACTTTTGGAAGAAATTTAGGGTGAGTCCGTAGGACTACCCTATTTTTGTAGAACCGAGTATAAGGGGGATCAGACACGAGGGCCTGTAGTTCACTTACGCGTCTAGCGGAAGTGAGGGCTATCAAGAATAAGGTTTTCCAAGAAAGAAAACGGAGAGAGAGGACAGGTAGCCATAGGTTCAAAAGGCGGACAGGTGATCCGCTGCAAAACCACATTCAGATCCCAGTCAGGCGCTGGCAGGCGCAGAGGTGGTTTAAGGAGAAGGAGACCTCGGAGAAACCTTGCCACGAGAGGGTCGTTGGAAAGAGGTCTGCCGTCCACCGGCACATGATGTGCTGAAAGAGCACTGAGGTGAACCTTGACGGAGTTGGACTTAAGTCCAAGATTAGAGAGGTAGAGCAAGTACTGCAAGACCACCGACACTGAGCAGGAGAAGGGATCCAGAGACTGCTGGGTACACCAAACGGAAAAACGACGCCATTTAAGGGCGTAGCATTTGCGGGTAGAAGGTCGCCGGGAAGCTAGGACGACCTCTTCCACCTCTGCCGGCAGTAGAAGGGGAGCAAGGGCTACCCTTTCAGCAGCCAGGCCATCAGATGTAGAGATCTGAGGTTGGGGTGTAGCAGGGACCCCTGATCCTGTGTTAGGAGATCCGGTTGAAACCCCAGAGGGAACGGAGCCTCCACCGCCAGTTGCAGCAGGAGTGGAAACCACGGCTGTCTGGGCCACCGAGGAGCTATCAGGATCATGGAAGCTTTGTCTCGGAGAACCTTGAAAAGAGTTCGAGAGATTAGCGGTATGGGAGGAAAGGCATACAGAAGGCTTTTCGACCACGAGAGCAGAAAAGCATCCGCCGCTACTCGGAGGGGGTGCGGCTGCCGAGAGCAGAAACGAGGAAGTTGCCAGTTGAGAGGACTGGCAAAAAAAATCCAGCGTGGGGAGGCCCCACTTCAGAAAAAGTTTCTGAACTACCAAGGGATCCAGGCGCCACTCGTGCGGCTGGAGGATTCTGCTGAGTTTGTCCGCCAGGCAATTTTCTTGGCCTGGGAGATAAACTGCCTTGAGAAGAATGCTGCGGCTGACAGCCCAAGAGCAGAGCCTCTGCGCTTCCCGACAGAGAAGGAAGGAGCCCGTGCCCCCCTGTTTGTTCACGTAGAACATGGCAACTTGATTGTCCGTCTGGACAAGGACGGACCGGCGAGAAGTCAGGTGGGAGAAAGCCTTGAGAGCCAGACGGATTGCTCTGAGCTCCAGGAAGTTGATCTGCTGCGCAGACTCCCACGAGGTCCAGAGACCTTGAGTACATGCCCCTTGGTAATGCGCTCCCCATCCCAGGAGAGAAGCATCGGTCGTCAGTACTTGAGCAGGCGGAGGAGATTGAAAAGGCATTCCGAGTACCAGGTTCGGCTGATGAAGCCACCACTGCAGAGAAGAGGCCAGCGGGCCGGAGATCTGCACTAAGTCGGCAAGGCCGCCCGTGGCCTGTTGCCACTGCTTGCGAAGGCACCACTGAGCAGGCCGCATATTCAGGCAGGCGTTGGGGGTCACGTGGACGGTGGAAGCCATATGGCCGAATAGTCTCAGAAAGCGCCTGGCCGAGACCAGAGACTGGCTGCGAAAACGGCTGGCTAGGTCCATGAGCCGCTGAGCTCTGTCGAGAGGCAGGAAAGCTCGCGCCTGAAGAGTGTGCAATCTTGCGCCGATGAACTCGAGATCTTGCGAGGGGAGCAAAGTGGACTTTGCGAAGTTTACGACAAAGCCCAAGTACTGGAGAAGAGTCACAGTGCGGTGCGTGGCTTGTGTGACCTCTTGAGAGGACGATGCTCTGATGAGCCAGTCGTCTAGGTAAGGAAAGACATAGAGGCCCTGAAGCCGGAGATAAGCCGCCACCACCGCGAGACATTTTGTGAAGACTCGTGGTGCGGAGGATAGGCCAAAGGGCAGTACTCTGTACTGGTAATGATTTCCTGCCACCACAAACCTTAGGTATTGGCAGTGGCTTGGGTGGATGAGGATGTGCGTGTAGGCATCCTTTAGATCCAAGGAGCATAGCCAATCTCCCTGCTGGAGGTAGGGCAGAAGGATTCCAAGGGTAAGCATCTTGAACTTCTCCCTCACGAGGAACTTGTTGAGGTTGCGCAAGTCCAGGATGGGTCTGAGGCCTCCTGTTCTTTTGGTATTAGGAAATACCTGGAATAAAAGCCTTGACCTCTCAGGTGGTGGGGCACTGGTTCCACAGCCTGTTCCTGAAGAAGACTTGCTAACTCCTGAAGGAGTAAGTCCCTGTGCAGAGGGAGTCGTGGAGGCTCTCCCGGGAAATAGGAGGGAGGGACCTGGTGGAAGTGGAGAAGATAGCCTTCCCGCACAACATGAAGCACCCAGGCATCTGATGTGATGTTGGACCACCTGTGGGCAAAGTGGACCAGCCGGCCTCCTGTGCTGGAAGAAACCAGCTGAGGGGGAGAGGCTATGTCGATGAAGTCAAAAACCCCCACCCTGCTGAGCAGGGGCCGGTGGTGCAGGCTTGGGGGCTTGCTGCCTACGGGACCCGTTACCCCGTCCCTTGGCCTGCTGACCCTGTTGGGGAGCTGAGGAGGCCTGATACTGAGGGTAGTGTTTATAGGCAGCCGCCTTCCTCGGGTAAAAGGACTTTTTTCCCGAGCCCTTCTTCTTTTGGGAAGGGGCAGAGGTCTTTCTAGAGAGCCTTGTTCTGGTGAGAGTTTCCGTCTCGATTTGTGCAGCCTTCTCAGCCATGGGCTTGCCAAATAGGCTCTCACCTCGGCAGGGGACATCGACCAACTTGTCCTGCACCCAGGGTTCAAGGTCAGACGGCTGAAGCCAAGCCTGTCGGCGGGCACCGATGCCGGCTGCGGCCACTCGAGCCGATGCTTCAAAGCCATCATAGGCTGCTCGAGAAATGAACTTGGAGCATTCTCGAATTCCAGTGGACAAGGCTAGGAACCTCCGCAAAGGTTCCTCGGAAAGTCCAGCAGAGAATCCGGCTATCTCCTTAGCCAGGTCTCTAAGGTACATGCCCATGTAGAGCTGGTAGGTCTGGACCCGACAAGCAAGCATAGAGCCTTGGAAACACTTCTTACCGAGGCCATCCAGGTTGCGGGCCTCCCTGCCGGGAGGCACCGAGAAGTGCATCTTCTGGCTCTTGAGCCTATGCATGGCCGATTCCACCACCATGGAATGGTGCGGTAGCTGTGCTTTCTGGAAGCCAGGGCTCTTGCGGACTCGATAGATGGAATCGACCCGCTTGCTTAATACCGGCGACGATGCCAGACTCTCCCACATGCGGAAGAGTAGTCGTTCCAGCATGGGAGGAACCGGTACAGTAAAGTGCTCCTTCGCTGGAGATTCATACTGGAGGGCGTCGAGCTCTTCGGCTCGAGGCTCCTCCTCGGGATCCGCAGGGAAGGCAAAAGCCTTGGCCATATCCCTGACGAAGTCCGAGAACCGGGCATCCTCCGGGTCCGATGATGATCCCCCGAGGGAGAACCTCTGTCGGAGGAACTCCGGCGATGCTCAGAGCTGGAGCCTCTGGACACCGAGGCCTCCGACGAGGTCCGGGTACGTGTAGGATCTGTGAAGATTCTTTCCCGCTGATGCCGCCGACTCCGTAAGGCTTTGGAGGACATTTTGCTGCAGGCCCCACAGATCAGTTCCTCGTGATCTGGGCCGAGGCAGCGGAGGCAATGATCATGTGTGTCAGTGAGAGACATGTTTTTGTCACACTGAACACACCTTTTGAAGCCACTGGCAGCCATCGGGGAAAAAAGGGCCCCTGCAAGGTCAAAAGACCGGGCTGCCAGCGAAAAACCGAAAACGAAACTGACAAGAAAAATCAGAAAAACCGAAAAATAAGAGAAGGACTCGCAACGGCGTCGCGAGTCCGGGCAGGAAAGAGACCGGCGTCGAACCGAAGAAAAAATAGAAAATAAATGAAGAAAATCAACTTTTCTGCGGGGACTGGAAGACAACGTCTGTAGGGCTCCGCGGAAAAAAGAAGACTGGCTAAGATGGCACCCTTGGGCGGGAAGGGGACCGCGCATGCGCGCTGCAATTCCCAAAGGCTTTCTTTGAAAGCTGGGGAAAATTGCTCCGCGAGGGCTCCGTCGGCGCCGACGTCACCCATATGTGAGGACTGACTTCCTGCTTGGTCCTGGAGAAACAGTCTTTCTACAAATCAAAACGGTTTACATAGAACAATAAAAAGCAGTATATTTCAACTGTTTACAAGGAACGAATAACAGGATACAGAATAAAACATGAACTAAATTCTATTATACAATTAATTACAGTGAACAACGATCAACTATTTACATATTTACATATGTATGTGTGAATATTTACATGGTGTGATCAATATGCAACAAAAACAAACACCATTACCGACTACATCCGTGACAACAACATTGACATTCTATGCATTACTGAATCATGGCTCAAGAATACAGACCAGGTAATACTGAATCAAACACCACCACCAGAATTCACAGCATACAACTGCCCCAGAACCCACAAACAAGGAGGTGGAGTATTAATCCTGGCCAGAACAGAATTAAGGCTCAAGACGTCAACCTCCAAAAGCTCTGAACAATGTGAATTCATCAACACTGAAAACAAGCATCTATCCATCGGCCTGATCTACCGACCCGCCAGCGCCCCAACAGAGGACACATCCAATATCATGGATATGATATATGCAGCTAACTCTCCACACAAAACCCTCATTGTGCTAGGAGACCTAAACCTCACATCTGCCTCAACAATTGAAACGTCTTTTCACAAAGCAATGGAATCCATCCAGCTCAAGCAAGTACTATCGGGCCCATCCCACCGCTCTGGCTCTACACCAGATCGCATATACAGTACGTACCAACTAACACCCTAGATCATGGTCTCATGTCACCACCTAAAACTACACCAATACCATGGTCAGATCATCATGACATACTATTTGAGCTCCACCACAATATCCAACAGGCAGCTCAGAAAACTGAACAGCCAACCAGACGCTTCAAAGCCTTTAAGAAAGAGGAATTCCTCAAATACACCATGCAGTCCCTACCCCAAGATTTCACCGACTTGGATGAAGCTGTCAATGCATGGAACACCACAATACTTGCCGCATCTGAACTCACACCATGAAAATCCACACCACAACAAAAACAGGCACAGATCCACCCCATGGTACTCTAACACAATAAGAGAATCCAAAAGAAAACTACGACAACTTTAACGTCGATGGAGACAGAACAAAGCAGAAACAACTCTGAAGCAATACCAGGAGAAGCAAAAAGAATACAATAACCTAATAAACAAACAATACCTCACAAACCTTGTACTAAAAGCCTGCAATAAACCTAAAGAACTCTTCAACATCGTTCATACCCTAACAAAGGACCCCACCATGAAGGACGAAAGCAAGATGCACCCACAAACATTTGCTGATTATCTAATAGCCAAGAAAAGTACTACCGCACCCCAAAAGAACATCTTTCATGGACACAGCAACTGAAGATAGCTCTACAGCTACCAATCAGTGGAAGAACTTCTGCATCCCATCAATGAAACAAATAGAACAAACCATCACAGCCCTAAATACCACCACCTCTCCGTCGGACCCCTGCCCGGTGACTTGGATTAAATCCACCAAAGAACAACTCAAGACATTCATCCAAAAGATAGTAAGTACATCTCTAACCCAGAGCTACATGCCAAAAGCAGTCAAACAATCCACCATACGCCCCATTCCTAAAACCACCTCAGCCAACACCACAGACCCCTCAACATACCAACCTATATCCAAGCCTCCCATTCCTGGCTAAAATAACTGAAAAAAATAGTACAGAGACAACTCCAAGACCACATTGACAAATCTGCCCCACTGGACCCACACCAACACGGATTCCGACCAAAACATGACATGGAGACACTCCTTATACAGCTATTCAAAAACATAATCAAAGGAATAGACAATATAAAGCAGGGCTACTTATTAATATTTATAGACATTTCAGCAGCCTTCGACACAGTTTATCACATCCTATTGACGCACCTAAGGGAAATTGGCCTCCAAGATATCACTATTAAATGGTTTCAGTAACACCTAGAAGACAGACAGCAGAGAGTAAATACTGGGAACCTCACTTCAGCACCCTTCAAAAACACTCAAGGAGTTCCTCAAGGCTCATCACTATCAGCTCTTCTCTTCAACAATTATATTCAACCTATTTGTAAAATGTTTAACAAATACAAAATACAATATGCCATATACGCAGATGACAGCATGGCATATACTCCCATTCAGCTGGACTCAGACTACACTACCATATCTACCTGCATTCAAGAAACAATAACCTAGCTAAATAACAACCACCTAAACATCAACATAAAGAAACCTGAGGCAATCATCATAACGAGAAACAGCACATTCATTCACCCTACCTCTATCAACATATCCAATACATCGATTACAATAAAAGATGAAGTCAGATACCTTGGAGTGATTCTAGACAAGCAACTCACCCTCCAGTCACATATAAACAAGATATCCAAAACAGCATATTTCAAACTTGCAACACTCCGGAGATTAAAACCTCTCTTCAACAATGAGCACTTCCGCACAGTATGCCAAGCCATCATTACACCTGTACTGGATTACTGTAAAGAGTAGTTACTCACCTGTAACAGGTGTTCTCCAGGAGCAGCAGGAATCAGTACTCACATATGGGTGATGTCGGCGCCGACGGAGCCCTCGCGGAGCAATTTCCCCAGCTTTCAAAGAAAGCCTTTGGGAATTGCAGCGCACATGCGCGGTCCCCTTTCCGCCCAAGGGTGCCATCTTGCTCAGTCTGATGACATAGCTAAAAGACAGCAAAAAATTAGCAAAAACGAAATGATAGGACTGCAACTCCAAGGGGAGGAGGGAGGGTTGTGAGGACTAATTCCTGCTGCTCCTGGAGAACACCTGTTACAGGTGAGTAACTACTCTTTCTCCAGGACCAAGCAGGAAGTCAGTCCTCACATATGGGACTCCCAAGCTTAAGGCTACCGGAGGCCTCAAACGGAAAAATGAGCTCCCTCTAGCTCAGAAGCACAGAAGGAAGGAATCTTCTCTGAAAACGCCCCCGACCGGTAGCCCAACACCAGGGCCGGAGGGTAGGAGTTGCCTAAACCTCAAAGAGATTATGGAGGACTGCCTGTCCGAAAGCATTGTCCCTGCGGGACTCCCTCTCCAGGAAGTAATGGGCTGCAAAAGTCTGGCTTGAAGACCAAGTAGCGGCCCAGCAGATGTCTGCCAACGGAACAGAGCGGAGATGAGTCACTGACGCAGCCTTCGCCCTAACACGATAAGCCGTGACTCGACCCTCCAACGAGAGGCCGGCTGCCCCATAAGGCCAGGCGATACAGTCAGCTACCCAAATGGACAAAGTACGCTTGGAGACAGGTAGCCCAAATTTATTGGGGTCAAAAGAAACGAAGAGCTGAACAGCCCTCCGATGCTCTCGCGTATAGTCAAGGTAGAAGGACAAGGCCCTCCTACAGTCCAGGGTATGCAGGACCATCTCAGCCCGGCTAGCGTGCGGCCTGGGAAAGGAGGTCGGAAGAACCACCTCCTGGTTGAGATGAAAAGGAGAAACCACCTTTGGAAGAAACTTAGGGTGAGTCCGTAAGACTACTCTATTCCTGTAGAACCTAGTGTAAGGAGGATCAGACACTAGGGCTTGCAGTTCACTAACGCGCCTAGCAGAGGTAAGGGCTACCAAGAACAAGGTTTTCCAAGAAAGAAAACGAAGAGGGCAGGTAGCCATAGGTTCAAAGGGCGGACAGGTAATCCGCTGCAAGACCACATTCAGATCCCATTCAGGGGCTGGTGGGCGCAAAGGAGGCTTAAGGAGAAGAAGGCCTCGGAGAAAACGAGCCACCAAAGGGTGGTGGGAAAGAGGCCTGCCATCCACCGGTGCGTGATGTGCAGAGAGAGCACTGAGGTGGACTCTGACAGAGTTGGACTTAAGGCCCAGATTGGAGAGGTAAAGCAAGTATTGCAAGACCACTGCTACCAAGCAGGAGAAGGGATTCTCAGACTGCTGAGCACACCAAATGGAGAACTGACACCACTTAAGAGCGTAGGACTTCCGGGTGGAAGGCCTCCTCGAGGCCAAGACAACCTCTTCCACCTCCCGAGGCAGCTGGAGGGGAGCAAGGACTACCCTTTCAGCAGCCAGGCCATCAGATGAAGGGACCGGAGGTTGGGGTGTAGGAGAGACCCTTGATCCTGTGTCAGGAGATCGGGCTGAAACCCCAGAGGAAGAGGAGTGTCCACCGCCAGCTGCATTAGAAGAAGCGGAACCAAGGTTGTCTCGGCCACCGGGGAGCCACTAGGATCAGCGAGGCTTTGTCTCTGAGAACTTTGAAGAGTGTTCGAGACACCAGCGGCATGGGAGGAAAGGCATACAAGAGGCCTGTGGACCATGGAATCAGAAAAGCATCCGCCGCTACTCTGAGAGGATGCGGTTGTCAAGAGCAGAATCTGGGAAGTTGCCGGTTCAGAGGACTGGCAAACAGATCCATGGTGGGGAGTCCCCACTTGAGAAAGATCCGCTGAACCACTAAGGGATCCAATCTCCACTCGTGTGGTTGGAGGATCCTGCTTAGCTTGTCTGCCAGGTAATTTTCCTGACCTGGGAGATAGACCGCTTTGAGGAGTATGCCGTGGTGGACGGCCCAAGAGCACAGTCTTCGTGCCTCCTGACAGAGAAGGAAGGAGCCTGTGCCTCCTTGTTTGTTCACGTAGAACATTGCAACTTGATTGTCCGTCTGGACCAGTACAGACTGGTGAGAAGTGAGGTGGGAGAAGGCTCTCAGAGCTAGGCGGATGGCTCTGAGCTCCAGGAAGTTTATCTGCTGTGCAGACTCCCAAGGGGTCCAGAGGCCTTGAGTACATGTCCCTTGGCAATGTGCTCCCCAACCCAGGTGAGAAGCATCGGTTGTTAGTACCTGAGAAGGCGGAGGAGATTGAAAATCCACTCCCAGTAGCAGGTCTGGCAGATGAAGCCGCCACCACCGCAGAGAAGAGACCAGCAGGTCGGAGACCTGTACTGAGTCCGTCAGGCTCCCCGTGGCCTGATGTCATTGAGTGCGAAGGCACCACTGAGCAGGTCGCATATTCAGGCGGGCATTGGGGGTCACATGGACCGTAGAAGCCATATGGCCGAGCAGTCTCAGAAATTGCCTGGCAGAGACCAGGGAATTGCTGTGAAAGTGGCTGGCGAGATCCATGAGCCTGTGTGCTCTGTCTAGAGGCAGGAAGGCCCGCGCCTGAAGTGTGTTTAACCTTGCGCCGATGAATTTGAGATCTTGAGAGGGGAGCAAAGTGGACTTTGCGAAGTTTATGACAAAGACCAAATGCTGGAGCAGAGACACAGTGCGATGAGTGGCCTGAGTGGCCTCTTGGGAAGACTGGGCCCTGATGAGCCAGTCGTCCAGGTATGGAAACACAAAAAGGCCTTGAAGTCTTAGATAGGCCGCCACCACTGCTAGGCATTTGGTGAACATCCTGGGGGCGGAGGATAGGCCAAAGGGCAGTACTCTGTACTGGTAATGATTTCCTCCCACAACAAACCTGAGATATTGTCTGTGGTCCGGATGAATAAGGATGTGAGTACAGTCATCCTTGAGATCTAAGGAGCATAGCCAGTCTCCCTGCTGGAGGTAGGGCAGCAGGATTCCAAGGGTAAGCATCTTGAACTTTTCCCTTGCCAGGAACTTGTTGAGGTTTCGCAAGTCCAGGATGGGTCTGAGGCCTCCTGTTCTTTTTGGTATCAGAAAGTACCTGGAATAAAAGCCGTGACCTCTCAGGTGGTGGGGCACTGGTTCCACAGCCTGTTCCTGAAGAAGACTTGCTAACTCCTGAAGGAGTAAGTCCCTGTGCAGAGGGAGTCTTGGAGGCTCCCCTGGAAAGTAGGAGGGAGGTACCTGGTGAAAGTGTAGAAGATAGCCTTTCTGAACTATATGAAGCACCCAGGTATCTGAGGTGATGGCTGACCACCTGTGGGCAAAGTGGAACAGCCAGCCTCCTGTGCTGAGAGAAACCAGCGGAGGGGAAGAGGCTATGCTGATGGAGTCAAAAACCCCCACCCTGCTGAGCAGGGGCCGGTGTTGTGGGCTTGGGGGCCTGCTGCCTACGGGACCCATTACCCCGTCCCTTGGCCTGCTGACCCTTTTGGGGAGCTGCTGAGGCCTGATACTGAGGGTAGTGTTTATAGGCAGCCGCCTTCCTCGGGTAAAAGGGCTTTTTCCCCGAGCCCTTCTTCTTCTGAGAAGGGGCAGAGGTTTTTCTGGACAGCCTAGTTCTGGTCAGAGTCTCGGTCTCGATTTGTGCAGCCTTTTCAGCCATGGGTTTGCCAAAGAGGTTTTCACCTCTGCAGGGGACATCGACCAACTTGTCCTGGACCCAGGGCTCGAGGTCGGATGACTGAAGCCAAGCCTGTCGGCGGGCACCGATGCTGGCTCCGGCTACTCGAGCCGATGCTTCGAAGCCATAGTAGGCTGCTCGAGAGATAAACTTCGAGCACTCTCGAATACCAGTGGACAAGGCTTGGAACCTCTGCAAAGGTTCCTCGGAGAGACCAGCAGAGAACCCGGCTATTTCTTTTGCCAGATCTTGGAGATACATGCCCATATAGAGCTGGTAGGTCTGGACTCGACAAGCAAGCATAGAGCCCTGGAAGCACTTTCTACCGAGGGCATCCAGGCTCCGGGCCTCCCGGCCGGGAGGCACCGAGGAGTGCATCTTCTGACTCTTGAGTCGATGCATGGCCGATTCCACCATCATGGAATGGTGCGGTAGTTGTGCCTTTTGGAACCCGGGGCTCTTGCGGACTCGATAAATGGAATCGACCCGCTTGCTTAACACCGGCGCCGACGCCGGGCTCTCCCACATGCGGAAGAGAAGTCGTTCCAGCATCGGAGGAACCGGTACAGTAAAGGCCTCCTTCGGGGGAGAGTCATACTGGAGGGCATCGAGCTCTTCGGCTCGAGGCTCCTCCTCGGGATCCGCGGGGAATGCTAAGGCCTTGGCCATATCCCGCACGAAGTCTGAGAACCGAGTGTCCTCTGGGGGGAACCGTCTCCGAGGTTCAGACTCGGGTGAGTCCGAAAAGTACCAGGTGACTCTTCGTCCTCCGTTTCCCAGTCTGACTCCTCGGAGGAGGAATCGAGCGGCTCTGGTCGGGGGGGCACCGATGCCCTCCGCCCCGACACCGAGGGTGTCGGCGTCGACGACCTCGGTCCCGAACGGGAGGCCGAGGGATACCGCGACAGAGGATCGACTCGAGCTTGCATGGACTCGAGGATCGGCTCGGTCTCCAGGGTCGACTTGGACGTCGACGTCCCGGTGGCCGGGGCAGATGCATTGGCGAGGCCAGCGATCAATGCCCACTGCTGGTCCTGAAGGCAGCCAAACTGCTCTCCAAGGCCGTCAACCTGAGTCCAAGCTCAGGAGACCCAGCAGCCCCCGACTCGGGCCCCGACGGTGTCGGGCCCGACGTCGGTTCCTTTGGAGGCGAGTCCACGAGGACTACAGTACTCACGTGTCCAGGCGACTCCATTTCGAGACGAGGATGTTTCCAGGGCCTCTCCGACTCCGAGGACCCGGGACGGCTATCGGGGCTATGCGACCTGGCCCTCGAGGAACCAGGAGCGTCCACCGACGACGCCCTCGCGGGTTTTTTCTTCCTATGATGTTCCCGGGTAGGAGACCCCCGCTCAGAGGAACTCCGACGATGCTCAGGACCAAAGTCCCGGGACGTCGAAGCCTCTGACGAGGTCCGGGCCCGGCCGGACGCGGAGTCAGAGAAGATTCGTTCCCTTTGATGCTGCCGACTCCTCAACGCTTTTGAAGACATCTTGCTACATGGACCACAGATCGTCGGGTCATGATCGGGTCCGAGGCAGCGGAGGCAGCAGTCGTGTGTGTCGGTAAGAGACATAAGTTTCTTACACCGATCACAATTTTTAAACCCGCTGGCAGCCATCGAGGGAAAAAGGGCCCCTGCGAGGTCAAAAGCAGGGCTGCCAGTGTAAAATAAAAAATGGCGCGAACGCTTGTCACGAAGGACAAAAAACCGAAAAATAAAGAACGGACCCGATACCGGCGTAGCGGGTCCGGGCGGGAAAAGGATCCGGCATCGAACCGAGAAAGAATAAGAAATAAGAAAGAAAATAAACTTTTTCAGCGGCGATCACAAACAGCATCTGTAGGGCTCCGCGGAAAAAAGAAGACTGAGCAAGATGGCACCCTTGGGCGGGAAGGGGACCGCGCATGCGCGCTGCAATTCCCAAAGGCTTTCTTTGAAAGCTGGGAAAATTGCTCCGCGAGGGCTCCGTCGGCGCCGACGTCACCCATATGTGAGGACTGACTTCCTGCTTGGTCCTGGAGAATATACTATATCAAGGTCTACCCAAACAAACCACCTGTCAACTACAAATAATACAGAACACTGCTGCCCACATCATTGCTAGTGCATCAAGACAAGACCATATAACCCCAATACTACATGACCCCCACTGGCTACGGTTATCATCACGTGCAAACTATAAAGCAGCACTATCTTCAAAATTAAAAGCAACATGACAGCAGAAATACTACATGAACTTATTGGATCCAAAACAAGCACAAGACCAGACAGAAATAACACCAAAAACAATATACCAACACCGTGTCTATTTACAAGAACCAACAAAACCACATCCATGAGAGCCTTCTCACTGGCTGCCCCTGCCATCTGGAATGCCCTCTCAGACAAACTAAAATCAACAACAGATTTAAAAGAATTCAGGAAACTATTAAAAACCACCCTATTCATTGATCAATTCAATGAAGACCATTAATCACCCTAATCACTTCAAGAAGAGCACTATCACGGACCACTCCAGCGCTCTGGAAATCACTCCCCAACAACCTAAGATCAACAAAAGACCTCAAAGACATCTTGAAGACTAAAAACTACACTCATCACAGAACACTACAAGTACATCACACGAACTGTTCAAACAAACTCCCTCTCTGACAATAAAATGTAAAAATGTAAATAGCTCATACTGTATATAGCTTACAGCTGTAGATAGCCTGCAGCAAGAAAATGTAAAATGTATACTGTTCCTGTACAAAGCTCCTACTGTATATAGTACACTACGCAATCAACCTCACACCACTCACGCAAACATACCTTAATGTATCACTGCATGCCCACACCCACCCCCCCTGCCACTTGATTTTGTTTGCGGTGTAACCCGCTTTGATTTTAGGATAAAGCGGTATATAAAACTAAATAAATATGTAACTTCTCATTTAGTGCTATATATTCTAACTCTCCCATCTTATTTTTTTAGACTTCTAGCATTTGCATACAAGCATTTTAGAGACTATTTTATTCATATTAATCTGGTTATCGGTAGGCAGGGGCAATTTGGAATCTTTCAGCTCTGTCTGCTCGCTCTGTACTCAAGAACATTTGGGCTACCTTTGTCTTTATTCGAACCTCTCTGCTGATGTGCGCTAACTATTGTTTTGGTAGTATCATTCAAGGATACATTGTTCCGAACCATGTGCTCTTGGGTGACTGTCGGCTCTCCCCTATTATCTAGTTTAAAAGCTGCTCTATCTCTTTTTTAAAGGTTAATGCCAGCAGCCTGGTTCCATCCCGGTTAAGGTGAAGCCCATCCCTTCGGAAGAGCCCCTCCTTTCCCCAGAATGTACCCCAGTTCCTAACAAATCCAAAACCCTCATCCTTGCACCATTGTCTCATCCACGCATTGAGACTCCGGAGCTCTGCCTGCCTTTTGGGTCCTGCGCATGGAACAGGAAGCATTTCGGAGAACGCTATCCTAGAGGTTCTGGATTTCAACTTCCTACCTAAAAGCCTAAATTTAGCCTCCAGAACCTCCCTACCACATTTTCCTATGTCATTGGTACCGACATGTACCAAGACAGCAGACTCCTCCCCAGCACTATCTAAGACCTTGTCTAGGTGGCGTGTGAGGTCCGTTACCTTCGCACCAGGCAGGCATGTTATCAGGTGACCTCACGTCCACCGGCCACCCAGCTATCTACATTCCCATCATGAACCATTACTAAGAAGGGACCCAGGATATCAATGCTTGACCCAGTACAAGCATTGCGGAACCTGTGTCTTTTGGGGAAACTGCTAGGTACTATGACCTAGATTGGCCACTGTTGGAAACAGGATACTGGGCTTGATGGACCTTGGTCTGACCCAGTATGGCATATCTTATGTTCTTATGTTATGCCTAACGATCAAATCACCAACTATAATGGCTGTCCTAACCCTTCCCTCATGGGCACATGGCCCTGGAGAAACTTCCTCGGTGCAAGAGGGTTTTACATCACCTGGAGGACAGGTCCTAGCTACAGGATCACTTCCTGCCACATCAGGGTGATGCTCTCCTGTCACGTGACTTCTCTCCTCCATGTCAACAGGGATGCTGCCAGATTGGAGGTGGGAATTCAGGACTATATCCCTGTAGGTCTCATCTATGTACCTCTTCCTCTTCCTTATGTCTTCCAAGTCTGCTACTCTTGCCTCCAGAGATCGGACTCGTTCCCTGAGAGCAAAGAGCTCCTTGCACCTTGTGCACACATAAGACCCCTCACCAACTGGGAGAAAATCATACATGTGACACTCAATGCAAAAGATTGGAAAGCCCCCATCTCGCTGCAAAATGCTCTAAGGAGAAGGAGTATAAATTCTGGGAGAAAATATACCCGGAACCCCCACCTCAGTACGATTTGTGCCTGCGTAGGGGCCCAGGACTGCAAAAGGGCACATGGCTGGCTCCTGCCCCAACTGTCCACCGCCCCCCCCCCCCCAGACTCCTGAGCCGAAGCTAGGGAAAGAGAAGGAGACGCTTCCAGACCCACCTTGTCTTGCAGTGACTGCTCCATAAAGGTGGCCTCCTGCGCACATCCCTTACAAATGCCTTCCCCGGAGACTGCACCCTGATACCATTCACAGACGAGGCACTGTGGTCTAGCCGGCATAACGCGATAGCAGGGTCTGTTGATCCAAAGCTGACCCCCGTCGAGCTCCGGGAAAGATATTCAGCCCACAAATTCCAAAGGAAGGCTGAAATGCTGCCAAAAGTTATACCAAGCCTTCCTGTCTTATTTTCTTTTTTCTCTTAAGTTAAATATGGCTTTTCTGCTGCTTGCACCTCAAACCGTCCAGAGAAATCCCTCGGGGACCCGGGGTCCACTCTCACTCAGAGCAAGAAAGAAAGACAGAAGACTGAGGGAAACAAAGAAAACTGAAAGAAAACTGGCTATCACCTTCCGCGCCATCCTGCGCCGCTCACCACATGGCTGCAGGCCTCGGTGGGAAATAGGCCGTTCTTTTTTCCAGTGGTGTTCTGCGATGCACTCCTCACAACCATGCACTGCCCGCAGCACCAGCCAGCCAAAACAAGTCCCCCAAACACACCTTCCGGTCTCCGGCACCTGAACTCCTTCTGAACTCAGCCGTCAACGCGGCTTTGGCTGCAGGAGGGGGGGAGGGGTGGGGAGTCTGTCTTTAAGCGCACGCTAGTTCCCACTGCTTTCCTATCAGCCCGGCGGCTCCTCACCCACTGATGGGTTCGGGAGCCGCCACTGCCCAATTGTACCTCATATCACCACCATCCCATGAAGGGGGGGGAGGGGGCCGCTCCTCAGTTGAATTTGTTCCCTTTAGGCTTCCTTTTTTTTTTTTTTAACCTTAAACCTATCACTTTCTGAGCAAACCAAAATAAAACAAACCAAAATTCCAAATCTAACTGAGAATCAAGCTCCTTAATTGTTCCTATAGTGAGTCCAACACCCTGGCTCACCACCTCCACCAATTGCTTTGAGACCGAGTATATTGGTGAGAGTGGGCAGTCCCACGGTATAAGTACCAGTGTCATCGAAATGTGACATACTCAGTCTCCAAGCTGCTGGAAGAGGTACATTACCCAGAGGTGCGGGACTGGACAGGAGGGATGATAAGGAACAAACACTTTTTCCAGGGGAACAGACATGTCTAATGGGCTCCATGGAAAAAAGGAGACTGAAGCAAGATGGCACTCTTGGGTAGGAAGGGGACCACGCATGCATGGTGCATCTCCCCCCAAGGCTCTCTTTGAAAGTGGGTAGAAGCTACCGCACAGGCTCAGTCGGCGCAGATGTCACCCATATGCGAGGACTGACTTCCTGCTTGTTCCCAGAGAATTTCTGTTAACATTTCATCATCTGTCTGTTCATTCTGGCCAGGCATACAGCAGTCTTCCTCAGCCAATATTCTCTTTTCCTTCACACATGGAATTTCTATATATAGAGATTCCACAGCGCACTCTTTCCTGCAGAACTTTTTTTTTTTTTTTTTTTTTTTTGAGTGCCTTCAAATCAATGATGACTCCTGGCTATCCAAAACCCCTGGGCTTTACTTCTGGTCATATCTTGCTAAGAGACTGCCAGGCCTTGTCCTCAAAAGCAATGGAGGGTAAAGTGCCAGTGGGAATCAAACCTTGATTTCTTGGGTGCTAGGCTGTTGCTCTAACCACTAGGCTACTCCTCCACTCCTTGTTTGACTTGGTGCTCTCTAACACACAGCGCTACCCCTCCACCATTGCTGAAGGTCTCCTCTATGTATGTCTCTAGCTGCATTGGATTTTAAACCTTTCTACAGAAATGTCAGAACAAACAGTAGAATGCTTAGGAAAGAGATTTAAAGAACAGGCACCTACTCTAAATGTCATGTATGAGTTGGTGCAAGTACTAGCTCTGGCTGCAAAGCCTCTATGCAATTCTTACCTGGAGTTCTGGATACGGGCACAGGCAGCTCGAGCACCATAAGACAGCAAAGCAGAAAAATCACCCAAGACAAAGCCCTATAAAAGCATAAGGTACAGATATTTTAGCAGCCGCATCCTCACTAGAGGCATCAAAAGTATAAAACAGAATAATAAAAGTCGCTCTCTGTGGACAGCAGGATAAATCTTTACATATGGGTAACATTACTAAGTGAACCCATAAGGGAAACTGCTAGGTACTTATGACCTAGATTGGCCACTGTTTAAAACAGGATACTGGGCTTGATGAACCTGGGTCTGACCCAGTATGGCTTATCTTACGTTCTTATGAGTAGCAAATCACCTGGACGGGATGGTATACATCCAAGGGTGTTGAAAGAACTAAAATATGAGATTGCATACCTACTATTAGTAACCTGTGATCTATCTTTAAAATCATCTGTAATACCTGAAGAATGGCGAATGGCCAATATAATTCCAATTTTTAAAAAGATTTCCAGGGGTATCCAGGAAACTGCAAACCTGCTATCGGTAACAGGCAAAATGGTAGAAACCATTATAAAGAACAAAATTACTGTACATGTACATAGTCATTGTTTAATGGGATAAAGCCAATATGGCTTTAGCCAATGAAAGTCTTGTCTTACTAATCTATTGTATTTTTTTTCGAAGGTGTGAATAAACAGGTAGACAAAAGGTGAGCCAGACGATAAAGTATATCTGGATTTTCAGAAAGCCTTTGACAACGTCCCTCATGAGAGACTCTTGGCGAAATAAAAAAGTAATGGGATAGGGGGCAGTGTACTATGGTGGATCAGGAACTAGCTAAAAGATAGAAAGCAAAGGGTAGGGCTGAATGGCCAATTTTCCCAAAGGAGAAAGGTGAATAGTGGAGTACCCCAGGGATCTGTGCTGGGTCCGTTGCCTTTAAACATATTCATAGATGACCTGGAAATGGGAACGAGTGAGGTTATCAAATTTTCAGATGACACAAAATTATTCAAAGTCGTTAAAACCCAAGAGCATTGAGAAAAATTGCAAGAGAACCTTGATAAATAGGACGACTGGACATTCAAACGGCAGATGAAATTTAATCTGAACAAGTGCAAAGTTAAGCACCTAGGAAAGAACCCCCCAAACTATGGTTACACGATGCAAGGTTCCACATTAGGAGGTTCCACACCCAGGAAAAAGATATAGGCATTATCATGGATAATACATAGAAACCCTCCACCCAGTATGCAGTGTGTGACATAGTGGGTCCTTCCAGCCCGGTAGAAGAGGCTAAAAAGCCAGGAACAGGAGTAGGGCTGAGTTGTAAACAAAAGCACATGGCTCCTGGTTACCTTAGAAACCAAGCACAGAGGCAAGAGAAACGCCAGTGCTACCATTCAGGGAATGAGTCACGAGCTAATGCAGGACACCTGCTAGGGGGTGGAGTTGAGCACTGCCCTAGAATTCACCCTGATAAAGGGAGTTCAGTTGAGCTTATGGAGTTAGAGGAAGGAGAAGGAGGAGAAGAGGAGTTAGAAGAAGGAGCTGAGGCATGTATGCTGGATGAGGAAGCTAATGAGAGCTATGGTGAAGACAGCAGTGCCAGGAAACAGCCAGAGTCTCTGTGGAAGGGTGAGACAGAGTCTTTCTTCAGGAAAAGAAAAGAAACCCCAAGGGAAGGATATAATAAGGGCAGAGTGGATTACCTGCAGTATCCAGGGGAACACAGAAGTGAAAGGAAGCCAAGAAGGCAAGTGAAATCTTCTGTGCAAGGCTTAGGTTGGGAACTTACAGCCAGTCCAAAGCCACAAAGAAAACCTCCACCAGCTAGGCTAAAAGGTAAGCCAAAAGGCTGGTATAAAAATACTTACAGTGACTGTATTTACCCAGAGGGTTGGAGCTGGGAAGAGAATACCTGTGCTGATAACGTTTGTGAAGGCCAGTATTTAACTCAGGAAAATCAGGTGAAACCTGAAGCAGTTAGAAAGGGCGTGGCATCAGGAGTGCCGTTGCAAACATTTCCTTCTAGCCAGGAAGAGTTAATGGACTTTGAACCTGAATGTGTGAATATTGATGAAGATATCATGGACTGTACGATATCGCTTGCTAATGAAATAATCTCATTACGCTGAAGGCATGTTTTGAAAGAGAAAGTACAGCACTACTAGCATTGGGAAGCAGAGAGCTGTGAAGAAACAGCATTGTTATGTTGGAATGCTAGATATCAACCTGTTTATTGCTGAAGTAAGCCTTTTCTGTTAAAGAACCTTTGATTTGTCCTTATGCCAGTAAATACCTGGTTTGTGTTACTTTGTTCATGGTGAAATCCACCCCGGGAGGGGAAATAAAATCCTTTGGTTGCTTAAACCACTTTTCCACAACTGCTCCTCATTGATTCGGTGAAGGGACTACATTTCCCAAAAAGCCTAGCTTCAGGATCTGTAAAGTAGCTGCTTCAGTGGGGAAGATCCACTCACTTAACCTCTAACCACTTATATACGGGGGTTTAAGGAAAGGTGGTGACAAGTGGCATTCAAGATGGCAAATAGAATGCTAGGAATCATAAGGAAAGGAAAGGAGAATAAAACAAAGGATATTATAATGCCTCTGTATTGTTCCACAGTGTGACCGCACTTTGAATACTGTGTGCAATTCTGGTCGCCGCATCTGAAAAAGGATAGAGTCTAATAGAAAAGGTACAGAGAAGAGCCAGCAAAATAATTAAGGGGATGGACAGACACCCCTATGGGCTCTTTAGCCTGGAAAAGAGACGGCTGAGGGGAGATATGATAGAGGTCTATAAATTAATGAGTGGAGTGGAACGGGTAAACGTACATCAATTGTTTACATCATCAGAATATAGAAAGACTAGGAGACATGCAATGAAGCTACAGGGTAAACTATTTAAGACTAATAAGAGAATTTTTTTTTCACTCAATGTGTAATCATACTCTGGAATTTGTTAGTAAAGGATGTCGTAAAAGCTGTTAGTGTAGCTGGGTTTTAAAAAAGTTTCATTTTTGAACCTGTGTGTCTTTTTGGGAAACTGCTAGGTACTTGTGATCAGGATTGACCACTGTTGAAAACAGGATACTGGGCTTGATGGACCTTAGTCTGACCCAGTATGGCATATCTTACGTTCTTATAGAGGCTCCCACCGGCAGCGCTGAAGCAGAAAGCAAACCAGAACTGTCTGGGCCAATATGGCACAATGAGGATCATCATACTTCCGTCTGTCTGGAGTTTCAGCATGTGTATCCTTCCATTCACTATGAGAGGAATGGAAGGATACACGTGTTGCAGGCCCTTCCCCCAGTGCAGGAGGAAAGCATCCAGGGCAGCCAGCTGCGCGAGGCAACACTGGACAAAACGGATCCACCTGAGCGTTGTGTTGAATGGCGAAGAAATTTATCAAGGGAGTATTCCATTTCCAAATAATCTAGGGCACAATCTCCCTGTTCAGAGTCCACTTGTGTGGCTAGAGGACATGCTTCAACTCGCCTGCCAGAGTATTCCGCTCCCCAAGCGGATATGTGACCCTCAACTCCATACACAGTGCTGCACAGACATGTAAGAGAAAATTCCTGCTCATCAGAGCTTACAATCTAGTCAAGACAAACACAGTAGGTGTAGACAAGGATATAGCTAGGGGGAAACACAAAGGAGATCAAGTGAGTCAAGATCCAAAAGAGGCAGCAAAGAGGTGAGTTTTCAGCCTGGATTTGAAAAGGGCCAGAGAAGGCGCCTGATGTACAGATTCAGATACTTTGTTCCAGGTATAAGGAACAGCAAGGTGAAGTCTGGAGTTAACAATAGAAGAGAAGGACACAGATAGAAGCAATTTGCCAGAGGACCAGAGTTTCCAAGGGGGGGGGGGGGTGTAAGGACAAATGAGAGGAAAGGTAGTAAAGGAGCTGCAGAGTGAATGCACTTCTAGGTCAGCAAGATTGAATAGGATGCAGAAATGGATAGAGAGCCAATGAAGCGACTTCAGAAGAGGGCTAATATGAGTATGACAAGGCTGGTGGAAGATTAGCTGGGTAGCAGAGTGTTGAACAGATTGAAGTGGAGAGAGATGATTCAGGGAGAGACCAGTAAGCGGAGTTACTCACCTGTAACAGGTGTTCTCCAGGGACAACAGGAATCAGTTCTCACTTATGGGTGACATCGGCACCGACGGAGCCCGCGCAGAGCAATTCCCCAGCTTTCAAAGAAAGCCTTTGGGATTGCTGCCACGCATGCGTGGTCCTCTTCACACCCAAGGGTGCCATCTTGTTCAGTCAGGTCCCATAGCTAGAGCCCTACTAAGCAGATGGCAAGGGAAGGACAAAAATAGCAACTCTTCAGGAGGTGGGAGGGTAGTGAGGACTGATTCCTGCTGTCCCTGGAGAAAGAGTAGTTACTCACCTGTAACAGGTGTTCTCCAGGAGCAGCAGGAATCAGTCCTCACATATGGGTGACGTCGGCGTCAACGGAGCCCTCGTGCGGAGCATTTCCCCAGCTTTCAAAGAAAGCCTTTGGGAATGCAGCACGCATGCCGGTCCCCTTCCCGCCCAAGGGTGCCATCTTGCTCAGTCTGATGACATAGCTAAAAGACAGAAAAGGGAGGAGGGAGGGTCGTGAGGACTGATTCCTGCTGCTCCTGGAGAACACCTGTTACAGGTGAGTAACTACTCTTTCTCCAGGACCAAGCAGGAAGTCGGTCCTCACATATGGGACTCCCCAGCTCTAGGCCACCGAGAACCCAAAGCTGAAAAATAAGCTCCCTCTAGAGCCTCAGCATGCGTGATAAGAATCTTCTCTGAGAATGCCCCCGAACGGTAGCCCAACACAAGGGCCAGAGGGTAGGAGTTGCCTAAACCTCAAAGAGATTACGGAGTACCACCTGTCCGAAAGCACTGTCCCTGCGGGACTCCCCCTCGAGGCAGTAGTGGGCTGCAAAAGTCTGGCTTGAAGACCAAGTAGCAGCCCAGCAGATTTCTGCCAACGGAACAGAGCGGAGATGAGCTACTGACGCAGCCTTCGCCCTGACACGGTGGGCCGTGACTCGACCCTGCAGGGAGAGGCCGGCTGCCCTGTACGCCCAGGCGATACAGTCTGCTACCCAAATGGACAGGGTACGCTTGGAGACAGGTAACCCCAGCTTATTAGGGTCAAAAGATACGAAGAGCTGAACAGCCCTTCGATGCCCCTGCGTACGGTCAATGTAGAAAGACAACGCCCTCCTACAGTCCAGGGTATGCAAGACCATTTCAGCCCAGCTGGCATGCGGCCTGGGAAAGAAGGTCGGAAGAACCACTTCCTGATTGAGGTGGAAGGAGGAGACAACCTTTGGAAGGAACTTAGGATGAGTCCGTACGACCACCCTGTTCCTATAGAACCGTGTGTACGGGCTATCAGAAACCAGAGCCTGCAGTTCACTCACACGCTTGGCTGAGGTAAGAGCCACCAAGAACGCCGCCTTACAGGAAAGGAAGCGTAAATGACAGGTAGCCATCGGCTCAAACGGTGGGCAAGTATGTTGTTGCAAGACCACATTCAAATCCCACTCAGGGGCTGGTGGACGAATCGGAGGATTGAGCAAAAGCAGGCCCCTGAGGAAGCGGGCCACCAGAGACTGGCCCTCCACCAGCGAGTGGTGCGCTGACAGAGTACTGAGGTGGACCCGAACAGAGTTGGATTTAAGGCCTAGGTCCGACAGGTGAAGCAGATACTGCAGCACCACTGGCACCAGGCACGAAAAAGGATCCTCCTGGTGCTGAGCACACCAGGTGGCGAACCTACGCCACTTGAGGGCATAAGATTTCCGGGTGGATTGCTTCCTAGAGGCCAAAACCACCTCTTCCACGTCCTTAGGTAGAAGTAAGGGGGCTAGAACTACCCTTTCAGCAGCCAGGCCATCAGATTGAGGGACTGGAGGTTGGGGTGCAGGAGAGATTCCTGAGGCAGGAGATCAGGTTGCACCCCCAGAGGGAGTCGAGTGTCCACCCAACCAATTGCAGAAGGAGTGGAAACCACGGTTGCCTCGGCCATCTGGGGGCTACCAGGATCAGCGAGGCTTTGTCCCGAAGGACCTTGAATAGGGTTCGGGCCACTAGAGGCGTTGGAGGAAACGCATACAGCAGGCTTGTAGTCCAAGAGATTAGGAAGGCATCTGCTGCTATTTGCAGAGGATGCGGTTGTCTGGAACAAAACCTGGGCAGCTGACGGTTCAGTGGACTGGCAAAGAGATCGATGGTTGGAAGACCCCATTTTAGGAAGATCTGCTGGACCACTAGGGGATTCAAATGCCACTCGTGAGGCTGTAGAATCCTGCTCAACCTGTCTGCCAGGTAATTTTCTTGGCCAGGTAGATAAACTGCCTTGAGAAACATGCCCTGCTTGACTGCCAAGGCGCACAGGGCCTGTGCCTCCTGACACAGAAGCCTGGATCCTGTGCCTCCCTGTTTGTTCACATAGAACATTGCTACTTGGTTGTCTGTTTGAATCAAAACAGACTGGTGAGAGAGGACATGAGAGAAAGTCTGTAGAGCCAAGCGAATAGCTCGCAACTCCAACAGATTGATTTGCTGTGTGGCCTCCCAAGGGGACCAGAGGCCCTGAGTGCATGCCCCCGGCAATGTGCACCCCAACCCTGAAGAGAAGCATCAGTTGTCAGCACCTGTGGGTGTGGCGGTGCCTGGAAAGGCACCCATTTGACCAGGTTGGGGAGATGCAGCCACCACTGCAGGGAGGCCGCTAGTAGCTTGGACACTCTTACTTTGTCTCTTAAGTCTCCTGTGGCCTGTATCCACTGAGCTCCGAGGCACCATTGAGCAGGCTGCATATGCAGACGAGCATTTGGAGTTACATGGACCGTGGATGCCATGTGGCCCAAAAGCCTCAGGAAATGTCTGGCATAGACCAGAGATCCCCTGTGAAACTGCTGGGCCAGAGCCATCAGTCTGTGAGCCCTGTTCTCGGGCAAATAAGCCATTGCTTGTAAGGTATCCAACCTTGCCCCTATGAACTCTACGTCTTGTGAGGGGAGCAAAGAGGACTTTGCGAAGTTTATGATGAAGCCCATAACATAACATAACATAAGATATGCCATACTGGGTCAGACCAAGGTCCATCAAGCCCAGTATTCTGTTTCCAACAGCAGCCAATCTAGGTCATATGTACCTAGCAGTTTCCCCAAGAGACACAAGTTCCACAATGCTTGTACTGGGTCAAGCATTGATATCTTCGGTCACTTCTTAATAATGGTTTATGGACCTTTCCTCCAGGAACTTGTCCAAACCTTTTTTTAAACCCAGCTACACTAACAGCCTTTACTACATCCTCCGGTAACAAATTCCAGAGTTTGATTACACGTTGAGTGAAAAAATATTTTCTTTTATTAGTCTGTAGCTTCATTGCATGTCCCCATGTCTTTCTATATTCTGATAAGGTAAACAATCGATCTACGTTTACCCGTTCCACTCCGTTCATTAATTTATAGACTTCTATCATATCTCCCCTCAGCCGTCTCTTTTCCAGGTTAAAGAGCCCTAACCTTTTTAGCCTCTCTTCATAGGAGTATCTTTCCATCCCCTTTACCATTTTGGTGGCTCTTCTCTGTACCTTTTCTAAAATCGCTATATCCTTTTTAAGATACGGCGACCAGAATTGCACACAATATTCAAGGTGCGGTCTCACCATGGAACGATATAGAGGCATTATAATATCTTTTGTTTTATTTTCCATTCCTTTCCTTATCATACCTAGCATTCTATTTGCTCTCTTGGCCGCCGCTGCACACTGGGCCGAGGGTTTTAACATGGTATCCACAATGACGCCTAAATCTTTTTCCTGGGTGGTGGTTCCTAATGTGGAACCTTGCATCGTGTAACCATAGTTTGGGTTATTCTTCCCTAGGTGCATAACCTTGCACTTGTCCACATTAAATTTCATCTGCTATTTTGATGCCTAGTCTTCCAATGTATCAGGATCCTCTTGCAATTTTTCACAATCCTCTTGGGTTTTAACAACTTTAAATAGTTTTGTGTCATCTGCAAATTTGATCACCTCACTCGTTATTCCACTTTCCAGGTCATTTATGAGTATGTCAAAAAGCAGCGGACCCAGCACAGATCCCTGGGGTACACCACTATTCACCTTTCTCCATTGGGAAAATTGGCCATTTAGCCCTACCCTCTGCTTTCTATCTTTTAACCAGTTCCTGATCCACAATAGTACACTGCCTCCTATCCCATGACTCTTTAGTTTTGCCAAAAGTCTCTCATGAGGGACCTTGTCAAAGGCTTTCTGAAAGTCCAGATACACAATATCAACCGACTCACCTTTGTCCACCTGTTTATTCACGCCTTCAAAAAAACATAACAGATTAGTAAGACAAGATCTTCCTTGTCTAAAGCCATGTTGGCTGTCTCCCATTAGGTTGTGACTATCTACATGCTGAGTAATTTTATTCTTTATGATGGTTTCTACCATTTTTCCTGGTACTGACGTCAGGCTCACCGGTCTGTAGTTTCCCGGATCACCCCTGGAACCCTTTTTAAAAATTGGTGTTACATTGGCGATCCTCCAATCTTCAGGTATTAGAGATGATTTTAATGATAGTTCACAGATTACTGATAGCAGTTCTGCAATCTCATATTTCAGTTCTTTCAACACCCTTGGATGTATACCATCCGGCCCAGGTGATTTGCTACTCTTCAGTTTATCTAATAGTTGTAAGACATCTTCCCGATGTATCGATATTTCCTTCAATTCTTCCGCACCTTTAAATACCACTTCAGTCATGGGTAACATCCCTACATCTTCCTCAGTAAAGACCGAAGCAAAGAATTCATTCAGTCTCTCCGCTATCGCCTTGTCGCCTCTTAGTGCTCCTTTAACCCCTTTATCATCTAATGGACCAACTGACTCTCACACAGGTTTTTTGCTACAAATGTACTTGAAAAGGTCTTTATTTCGCGTTTTTGCTTCCGCAGCAAGCTTCTTCTCAAATTCTCTCTTTGCCTGCCTTATCAATGCCTTGCATTTGACTTGCCAGTGCTTGTGCTGTTTCCAGGTTTCGTCGTTTGGCTCTTTTTTCCATTTCCTGAAAGATGCTTTTTTGGCAACAGCCGCCTCTCTGACCTCACCTTTAAACCATGCTGGCAGTTTTTTGGACTTCCTTCCACTTTTCTTAAAGCATGGAATACAGCTGGTCTGGGCTTCCAAGGTGCTGGAGAAGAGAGACAGTGCGAAGAGTGGCTTGTCTGGCCTCCTGTGGAGACTGACCCCTGATGAGCCAGTCGTTCAGGTATGGAAAAACAAAGATGCCCTGGTTTCTGAGATAGGCCGCCACCACTGCCAGGCATTTGGTGAAAACCCTGGGTGCGGAGGTTAGGCCAAATGGAAGTACTCTGTACTGAAAATGCTTTCCTCCCACTACAAATCTGAGATATTGTCTGTGGTCTGAATGAATGAGGATGTGAGTATAAGCATCCTTGAGGTCTAAGGAGCATAGCCAATCTCCCTGCTGGAGGTAGGGCAGCAGTATTCCAAGAGTAAGCATCTTGAACTTTTCCCTCTCCAGGAACTTGTTGAGATTTTGCAGGTCCAGGATGGGTCTGAGGCCTCCTGTCCTTTTTGGTACCAGAAAGTACCTGGAACAGAAGCCTCGGCCTATCAGGTGGTGAGGCACCGGTTCCACCGCCTGCTCCTGTAGAAGACCTGCCAACTCCTGAAGGAGGAGGTTCCTGTGCAGAGGGAGTCTTGGAGGCTCCCCTGGAAAATAGGAGGGAGGTAACTGGTTGAAGTGGAGCAAGTAGCCTTTTTGGACTATGTCCAGAACCCAGGTATCCCCTGTTATAGCTGACCATCTGTGGGCGTACAGTATCAGCCGGCCTCCTGTGCTGAGTGGAGCCAGCTGAGGGGGAGAGGCTATGCAGTGGGAATCAAAACCCTGCTCCCTGCTGTGCAGGAGCCAGAGCTGGCGGCTTGGGGGTTTTCTGCCTCCGGGGCCCATGCCCCTGCCCCTTGGCCTGCTGAGCCTGTTGGGGAGCTGTAGAGGCCTGGAATTGAGGGTAGAATTTGAAGGCAGAGGCCTTCCTCGGGTAAAAGGGCTTTTTCCCCGAGCCCTTCTTCTTCTGAGAAGGGGCAGAAGTCTTCCTGGACAGCCTTGTCCTTGTGAGAGTCTCAGTCTCGATTTCTGCAGCCTTTTCGGCAATCTCCTTTGCCAGGTCTCGGAGGTACATGCCCATGTACTGCTGGTAAGTCTGGACACGGAAAGCCAGCATAGAGCCCTGGAAGCACTTTCTACTGAGGGCATCCAGGTTCCGGGCCTTCCGGCACCGAGGAGTGCATCTTCTGACTCTTCAGACGATGCATGGCCGATACCACAACTATGGAGTGGTGCGGTAGCTGCGCCTTCTAAAACCCAGGGATCTTACGGACTTGATAAATGGAATCGACCTGTTTGCTGAGAACCGGCGCTGAGGTACAGTAAAGGCCTCCTTCGGGGGAGAGTCATACTGGAGGGCCTCGAGCTCCTCGGCTCAAGGCTCCTCCTCGGGGTCCACGGGGAAGGCCAAGGCTTTGGCCATGTCCCTCACAAAGTCCAAGAACCGGGTATCCTCCGGGGGGGACCTTCTCTGAGGCTCGGACTCCGGTGCGTCCAATGGGACGCACCGGGTCCAGAAGTTGTCCGGGGACTCCTCGTTCTCCGTCTCCCACCCCGACCCCTCTGAGGAGGAATTGAGCGGCTCCAGTCGGGCGGGCACAGATGCCATCCGCCCCGACACCAAGGGTACCGGCATCGACGACCTCGGTACCATGCGGGAGGCCGAGGGGGACCTTGGCCGAGGATCGACTCGAGACCGCATCGACTCGAGGATCGGCTCGGTCTCTGGGGTCGACTTGGACGTCGAGGTCCCGGTGGTCGGGGCAGATGCACCGGTCAGGCCGGCGATCAGCACCCACTGCTGTTCCAAGAAGGCAGCCAAGCTGCTCTCCCAGGCCATCAACCTCAGTCCGAGCTCAGGAGACCCAGCAGCACCCGACTCGGGCCCCGACAGCAGCTCCCCCGGAGGAGTCCACGAGGACAACAGTACTCATGTGACTTGGGGACTCAGACTCCACACGAGGCATTTTGGCAGTCCTCTCCGACTCAGAGGACCCGGGACAGCGGTCAGGGCTATGCGACCTGGCCCTCACGGGACCAAGAGCGTCCACTGACGCCGCCCTCACGGGTTTCTTCTTCCTTTTGTGTTCCCGTGAGGAAGACCCCCGCACAGAGGAGCCCCGACGATGCTCGGGGTTGGACTCCCGAGACGTCGAGGCCTCTGACGAAGTCTGGGCCCGGCCAGACACGGAGTCAGAGAAGATCCCTTCTCGCTGATGTTGATGGCTCCTCAGCGCCTTAGAGGACATTTTGCCACACGGGCCACAGATCATCGGGTCATGATCGGGCCCGAGGCACCGGAGGCAGCAGTCGTGTGTGTTGGTGAGAGACATCAGTTTCTTACACCGATCACACTTTTTAAACCCGCTGGCAGCCATGGGGGGAAAAAGGGCCCCTGCAAGGTCAAAAGACCGGGCTGCCAGTGAAAAAGAAAAAAATAGCGCGAACACTAGTCTTGAAGGACAAAAACCGAAAAAAGTAGCTCCGGGCTCGATACCGGTGTACCGTGCCTAGGCGGGAAAGGGAACCGGCGTCGAACCGGCAAAAAAACACGAATCTTCGAAGGAAAAATCAACTTTTAACCGGGTGACCAAGAGACACGTCCGTCGGGCTCCACGGAAAAAAGAAGACTGAGCAAGATGGCACCCTTGGGCGGGAAGGGGGACCGCGCATGCGCGCTGCATTCCCAAAGGCTTTCTTTGAAAGCTGGGGAAATGCTCCGCACAAGGGCTCCATCGATGCCGACGTCACCCATATGTGAGGACTGACTTCCTGCTTGGTCCTGGAGAACATCTGTTACAGGTGAGTAACTACGCTTTCTCAAGGAACAAGCAGGAAGTCAGTCCTCACTTATGGGACTCCCCAGCTACAGGCTACCAAACCTGTAACCCAAAAATACCTCCGCGAGGCCATGAGCAGAAGTCAATGCCTGAAGGAGCCCGAGTCTTCGGGTCCCTGGGGCGAAGCTCTCGGTAGCAGTCGAGAAGGGTCGGAGGGCAGGAGTTGCTTATACCCCAAACAAATTATGGAGAGCAGCCTGGCCGAATGCACTGTCCCGGCAGGACTCCTTTTCCAGGCAGCGAAAGTGTTTGCTGAAGACCAGGTCACAGCCCAGCAGATGTGCAATAGGGGCACTGAGTGGAGCAAAGCCACCCAAGCTGCCTTGGCCCGGACGCCGTGCGCAGTGACTCTGCAATCCAACTGGGCGCCTGCCTTTGCCTGAGCGAATGTGATGCAGTCCACCACGCAGATGGAGAGGGTAAGAACATAAATGCCATACTGGGTCCGACCAAGGTCCATCAAGCCCAGTATCCTGTTTCCAACAGTGGCCAATCTAGGTCATAAGTACCTAGCAGTTTCCCGAAAGACACAGGTTCCTCAATGGTTGTATTGGGTCAAGCAGCAATGGTTGTATTGGGTCAAGCAGTGATAACATGGGTGCCATTTAATAATGGTTTATGGACCTTTCCTCGATGAACTTGTCCAAACCTTTTTTAAACCTGGCTACACTAACAGCTTTTACTATATCCTCCGGTAACAAATTCCAGAGTTTGATTACACGCTGAGTGAAAAAATATTTTCTCTTATTAGTCTTAAATAGTTTACCCTGTAGCTTCATTGCATGTCTCCTAGTGTTTTTATATTCTGTTGATGTAAACAATCGATCCACGTTTACCTGTTCCATTCCACTCATTAATTTATAGACCACTATCATATCTCCCTTCAGCTGTCTCTTTTCCAGGTTGAAGAGCCCTAACCTTTTTAGCCTCTCTTCATAGGGGTATCATAGGGTGCATTTGGTGACTGCCTACTCCAGGCGGTTGGGATCGTAGGCAATGGAAGAGCTGATCGGACTTGCGATGACCCTGGGTGCACTGAAGGTAGACGGTGAGAGCCCTCTTGCAGTTGAGTGTATGTAAGACAGTCGATGTCCGGTCGGCATGAGATCTCGGGAAGAAGGTCAGCAACACTATCTCCTGAATGAGATGGAAATCCGAGACAACCTTCAGTAGGAATTTGGGGTGGGTGCGGAGGATCACCCTGTTCCCGTAGAACCTGGTGTAGGGGGCCTCAACCATGAGGGCTTGGAGTTCGCTGACTCGCCGAGCCGAGGTCAAAACCACCAGGAAGATTACCTTCCAGGAGAGATGCCAAAGTGAGCAGGTTGCAATCGTTTCGAAGGGCGGTTGCGTAAGTTGCATGAGCACAATGTTCAGGTCCCACTCCACCAGAGGCTGGATGGGAGGCTTGGAAAGTAAGAGGCCCCTCATGAAGCAGCAGACCAGCGGCTGACCCGAGAGGGGTTTCCCCTCAATGGGGAGGTGGTTCGCCAAAATGGCGCTCAGGTGTACCCTGACTGAGTTGGATTTCAACCCCACATTCAAGAGATGGAGGAAGTACTGGAGAACCTACTAGAGCAGGAGAATGGGTCAATCTGGAGCTTGGAGCACTAGACCGAGAAGCATCACCACTTAAAGGCATATGCCCGTCTCATCGAGTCCTTCCTCGACGCGAGGAGAACTTCCTCCGGGAAGTGCAGCGGTGCTAAGGAGACCCATTTCAGCTACCAGGCTGTAAGGGACAGCAAGGCCAGGCTCAGGTGGAGCACCCAACTTTCCTCCTGTGTTAACAGGCCCGGGGCACAGCCCAGGGGAACTGGAGGTTCGGACGAGAGCCAGAGCATAAGCGGGGACCAAGGTTGTCAGGGTCACGAGAATCACTGAAGCTCGTTCCCGCTGAACCTTGTGGAGGGTCCTCGCAATGAGAGGAATGGGAGGGAAAACGTAAAGAAGCCCGGAGGTCCAGCTTAAGAGGAACGCATCCAGGGCCACCCTGTTTGGGTGCGGGACCGGGCCGCAGAAGTTGGGAAGCTGCGCATTCATCTGACTAGTGAACAGTTGTATGGATGGAACAAGAGGTCCGCGACCTCCGGATCCAGGCACCACTCGTGTGGGTGGAGGATCCTGATGAGTTTGCCCTCAAGGACATTCACCTGGAATGGGAGGTAGACTGCTCATAGGGTCATCCCCTGGGGAAACGGAAAGGAGTAAAGGAGGATCGCCTCCCAGCAGAGGAGACAGGATCCTGTTCCCCCCTCCTTTTTTATAAAGAACATGGCCACTCGGATGTCGGTCTGCACGAGCACAGACTTCCCCCTCAGACGGCCCTCGAAGGCCATAAGGACACACTGTACTGCCTGAAGCTTGAGCAGATTGATCTGCTGCTGAGACTCCTCGGGCGACCACTGCCCTGGGTGCACAATGCACCGCAGTGGGCTCTCCAAACCAGCAGGGAAGCATCCGCACCTGTACATAGTTTGCTGTATTATAGTTTAAAATGTTCCCTGTAACCAAGTTTCTGTAACTTTTGTTCAATGTAAACCACCCCTGATCATTAGAAGGGGCGTTATATAAGAGCCAATAAATAAATAAAAATAAAGTCCGTCACATCAGGACGAGCTCATGCTGTGGGGTCTGGAAGGGCATTCCCCGAAGGAGGCTTTGGGGGTTCCACCACCAATCCAGGGAGTTGTGCCAACTGCAGGAGACCCAGATAGGGTCCCTGAGATGACCGGAGGCCTGGCTCCATTGTGCCCTGAGACACCACTGGGCTGACCGCATGTGCATGAAGGCATGGGGACCACATGGACGGTGGAGGCCCTGTGTCCTAGGAGGCGTAGCATGGACTGAGCCGCCATGGCTCAGAGGCAGTCTGCACGGTCCGTGGGCAGGAAGGCAGTCGCTTGCTCAGTGTCAAGGTGTGTGCCGATGAACTCAAAGGTCTGCACCGGTTCGAGGTGGGACTTGGAGTAGTGGACCAAGAAACTGAGGCGTTTGAGGAAAAGGATTGTGCGCGACGCCGCCAGCTGGGCTTCACCGGCTGAGATCCCCGTGATGAGCCAGTGCTCGAGGTAGGTGAAGATGGGTATGCCCTGCTGCCTGAGGAAGGCGGCGGCCGCGGAGAGACACTTTGTGAAAACCTGCAGCGCAGACACGAGTCTGAAGGCGAGTACCCTATATTGGTAGTGTTCCCCCTGCACCCTGAACAGGTATTGCCTGTGTTGGGGGTGGACTAGGATGTGAGCGTAAGCATCCCGGAGATCCAAGGAGCACAGCCAATTGCCCTGCTAAAGGAAGGGCAGCAGAACGCCAAGCAATAACATTTTGAACTTCTCCCGCATCAGAAACTTGTTTAGGTTCTTGAGATCAAGGATGGGGTGTAGGCCCCCAATTTTTTTCAGAACAAGGAAGTAGCGGAAGTAGAATCTGCATCCTCGAAGGTGCAGCGGTACCCTCTCGAACGCCCGCTGGGCAAGGAAGTTGGACAGCTCCCACTGCAAGTAAGTCTGGTGCAAAGGAAGCCGAGTAGGCTCTGCTGGGAAGAAGGGAGGAGGGAGCCTGTCCAGTTGAAGACGATATCCATCTCAGACTCCCTGGAGTACCCAGGTGTCCAACATGATCGATGCCCACTGCGGGGCGAAAAGGGACAGGCGTACCCCCACCGGCGGAAGTGCTGCCGGGGAGCGAGAGGCTATGCCATCGGCATCAAAAACCCTGAGCGGGTTGAGGTGGCGCCGGTGGTTGGGCCTTGGGCCCTTTAGGCTTGCGGTGGCCATGAGCTCCTCCCTTCCCCTGCGTGGCGGAAGCTGGTGCTGGGGTGGGTGGGAAGAGTGGGTAACCCCGGTAGGGGAGCCCCTTTCTTTGGAACAGCAGCTTTTTGATTTGCTGCTTCTTCCAAGGGAAGGAGGTGGTCTTACACGAGAGACGGGTCCGAGTCACGAACGCAGTTTCTATCTCAGCGGCCTTATCCTCCATAGGCTTACAAAAGAGTTGCTCGCCGAGGCAAGGGACGTCCAGGAGCTTCTCCTGGACCCACTGCTTCAGGTACAAAGACTGGAACCATGCCTGGCGTTGCGCCCTGATGTCAGCTGCCACCACTCAGGCGGAGGACTCTAATCCATCATACACGGCACGAGAGAGGTACTTCAAGCACTCCGCGATAGACCTCGGGAGGGTTTGGAACGTGAGAAAGGGTTCACCCCTGAGACCTGTGGAGGACCCGCCGAGATCCTTGGTGAGGTCCCACAGGAATATGCCCATATACAATTGGTATGCCTGAATGCAGCATGTGAGCATGGACTCCTGATAGGCTTTATGCCCAAGGGCCTTGAGGGCTCTTGGCTCACTGTCCAGGAGGACCGAAGAGTGTGATTTCAGTTTTGTTTCCGCATCGCCAATTCCACTACCATGGAGTCAGGACATGCTAAGAAGATAACGTTCCTAGATGAAATAAATGACTGCTTCTTGGAGCAGCTGGTTCATGAACCGACCAGAGGGGAAGCCTTATTAGACCTAGTCCTTAGTGGAACACCAGATCTAGTGCAAGAGATAAGGTTGTTGGGGCCACTTGGCAAAAGTGATCATAGCATGATCGCCTTTGATTTAATTAGTGGAGGAGGGATAGTAAGGAAATCCACAGTACTACCTTTTAACTTTCGAAAGGGAAACTATGATAAAATGAGGAAAAACAGTTAAGAAAAAACTAAAAGGAGCAGTTGCAAAGGTTAAAGACGTACATCAGGCTTGGCTGTTGTTGAAAAATACTATCTTGGAAGCCCAGACCAGCTGTATTCCACGCTTTAAGAAAAGTGGAAGGAAGTCCAAAAAACTGCCAGCATGGTTTAAAGGTGAGGTCAGAGAGGCTGTTGTTGCCAAAAAAGCATCTTTCAGGAAATGGAAAAAAGAGCCAAACGACGAAACCTGGAAACAGCACAAGCACTGGCAAGTCAAATGCAAGGCATTGATAAGGCAGGCAAAGGGAGAATTTGAGAAGAAGCTTGCTGCGGAAGCAAAAACGCGAAGTAAAGACCTTTTCAAGTACATTCGTAGCAAAAAACCTGTGAGAGAGTCAGTTGGTCCATTAGATGATAAAGGGGTTTAAAGGAGCACTAAGAGGCAACAAGGCGATAGCGGAGAGATTGAATGAATTCTTTGCTTCAGTCTTTACTGAGGAAGATGTAGGGATGTTACCCATGACTGAAGTGGTATTTAAAGGTGCGGAAGAATTGAAGGAAATATCGATACATCGGGAAGATGTATTACAACTATTAGATAAACTGAAGAGTAGCAAATCACCTGGGCCGAATGGTATACATCCAAGGGTGTTGAAAGAACTGAAATACGAGATTGCAGACCTGCTATTAGTAATCTGTGAACTATCATTAAAATCATCTCTAATACCTGAAGATTGGAGGATCGCCAATGTAACACCAATTTTTAAAAAGGGTTCCAGGGGTGATCCGGGAAACTACAGACCGGTGAGCCTGACATCAGTACCGGGAAAAATGGTAGAAACCATCATAAAGAATAAAATTACTCAGCATGTAGATAGTCATGACCTAATGGGAGACAGCCAACAGGGCTTTAGACAAGGAAGATCTTGTCTTACTAATCTGTTATGTTTTTTTGAAGGAGTGAATAATCAGGTGGACAAAGGTGAGTCGGTTGATATTGTGTATCTGGACTTTGAGAAAGCCTTTGACAAGGTCCCTCATCAGAGACTTTTGGCAAAACTAAAGAGTCATGGGATAGGAGGCAGGGTACTATTGTGGATCAGGAACTGGTTAAAAGATAGAAAGCAGAGGGTAGAGCTAAATGGCCAATTTTCCCAATGGAGAAAGGTGAATAGTGGTGTACCCCAGGGATATGTGCTGGGTCCGCTGCTTTTTGACATATTCATAAATGACCTGGAAAGTGGAATAACGAGTAAGGTTATCAAATTTGCAGATGACACAAAAACTATTTAAAGTTGTTTAAAACCCAAGAGGATTGTGGAAAATTGCAAGAGGATCTTGATAAATTGGAAGACTGGGCATCAAAATGGCAGATGAAATTTAATGTGGACAAGTGCAAGGTTATGCACTTAGGGAAGAACAACCCAAACTATGGTTACACGATGCAAGGTTCCACATTAGGAACCACCACCCAGGAAAAAGATTTAGGCGTCATTGTGGATACCATGTTAAAAACCCTTGGCCCAGTGTGCAGCGGCGGCCAAGAGAGCAAATAGAATGCTAGGTATGATAAGGAAAGGAATGGAAAATAAAACAAAATATATTATAATGCCTCTATATCGTTCCATGGTGAGACCGCACCTTGAATATTGTGTGCAATTCTGGTCGCCGTATCTTAAAAAGGATATAGCGATTTTAGAAAAGGTACAGAGAAGAGCCACCAAAATGGTAAAGGGGATGGAAAGATACTCCTATGAAGAAAGGCTAAAAAGGTTAGGGCTCTTTAACCTGGAAAAGAGACGGCTGAGGGGAGAAATGATAGAAGTCTATAAATTAATGAACAGAGTGGAACGGGTAAACGTAGATCGATTGTTTAACTTATCAGAATATAGAAAGACTAGGGGACATGCAATGAAGCTACAGGGTAGACTATTTAAGACAAGAGAAAATATTTTTTCACTCAACGTGTAATCAAACTCTGGAATTTGTTACCGGAGGATGTAGTAAAGGCTGTTAGTGTAGCTGGGTTTAAAAAAGGTTTGGACAAGTTCCTGGAGGAAAGGTCCATAAACCATTATTAAGAAGTGACCAAAGATATCAATGCTTGACCCAGTACAAGCATTGTGGAACTTGTGTCTCTTGGGGAAACTGCTAGGTACATATGACCTAGATTGGCCACTGTTGGAAACAGAATACTGGGCTTGATGGACCTTGGTCTGACCCAGTATGGCATATCTTATGTTCTTATTTTGACAAATTGCCCATAACTGTTACATCTTATGAACTCCAGAAAGAAGTTCTCTTTGGCACAATGCAAGTACTACGCCAAGCATTAGCCGTAAATTTGAGAGACTGAGATCATACTCCAAATACCCTGGGGCTTAGAAGTGAGGTTCATGACTGTATTGGTATGCGCAAACCTAACCTATTTGGAGAAACTGCCCCAAGTAAATTCCACTACATTAGTTTTCCTCAAAAGCATAGTTACTCACCTGTAACAGGTGTTCTCCAGAGGTAGCAGTAATTAGTCCTCACTTATGAGTGACGTCAGCACCGACGGAGCCCACGCAGAGCAATTCCCCAGCTTTCAAAGAAAGCCTTTGGGATTGCTACAATGCATGCGTGGTCCTCTTCCCGCCCAAGGGTGCAATCTTGCTCAGTCAGGTCCCTTAGCTCGAGCCCTACCAAGCCGATGGCAAGGGAAGGACAAAAATTCAGCAACTCATCAGGGGAGGCAGGAGGGTAGTGAGAACCGATTCCTGCTGTCCCTGGAGAACACCTGTTACAGGTGAGTAACTACGCTTTCTCCAGAAACAAGCAGGAAGTCAGTCCTCACTTATGGAACTCCCTAGCTACAGGCGACCGAAACTGTAACCAAAAGAAAAAACGCCTCCGCGAGGCTGTAAGCAGAAGCCGAAGCCCAAACGAGCCCAAGCCCTTGGGTCCTCGCGGCGAAGCCCTCGGTAGCCATGAAGAAGGGTCGGAGGGCAGGAGTTGCTTATATCCAAAACAGATTACGGAGTACAGCCTGCCAAAGGTGCTGTCCCGGCGGGACTCCCTCTCCAAGGCAGTGGTGGGCAACGAAGGTGCTGGTGGAAGACCAGGTCGCCGCCCAGCAGATGTTCATTAGGGGTACGAAGAGCAGCAAGGCCACCAAGGCCGCCTTGGCTCAGACCCTGTGAGCAGTGACTCGACAATCCAGAGAGACACCCACCTTTGCATGGGCGAAAGCAATGCAGTCCGCCACCCAAACTGAGAGGGTGCGCTTGGTGACTGCTTACCCCTACCGATTGGGATTGTAGGTCACGAAAAGCCTATCAGACTTGTGATGAGTGAGTACGCTGCAAGTATAAGAACATAAGATATGCCATACTGGGTCAGACCAAGGTCCATCAAGCCCAGTATCCTGTTTCCAACAGTGGCCAATCTAGGTCATAAGTACCTGGCAGTTTCCCCAAAAGACACAGGTTGCTCAATGCTTGTATTGGGTCAAGCAGTGATATCCCATGTCCCTTTTAAATGGTTTATGGACCTTTCCTCCAGGAACTTATCCAGACCTTTTTTAAACCCAGCTACAATAACAGCTTTTACTACATCCTCCGGTAACAAATTCCAGAGTTTGATTACACGTTGAGCGAAAAAATATTTTCTCTTATTAGTCTTAAATAGGTTACCCTGTAGAAGGTGAGGGCCCGCTTGCAGCTGAAGGTGTGGAGAGCCACCGACGCCTGGTCAGGGTGGGGCCTCGGGAAGAAGGTCAGGAGCACTATTCTCCTGATTGAGATGAAAAGCCAACACGACCTTAGGTAAGAGTTTAGGATTGGTCCAGAGGACCACCCTGTTACACAAGGTTTTACCGGAAGGGGCGCCAGCCATGAGCACCTGAAGCTCACTGACTCAGCGAGCCGAGGTCAGCGCCACCAGGAAGGACACCTTCCAGGACAAATGCCGAAGCGAACACGTCGCCATCAGCTCGAAGGGTGGACGAGTGAGCTGCGTGAGCATCACTTTCAAGTCCAATTCCGCCGGAGGGGGAACAGATGGGTGGCTTGGATAGCAGAAGGCCCCGCATGAAGCAGGAGACTAACGGCTGCCATGAGAGAGGTTTTCCCTCGATAGGGAGATGATTAGCTGATATGGCGCTCAAATGAACCCTGACAGAGTTAGACTTCAATCCTTCCCTCGAGAGGTGAAGGAGGTACTGGAGAACCCACCGAACCGGGCATGGCGTTTCCACTTAAAAGGCGTAAACCCACCTAGTGCAGTCCTTCCTCTAGACAAGAAGGATTTCCTTGACCTCCTCGGGAAGGGCCAAAGAGGCTAGAGACACCCGTTCAGCTGTCAGGCCGTGAGGGATAGGGAGGTTAGGTTCGGGTGGAGAACCCGACCCTATTCCTGCATTAGCAGGTCCCTGGCCGAGCCCAGGGGAAAGGGAGGTTCCATCAATAGCCGGAGAAGGAGCAGGAACCAAGGCTGCAGAGGCCATGAGGAGGCCACGAGGATTAACGATGCCCCATCCCGTTGAACCTTGAACAGAGTCCTCGCAATGAGGGGAAAAGGAGGGAATGCATATAGGAGACTGGAGGACCAGTCCAGGAGAAATGCATTGGGGCCCTCCCTGACCGGATGTGGAACCGGGCCGCAAAAGCGAGGGGAGTTGCGTGTTCTGAGGGCTGGCGAAGAGGTCTATTGCTGGAGTGCCCCAGCGGCGAAACAGCCAGTCTACCAACTTTGGGATCAGCCGCCACTCGTGGGGGCGAAGCATTCTGCTGAATCTGTCCACCAGACTATTCTCCTGATCCGGGAGGTACGCTGCCCTGAGGGACATCCTCCGTCGAGTGGCGAAAGAGCAGATGAGTACCGCTTCCCTGCAGAGGGAGCGCGACCCCGTGCCCCCCTCTTTGTTGATGAAGAACATTGCTACATGGTTGTCGGTCTGTACTCGAACCAACTTCCCACTGAGGAGATCAACGAAGGCCCTCAGGGCCTACCAGATGGCCCGGAGCTCGAGCAGGTTGATCTGCTGCTGAGCCTTCGTGGGTGACCATTGCCCTTGCATGCAGAGAAACCCGCAATGGGCTCCCCACCCTAACAGGGAAGCGTCTGTAGTCAGCACCACATCATGCTGTGGAGTCTGAAAGAGCGATCCCCGCAGGAGGTTGCAGGGGTTCTGCCAACAGTTCAGGGACAAGCTGAGGCCTGGGAGAACCCTGATGGGGTCCCTGAGGTGTCAGAGACTGGCTCCCTTGGGCACTGAGACACCATTGAGCCGTCCGCATGTGCAGGCGAGAGTAGGGAACCACATGCACGGTCGAGGCCACGTGGCCCAGGAGACATAGCATGGACCGAGCAGTGACCTGTTGGGCGCATTGGATGCAAGCTGCCAGAGCTCGGAGGCGGGTGGAACCATCCACCAGCAAGAAGGCCTACTGAGTATCAAGACACGCCCCGATGAACTCGAGAGCCTGCACTAGCTCGAGATAAGACTTTTGGAAGTTGACCAAGAACCCCAAATTCTCCAAGAGGAGGACAGTGCGTGACATCGCTTGTCAGGCCTCCTCAACGGAGGAGCCCGTAACGAGCCAGTCATCAAGGGAAGGAAACACCGGCATGCCCCTGTGCTGCAGGTGAGCGGTGGACATGACGAGGCACTTCGTGAAGATCCATGGTGTGGACGCGAGGCTGAAGGGGAGAACTCTGTACTGGAAGTGCTCTCCCTGCACCCTGAAACACAGGTACTGCCTGTGTTGGGGGTGGATCAAGATATGGGCGTAAGCATAAGAACATAAGATATGCTATACTGGGTCAGACCAAGGTCCATCAAGCCCAGTATCCTGTTTCCAACAGTGGCCAATCTAGGTCATACGTACCTAGCAGTTTCCCCAAAAGACACAGGTTCCGCAATGCTTGTACTGGGTCAAGCATTGATATCCTGGGTCCCTTCTTAATAATGGTTTATGGACCTTTCCTCCAGGAACTTGTCCAAACCTTTTTTAAACCCAGCTACACTAACAGCCTTTACTACATCCTCCGGTAACAAATTCCAGAGTTTGATTACACGTTGAGTGAAAAAATATTTTCTTTTATTAGTCTTAAATAGTTTACCCTGTAGCTTCATTGCATGTCCCCTAGTCTTTCTATATTCTGATAATGTAAACAATCGATCTACGTTTACCCGTTCCACTCCGTTCATTAATTTATAGACTTCTATCAAAGCCGTCTCTTTTCCAGGTTAAAGAGCCCTAACCTTTTTAGCCTTTCTTCATAGGAGTATCCTTCCATCCCCTTTACCATTTTGGTGGCTCTTCTCTGATCCAAGGAGCATAGCCAGTCGCCCTGCCTGAGGAAGGGCAGCAGCACGCCAAGAGATAACATCTTGAACTTCTCCCGCACCAGGAACTTGTATAGTCTGCGGAGGTCGAAGATGGGCTGCAGACCCCCTGCCTTTTTCGGGACAAGGAAGTACTGGGAGTAAAAGCCCTGACCTCGAAGGTGGAGAGGGACCTTCTCGACTGCCCGTTGGGCAAGGAGGGAATGTAATTCCCGCTGCAGCAGAAGCTGGTGCATGGGAAGTCGAGGAAGCTCCACCGGGGAGAAGGGTGGAGGGAGTCTATTGAAATGAAGACGTCCCTCCACTGGCTGCTGCATAGCCAGAAGGTGAGGGGCCATGCTGCTGGCGTCAAAACCTCTGAGTGGGTTGTGGGGGAGCCAGTGTTTGTGTCTTTGGGCCCTTTGGGTTTGCGGTGCCCCTGTCCAGGTTTTCCCTGAGCCGGGGTTGCTGGCTTGGGGGTAGCCAGGTATGGCAGATAACCACGATACTGGAGGCCTTTCCTGGGAAAGAAGGGTTTCTTGGCTGGCTGCTTCTTCCGAGGCAGCGTCGAGGTCTTGCAGGAGAGATGAGTCCTGGTAACAAACTCCGTCTCGATCTCATCAGCCTTCTCCTCCATCGGTTTCCCAAACAATTGTTCACCGAGACAGGGCACATACAGGAGCTTCTCCTGCACCCATTGCTCCAAATCAGAGGATTGGAGCCATGCCTGGCAGTGAGCCCAAATGCCCGCAGCCGCCACCTGAGCCGATGTCTTGAAGCCATCATAGGAGGCTCAAGATATGTACTTAGAACAGTTGGCCATGAATTTCAACAGAGTGCGGAACCTGTCCAGGGGCTCCCCTGCGTGGCCCGCAGAAAACCCTCTGAGTTCCTTCGCAAAGTCACTTAGGAACATACCAATATACAATTGGTAAGCCTGGATGCACAGAAAAGCATGGAACCTTGATAGGCCTTGCGGCCCAGGGCATCAAGGGCTCTCGACTCCTGGCAAGGTGGCACTGATGAGTGTGATTTCGGGCTCTTCTGCTTTCGCATGTCAAGTGTGTGGGATATGGGTTTTTCAGAAGCCCAGCCCATGCTGCACTTTGCACTGTGTGTCAAGGCGCTTGCTCACAATGGGAACCGAGGCTGGGGCCTCCCACATGTGGAGCAGTAGCCGAGATAGAATTCGGCAGCACTGGCACGGTGAGGGATATCCTGGGCGGGGCCTCGTACTGAAGAATATCGAGTTCTTCAGCACGAGGGTCCTCCTCGGCCTGGGTGATCAGGTTGAGGGCCCAAGCCATGTCCCAAATAAACACCAGAAAGGAGGTGTCCTCAGGTGGTGAACGCCACTGGAGATCAGGCAGCGAAGGGTCTCACGGGAGATCCCGGGAGGTGTCCCCATCAGATTCCCAGTCCGAAAAGTCGGTCGAGGGATCCGAGCCAGGCAGTTCACCCTGTCCGATGGTTGGTGGCCTGGAGCCGGAGGCCCTGGGCGATCTCGCCTCCAAGGAACAGGGGGGGCGAGCAAGACAGACATCTAGGACCCTCACGAGGCCCATGGCTCTTGGGGGTTTTCTGGACGTATTTGGGTCTCTAGACACAAGTCAGCGAAGCTGGCCGTGAGCGAATGCTGGAAAGCAATGAACGCAGAAAGTCCGCGTTCGAGCGCCAGCATACGGGACTCCCACTCGGACATGGGGCCCTAGGACACTGATACTGGGGTCACCGGATCAGGTGTTGAGGAGAAGAGGGGGTCCTCACCGGGACAACCCTCAGGAGACTGGGCGCCTTTGCCGGAGGCCTTCATTTCTCTGCGAGGTACCTTGCAGGGCCGCTCCTTGTCAAACTTTCGGGAACGCCGAAGGGGGCTAAGCGACCGGGTGCGGGAGCGCTCGCACTTGTCAGGGGTCCCAGACAGCGACTTTGAGGCCTTCTTTTTGCGCCGTTCCAGCTCAGGGGACCCCTGTTCAGAATGCCGCCTGGAACGCGGCGCCGCAGGGGGAGAACCCACCAGAGGGGAGATGACCAAGGGAGCCACCAGGGACTCCGAGGCAGCTTTCAAAAAATGCTTCAGACTTCTGCTTACAACTGAGCAGGGCCTTAGAGGACATTTTCTTACAGAGCGAACAGAGCTCTGGGTCATGGTCGGTTCCCACACACTATAGACAACAGTCATGAGTGTCCATAAGTGACATGTTCCTAGAGCATCTATCGCATTTTTTAAACCCGGTGGCCATGGGGGCAAAAACGGCCCCTGCGAGGTCGAAGACCCACGTGGCCAGCGGTTAGGAAGGAAAAAAGGGCGCGAAGCCCGAAAAGAAAAAAATAGGAAAGGTATCCCTGTAAGCTCCAAAAGAGAGCAAGGGGAGGATGGGTAGAGGACCGGTGCAACCAGAAAAAAGAAATGAGAGCCTGTTAAGGCGAGGAAACGAAAACTTTTTCCAAGGGACGAGGACGTGCATCCGAAGGGCTCCACGGAAAGAGGGAGGACTGAGGAAGATGGCACCCTTGGGCGGGAAGAGGACCATGCATGCGTGGTAGCAATCCCAAAGGCTTTCATTGAAAGCTGGGGAATTGCTCCGCGCGGGCTCCGTCAGTGCCGACATCACCCATAAGTGAGGACTGACTTCCTGCTTGTTCATGGAGAAGTAGAACAAACATTTTATGTTTAATGGATGTCATCATCCATTTGGGTATAAATGACCTGGCTAGAAACGGTGCCTCTATAGTTCAGAAGGATTTCCAGATTCTGGGAGATAAACTCAAACCCATTGTTAACACTGTAGCATTCTCAGAAGTTCTACCTGTTCTTGGTAAGTGGGCAGAAAGGTTGCATCACAATCAACTTTAATACATGGCTTCAAACCTGGTGCAAACAAGAAGGATTTAGATATATAGGCATTGGGAAACAGATGGATTAACAAGAGATTATAATGTGTTGGACTACATCTCTCTGTCACAGGGAAAAGAATCCCAAGTGAAAAATTCAGGCATTATGTAGACATGCATTTAAACTAGGGAAAGGGGGTGACGGATGTAAAAGAACAAGTTCACTCCCAGCAAAAACATAATGGAAACAGCTGCAGTATTAACCCACACATTAATACCAAGTGGGAAGAGGCATGTAAAACAAAATGCACGCGAGGAAGGAAGTGACTACACCGGCTCGGTGACAAGTAACAGCTCCAGCACCGACCACATCAAAAACAGTACAAACAACCCTCAGGGGAAAGTGAAAGGCAGAGGAACGGGCGGCGGAGAGTTCCATGGGCTGGAAGAAGCAACAGGAGAATGTGCAGTCCGTGGTGAGGCAGTTCACGCTGAAAAAACGGTGCGCAGCTGAAGGAGCATGGGGGAAAGTAATTTGGCGATCGGGGGGAGAGCCCGGCGGTGTGAGTACAAGGAAAGCAGAGGGAAAATAAAAACAAGCAGCAGCAGCATGAAATGAAGGCTCGGATACTAAAAATTAAGGTGGAAGTAAAACTGGAGGCAATATAAAGAAAAACAGACAAAGGCAGAGGCAGCAAGTAAAGGTGGCTAGTTAACTGAATTGCTCAGCAAGGAAAAGTGGTGAGAGAAACAGTGTTAAGGTTTGCAGGCATAAGGCAAGAGCTTAGACAATTAAAGAAAGCAGAGCATTGCATTTACAAAGAAGAGCGAGCATAAAAGTTTGCAGGAGGCCCCAGGGAGGGTAGACTGAACAGGGCAAAATGACCACAAGGAAGAAAGCAGCTGATTTAAGGGACTATGTATATACTGGGGTCCATGCGAATAGTAGTGAGCAGGCGGCAGTGGAAATCAACAGTAAGTGTGTGGAGAGTGCAGACTCAGCAGAAGGGCAGACACAAATGTGCAAAGCGGAAGAAAAAGATGCTCAGCAAGGTATAACAAAGGCGGAGCTCCGGGACCGGTTTAGAGAAAGAAAAACTGAAGTGCAGTCAGTGAAATCGGAATTGCGTGAACTTATTGGAAACCTAAAGGAGGATATAAGATCATAAGATATGCCATACTGGGTCAGACCAAGGTCCATCAAGCCCAGCATTCTGTTTCCAACAGTGGCCAATCTAGGTCATACGTACCTAGCAGTTTCCCCAAGGGATATAGCTGAGTTGATGCACAAGGTGGGAGATCATGAAAATCGATTGCAAGAGATAGAACAGTAACAAGAGGAGGAGAAACAATGGATCTCCAAAATCCAGACATGGCAGGATACTATACAGCACAAACTGGAGGACTTGGAGAACCGGTCTTGAAGAAATAATCTTAGGATATGGGGGATACTAGAGGGCAAGGAGTTCCAGGACAGGGCAAAAGTTGCAGTCTCAATATCCATGGAGGTGCTTAAGAAGGGGGGGGGGGGGGTGAAACGGTAGCCCCAGAGGACATACTCATCGACAGGGCGCACAGTGCACTGGGACCACCAAGAGCGAACAGGCCCAGAGACATCATTATTTGCTTGACAAGGTATAAAATGAAAGAGGATTACGTCTACAATGAGGGGTCTAGGGACCCTTATTTGGCAAGGTTATCCAGTGAATATATATGAGGACTTGTCTATAGGAACTTTGCAGCGTAGAAGAACAATGCAACCAGCTATACAAATCTTGCAGAAAGCAGAAATTAAGTATCGATGGCTCCATCCTTTTGGACTTTCTTTCACCCAGAGAGGAATAACGTGGAAGGTACAGACAAAAGAAGAAGCTGAGGAGGCGCTTCGGGAAGCAGGGCTCAGCCAGCAAGGGCCCTCCAAGGAGCAGGAGGTAGATGACAAGAGGCAAAAAGAGCAAAGAGAGACAAGGCACGAGGTAGATAAAATAAGGGGAGAGCAACAGGAGCAGAGAGGGGAAAGTAGTAAGAACTGTGTAATTTCAGTTTGTTCAATGTAAACCGCACTGATGCAGAATAGCGTGGTATATAAGAGAATGTAATAAAATGAGAGGTGGATGGAGACTGAATGGATGAGGATACTAGAGGAGGAAGAGGTCTTGTGTGGAGAAGGGAGAGATGGAGGAGGGATAACCAAAGAAGCAGAGCTGCTTTTGAAATGTCTTGAATGTGGTGACAGGTTTTGAAATGTATAGAAATGTTTAAAACTGTTACAAATGTTAGAAATGGTTGAAAAGTTAAGAAATAGCAAAGGGGTAAAATTGGAAACATATATGGGAATATAAGGGGGAGGGGGAGGGAATGAAGTAAGGTAGAATAAAGTAGGTAGGGAAGTCAAGTCAAGGAACCCCACTGTCCTCCGGTGGAGACCACTGCCGGGACTCTGAAGCGGGAGAGTCCAAGGAGATGTTGCGGTGGCGACGGGTGTCTGGCAACTCCTCGTCCTCCATCTCCCATTCAGAGTAGTGTGTCGAGGACTCAATGGAAGGATGGTCCGCGGGCCCTGGGGCCGACCCTGGCCCGCAGCTCTCTGAGGTCCTGCAGCTGGCATCGAGCGTACTAGCTGGGGATGATCGGCCAAGGATCAACTCGAGACCGAAGGGTCTTGAGAATCGGCTCAGCCTCCAGGGACATCTTTGGCATTGAGGGCCTAGTGGTAGGGGCAGATGAACCAGTTGTACCAGGCAACAGTGCCCACTGCTGGTCCATCAAAGCAAACTGTGCTCAAGGGCCCCCATTCTGGACTCCAAGCCAGAAGGCTCCACAGCCATCAGCGCGGACACCAAAGGATTCAGACCAGACATCAGTTCCCCCAAAGGGGAATCCTCAATGAGGATGGTGTCTGGCGACAGAGGCCGGTCTGAGGTTGAGTCCTTTCAGGGGTCTTGGCAGGCCGCTCCCTCTCCGATCCCTCTGATCATCTCAGACTATGGGACCTGGCTCAGGATGTACCTGGTTTGTTGGATTCATCCAGGGATGCTGCCTTCAAGGCCGCCTTCTTCTTGGGTTACCTCAAGGAAGACCCCCTCTACAAAGAACATTGCACTGCTCGGATTCCATAGAGCCCCCCAAAGATGCTGTGGCTTCATATGAGGCCCTGGCCTTCAGAAGTACCGGGGACTTGGAGAAAAACGTTCCATGCTGTTGCTGGCAGCTCTTGAGGGCCTTGTTGGACATCTTTTTGCAGAGACCACATGCTGTGAGGTCATGATCTGGCCCAAGACAGAGAAGGCAGCAGTCGCGTGTGTGACTGTCAAAGACATAATTTTGGCACACTAATCACACTTTTTAAAACCACTGGCAGCCATGTGGGAAAAAGCACCCCAGCGAGGTCGAAGACCCACCGAGAGGCCAATAGGAAAAAAAAGGCGCAAAGGCGCAAAGATGCCAAGGATGAAAAAACTACAAAAAGGGACCCAAACCTGAAGCCGAGACAGCGAGATCAGGTGGCGGGAAGAATACAGGTGCAGTATCGGAGAAAAGTATGAATCTCAGGCAGAAAAATCAACTTTTTCAGGAGACAAGCCAGATGGAGCAAGATGGTACCCTTCGGTGGGAAGGGGACCATGCACGCGTGGTAGCATCTCCCAAAGGCTTTCTTTGAAAGCTGGGGGGATGCTTCTGTGAGGGTTCCGTCGGTGCAGACGTCACCCATATGTGAAGGCTGACTTCCTGCTTGTTCCTGGAGAACTCGGATAATGCGAGAATCCTCCGCCTGTGGGATCTTGCCTTCCTTCAAGTCCACATATCAAGGTGGTTTTCCTCCTCCCCATTTTCTGCCTCTAGTGGGGCTTCTCTTCCCAGAGGTTTTCCTCGACCCATCGCTTACTAGGCCCAGGCTCCTCATCAGCCACCTCAAGCGCCAAAGATGTTTCCACAGCGTGCTTAGCTCCGCTCCTCAGAGCTGCCGCCTTCTCGGACGTACTCTGCTTCAAACAAAAGGCTTTATGCTGTAGGAGCACAACCTTTGGTGAGAAGGCCCTCTGAGCGCTTAATACCTTATGCTCCTCAGAGCCCCTTCACCTTTGCTGCCTTCTTGCCTTTGCCTTTCACCTTAACTTATCCTTTTCTTCTCCAGCAGCCTTTGCTGCCTTCTGCATTGCCATAGCTCTTGCCCCTTCACCATCAGCGCTTGCTTTTGGAGACCGGTCCGGCCTTCCTCTGCAAATCGGCCTCCACTGACGGGGATTCCATTTCACAGTCCCTGCAAAATCCAGCCACCGATACTGAGCCCTGGTGTGATCCACAGGTCTGACTTTCTGGCATTCCTGCAGGAAGACTCGTTTTTCTTGTCTTGTTTAACTCTTTCCCTAACCAGGATGCTGCTGTGGCTCTCCTGCAGTGTTCCTGCCTCTCCAGCTCCGAGCTGCCAGTCAAAAGCTACCCTTGCACTAACTGCCCGAGGCCTGTCTGCATGCTTTTGCAGCTCCCGCGCTGATAAAATGGTCATCGCTTTCCACTCTGCCTATCCTTTACCACATGGTTTTGCTACCTCTTTTCCCATTGGGGCCCGACCACAAATATAACACTCCGGAACAGCCACGCCAAATGCTCAGCCCCTTCAAGGTTCCAGCAATGGATGGGAGGATCTCAGAATACCTGGTTCTCCTGCACTCTAGAGTCATCACGCCGTGGTTCCTGGCCTCCGATCAGCTGTTTGTTCTCTTTCCCCAGCACACAGCTTGTCCTGCACTGCAATTTTTCAATGTTTAGTCGACCCCGCCCCCCCTCCCCACAATGGGGGAAACAACGCGGACCGGGCCTCTTGCTTTTCTTTTTGTTTTTTTGGGATTTTTTAGCTTTTTCACAGATTCAGTACAGTGCTGCTTTTACAGCTATGAGGGCTGCCCCAATCTGCTCTGCCCCTGCTATAACCGTGCAATGCTGTTTGTGGCTGATTCCAATCAAAATTATTAAATTTAAAAAATGTTTTGTTCCTTCAGTGAGTCCAGGTAGTGGAATTCACCTCTCTCCAGCTGCTTGGAGACAGATACTGAAGACTGGGGGTGGAGCCAGCTGCCTATATGGGGGAAGGTCATGAAGATTATGACATGCTCAGTCTCCAAGCTGCTGAAAGGGCATGAATATCCAAAGGTGCCAGGACTGGACTGGAGGAACGAAATGGAATCGGAGATTTGTTCTCTATAGTACCAGTGGCGACTGAGGTAGTTTTTCTTTTATTTATGTGGGGGGGGGGGGGAGGGAACGTAGCAGGCACATTTTAGCAGCTCCCCCGATTCGGGGTAGAGCGCCCGAGTGGAGAGGCAGCCAAATCTCCCGCTCTGAGGCTCCTGCCCAATCGGGGCAGTGGGAGGAGCAGCAGAGCTGGCATAAAAGCCAGCTCCGATGAGGGACAGCAGCAGGCACGTTTTAGCAGCTCCCCTGATTTGGGGTAGAACGCCCGAGCGGAGAGGCAGCCAAATCTCCCGCTCAGAGGCTCCTGCCCAATCGGGGCAGTGGGAGGAGCAGCAGAGCCGGCATAAAAGCAAGCTCCGACGAGCGCGCCCGCGCCTCAAGGCCCTTTGGCATGGCCCTTAGGCACAGCACAAAGGCGGAAACCACCACACAAAACAGCACATCCAACTACAACCCGAAGCAACTACACCACCACCACCGCTGCAACAGAGCCACCAACAGCAAGCGAACTCAGACAATGAAGAGAAGAAAGACAACACCAGAGTAAAGTGCAACATCTACCAAACTCCGAACAGCATAAGAATGTACACAACATGGATGCTGCCCATCAGCCTCCTCCTCACCCAACTCCTACCTCTCCAGGCAACCAACCACAACCTACTAACAAGCACTCCATGGCAGCCAGCACAATTCTTCACACCCCACAGTACACACACTGGAACACAACCAAGACACCCAAGTACAGAAGGCAAAACAGACACAAATCCAACACACAAACAAACCCAAAGCACAGATACAACTAAGCACCCCGGCTATGATCACAATCAAGCTCATTAATGCCAGATCCATAAGAAACAAAATTAACACAATAGCAGAGCACATAGAAGATCATCAACCTGACATACTGTGCATTACTGAAACATGGCTCACCCCCACCGATAATGTGCTACTTAATCAATTAGTACCTACCACATACGCAGCATTCAACTGCCCACGCACACAACGAAGAGGAGGAGGGGGTCCTGATCCTGGCAAGGAACAGCCTAAGATTCAAATCACGAAGCGCATCAAACACAAACCAATGCAACACCATCACTGTAGAAAACAAACGGATGGTATTATGCCTCATCTACAGAGCCCCGAATGCGCCACCAGACGAACTAGCATCCACTCTAGAAGAGGTCTGTGCCATCAACACTAGCAACAAACCCCTGCTACTACTAGGAGACTTCAACCTAAAATCCTCCAACACACAGGATGCAGAAGCCTTCCTACAAGCTATGGGATCCTTACAATACACCCAACTGATCAACACCCCAACACACAAACACGGATCATCACCAGACCTCATATTCGCACCCAACTTTCTAATGGACAATGGTAACATATCAACACCATGTTGATATGCTGGAGTGGAGGAGTGGCCTAGTGGTTGGGGCAATGTACTTCAGGCCAGAAGGTCGGGGGTTCAAATCCCACTAGAGGACAGCAACCTTGGGCCGGAAGGACTGGGGTTTCTAGTCCCACAGGTGCTCCTTGTGGTCTTGGGCAAGCCACTTAACCCTCCATTGCCCATGTTCCCTGTAAAATAGTTATCTCCAAGTTATAATGCCCTGTTCAATGTAATGTTCAATATAATGTTCCATGTAAACCGCACTGATGTCAAATAGCGCGGTATATAAGAGAAATAAATAAATAAACACCACCAGATGTCACCCCCGTTCCATGGTCAGACCATCACATAATCAAAATAAAGGTCATGCCACAAGGCCAAAACCATGACAAAAACCTAGACAAACCAACAGCACAAAGAAGATTTAAAAGCTTCGACAGGGACCAATTTCTCCAGGACACTCTACCATACCTGAATACAGAAGAAGAGGAATTAGATGATCAAATCAGAAAATGGAACAGCGTCATCAATGCAGCTGCCAAAGCTACCGAACACAGACCCAAGAAAGATCACCGCACTAGGGCTCATCACATACCCTGGTACTCAAAAACCATACGAAACAAAAAGAGAGAACTCAGGAAGTTAGAACAGCGATGGAGACACACCAAGTCTCCCAATAATCAGACTCTATACTTAACAAAACAAAAAGAGTACAACAATCTCATCAACCAAACAAAGAGAGAATACCACACCAACATCATACTCAAATCAAACAACAAACCGAGAGAGCTCTTCGAAATTGTGAAAACACTCACCAAGGAGCAGAAATCCGACAGCGAAGTGCAAATAGACCCACAAACATTCGCAGACCACATCCAAGACAAATTCCATTCAGCTCCACTAAGGAAAACTGACACAAACACCAAACCAACCACCCCCTCAAGAAAACCTTGGGACAAATTCAGCAACCCATCCACAGAGCAGCTCTCACACATCATCACAGCACTCAACACAGGCACGGACCCAACAGACCCATACCCAGTCACATGGATCAAAATGACAAAGTCAAACTTCATCCACACCATACACAACATGGTGAAAAGATCTCTAACCCAAGGTATCATGCCAGACCAGCTAAAACTCGCCACAATAAGACCAATTCCGAAGAAATCAGCACTCGAAAAAACCACCCAGCAGCCTACAGACCTATCTCAAGCATCCCTCTACTGGCTAAGATTATTGAGAAGGCGGTACAACATCAACTACAAGACCACATCGACAACTACGCACAACTCGACCACAACCAACATGGTTTCCGCCCCAACCAGAATCACTTGATACATACAACTCTTACCTAATAACCCACCGTCGAAAGATAACACAGAGCAGGAAACTCTACCACACAGATTTATTGAAACGTTTCCATCAATAACCACAAGCCCTATTCAGAATAGTAAAATCCATAACAGGCGAACCGGTCCTCCGCCCAACCCTCAATGCCTCAACCACAGGACTTTGCAAACTACTTGCAATCAAAGATGATTAAGACCAACATAAACATGTGTAGCATACATCACCCATACAACCGTCTAAGACACCCCTAGCACGCACTCCACTATGTAATTTTCACTGTGGTCTCAAATATAGAGATGGAGAAACATTGTCGCCTCTATCAATCCCAGCACAGCACCCAACTAACCCCTGTCCAGCCAGTTTTGGATCAAAGAGCTGCGTCATGACCTAAGCCAAATCCTGTGCAATATATTGAACCAGTCTTTTCTAACAGGCTCGTTCCCACAGCGCCTGAAAAACACCTCCATCACCAGCCCCTACTAAAAAAATCGCAGACGTGACCCTTCCAAAGTCGAATCTTTTAGGCCAATCTCGACATCCCCAGCTTGCAAAAATCATAGAAAAAGCTGCTCAACAACAACTCCAGCACCATATTGACACTGAGCTCCACTGGACCCGTCCACAACACGGCTTCAGGAAGCGCATGGCATCGACACAGTCCTCACAACCCTATTCAACGAATTGGTCACTGGTATGGACACGCATCCAAACAAGGATTGTCCTCATCTTCCTGGACATCTCCGCCGCCTTTAGCACTCTCGTGAATCATGACATACTTCTACACGCCTGAATGAAAAGGGGATTCAGAAACAGCACTTGAATGGTGTAAATCCTAACCCTATCCAACAGGTGCAACAATAAGAGAAAGTAGGTCATACATCCTCGGAACCATTTCCTGCAGTCTCAGGGTACCTCAAGGACGTCCTTATCTCGGCATTAATGTTTCAATATATCTATGCAGCCGATATGTGATTTGATAAGATCTTTCAATGTACGATGACTGGCTTACGCAGACGACATCCTCCTCTACATGCCGTTCAAATTGACCAACCGATGTTTCTCCCCAATAGATCATTGTTTCGGAGCTGTAGCTGATTGGCTGCTGACACAAAACCTTCGGATCATCATAGTAAACTTGAGTGGTCCTTTTTGGTTACGAAGAACCGTAAATTCCCACCCCCCCCATCGCTACTTGTCAACAATGTAGAATTGAAGTCCAAAACCTACAATCAGATATCTTGGGGCATCACATTGGACCAGCACCTAGATATGACCACACATGTTGAAGAACGTTACAAGTCTATATATCACAGATCAAAACGTGTACGGTCACCTCCGCCCCCTACTGGAATCCAGTGACTACCGGACAACCTTTCAGTCATTTAGTCCTCCCACACCTGGACTTTGCAAACATCGTCCTTGCACGGCCTGCCTCAATCAACTTTAAATCCGCTCCGCCTAGCTATGAAGGCCGCCGCGGCAAGAGTTCTCTCTGGATCTCAAGAACTGACCACATAACACCAATCATGAAAAATCTGCATTGGCTGCCGGGTACATGCCAGACTCCAATAGTAAGTCCACTAGTCCTTACTTTCAAAGCCCTGAATACTACCCACCTACACCGATTAGCAACTAATCCACCAGCACCCTGGAAAACAGAGACAGGAGATCCACTTCAATGAACACCTTAATAGTCCCCACGATGATTGACGTTCATGTACTAAGAACCACTTCCAACAGGCTTTCTCTATATTCGCTCCCCTAAATTGGAATGCCCTTCCACATGAATCCGTGGCATCAAAAAGCTTAATCCCTATTCCGAAAAGCTCTGAAACACCACCTATTCACAATATTACTACCCTGACAACCCACACATCGGTGTAAACTTCCCTCATGTCTCCAGCTACCATAGCACCTTATTACAACCAAAATGGTTAGACTATACTACTACTGCCCACCCACACTTTTACTCCTGTCCCTCCCTCACGAAATGAAGATGATACCAAATTGGCTTAGAATATTGGTGACAATACTAATTTAACATGTAAATAGTTACCCTGTAATAGTTACCCCGGTTATCCTATGTTTTTTTTTCCCTGTTCTATGTAAAACTCAATGTTGCTTGTATGCATTGTAGTATGTTTTGTTCGATGTACACCGCGCTGATTGTAATAGCGCGGTATAGAAGAAATGTTAAATAAATAAATAAATAAACCATGGAGTCAAAACACTCCTGCTATACCTTTTTAACGACATACTACACCTCATAGACAACAGTAAGAACGGAATACTCATGGTCTTCATTGACATATCATCAGCATTTGACACAGTCGACCACGGAACACTACTAGCAAGACTACAGAACATTGGACTACACGGAGCCACACTGAGGTGGTTCCACTCTTACCTTAAGGACAGACAGATACAGTTCAAGATTGGGACCAACACATCCCAACCCATAAAAGTCATGCAAGGCGTACCACAAGGATCCGCACTATCAGCTCTTTTATTCAACATCTACATCCAGCCAATATGCAGCATCATAAAAGAGCACCGGATAAGATACACAATCTATGCGGACGATATAATGATATACAAACCATTCACCCTCGACAGCCCAGACCACACCAAGATAACAGATTGTCTCACACACATGAACACCTGGTTTCAAAAAAAACAACATGACCATAAACTACAGCAAGACCGAGGCACTAATCATCACACGAAACGCCGACTTCATTCCCTCCTGGGACATCAAGATAGGTACCAAAACCATACCCATACAATCAGAAGTGAAAAACCTCGGAGTGACCATGGACAAAGAACTTAACCTTCAGTCCCACATCAGCAGAACCACCAAAAATGCATACCACAGGATGAAACTAGTACGACGCCTCAAGCCCCTCCTCGCTCAGGAACACTTCCGCACATTGTCAGGCACTAATAACCCCAATCCTAGACTTCTGCAACCCAATCTATCTGGGCCTAACGAAACAGACACTAAGACCTTTGCAACTGGCACAAAACACGGCAGCCCGCATAATAGCCGGTACCACAAGACAAGAACACATCACACCCACCCTAAAAGAGCTCCACTGGCTGCCTATCAGTGCCCGCATTAGATACAAGACCATCAAACATTTTCAAAATCAAACAGTCATCAGCTGTCAGCCTACACCCACTCATACAACCCGACAACAGCACAAGACAGAGGAGAAGAGGCACTTCCAACCGTGTCAACACACCTAAAGACATCAACAGGGTATGTAAGGACACCGAAAAACGAGCCTTATCAAAGGCGGCACCAACAATCTGGAACGCCCTCCCCGATGAACTGCGTTCAACAACAGACCTTAAGGATTTCAGGAAACTATTGAAGACGACCCTCTTCATAGAACACTATGGTCACATTACTTAAACGATGCAAGAGACACCTCAATACCACCCCCCACGTCACTATAATAGTAATTAAGGACGTGATACCCACAGCATTGTAAATAGTGCATGCTGTAAATAGCACACCAAGAATCAACGATCAGACACACTCACACGCATACACTATCCAATGCATGTGCACACTAAACACTGTATCTTATTGATTGTTTGCTGTTCAGACCGCCTTGATTGCAGGATAAGGCGGTATAGAAATCTGTTTAAATAAATAAATAAAATAAATAAATAGTCCAGTGTACTGCCTCCATGGAAAATTATAGAATCAATTCAAAGTGTACTTAAAACCATATTCTTTAAGTTTTGTTGTTTACCACAAAATAAGTATGCACCAGAAAAAAGTTAGATTAGCCAACACAATCCAACTATTTCCAACATGTAGATTTGTATGTGTCAATTAAATCCAGCTTAAAAGTTTTCAACAGGGTTCTAATACATCTAATTTACTCAAGGGGATGCGAGATCACTGTTAAATAAAGCACAGTTACTTACCTGTAACAGGTGATCTCTGGGAACAGCAGGAATAAGTCTTCACATATGGGTACGTCGGTACCGACGGAGCCTGCGTGGGAACGCTCCCCAGCTTCCCAAAAAGGAAAGCTTTTGGGAGCATCCCACAGCGCCTGCGCGCTGCCTTCCCGCCTTTCCTAACCAGCTCTCCTCAGTTCAAGTTTAAAGCTGAGACAATAGAGAGAGAGAGGAAAGGAAAGATAGAAAAAGAGATACAACTCCTAGGGGAGGTGGGAGGGTTGTGAAGACTTATTCCTGCTGTTCCCAGAGATCACCTGTTACAGGTAAGTAACTGTGCTATCTCCAGGAACAAGCAGGAATGAGTCTTCACATATGGGGACTCCCCTAGCTAAGATGCCTGGGAGATCCCCAAGGATATGAGACCCTGGGAAGGGGTCTACTTCCTCCTATGGATCTCAGGCATCCATCCAGGGAAGGAGGGTAGGAGTTGTTTAAGAATGGAACAGGTGTTTGAGGACAGCCTGACCAAACAAGGCATCCCGGCGGGAGTCCTTGTCCAAGCAGTAATGGGCTGTGAAGGTATGAACCGAGGTCCAGGTGGCTGCTCGACAGATCTGGTCGATGGACACAGAATTTAGATGAGCCATAGAGGTGGCCATGGCCCTCACATTATGAGCTGTGACATGGCTCTCCAGAGAAAGGTTCTTACTCTGGTAGGCGAAAGAAATACACTGAGCAATCCAATTGGACAGTGTTCTCTTGGAGACTGGAAGTCCCAAATGAGAAGGATCAAAAGCAACAAAAAGCTGGGAAGACTTTCTATGTTGCTGTGTCCTTTGTAAGTAAAAAGCTAGAGCTCTTTTACAATCCAGAGTATGAAGAGTCTTCTCTGCATTGGATGCATGAGGAGCTGGAAAAAAGACAGGTAAATATACCTCTTGATTAAGATGAAAAGGTGAGACCACTTTAGGCATAAAGTGTGGATTTGTCCTAAGGACTACCTTATCATGATGGAACCTTGTATAAGGTGGATTAGCCACTAATGCCTGCAGTTCACTGATGTGGCGAGCTGAAGTAACTGCAATGAGGAAAATAAACTTCCAGGAAAGAAACTTCAAGGAGATAGTGGCTAAGGGTTCAAAAGGTGGCTGCATAAGCTGACCAAGAACCAAATTTAAGTCCCATGCCACCGGAGGAGGCCTAATGGGAGGTTTAGTTAAAGTTAGGCCTCTCATGAATCTTGCAATGAGAGGATGAGAGGAAATAGGTTGTACATTGATGGGCTTAAGAGATGCTGCAATAGCACTCAAATGGACTCTTACTGAATTCGTTTTAAGGCCTGCATTAGAAAGATGCAGGAGATAGTCTAACAGAGAATTTAAAGGTGGTGCTAGAGGGTCAAGACCCTTTTCAGCACACCAAATGGAAAACCTCTTCCATTTAAAAGCATAAGAACGTCTGGTGGAAGGTTTTCTGGAAGCATGGAGGATATCCTTCACTTGTTGAGAAAGATTCCAGTCTTGAAGGTCAAGGCCTTCAGTAACCAAGCTCTGAGGTGTAGGGACTTGGGGTTTGGGTGCCACAATGTCCCTTCCTCCTGGGACAGAAGGTCTGGAGCAGCTCCCAAGTCCAGGGAGGGGGCCTGGGAGAGATGTAGAAGTAGAGGGTACCACACTTGGCGTGGCCAGCATGGAGCTATGAGGATCATAGATCCTTGATCCCTCTGGAGTCTGAACAGAGTCTTGGGAATCAAGGGAATGGGTGGAAATGCATACAGGAAGCCCTGACCCCAATGAAGGAGGAAGGCATCCTTGGCCTGAACTCCCTGACACGGAATTCTGGAACAGAACCAGGGAAGTTTGGCATTCCACGGACTTGCAAAGAGGTCTATGTCCGGGGTTCCCCATTCTTGGAAGATTCTGAGTACCTGATCCATGTGCAGGGACCATTCGTGTGGAAGCAGGACTCGACTGAGTCTGTCTGCCAAAGAGTTTTGGACTCCTGGGAGGTATACTGCCAGGAGATGGATTTGATGCTCTCTGGCGAAGGCCCACAATCTTAAAGCTTCGTTGCAAAGCGACAGAGAGCCAGTTCCTCCTTGCTTGTTTATGTAAAACATGGCTACTTGATTGTCCGTATGAATGAGGACTGTCTTGTAGCTGAGGAGGGTATGAAAGATCTTGAGAGCTAGAAAAACTGCTCGAAGCTCCAAGTGGTTGCTATGAAGAGAGGTCTCCTGTGTGGATCAAGTGCCTTGAGTGGAGAGGTCCTGTAGATGGGCTCCCCAACCTGTTTGGGAGGCATCTGTTGTGAGGGTTGCTTGGGGCAACAACTGTTGGAAGGGGGACCCCAGCAACAAATTTTGAGTGGACATCCACCACTGGAGAGACCAAAAGAGACGTTTGGTGGTTGCTATTTGGTCTGAGAGAGCTCCTGAAGCTTGAGTCCACTGGGTGGACAAAGTCCATTGAGCTGCTCTCATGTGTAGGCGAGCATAGGGTACCACATGCACTGTGGAAGCCATGTGGCCTAGCAGTTGTAGCATCTCCCGGGCAGTTAAGTGGCTCTTTGACTGAATCTGGGAGGCTAACTGCACTAGACGTTGGCAATGGGCCTGGGGAAGGTAGGCCCTTGCAGTAGTGGTATCCAACCAGGCCCCTATGAATTCTAGGGACTGAGTAGGGGTGAGCTGAGACTTTGGGAGGTTTACCACAAGTCCCAGATACTGCAGAATGCGCCTTGTGCGGTTCAGGGAAATCTGGGCCTCTGACTGAGATGGAGCTCAGATGAGCCAGTCGTCCAGGTATGGGAAGACAAATATTCCCAGAGTGCGTAGAAATGCAGCCACTATTGCCATGCATTTGGTGAACACTCTTGGAGCAGAGGCCAGACCGAAAGGAAGGACTCTGTATTGGTAATGTTTTCCTTGGAAAAGAAACCGTAGGAATCTTCTGTGAGAGGGATGGATGAGGACATGTGTGTACGCATCCTTGAGATCTAGAGAACAAAGCCAATCCTGACTTTGAAGGTATGGAAGGAGAGTGCCCAGAGAAAGCATCTTGAACTTCTCCTTGCACAGAAATTTGTTCAATTCTCTGAGATCTAAGATGGGTCTGTATCCCCCTGTCTTCTTTGGGATGAGAAAATAGGGGGAGTAGAACCCTGACCCTTGATGAAGAAGAGGAACTTCTTCTATTGCCCCTTGGGCAAGAAGGGTAGCTACCTCTTGACCTAGAAGGTCGAGAAGAGATGAGGGAGAATTGAAGTGTCTCACCATAGTGTGGGGAGGAAGGTCTGAGAAATGAAGCTTGTAGCCCTCTTTTATGATGGCGAGGGTCCACTGCTCTGATGTTATTTGCTCCCATCTGGGAGCAAAATGAGCTAACCTTCCTGGAATGGCGAGAGGCTCTGGCTGCTTTAGAGCCAGAAAGGCTAAGTTCTCTAGCATCAAGTCAAAAACCCTGAGGAGGTTGGGCCTGCTGAGTTGCAGCAGCCCCTGTAGGCTTAGGCCTGGCCTGTTTAGGTTGCTGACGCTTAGTGGTAAAGCGACCTGTAGAAGATTGTTGGCCAGAAGTAGAAGGGAATCTGCCCTTTTTAAAGAGAGACTTTTTAAAAGGCTTTTTCTTGGCAGGAATGGAGGTTGACTTTGAAAGTCTATCCAGAGAGTTTTCTGCATCCATTTGAGTGGCTTTTATTTGCCATTCTTTACCAAATAGGTTTTCACCTTTACAGGGAAGATTTTCTAAGCCATCTTGAACCCAGGGTTCTAAATCTGAAACCTGGAGCCAAGCAATCCTGCGAGCAGCTATGGCAATGCCTGAGGCTCTGCTGGCACCTTCAAAGGAGTCAAAAGTCGCCCTGTTGGAAAACTTTGAAATGTCTTGAGTATGCTTAAGCCAAATGAGGAATTCCTCCCTTTTATCCTCTGGAAGAAAAGGGAGGAAAGTGTGCAGTTTTTGTGCAACTTCTTTTAGAAACATACCCATGTAAAGGCTATATGAGTTGATTCTGGCAATAAGCATACTGGCTTGGAAGATTTTCCTACCAAAAGCATCCAAGGTCCTGCATTCTCTTCCTGGAGGAGCAGAAGAGTGTCTCTTTGTGCTCTTTATCCTCTTCATAGCTGACTGCACCACAATAGAATGGTGAGGAAGCTGAGTTTTCTGAAATCCAGGACAAGGAGGGACACGATACATAGTGTCCAATCTGCGAGAATGAGGAGAGAGAGTGAGAGGAGTCTCCCATAGATCAATCATGTGTTCATAAAGAATCTCATGAATTGGTAAGGTGACTGCCTCTTTAGGAGCCTTAGACTAGCCTAAAATATCTAATTTTTTAGCTCTAGGCTCTGATTCAGAAGTTACTGAAATAGAAAGTCCTTTAGCTACTTCTCTTATGAAGTCTTGAAAGGACAAGTCCTCTGGAGGAGACATTCTTCTTTTTGGAGAAGGCGGCTCTTCAGGAAGGGCTATGGATACTTCAGGAGACTCGTCTGATGTGTCAGAATCATCAGAGGAATCAAAGTATTGCCTGTCAGGATGCTCCTCCAACGCTCGATACGCGTATCGAGCAGTATCGACATCGGGCATCCCCGGTACCGGATCGGTACCGATAAGCAGCCCTGGACAAGGATCCGCTGTAGCCGGTATCCTGGTTGATGTCGATGCAGTCGGTACCGGTATCGGCGCTGGTGCCGGTACCGGAGCCGATACCGACAACAGAGTTTGTTTCGGTACCAGTGGCGTCGCAGCTTGAATGAAGGCCGTAATAGCCTGCTGCATGGACAGAACATTGTGATCCATCGACGCCATGAATGCCTGGAAGTCGGTACCGGGAGATTGTGCCGGTACCCCAGAGCATTCGAACAGGTGATCGGTCGAGGCCGTGCCATCGATGTCAACCTGTAACCCCATAGGAGGAGCTTTGGAAGCCGGAGCTTCCCGCTGGGGTTCTTTTGCTGGAGCAGGGTCCTCGAGGGCAAGCCCGGAGGCATCTCGATGCTTAGAGGGAGATCTACCCTTCGAGGACCTGCTAGGTTTATGTTTGGTTACCTGAGATCCATCAGGAGAAGAAGACCTGGAAGATGTCGATGCTATCGACGCTGCATCAGCGGGAAACAGCACATGGAGCTTAGCTGCTCGGTTCTGTAAACCCCGTTTAGACATCAGAGAGCAGGACGGACAATACGGAATGGAGTGTTCAGGACCCAAACATTTAAGACACCATTCATGGGTATCTGTAACAGAAATAGTACCGCTACACTTAGTGCATTTTTTGAAACCGGAGGCTGGTTTTTCCATGAGGGAAATTTTCTTGTATGCCCTGAGGCCCAAGAGGAAAAATACACTAAGTGAAGAAAAATATATATATATATATTTTTTTTTTTTTTGAAGAAAGAAGAGAAAAAGACCGGCGGTACCGGTCCGGAGTCGGGGAAGGCAGACACGTGACCAAAGAAATAAAATAAAGAACTTCTTCAGCGGTGACAGGGCTCGACCTGCTGGCTCCACGGCAAAGAAGAACTGAGGAGAGCTGGTTAGGAAAGGCAGGAAGGCAGCGCGCAGGCGCGGTGGGATGCTCCCAAAAGCTTTCTGATTGGACGCTGGGGAGCGTTCCCGCGCAGGCTCCGTCGGTACCGACGTACCCATATGTGAAGACTCATTCCTGCTTCTTCCTGGAGATACAGCTTTTTATCATCCTCATTGTCTGGGCAGTGTTTTTCCTAATCACATTTTCTCTTAGCTCCTTCACCAGGCTGTTGACCTTTCTTCTCATCACTTCCTCCCTTAACCCCTCCTCCCCCACAGTCTTTTACTTCTATTTCAGTTTTCTCCTTTTCTTTATTCTGTATCTCTAAATCTGTCCCTTACAGCATCATCTATTCAAACTCTATTCAATTGGATCTCACCATTTTCCTCCTTCCCTTCTTTCCTCTATCTTTTACCTCCTGATTCTCCCTGTAACAGGCTCTTCATCTTTCCTTAACTAGGTTGCTTCTCCATCAATCTCTTTCTTTCTGTACACTTTCTTTCACAAAGTAACCCTAACTGCTTGATTTTACATTAGGAAAGGCGAGATAGATGCTGGAGTAGTGGCTGCAGATGCTGTATTTTGCTGTACAGAGTTTGTTCCAGTCACAGCCATCTTTTCAAACTCTTGAATGTCAGGAAGAAGGGTTAGAATAGGGAGCAAGGTAGCAGTTCGTTGCTCTACTTGCTCCAAGTTAACCCCCCCCCCCCACCTCCTGTTCCTACATGTTGCCTGGGAAGTAGAGGACTATTCTCTTGTGCATTTCCAATAGAGATGAGACAAAGCCTCAAAAGGCCATACAAAGTCATGCCCCTAGTTTCATCAAGGCACACCAAGGACTTTCCCAAGGCTCCAGCACACTGGCTGAAGAACAATGATCTAATAGGCTCTAATGCAGATGGGCTATTAGAGACCTCAAAGGCTTAGCAACTATGTTTCTAACCTACAAATATCATTTACCTGTTGCACTGAGTGTGGTCTTTAAAAAACAAAATCTATGGTATACAAAAAAAATAAATCATATTAAATAGTGTCAATTAAACCACCCCAAATCCTTGAAAATGGCTGATCTAATAATCACTTCCAGAAGATGAGCCACTGACTAGGGGCTACACTTACAGCAGTTTTCTTGGCCATTTTAGCCAGGTTCACATCTTTGCCCAGTGGAAGAGATTTCGTTAGTGCTCTGAGAATGGAATTTCTCTCTTCTTCAGAAGGTGCCTCCAGTTTCACGTCATGCAGGAAAGCAGTTTGTACACTGGCTGCGACATCAAATGGTCTGCATGTGGTTCCAACCACCAGCACAGGAAAAACACTAGGGCATGATGGAAAAGATTGAAGTTAGGGCATATCAAAACAGGTTCCAATAATGCCCTCAAGTACAGAACAAACAGAACTTAAATCATGCAAATTACACTTGCCTATAGGTAACCAGATTAATATGAATAAAATACAGCCTCTAAAATGCTTGATTGCAAAATGATAGAAATCTAAAAAAATAAGATGGGAGACTTAGAATACTCTAGTTTATAGTTTAAATAGTTTTGTGTCATCTGCAAATTTGATAACCTCACTCGTTATTCCACTTTCCAGGTCATTTATGAATATGTCAAAAATCAGCGGACCCAGCACAGATCCCTGGGGTACACCACTATTCACTTTTCTCCATTGGGAAAATGAGCCATTTAGCCCAACCCTCTGCTTTCTATCTTTTAACCAGTTCTTGATCCACAGTAGTACACTGCCTCCTATCCCATGACTCTTTACTTTTGCCAAAAGTGTCTGATGAGGGACCTTATCAAAGGCTTTCTGAAAGTCCAGATACACTATATCAACCGACTTGCCTTTGTCCACCTGTTTATTCACACTTTCAAAAAAAACATAATAGATTAGTAAGACAAGATCTTCCTTGTCTAAGGGAGGAGTAGCCTAGTGGTTGGGGCAAGGTACTTCAGGCCGGAAGGTCGGGGGTTCAAATCCCACTAGAGGACAGCAACCTTGGGCCGGAAGGACTGGGGTTTCTAGTCCCACAGATGCTCCTTGTGGTCTTGGGCAAGCCACTTAACCCTCCATTGCCCATGTTCCCTGTAAGTATTAGTGTATGTGTCTCATATCCCCGTGTGTTAAATGTATCTCCCAATTGTGTTGTGACCGCTTTGATTGAAGGATAAGGCGGTATACAAAACTGTCTAAATAAATAAAAATAAATAAAAAATGTTGGCTGTCTCCCATTAGGCCATGCCTATCTACATGCTGAGTAATTTTATTCTTTATGATGGTTTCTACCATTTTTCCCGGTACTGACGTGAGGCTCAGCGGTCTGTAGTTTCCGGAATCACCCCTGGAACCCTTTTTAAAAATTGGCGTTACATTGGCGATCCTCCAATCTTCAGGTATTACAGATAATTTTAATGAAAATTGACAGATTACTAATAGCAGGTCTGCAATCTCATATTTCAGTTCTTTCAACACCCTTGGATGTATACCATCCGGCCCAGGTGATTTGCTACTCTTCAGTTTATCTAACAGTTGTAATACATTTTCCCGATGTATCGATATTTCCTTCAATTCTTCCGCACTTTTAAATACCACTTCAGTCATGGGTAACATCCCTACATCTTCCTCAGTAAAGACCGAAGCAAGGAATTCATTCAGTCTCTCCGCTAACGCCTTGTTGTCTTAGTGCCCCTTTAACTCCTCTGTCATCTAATGGACCAACTGACTCTCTCACAGGTTTTTTGCTACGAATGTACTTGAAAAAATCTTTTTCACGTTTTTGCTTCCGCTGGAAGCTTCTTCTCAAATTCTCCCTTTGCTTGCTTTATCAATGCCTTGCATTTGACTTGCCAGTGCTTGTGCTATTTCCAGGTTTCGTCGTTTGGCTCTTTTTTCCATTTCCTGAAAGATGCTTTTTTGGCAACAACAGCCTCTCTGACCTCCCCTTTAAACCATGCTGGCAGTTTTTTGAACTTCCTTCCACTTTTCTTAAAGCATGGAATACAGCTGGTCTGGGCTTCCAAGATAGTATTTTTCAACAACAACCAAGCTTGATGTAAGTCTTTAACCTTTGCAACTGCTCCTTTTAGTCTTTTCTTAACTATTTTCCTCATTTTATCATAGTCTCCCTTTCGAAAGTTAAAAGGTAGTACTGTGGATTTCCTTACTATCTCTCCTCCACTAATTAAATCAAAGGTGATCATGCTATGATCACTATTAAGTGGCCCCAACACCCTTATCTCTTGCACTAGATCTGGTGTTCCACTAAGGACTAGGTCTAATATGGCTTCCCTTCTGGTCGGTTCATGATCCAGCTGCTCCAAGATGCAGTCATTTATGTCATCTAGGAACTTTATCTCCCTAGCATGTCCTGCTGTGACACTGACCCAGTCGATACCTGGGTAATTAAAATCACCCATTATTATTACTGCGCTATAACGTTTGTTAGCTTCCTTGATTTATTTGAGCATTTCATCATCCATTTGTTCATTCTGGCCAGACGGTCGATAGTACACCCCACTGCCATCACCTTCCCCTTTTTACATAGAATTTCAATCCATAGAGATTCTACAGCAAATTTAGTTTCCTGCAAAACTTTAATCCTTTCTGACTCAATGCCCTCTCTAACATAGAGCGTTGTCCTTCTATCTTGACCGTACGCAGGGATACCGAAGGGCTGTGCAGCTCTTCGTATCTTTTGACCCTAATAAGCTGGGGTTGCCTGTCTCCAAACGTCCCTTGTCCATCTGGGTGGCAGACTGTATCGCCTGGGCGTATAGGGCGACCGGCCTCTCCTTGCAGGGTCGAGTCACGGCCCACCGTGTTAGGGCGAAGGCTGCATCAGTGGCTCATCTCTGCTCTGTTCCGTTGGCAGACATCTGCAGGGCTGCTACTTGGTCTTCAAGCCAGACCTTTGTGGCCCACTACTGCCTTGAGAGGGAGTCCCGCAGGGACAGTGCTTTCGGGCAGGCGATACTCCGTAATCTCTTTGAGGTATTGGCAACTCCTACCCTCCGGCCCTGGTGTTGGGCTACCGTTCAGGGGCGTTCTCAGAGAAGATTCTTTTCACACATGCTGAGGCTCTAGAGGGAGCTTATTTTTCAGCTTTGGGTCCCCGGTAGCCTTAAGCTGGGGAGTCCCATATGTGAGGACTGACTTCCTGCTTTGTCCTGGAGAAAGAGTAGTTACTCAGCTGTAACAGGTGTTCTCCAGGAGCAGCAGGAATCAGTACTCACAACCCTCCCTCCTCCCCTTGGAATTGCAGTCATATTATTTATTTTGTTTTTTTGTTGTTTTTTAGTTATGTCATCAGACTGAGCAAGATGGCACCCTTGGGCGGGAAGGGGACCGCACATGCGCGCTGCATTCCCAAAGGCTTTCTTTGAAAGCTGGGGAAATGCTCTGCATGGGGTCTCCATCAGCGCCGACGTCACCCATATGTGAGGACTGATTCCTGCTGCTCCTGGAGAACACCTGATTCCTGCTGCTCCAGGTGAGTAACTACTCTTTCCTTGCTATCCTTCCTCCATTTATTAAATCAAACACGATCATGCTGTAATCACTATTTTGCTGAGTGTCCCTAACAGCCTTAGCTCTTGCACCAGATCTTGTGTTGTACTAAGGACTAGGTCCAAGATGGCTTCCCCTCTTGTCTCTTCATGATTCAGCTGCTCCAGGAAGCAGTCATTTATGTCATCTAGAAACTTTATCACCCTAGCATGTCCTGCCATGACACTGATCCAGTCAATACGGGGTAATTGAAAGCAGCCATTATTATTACTGTGCTTTAACTTTGTTAGTTTCTCTGATTTCTTTGAGCATTTCATCATCCATTTGTTCATTCTGGCCAGGCGGTTGATAGTTCACCCCCCACTGCCATCGCCTTCCCCTTTTTACATGGAATTTCTATCCAAAGAGATTCTATATTGTATTTTGCTTCCTGCAACACTTTAATTCTTTGTGACTTGGTGCCCCCTCTAACTTACACCGCAACCTCTCCACCAATTTGATCTACTCTGTCATTATGATATAGTTTGTACCCAGGTATACCGTGTCCCAGTGCTTATCCTCCTTCCATCAGGTTGAGATACCAATCATATATACCTTTTCATTTAGTGCTATATATCATATACAAAAGCTACATACAAAAGCTGGAAGAATGGTCTAATGCTTGGCAGTTAAGATTTAATGTGACGTGCAGAGTAATGCACTTGGAAATTAGAAATCCTTGGGAACTGTATGCGATAGGTGGCGAGAGGTTGATGTGCATGGACCAGGAGGTGTGATTGTTTCTGATGATCTCAAGATGGCGAGACAATGTGACGAGGTGGTGGCAAAAGCCAGAAGGATGCTGGGTTGCATGCAGAGAGAAATTAAGAGCAGAAAGGAAGAGGTACTAATGCAACTGTACAAGTTGCTAGTTAAGCCTCATTTGGAATATTGTGTTCAGTTTTGGAGACCGTATCTTGCAAAGGATATAAAAAGGCTGGAAGTGGTTCAGAGGAAGGCAACCAAAATGATTTGGAGCCTGCGTCAGAGGTCTTATGCAAATGCTAGAAGTCTACAAAACAAGATGGGAGAGTTAGAATATATAGCACTAAACGAGAGGTTAGATATGATTGGAATATCAGAGACATGGTGGAAGGAGGACAACCAGTGGGACACTGTGATACCTGGGTACAAACTGTATCGTAATGATAGAGATGATCAAATTGGTGGAGGGGTTGCGCTCTATGTTAGAGAGGGCATTGAGTCAGAAAGGATTAAAGTTTTGCAGGAAACAAAATTTGCTGTAGAATCTCTATGGATTGAAATTCCATGTAAAAAGGGGAAGGCGATGGCAGTGGGAGTGTACTATCGTCCGCCTGGCCAGAATGAACAAATGGATGATGAAATGCTCAAAGAAATCAAGGAAGCTAGCAAACGTTACAGTGCAGTAATAATAATGGGTGATTTCAATTACCCCGGTATCGACTGGGTCAGCGTCACAGCAGGACATGCTAGGGAGATAAAGTTCCTAGATGAAATAAATGACTGCTTCTTGGAGCAGCTGGTTCATGAACCAACCAGAGGGGAAGCAATATTAGACCTAGTCCTTAGTGGAACACCATATGTAGTGCAAGAGAGAAGGGTGTTGGGGCCACTTGGCAATAGTGATCATAACATGATCGCCTTTGATTTAATTAGTGGAGGAGGGATAGTAAGGAAATCCACAGTACTACCTTTTAACTTTCGAAAGGGAGACTATGATAAAATTAGGAAAACCGTTAAGAAAAAACTAAAAGGAGCAGTTGCAAAGGTTAAAGACTTACATCAAGCTTGAGTGTTGTTTAAAAATACTATCTTGGAAGCCCAAGCCAGCTTTATTCCACGCTTTAAGAAAAGTGGAAGGAAGTCAAAAAAACTGCCAGCATGGTTTAAAGGTGAGGTCAGAGAGGCTGTTGTTGCCAAAAAAGTATCTTTCAGGAAATGGAAAAAAGAGCCAAACGACGAAACCTGGAAACAGCACAAGCACTGGCAAGTCAAATGCAAGGCATTAATAAAGCAGGCAAAGGGAGAATTTGAGAAGAAGCTTGCTGCGGAAGCAAAAACGCGAAATAAAGATTTTTTCAAGTACATTCGCAGCAAAAAACCTGTGAGAGAGTCAGTTGGTCCATTAGATGATAGAGGCGTTAAAGGGGCACTAAGAGGTGACAAGGCGATAGCAGAGAGACTGAATGAATTCTTTGCTTCGGTCTTTACTGAGGAAGATATAGGGATGTTACCCATGACTGAAGTGGTATTTAAAGGTGCAGAAGAGTTGAAGGAAATATCGATACATCGGGAAGATGTATTACAACTATTAGATAAACTGAAGAGCAGCAAATCACCTGGCCCGGATGGTATACATCCAAGGGTGTTGAAAGAACTGAAATATGAGATTGCAGACCTGCTATTAGTAATCTCTGAACTATCATTAAAATCATCTCTAATTCCTGAAGATTGGAGGATAGCCAATGTAGCACCAATTTTTAAAAAGGGTTCCAGGGGTGATCCGGGAAACTACAGACCGGTGAGCTTGACGTCAGTACCGGGAAAAATTTCGTTATTAGAAAAGGTTCAGAGAAGAGCCACCAAAATGGTAAAGGGGATGGAAGGATACTCCTATGAAGAAAAGCTAATAAGGTTAGGGCTCTTTATCCTGGAAAAGAGAAGGCTGAGGGGAGATATGATAGAAGTCTATAAATTAATGAACGGAGTGGAACGGGTAAACGTAGATCGATTGTTTATGTTATCAGAATATAGACAGACTAGGGGACATGCAATGAAGCTACAGGGTAAACTATTTAAGACTAATAAAAGAAAATATTTTTTCACTCAACGTGTAATCAAACTCTGGAATTTGTTACCGGAGGATGTAGTGAAGGCTGTTAATGTAGCTGGGTTTAAAAAAGGTTTGGACAAGTTCCTGGAGGAAAAGTCCATAAACCATTATTAAGAAGGGACCTAGGATATCAATGCTTGACCCAGTACAAGCATTGTGGAACATGTGTCTTTTGGGGGAACTGCTAGGTACGTATGACCTAGATTGGCCACTGTTGGAACCAGGATACTGGGCTTGATGGACCTTGGTCTGACCCAGTATGGCATATCTTATGTTCTTATGAGAAGAGACTTGAAGACCTAAATATGTACACGCTGGAGGAGAGGAGGGACAGGGGAGATATTTATGTATTTATTTTATTTAGACAGATTTGTATACCACGTTATCCTACAATCAAAGTGGTTACATCACATTGGAGGGTTACATTTAACATGTGGGTACTTTACATATGATTCAGACCTTTAAATACTTAAAGAGTATTAATGGACAAACAAACCTCTTCCAAAGACGGGGAAGCTGTAAAACTAGAGGGCATAACATGAAGCTGCAAGGGGGTAAACTGAAAGGCAATGTCAGGAAATACTTTTTCACTGAAAGGGTGGTGGATGCTTGGAATGCCCTCCTGATGGAAGGGGTGGGGGCAAACACAGTGAATTTAAAAGGGATGGGACAGACATATTGGATCCCTTTTTAGCAACAGGATAAAATCAAAATAAGCATAGCTATCTCTTATATCTGAACAAATAGGGGTGACCTACATGGAGCGGTGGGTACACCCCTAAACAAAGGCATGGGGAAAGGTGACCTGCACGAAATGGCAAGTGCACCTACTCTTACTGCCTTCCTGGGCAGACTAGATGGACCATACTGGTCTTTACTTGCTGTCTTATACTATGTTTACTATATTCTAGTTTATGGACTATAAACTAGAATGCTCATGTGCTTCTCGACAGAGAAGGAAGGAGCCCGTGCCCCCCTGTTTGTTCACGTAGAACATGGCAACTTGATTGTCCGTCTGGACAAGGACGGACCGGTGAGAAGTCAGGTGGGAGAAAGCCTTGAGAGCCAGACGGATCGCTCTGAGCTCTAGGAAGTTGATCTGCTGCGCAGACTCCCACGTGGTCCAGAGACCTTGAGTACATGCCCCTTGGCAATGCGCTCCCCATCCTAGGAGAGAAGCATCGGTCGTCAGCACTTGAGCAGGCGGAGGAGACTGAAAAGGCATTCCGAGTACCAGGTTCGGCCGATGAAGCCACCACTGTAGAGAAGAGGCCAGCGGGCCGGAGATCCGCACTAAGTCTGCTAGGCCGCCCGTGGCCTGTTGCCACTGCTTGCGAAGGCACCACTGAGCAGGCCGCATATTCAGGCGGGCATTGGGGGTCATGTGGACGGTGGAAGCCATATGGCTGAGTAGTCTCAGGAAGCGCCTGGCCGAGACCAGGGACTGGCTGCGAAAAAGGCCGGCTAGGTCCATGAGCCGTTGAGCCCTGTCGAGAGGCAGGAAAGCTCGCGCCTGAAGAGTGTGCAATCTTGCGCCGATGAACTCGAGATCTTGCGAGGGGAGCAAAGTGGACTTTGCGAAGTTTATGACAAAGCCCAAGTACTGGAGAAGAGTCACAGTGCGGTGTGTGGCTTGTGTGACTTCTGGAGAGGACGATGCTCTGATGAGCCAGTCGTCTAGGTACGGGAAGACATAGAGGCCGTGAAGCCGGAGATAAGCCGCCACCACCGCAAGACATTTTGTGAAGACTCGTGGTGCGGAGGATAGGCCAAAGGGCAGTACTCTGTACTGGTAATGATTTCCTGCCACCACAAACCTTAGGTATTGGCGGTGGCTTGGGTGGATGAGGATGTGCGTGTAGGCATCCTTTAGATCCAAGGAGCATAGCCAATCTCCCTGCTGGAGGTAGGGCAGAAGGATTCCAAGGGTAAGCATCTTGAACTTCTCCCGCACGAGGAACTTGTTGAGGTTGCGCAAGTCCAGGATGGGTCTGAGGCCTCCTGTTCTTTTTGGTATTAGGAAATACCTGGAATAGAAGCCTTGACCTCTCAGGTGGTGGGGCACCGGTTCCACAGCCTGTTCCTGAAGAAGACTTGCTAACTCCTGAAGGAGTAAGTCCTGTGCAGAGGGAGTCGTGGAGGCTCTCCCGGGAAATAGGAGGGAGGGACCTGGTGGAAGTGGAGAAGATAGCCTTCTCTCACAACATGAAGCACCCAGGCATCTGATGTGATGTTGGGCCACCTGTGGGCAAAGTGGACCAGCCGGCCTCCTGTGCTGGGAGAAACCAGCTGAGGGGGAGAGGCTATGCCGATGAAGTCAAAAACCCCCACCCTGCTGAGCAGGGGCCGGTGGTGCAGGCTTGGGGGCTTGCTGCCTACGGGACCTGTTACCCCGTCCCTTGGCCTGCTGACCCTGTTGGGGAGCTGCGGAGGCCTGATATTGAGGGTAGTGTTTATAGGCAGCCGCCTTTCTCGGGTAAAAGGACTTCTTTCCCGAGCCCTTCTTCTTCTGGGAAGGGGCAGAGGTCTTCCAAGAGAGCCTAGTTCTGGTGAGAGTCTCCGTCTCGATTTGCGCAGCCTTCTCAGCCATGGGCTTGCCAAAGAGGTTCTCACCTCGGCAGGGGACATCGACCAACTTGTCCTGCACCCAGGGTTCAAGGTCAGACGACTGAAGCCAAGCCTGTCGGCGGGCACCGATGCCGGCTGCGGCCACTCGAGCCGATGCTTCAAAGCCATCATAGGCTGCTCGAGAAATGAATTTGGAGCATTCCTGAATACCAGTGGACAAGGCTAGGAACCTCCGCAAAGGTTCCTCGGACAGCCCAGCAGAGAATCCGGCTATCTCCTTAGCCAGGTCTCTAAGGTACATGCCCATGTAGAGCTGGTAGGTCTGGACCCGACAAGCAAGCATAGAGAAGTAAACGACGAAAAATCAACTTTTTCTGCGGGGACAAGAAGACCACGTCTGTAGGGCTCCGTGGAAAAAAGAAGACTGGCTAAGATGGCACCCTTGGGCGGGAAGGGGACCGCGCATGCGCGCTGCAATTCCCAAAGGCTTTCTTTGAAAGCTGGGGAAAATTGCTCCGCGAGGGCTCCGTCGGCGCCGACGTCACCCATATGTGAGGACTGACTTCCTGCTTGGTCCTGGAGAAAAGGTGATCTCCAGAAACAGCAAGAATTTAGTCTTTTAACGTCGCCTGCCTGGTATACGCAGATGACGTACTACTATACATGCCATTTGCAACTGACCAACCAGATTTCTCTCCACTAACAAGCTGCTTCGATGCTGTTGCTGACTGGCTCCATACTCAAAACCTCCGAATAAACCTCAACAAGACAGACGTCCTCTTCATCACAAGGAACCAAGGTTTCATCCCTCCAGCTGCCTTAAAGGTGAGGGACGCCGAGCTGATAGCCAAACCCACAATTCGCTATCTAGGTGTCACCTTGGACCAATGGCTGGACATGAAAACCCATATTGGAAACACAGTCAAGGCAATATACCATAAAGTACGGACACTACGGCATCTACGACCACTACGCAACCCAGATGACTTCCGAACAGTCTATCAAGCCCTCGTAATCCCACACTTTGACTATGCCAATGCAATCCTACATGGGCCCCCGACCCTGCTTAGGCTTATCCTCCGGCAAGCGACCCCCCTTGGAGTCTCCCAGATCCTTGACCAACTTTTCCAAATCCTCACCAAACAATAGCTTACCCCGAAAGGGAAGCTTACTGAAGCGCGCCTTGGACGATCCGTCTGCTGCCCAGTTCCTTAACCATAAATATCTCCGCGCCGCAACAACCGACGCCATCGTCTTCGCCAGACCCCGAATAAGGTCATAATGAATATCAGCCAGATAAGCGGTACCGGATTCGAGCTGTGCTATCTCGGCTTCCTGCTCCCCCAACTGATCCCCCTGCAACCCTTGGGACCATCTGAGACAGCCTCTAGCCACCCATGCCCCCGCTATCGAGGCCTGCATGGAGAGAGCACTAATATCAAACACCTGCTTCAACAAGGTATCCAACTTCCTATCCTGTACATCCTTTAAAGCCGCGGCTCCCTCGACCGGAATGGTAGTCTTTTTAGTGACAGCCGAAACTGCCGCATCCACTTTCGGAGAGCGAAAGAGTTCTTTATCTTGGTCAGAAAGAGGGTACAACCGAGCTATCGCCCTAAACCCTTTCAGAGCCAATTCCGGCACGTCCCACTCCTCCTGAATCATATTCCTAAATACCCGATGCACGGGAAAAACTCGCTGAGACGTGCGCACAGCCTGTACTAGTGGATCCTCTAGAACCTCTTCAGAGGCGGGTTCCACAGACGGCATGTTCAACGTCTTTAACGTCTCCGCAATTAGGGCAGGAAGCTCTTCTTTCCTAAACACCCTGACCACTCTATTTTGTTGTTCCGCATCGGGCAACTCCCCTTCCTCCAACTCCTCTTCCGACGCCTCCGGGAAAACACCATCAGCAGATCCTATATCTCCCCAGAGGGGGGATGTAGGGTCCTCCATACTCACCCCTCTACTCTTTTTGTGTGGGACCGGCTGAACCCCTGCAGACCCAGGATGCTTCTGCCCTCGCGGGCTCTGAGGGGGCGCCCCCATAGCTGGCTGCAACAAGGCCAAGGCCTGCTGCATGAGGGAGAAGAAATCTGGTGGAATGCTCATCGAGCCCCTTGCTTGACAAGCTGCAAGCGGTGGAACCATCCCTCCTCCCCCCGAAGAAGATCCCTGTAACTGCTCAACAGAGATCTCCTGGGAAGGCAGGGGGTCCACCTGACCACTTGCATTCTCCACGTGATCTCCACTGGTACCTTCCAGAGGACTGTCCATGAGGGCTGCTTCCTGGGTGCAGGGCCTACACACCCCGGCCTCCAACAACTCACTTCGCCGTGAACCACATACCAAACACCGTGGTTTAGGCGGCATAACCCCTTGAAAAGCAAAACTGAACTCCTCTAGCAGCTCTGCACAATGAGGTAAACTGTCCCGTTTTTGTTTTGTTTTTTCCAACCACTGCACTACTGGCAAACCCCACAGCTGTGTGCTGCCTGCCTAGTGCTGAAACGAGCCTTAACAAGGTGAGATCTTCTCAAAGAAAAGCAAAGCTCTTCCCTCCAAAACAAACAACGCTAAGCAGCCTTGCGGCTTTTAAAATGGCCACCATCACGCTTCCCGCGCGAAATCGGGCGGGTGGCCTGCTACGTGAATGCTGCCCTCTCACCCCCGTCTACCCCCGGCTTAACTCCGGTGCCTGCACTGACCTTAATTCACCGCACAGACCTCCAAAAAACGGGAGCGGGACTCACAGCTCGCCGGGCTCAACCGGACCGCGGCTTCAGCTCCGGCGTTAACTCTTTCTCCTCAGCGCTTCGGCTGGAGCTGTGTCTCTCGTGCCTGCAACCTGCTCCTCACCCATTAACGCGGGTTCGGGAGCAGGGAGGCCAAAGGTGCTATGCTGGTCCCCCGATGCTCGTTTAGACGACGGGGAGAGAAGCAAATACCCCCACTCAGAAAGCAATGATAGCGACAGGGAGAGAAGGAGGGGAGGGGGGAGGAAACAAACAGCTTCAACCAGCAGCAGCACCTGTCCTGTAAAATAATTAACACCCAATCAAACTAAAACTCTGCAATTTGAAATGTAAAACTTAATCTATAACTCTGCTTATTTGTGCTGAGCGAGCCTAGAGCTCAGAAGCTTCTCCTGCTGCTTGGAGACTGAAAATACTGAAGGAGAAGGGGCGGTCCTAGCCTACTTATGCTGACGTCATCAAAGCGATGACGTGTTTCAGTCTCCAAAGCTGCTGGAGGAGATTCTCAACTCACTGGTTCCGGGACTGGACTAGAGGGACGAAAAGGAATTTAGTCTTCACATATGGGTGACGTCGGCACAGAAGGAACCCGAGTGGGAACGCTCATCAGCATCCTATAGGAAAGCTATATATAACACCACTGCCCAAATTCTCTACCCTATCAAAGAGAGACATAGAAGACACCATCGCCTCCATCAACACCACTACCGCACCTAACGACCCTTGTCCAGCATTCTGGATAAAAGAACTACGTTGTGAGCTCAGCCAGTTCCTGACTAAACTCATGGAGCAGTCATTCTCAACCGGATCATTCCCACAGAGGCTGAAACACACCTCCATCAGGCCGTTGCTGAAAAACAGCAAACTGGACCCCCTGAAGGTCGAATCCTTTAGACCAATATCAAACATCCCACTTCTCGCCAAGATAATCGAAAAGGTAATCCAACGACAAATTCAACAGCATATCGAGACTGCCGACCCTCTGGACCCATGTCAGCACGGTTTCAGGGAGGCCAATGGCATGGAATCTCTCCTCACCACCCTCTTCAATACCATACTCTCAGGAGTTGATGACATCTGACAAGGGTATGCCCTTATCTTCATGGATATCGCAGTGGCTTTTGACTCCGATAGCCATGAGGTCCTCATAGGACGGCTCGAAGAAAAAGGAATACAGGACGCAGCTCTAAGCTGGTGCAAATCCTACCTGACTAACAGATGGCAGCACGTTAGAACCGGCACCGCAACCTCGGAACCGTTCCAGCAAAAACAAGGTGTGCCTCAGGGATCCTCACTGTCTGCACTGATGTTCAACATATACATGCAGCCCATCTGTACCCTGATTCGCTCTTTTAACGTCGCCTGCCTGGTATACGCAGATGACGTACTACTATACATGCCATTTGCAACTGACCAGCCAGATTTCTCTCCACTAACAAGCTGCTTCGATGCTGTTGCTGACTGGCTCCATGCTCAAAACCTCCGAATAAACCACAAGACAGATGTCCTCTTCATCACAAGGAACCAAGGTTTCATCCCTCCAGCTGCCTTAAAGGTGAGGGACGCCGAGCTGATAGCCAAACCCACAATTCGCTACCTAGGTGTCACCTTGGACCAACGGCTGGACATGAAAACCCATAATGGAAACACAGTCAAGGCAATATATCATAAAGTACAGACACTACGGCATCTACGACCACTACGCGACCCAGATGACTTCCGAACAGTCTATCAAGCCCTCGTAATCCCACACTTTGACTATGCCAATGCAATCCTACATGGGCTCCCACAAGCATTACTGAATCCACTCCAGCTTGCAATGAATGCAGCCGCCAGAATTCTATACGGAGCCTCAAGAACGGAACACATTACACCCATCCTAAAAAATCTTCACTGGTTACCAATCCACAGCAGACTATCTTTCAAGATCCTAGTAATGACCTTCAAGGCCATAAACCAACCAACCCTCTACCTCCATTACCGAGCTAAACCACCCCCCCCCCCCCCCCCGAACAGATCCAGAAGAGCCGCAGCTCTCAATACTCTGCTAATTCCAAAGGAAACAACGAAATGCACCCGGGCAACATTCAATAGGGCGTTCATGCTCTATGCGCCCAGATGCTGGAATGCCCTCCCTACAGCCATTCGAGCAATCACTGACCTGGCACAATTCAGGAAGGCGCTGAAGCACCACCTATTCATAAGACACTACGCAGACGACAGCTCACAAATAGCCACCCCAATCACCAAGAATGTACTACTCAAGGGACAGCTCACAAACAGCCACCCCAATCACCCTGGAGGAGGAGTGGCCTAGTGGTTGGGGCAAGGTACTTCAGGCCGGAAGGTTGGGGGGTTCAAATCCCACTAGAGGACAGCAACCTTGGGCCGGAAGGACTGGGGTTTCTAGTCCCACAGGTGCTCCTAGTGGTCTTGGGCAAGCCACTTAACCCTCCATAGCCCATGTTCCCTGTAAAATAGTTATCTCCAAGTTATAATGCCCTGTTCAATGTAATTTCAGTTTGTTCAATGTAAACCGCACTGATGCAGAATAGCGCGGTATATAAGAGAATGTAAATAAATAAAATCAAATCACCAAGACCTCTCTAACACCACACCCAGCACGCTATAGAGCAGCTAGCCTCTTAGGTGCAACTCCATGCAAATATCAGTATGTACAATATTAGTGTAAATAATTTTGTAGAAAGTTACCCCAGTTAGGTCCAAGTTCTATCTACTGTTTTATTGGAAATACAATGTAGCCCGACTGCATTGTATAAGGTTCTGTTGAACCACACTGATGGGAATAGCGCAGTATAGAAGAGACTTTAAATAAACACACACACTCCACTGTGCCTACGTGACTGCCTTCCCACTCTTCTGACTCCCTCTTAGTTGGGTTTGTAGCTGAGAAGGAAGAGTGAAAATAATCCTACAATTACATGGGAAGGAGGATGGGTTGTGAAGACTAAATTCCTGCTGTTCCAGGAGATCACCTGTTACAGGTGAGTAATTACGCTATCTCCAGAAGCAGCAGGAATGTAGTCTTCACACATGGGACTCCCTAGTTCCCATATCTTCAGGAGACTTGGAAACCAGGTCAGAAAGGTTGGACTGGTTTCAGTTGGACAGACATCCCCACCACGGAGATCTGGAATGAACAGTGTGGGTGGGGGGAGGAGTTGTAGCTATGTTTCAAAGAGATGCTGAAGGACCGCCTGGCCAAAGGTGCATCCCAGCAGGAGTCCTTGTCCAAGCAGTAGTGGGCAGCAAAGGTGTGGATGGAAAACCAGGTTGCTGCCCAGCAAATTTTGTCAATGGTCACTGAGTGTAGGTTGGCTACAAAAGCTGCCATGGCTTGGACACTGAGTAGTGATGTAGCCTGTGAGGGAGAGTCCTGCATTATCATAAGCAAAGGTGATGCAGTCTGCTATCCATCTGCAGAGCGTACGCTTTGTTACAGGAAGCCCTGAGTGGAGTCGAAGGAAACAAACAATTGTGAGGACTTGCAGAGATCTTAAGTCCTCTGCAGATAGAAGGCCAGGGTTCGTTTGCAATCCAGAGTGTGCAGGGTTGCTTCTTCACAGGAAGAGTGCGGTCATGGAAAGAAGACCGGAAGTAATACTGATTTATTGATATGAAAGGGAAATAGCACTTTGACAGAAACTGAGGGTGTATCTGTAGGACGACCTTGTCATTGGCTTCAAAGGTATCTAAAACCTCAAAGACCTCAAAGCATAGTTCGGACTCTAAAAGAAAGACGACTGAGATCCCCACAAAACTGAGGGACTGATTATCTGAATTGGAGGCCTCAGATTCTGAGCTTGGTGAGCGTTGTTGGTGACTATGACCATGTGAATGGTGCTGTCTGTACCGATCATGCTCAATGCTCTCCCCTTGCTGCCTGGGCAGCAGTGCCAAACCTGGAATCAACCAAGTCAATTGGCTCCAAACCCCAGTTCCTGTGGTGGAGCAGAGGTATGGGGGAGGTGGACATCCAGCAGAAGCACATGTGGCGATATCACTTCCACTGTCGGTACAGCACAGTTACTTACCTGTAACAGGTGATCTCTGGGAACAGCAGGAATTAGTCTTCACATATGGGTACGTCGGTACCGACGGAGCCTGCACGGGAATGCTGCCCAGCTTTCAATTAGAAAGCTTTTGGCAGCATCCCTCGCGCCTGCGCAGTGACTTCCCGCCTTCTCCACAGCCTCTCTTCAGTTGAGTTTCAGAGCTGAGACAAAGGCGAGGAGAGAAAAGGGAAAAAATAAAAAAGATGCAACTCCTAGGGGAGGTGGGAGGGTTGTGAAGACTAATTCCTGCTGTTCCCAGAGATCACCTGTTACAGGTAAGTAACTGTGCTATCTCCAGGAACAAGCAGGAATGAGTCTTCACATATGGGGACTCCCTAGCTGGAGATGCCAGGGGGAGATCCCATAAAAATGCAAGTGCCTGGAACAGGGGTGCATTTTGTTTCCAGGAATCCCCGGCATCCAATGTGGGATGGAGGGTAGGAGTTGATAATAAAAGAGCTGTAAGGAAAGAAACAGCATAGCCAAGGACTAGAGGTTCTACAGAGTACAGGAGTCCTTGGTAGATATGATAAGTAGCATTAAACATATTTAATGTACACTTAAAATATGCAGCTTACCTACTGTATGGTAGGAAGTAGAAAGCATGATGGAGTCTACTGGATAAGCAGTGGCGGAATCTTCAAGGTGACCTCTCAGAGTGAGGATGAAGGTTCAGACCTGGAGGTAGTGGATGATCCAGGTGTTAACTGGGTAGAAGTAGACGTCTGGTCTTCAATGGAAAGCTTTATGGGAAAAGCTGAAAAGTCCTTTAGGCATCATGAACATTGAAGAAGACTGACGGAGTTGAAGAACTAGCCCAGTCCTGGCAGGAAAGGGGGAATGGACAACTCCTATTCCTACGGAAAACAGTTGTGTACTCGAAGATAAAGATGTACACTGTTTTTCCTAGCTGGCGAGAGATAGGAAAAATATTGAAGCTGGATGCTTCAAGGACATAAAGAAAAATGGAAGATGGTAGCACCAAAGTGGTTGTTGGTGCTTAACAGGTCCGGTATCATAATTTGGTATGGGACGTAGGGCAACAATCTGTCTAAAACCTCTAAGAGGTAAATCATGTAGTATAGACAGTAAGGGTGATAGTGAATAAGATTGACCAACCCTTAAGAAGCTCCCCATCAAACACATACATATGGGGAGATATATATATATGTGATTGGAATAGATATGTATATATTCATAGATATATATAGATATATAAATATACATATGTCCAGATTTGTATATTAGGATATGGGTGGTGAAATATATCAAATATATATATATATATATATATATATAGAGAGAGAGAGAGAGAGAGAGAGAGATGATATACCTAGATATATGGAAATTTGTGGGGCATGGTTTAGCACCACCAGAGTAATGATATAAGTATGTAGACATATATGGAGATGCTACATACAAGACAACAGATTGAGATACATATCTACCACCCAGCCCCATAATTGTACATGGGGAATATAAATGAAAAAGAATCTGTGTTTTGCAAGAGGGTGAGCCCACTTGGGATATGCATAGAGAATCTATTTCCGTGGGTTGAGGGATGCAGGAAAGCAACCCAGTGAGATAACCGGGATGTTCGCGTGAGAACAGATGAAGATATGAATCTGTAGGGAACAAGGCAGGGAGTTCTACAGAACACTGACATGGTAGATGCCTTGGATTTTCACGCAGAAGAACTGCTATCTCGTGTTAACACCCCAGGTTAGAGGGGGTGTGGAGAACCCTCACAGGTATAGGAAGGGTTGAGAAGTTTCTCTTTAATAATAGAGGAACTTCAGAGACAAGGACAATGCTCTACAGCAAAGCCCTCATAGTAGAAAGCTTCTCTGAAGACTGCAGAGAGCATTGTGCAGGAGAGCTATGAGAGAAACTGAATGAAAATCAGTTATGTTGCCATATCCTAGAAAAGGAGATGGTTAGAATAATGTGAGAAAGCCTAACGAGTAGGAGGATCCAAGATAGTTTGGAATCACTACTGAGGCTAGACAAAATTTTTTTAACAAGGGACTAGAACTTGGAAAAGTCCCAGTAATACAATTACTACAACTCCTGCAGGCAGAGCTGCTGACAGAAACAGCAGAGAGATTGTCCTGTGCTGAATAAAGTAAAACAGACAAGAAAAGAGAGGGGATATCTCTTCTCACTGTCTGGGGAACGACCAGAGAAGTAGTTCAGTATGGTAGCCCTCAAGTAGTTGGAGGGTGACATACTCATGGGGAAAGTCAACTGAAGGAAAAATGTTCAGTTGGGAAAGAAACTATCAGGTGATAGTTGCAACTGCTCTTCTGGAGAGTAAGAAGAGGAGAAGTGTGTAGTACCTGAACAAAATAATTTTTTGACAGGTTAGTACACTGAAAAAGAAAAGCACAGTGAATAATCTTTTAATATTTATTTATTTATTTATTTACAGTCTCTTATATACCGCACTATTCAGCATCAGCGCGGTTTACATGGAACAAAATGCTCATTACAGTTAACATGTATGAGTTTACATATAACAGGGTATGAGTTTACATATAACAGGGGACAGAAACTTGGCTAACAGGGGTAAACTATTTACAGAACTTATTATATGGAGTCATAATCAAAGCAGTTGCATAGAAAACACAGTTCACTTCATAGGTTTGAGTATCCACATGGTGAGTTGCTTGTGGTACTGTAAATTTGACTGAGAATGGTATCGGTGGTGTCCTGAGGTTCTAGGGGATGCAGTCAGGGTCTATCAGGTACTTGTTGAAGAGGTAGGTTTTGAGGGCTTTCCTAAACTGTGGTAGGTTCTTAATAGCCCGGATGTCATGGGGTAATTCATTCCAGTATCTTGGGGCACTGAGACTGAAGGCCCTGTTGGCTGTTGATTTGGTGCAGGCAGTAAGTGCCTTCGGGACTTTTAGGGAGTTTATAGCCGTTGATCTTCTAATTCTATTTGGGGATGTGGAATGGATGAGGGCGGTTACGGATGCAGGTGAGAGATTGTGAACAGCTTTAAAAGTGATTATCAAGGTTTTGAAGACAGTTCTTGCACGAATTGGTAGCCAATGTAGCTGTATCAGCAGAGGTGTCACGTGGTCGCTCCTGGAGGCTCCGTGGAGGACTCTTGCTGCCACATTCATGGCTAGCTGCAGCGGGTTTAACGTAGATTGGGGAAGACCTTGTAATATTGCATTGGCATAGTCAAAATGAGGTATGACCAATGCCTGGAAAATCATCCGAAAATCAGTTGGTTCGAGGATGGAACGTAGATGCCTAAGTGAGCGGATCTTGTGGTAGACTGATTTGACTATGTTCCCTATGTGGGCCTTCATATCCAGGCGTTGATCTAAGGCAGGGGTCTCAAACTCAAATTGCTTTGAGGGCCGAATGAGGACTTGTAAAGTAACCCGGGGGCCGCATAAGACACGGGGGGGCTCATTTGCATAAGGGGCCTCATTTGCATAAGGGGCCTCATTTGCATAATGTTGCATAATGAGTGCATGGATAAAGAAAGACTAGAAAATTACTATAATCCAGTGCCAACCGCCAGGCACATTAGGAATTACTACTAACACTGCCCATTTAGAACCCATAGCAAACCCCCCGTATCATAACAGCACTACCAGGACTCACAAAGCACCAGACCCTACCTATCAAAAGGCAACACTGCAAATATTAAATCAATACATTTCAGAGAACAATACATGACCTACCCCCCAGCCCACAGCACACTGGTAATGTGCTGGGGGGTTTAGAACTGGTAATGTGCTGTGGGGCTGGGGGGGTTCAGAAATGGTGATGGTTCTGACCCCCAGCCCACAGCACATTACCAGTTCTGACCCCCCCCCCCATCCATCATCATCATCAGCAGCAGCAGCAGCAGCAGCAAAAATCACAGCCCCCCCCATCCATCCATCCATCCTCCCTCCCTCCCTCAGCAAAAATCACAGCCCCCCCCATCCATCCATCCATCCTCCCTCCCTCAGCAATAATCACAGCCCCCCCCATCCTTCCATCCATCCTCCCTCCCTCCCTCAGCAAAAATCACAGCCCCCCCCATCCATCCATCCATCCATCCTCCCTCCCTCAGCAAAAATCACAGCCCCCCCATCCATCCATCCATCCATCCTCCCTCCCTCCCTCAGCAAGAATCACCGCCCCCCCCCTCCATCCAACCATCCTCCCTCCCTCCCACAGCAAGAATCACAGCCCCCCCCATCCATCCATCCTCCCTCCCTCAGCAAAAATCACAGCCCCCCCCCATCCATCCTCCCTCCCTCAGCAAGAATCACAGCCCCCCCCATCCATCCATCCATACTCCAGCCCTCCCTCAGCACGAAACACAGGCCACCCGCAGCAAGACTCACAGGCCCCCCCCGCACAGCCATCCCTCCCGCCCACCCTCCCTGCCTCAGTCCCTCTCCTCTTCGGCTTAGAACCGCGAAGGGAGAGTTCCTCCCTCGGGACTCTGTTAAGCCGGCTGAAATTTCCTCCCTTCGCGGTTCTAAGCCGAAGAGGAGAGGGACTGAGGGAGGCAGGGCTGGCTTAATTCTGGGCAGACTGCTTCCTTACCTGCCGAGAGCTGTGCAAGCAGGCGATCCTTCCTCCAAGCAGGCGATGCTTCATAAACCGCTGATACCTCGTGGCTGCTCAGACTGCTTCTGGGCCGGGCCCCCCCCCTCCTCCTTTTTCTCCTCCTTCTGCCTGTCCCTGATTGGTGGAGGGCAGGCGCGTGACGCGGTCATGCAACCCAACTTTGTATGCAGCCCCGGGAATCGCGCTAAGCCGGAAAACAGTGAGTAAAAGTAGCAAAAATTGCAGAAAGGATACTCGCGGGTCGCGGGCCGCACAAAATGCTCTCGCGGGCCGCATGCGGCCCGCGGGCCGCGTGTTTGAGACCCCTGATCTAAGGTGACTCCCAGGTATCGTATTGAGGATTTAGATTGCAGCTCAGCTTCTTTTACTTTAAGATATTGCGGTGGGGTAAAGTTGGGGTTCCTCGTAATGAAGAGAACTTCCGTTTTCTTATGTTGTATTCTGAGGTTTTGAGAGAGAAGCCAGTCAGATATTGCATTGAAACAACTCGTCAGTGGGGAGAGGTCCAGGTGCTCGATAGAGAAGGGTATGTAGAGCAGGACATCGTCTGCGTATAACATGCAGTCAACATTGAAGGACCGGATAATATTACAGATTGGCTGCATGTAAATGTTGAACAAGAGCGCCGAGAGGGAGGATCCTTGTGGGACTCCTGGACTTTGGTGGAAAGGTTCAGAATTTATCCCTCCAGAACGAACATGTTGCCATCTTTCGGACAGGTAGGATCTGCACCATTCGAGCGCTCGTCCATTAATGCCTCTGTCAAACAGTCGTCCTAATAGAAGCTCATGATTTACTGAATCAAAGGCTGCAGCTATGTCCAGAAAGATGAGAGCAAATCCTTGGCGGATGTCATCAATGCCAGTGAGTATCTTGCAAAATAGAGTGGTAAGGAGGGTTTCAACGCCATGGCCTTCCCTAAAACCATGTTGGCATGTGTCTAAAGGTGCAGTGAGGTCGATGTGCTCCTGCAGTTGACGTTGAGCTTCTTTTTCGATGATCTTCGCAAGTAATGGAATGCTGGATATGGGTCTGTAGGATTCTACCTGTTGGGGATCGAGCTTGCAGTTTTTTAGCAGAGGTCTAATAGAGGTGTGTTTCAGGTCTGAAGGGAAAGAGCCGGAAGAGAAGGAGAGGTTAATTATTTTGGACAGTATTGGGCTGAAGTGACTGCGAAGCTCCTTGATCCAGAAGGCTGGGCATGGATCGGACTGGGCAGTAGTGGTATTAATGGCCGCAATAGTGTCTTCAAGACCTCTCTTGGTGGGGGTAGAAAACATGGTTAGTGTTGTTTGGCAGACTTGCTCTATTGCGGAGGTTGTATTAGAGGTTCTGTTGGTCTGGCATATCTTGGATTGGAGATAGGTTGCGAAATCTTGTGGGTGTATCTCGAATGGGGGTCCAGAAGATGGTTCCCTTGATAAGGTCTTAACCATGTCGAAAAGGTCATGTGGTTTATTAAGCGATCTCTTTAAGGTGTCGGAGTAGTACTGCTTCATCGAGTTGGTGATTGTGTTGCGATGCGCAGCCAGATGACGGTTGTAAGTTATCTGGTCATTTAAAGAATGAGATCGGCGCCAGCGTTTCTCAAGTTTCCGTAATTGCCGTAATTTCTCAAGTTTCCGTTAAGCGATGCTTTAAGATCGGCTGAGTACCAGGGGGCACTTCTCTTTTTACCTGAGGGCCTGTTGGTTGGTGTACGTTGGGCTATTGAGCTGAGGCAATTGTTCCAGTGAGAAATTAGGTCATCAAGGTTCTGGGTGGTTTCAGAGAAGAGTTGTTGTGTTTCAGCGAGGATAAGATCTCTGTTGTAAGGCTTGAAGCATCGAGAGGGCGGTCTTGTGGTGTTGCTTTGTATTTTATTGATTTTTGTGTAGGCTTTGTACGAAGGAATCTGGATGGTGATCAGTTTGTGATCTGACCAAGGAACAGGAGTTATGGAGGTTATAGGATCCAGGTCTGGGTTAAGAGAGGTTTGCGGGGCAAATACTAGATCTAGGGTATTACCCTTAATATGTGTAGGATCATTAACTAATTGCTTGAAACCCAGATTGTTGAGGGCATCGAGGAAGGCTGAAGCTTGATTATCTTGTAATGAAGGCAAGTTAAAGTCACCAAGGATCCAATTTGGGATGCTTGGGTTCTGAGTGTTAGCTGCAAGATCGATGATAGCCGAAAGGTCATCTGGAGAAGCTGAAGGTGCTCTATAAAGCAGGTTGATTGAGCAGTGTTTATTAGAGATGGTGACGGTTTCCATGTGGTTTGTACTGGTGGAGTCTACTGTTCGAAAATGGAGGTCTGACCTTGTGAGGATGAGCACGCCACCTCCTCTTTTGTCTTGTCTATAGCTTGAATGTGCGGTGAAATTCTGGGGGAGGCGCTGGTTGAGTATGACGTTGTCTTCAGCGGATAACCACGTCTCAGTGACCATGAGTATATCAAGGCTATGGCTGGCGATGTCGTCAATGACGGCTGGCCACTTCTTTCTGATCGAACGGGCATTGATGAGGGCACATTTTAGGCTAGGAGGGTGGGGTTTTTCCAAGTTTTTGGGTTTCGTATTATGTTGAAGTGCAATGTGTAACAGATGGGGATGGTGTGGGCGGGTGTCCCAGGTTATGTTGTCGTGGAATGCACTGGACCACCTTCTCCCATGGTTCCGTAAAATAGGAATCTGGTTGGATGCTGGAGTTAAGGCGAGAGAGTTGGAGAACCAACTTGATATGATTATATAGCATCCTATTATGGCGATAATGGTGGAGCCCATCTTGGAAGAGCGCTATGTAATTGGAGGTGGGACAGTCAAGTTAGACTACCAGGATGATAATGTTAGATTCCTGATACTTAGAGCAGTATGCTGGGTCACATCCAACACTTCAGTCACAGGCAGTGGTTAGAGTTAGATAACTAGTAAAGAAGTGTACTGATGACTGGAACTGGTGAGGTTACTGACCAGTTACAATGTAGTTACAATTCCCGGCCCCTATGGTTGCTGGGAATGTTGAGACTGGCCAGAACTGGAGGACTTCAGACTAGGCTGAGGCGTCCCTTGTTTAGGTACAGCCGAATGATGGGCAGGAGAGGAATGAAACTTTCTTTTCTTAGGAAAAGAAGGTTTGGTAGGACATTTCCTACTATTTGAAGAAGGAGGTGGCTTAGAATGGTTTCTAGTGGAAGAAGAGTCAGGGGAGCATTGAGCAACCTGACGTAAAGCCTCCTTATTAAAAAGACCTTCCCCTGTACAAGGAGAATGAGCTAGTATAGTTTGTGCCCATTTGTTCAAGTCTGAAGCCTCAAGCCAGGCTCTGCGACGTGCTGCAATGGCAATAGCAGAGGATCTGCTAATGGACTCAAAAGAATCTATAGAAGCACGAGACAGAAACCAGGATATATTCCGGCTGTGATTGATGAGCAAGGTATAATCAGTAGCCTTGGGCTCTGGTAAAAAAGGGGTCAAAAGAGACAATTTCTCTGTGACTTCCTGGAGTGTTAGACTCATGTGAAAAATATATGAGAGAACTCTGGAAGCTAGCATAGAGTTTTGGAAGGCCTGACGGCCAAAAGCATCAAGTGTTCTTGAAGAACGACCTGGTGGAAAAGAAGAATGCTTCTTCTTGCTCTTAACCTTCCTCAGGGCTGATTCCACTACAAGGGAACGATGAGAAAGTTGAGGTTTTTGGAACCCTGGAGAGGGTGGCACACGGTACCTAACCTCAACATCATTAGAAACTTGAGGAAGTCGTAAGGGTGATTTCCATACCCTAAGAAGGAGATCCTGCAGAGCAGGATGTAAAGGAAATTGTATATGTTGCATTTGTGCCGTGAGCCATGTGTAGGATCACAACCAGGGATAGAAATATTAAGAAAGGTTGCCATATCCTGGAGAAAAGTCTGAAAAGACTGATCTCCTATGGGAAGTATTCCTGGTGAGGCTAAAGAAAGAGCCTGAGTATCAGAGGACGTACAAGGTACTGCAGCAATGCCAGGTATCGGTTCCAAACTAGGCAGCGGTGCAAGAACAGGCATCAACCTTGCTACTGATAAAGGACTAGCAGGTGAAGTAGTCATCGGGAACTGCTGTCGTGGTACCGAGATCATGAGGGAGTTATGGCTAAGATCTTCGGAACTACCTATTGGGAAACGACCAGAGTCGGTTCCGGGACACGTCGGGACGCAGTCCTCGAGACTCGATATCGACTCAAGACTCGGCATCGAAGAGAGCGAGACTAGCGATGCATGTCTCGACAGTTCCGACGCCAGTGGTAGTATCGGCGATGCCGATACCACTAAGGCAGCCTGGGTGACATCGATAGATACCGACGGTACCGAGGTCCATGTCAATGCCGATGCTAGGGTATCGGAACCGATCGACGTCGGTACCGTCCCAAAGCATGGCTGAGATTGAGGGAAGTCAGTGCGGTGCGTATCGATCGGTCCCGAAGGTACCGAGGACGCCTGATGACGATCCCTGGTGAAGAGTGGAGTACTCGACACCGGTGCCGATGCCAGAGGCTCGGTACCGCTCGAAGCGGATACCACCCCCACGCATGGCTCAGGTATGTCCTGTGAGGGGTGAGCCCCAGGAACATCCTGAAACCCCTTTAACGCTTTGGAGCCCGAAGACTCCCGCAGGGGTAATGCCAATGGATTCTTGAGGGTAAGGCCGGAGCCGTCACCATGCTGGGCATGGGACATACCACTCAAGCATTGACTAGTCTTAACAGACTGTTTTTGGGTTACCTGATCCTGTGAAGTAGAGAAACCGGGTACCCTCACTGCCGAAGAAAAAACGGTATCGAGGGAAACTCTAAATACTGAAGGTTGTCTCACAAAATTATCTCCTGACAAGTCAGGGGAAAGGGTCAGGACCCACACAGTTGAGACACCAACTATTGGTGTCTAAAAAGAAACAGGTGTTTCCACAGCGGATGCACTTCTTAGGAAAAGAAGGCTCCATAATGAAAAAGGCCTAGTAGGCCTAAGAGTTAAGGCAAAAAAACCTGAAGAAACGTTTTACAGATTTTAGCCTAAAAACCACCGGCGGTACCGGTGGTAGCGGGAAAAACAGCCACGACCACAAGAAAACAAAAAAATTAAAATAATTAAAGCAATTAAACAGAAAAGTTTCTGCGGTGACAGGAGGACGTTCTGCCGGCTCCGCGGAAAACTGAAAACTGAAGAGAGGCTGTGGAGAAGGCGGGAAGTCACTGCGCAGGCGCAAGGGATGCTGCCAAAAGCTTTCTAATTGAAAGCTGGGCAGCATTCCCGTGCAGGCTCCGTCGGTACCGACGTACCCATATGTGAAGACTCATTCCTGCTTGTTCCTGGAGATAGATGTCTATACCGATGAAAGTGGTCTTGGAGTCATTCAGCCTGGGGTATAGAGGCTGCAAGGAGAGTCGCTAAAGTCTTTTCGATGGATAGCATGCACTAATCCAACGAGAAAGATGCTTGTAGCCACCATGGCACCGAGGCTTTGGAGGACAAATCCTTCAGCCAGGGGCGTTCGGTTTGGCAGCCCATCTCAAAGACGGGGGGTCTCTGTATTTTGAATGGGTCCTCTCCCTCGATCCTCTCGATGTCTCTTTGGATTCCTTGGATGAAGCTCAAGACTCTCTTAGATCCTGTGGAGAATTTTGTGGGGATCTCGAAGTCTTCTTTCTTTTAGAGTCCGAACTATGCTTTGAGGTCTTCGAGGTTTTAGATACCTTTGAAGCGGATGAAGTTCAAAATTACACAGCATGTAGATAGTCATGGCCTAATGGGAGACAGCCAACATGGCTTTAGACAAGGAAGATCTTGTCTTACTAATCTGATCTGTTTTTTTGAAGGTGTGCATAAACAGGTAGACAAAGGTGAGTCGGTTGATATAGTGTATCTGGACTTTCAGAAAGCTTTTGACAAGGTCCCCCATCAGAGACTTTTGGCAAAGCTAAAAAGTCATGGGATAGGAGGCAGTGTACTATTGTGGATCGGGAACTGGTTAAAAGATAGAAAGCAGAGGGTAGGGCTAAATGGCCAATATTCCCAATGGAAAAAGGTGAATAGTGGCGTACCCCAGGGATCTGTACTGGGTCCGCTACTTTTTGACATATTCATAAATGACCTGGAAAAGGGAATAACTAGTGAGGTTATCAAATTTGCAGATGACACAAAACTGTTTAAAGTTGTTAAAACCCAAGAGGATTGTGGAAAACTGCAGGAAGATCTGGATAAATTGGAAGACTGGGCATCCAAATGGCAGATGAAATTTAATGTGGACAAGTGCAAAGTTATGCACCTAGGAAAGAACAACCCACACTATAGTTACACGATGCAAGGCTCCACATTAGAAACCACCACCCAGGAAAAAGATTTAGGAGTCATCGTGGATAACATGTTAAAACCCTCCGCCCAGTGTGCAGCGGCGGCCAAGAAAGCAAATAGAATGCTAGGTATCATAAGGAAAGGGATGGAGAATAAAACAAAGGATATTATAATGCCTCTGTATCGCTCCATGGTACGACCGCACCTTGAATATTGTGTGCAATTCTGGTCACCGTATCTTAAAAAAGACATAGAGTTATTAGAAAAAGTACAGAGAAGAGCCACCAAATTGGTGAAGGGGATGGAAGGCTACTCCTATGAAGAGAGGCTAAAAAGGTTAGGGCTCTTTAACCTGGAAAAGAGACGGCTGAGGGGAGATATGATAGAGGTCTATAAATTAATGAATGGAGTGGAACGGATAAACGTGGATCAATTGTTTACGCTATCAGAATATAGAAGGACTAGGGGACATGTAATGAAGCTACGGGGTAAACTATTTAAGACAAATAAGAGAAAATATTTCTTCACTCAACGTGTAATCAAACTCTGGAATCTGTTACCGGAGGATGTGGTAAGGGCTGTTAGTATAGCTGGGTTTAAAAAAGGTTTGGACAAGTTCCTGGAGGAAAGGTCCATAAACCACTATTAAAAAGGGACCCAGGATATCAATGCTTGACCTAGTACAAGCACTGCAGAACCTGTGTCTTTTGGGGAAACTGCTAGGTACGTATGACCTAGATTGGCCACTGTTGGAAACAGGATACTGGGCTTGATGGACCTCGGTCTGACCCAGTATGGCATTTCTTATGTTCTTATGTTCTTATGAGGATGTCAATGCCAGCAAAACTGAATCAGATGGGGAAAGTTCTGAAAACTTCCTGGCCCGGTTTCCCAGACCTCTCTTAGTCATCTGCTTACAGAGGGAGCAAAAGTTTGGGTCATGGTTGGGACAGAGGCATTTAAGGCACCACTTGCGTGTGTCCATGAATGAAATTGTTCGGAAACACTTGGTGCATTTCTTGAAACAGCTAGGGTGTTTCTCCATGGCAGAGAGAGTAGGCCAAAGGCCTATGTGGGGGCCTGAGGCCCTCGAAGGAAAAAAAAAATATATGAGGTAAAAAAAATAAGAGTACCGAAATCTGGGGCAATGCCGGTGAAAAAACAGGAAGGCAGAAGCGCTATACAGATATATTTTCTGCAGTGACAGGAAAAGCAAAAAACTGATCCTGTTGGCTCCGTGGAAAAAGAAGAACTGAGGAGAGGGCAGTCATGCAGGCACAGTGGAGTACTCCCAAAGTCTTTCCTATAGGATGCTGGGGAGCATTCCCACATGGGATCCATCGGTGCCAACGTCACTCCTATGTGAAAACTGCATTCCTGCTTGCTCCTGGAGATCCTATTTGTCTGAACTAGTCTAATATATTGTAACGCTCCCATCTTATTTTTTAGGCTTCTAGAGTTTGTACAGAGACATTTCAGGGTACGACTGTTTGAATTCACAACCTTCATAGCAGTTGACAGAGATAATTTGCAATCTTTCAACTCTTCCTCTGCCATCCCGTTTTTGTCTTCAATGAACCAGACACTCCTCGTTTGCATATTACAGGCATTCCTTTTGGCGTGCTTTCCCTTTGGCTCTTAGAGATGAATCTAGTGTGTCAAGACTTAAAGTAGCCCTGAAAACTGCAGTTTTTTTCCCAGGCATTTGGAGATCCAAGTGACTTAACTAGAATGGGGAGTAGTCAAAAAAGATAGACTTAAGACGCAATCAGAAAGTGTTCCACTATCACTAGCATCTCCCTTTTGTTTATTTAGCCCCAGGAGCATAATGTAAACCACCTTGTTTTGCTTTTGTCTAAAAAATGCAGTTTCTCAAATTGTAATACTACAAATTTTATCTTGTAGAGGTGTTCTAACAATTAAAGAGCACAGATATGCATAAACTATAGTAATTGACTTGAACATACAAAAACCCATTAAGCAAAGCAAACATCATTGCCTTTAGCTCATGTTAGAGTAAAAACATGTCTCAATTTCTGGAAATGCTGGACATCTCAAGCATTGGCTCATACCTGTGTGACTCGCCTGTATGTGCAAGCAACTGGCAGAAAAGAGAAGTAACTCTGGGGTCTTCTCCAGTTCCATCACGCACATGCCCAAGAAGATCAATGTTTCTCAGTAGTAGGATGCAAGGATGATAAAGTCGAGCTTGCGAAAAGGTGGACTGCAGCTTCGCCTCTGCAGCACCACTAGTGTCTCTGCACAAGTTTATACAGTCAACCTAGACAAACAAGATAAAGAAATGCTACAGCTGATGGAAAAATAAAGAGATGACAAGTATAAGAGGAAAAGTGATAGGCTGAAGCGAAAGAGAAGGAAGTAAGAGTAATATGATGAGGAAAGAGGAAGAGAAGAAAATAGCAGCATATGAGGAGAAATGAAGGGAAATCAAATTGACAAGAAAATAAAAAGATAAATATATCCCCCTCTCACTTTAGTATATAACTGATCCTGATTCAGAAAGTAAATGCTTTCTAAAACAGTCACTAGACCCGGCTTTAGAGGTGAGGTAGTGGCTCAGGGCACCAAACTCCTGCCTCAACGGTTCACCCTTGCCTCAGTTTCAAGACCACCTATGGGGGAAAAGAAAGAATCTGCTATCACTTAGCAGTATAGGAGGAGGAGGGAGGAAGGGGGAGGAAGAAACTATCTGGCGTGAAAATAGACCTCATGCGCCACCCAGACAAGGGGGGAGAACTTGCTGGTACATTTTGGTATCAATGACACAGGAAAGCATCAGAGAGAAGTTTTGGAGGCTCCTCCAGCACCCCGGCCTAACTCCTGCTCTCCCGGCGAGGATCGAGCCGGCCGGGGCACCAGGACCGCCTCCAACACCAGCTGCTGTCCAATCGGGGCAGCCGGCAGGCCCATTTAAAGAAGAGCGCCGTCGGGCGCGTGGCCTCTCGCTCCTCCAGCACCCCGGCCTAACTCCTGCTCTCCCGGCGAGGATCGAGCCGGCCAGGGCACCAGGACCGCCTCCAACACCAGCTGCTGTCCAATCGGGGCAGCCGGCAGGCCCATTTAAAGAAGAGCGCCGTCGGGCGCGTGGCCTCTCGCTCCTCCAGCACCCCGGCCTAACTCCTGCTCTCCCGGCGAGGATCGAGCCGGCCGGGGCACCAGGACCGCCTCCAACACCAGCTGCTGTCCAATCGGGGCAGCCGGCAGGCCCATTTAAAGAAGAGCGCCGTCGGGCGCGTGGCCTCTCGCTCCTCCAGCACCCCGGCCTAACTCCTGCTCTCCCGGCGAGGATCGAGCCGGCCGGGGCACCAGGACCGCCTCCAACACCAGCTGCTGTCCAATCGGGGCAGCCGGCAGGCCCATTTAAAGAAGAGCGCCGTCGGGCGCGTGGCCTCTCGCTCCTCCAGCACCCCGGCCTAACTCCTGCTCTCCCGGCGAGGATCGAGCCGGCCGGGGCACCAGGACCGCCTCCAACACCAGCTGCTGTCCAATCGGGGCAGCCGGCAGGCCCATTTAAAGAAGAGCGCCGTCGGGCGCGTGGCCTCTCGCTCCTCCAGCACCCCGGCCTAACTCCTGCTCTCCCGGCGAGGATCGAGCCGGCCGGGGCACCAGGACCGCCTCCAACACCAGCTGCTGTCCAATCGGGGCAGCCGGCAGGCCCATTTAAAGAAGAGCGCCGTCAGGTGCGCCCGCGCCCGGCGGGCCCGCGCCTGAGGGCCTCGCCAGAGGGCCCTTTGGCACGGCCCTTAGGCAAAGGCCCACATCGTGAAACCAGCAACCCTTCCTCAAGTTCCCTCTGTACACCGAGACGCCAGTGAAACCCACGAAGAACCCGTATACACTCCCACCCCTGCCAGGACGGCAACGACGTCCCCCAGGATTGAGCTTGCTCCCACCTTCAACCAGATGATCTGTCCATCACCGCAAGTATTCTACCCATAAATGAACTGATTGTCTAAACTAGAACTGATTGTCCTTGATACTACCAGCATCTGTAATCACACTGTTCTCAGTAGCCATTACCTCTCTCTCTTACTATACTGTTGTCAGTAGCCATTACCTTACTATACTGTTGTCAGTAGCCATTACCTCTCTCATATTATTATACTGTTGTCAGTAGCCATTACCTCTCTCATATTATACTGTGGTCAGTAACTGATACCTATCTTTCTTATTATACTGTTGTCAGTTATAATACTGTTGTCAGTAGCCATTACCTCCCTCTCTTATTATACTGTTGTCAGTAGCCATTACCTCACAACCATAGTACTGTCTTCATGCAGTTAATTTATTATCCAACTTGCAATCACTGTACTGTTACACTTAATTTATCCCAGTTGCTGCTGTTCCATATCCCCCTGCACCTTTGTCAACTTGTTCTTTTCTTCACAGTTATATATTCTGCTTGTAGTAGCAAAGTTACCCGATCCGAATTCTCTGGCTGCACTTTATTAATCTACAATGTACAAAATCCTGTTCTTATTCTCTACCCTCCTAACCCTTGGTCTCCCTTGCATTTCAAATGCTTTCCACCATGATTCCAACCATATACCAATACTACACACCCATGGAAGGAGATGGTCTGAATTCCCCCACCACACCACAACAAAAAACAACCGTACACCCCACTCTCACCTACTTCACATTCCCCTCCAAAACATCAAAAAGACAAAAGCCGAGAAGCAGCATCATCAGCGCCGACTGAAATGTGCACTGATAAATGCCAGATCAGTAAAATCAAAATGGCCTGCTACCATTGACCTGATTCCGCTATACAATCTTGACATCCTAATGATCACGGAGACATGGCTATCTGACTGCGACAACGCCCTATTGAATCAGATGCTGCCACCTGGATTTGATTTATACACATGCCACAGGACCATCCAGAGAGGAGGCGGGACGCTCATCCTTGCAAAAGCTGATCTACACTTCAAACTATGCAACTCCTCTAGCTCAGCCCATCTTGATTCCCTCACCATAGCTAATGAGCTATGCACAATTAACCTTTTCTATCGGGCACCCACCCCTTTACCAGATGACCTTCCAACAATAATTGAGCTTGCCTGCATGTCGTCCTCTTCACGCTCCCCAACTTGGTTGGTAGGCGATTTCAACCTCCCGTCTCTTCATGATAGCCACTCAACAGCATTCCTAAACGCCTTAGAGGATCTAGGCTACAAACAACATGTCGACTCCCCCACACACTCTAAGGGAGGTAAACTGGACCTCATCTTTGCCCCCCATTTCAACGACTCAACAGCCCAAGACCTTGCACTGTATATATCACCTGTGCCTTGGTCGGATCACAACCTCCTTAGATTCATTATACCCTTTAATACATCCTACAAGAGCCAAATGTCATCAAACATTTCTGATACCCATACTGCCCGCTTCCGTCCATTCAACCGGAGCGCAGTCCTGGAAAATCTTCTGCCACTTATGACCAACACGTCTCTAAACCTAGATGATCTCATCTCCAAATGGGACGAGAACTTTCGAGCTGCCTCCTGTCCATCCCACACTGAAAAGAGAACAAGGAAACGGGAACACGCACCATGGTTCTCTTCTGACCTTCGCTCATCTCTCCACCACCTGCGCAAACTTGAGAGACGGTGGCGACGATCACACTCCTCAGAATCACTTGATACATACAACTCTTACCTAATAACCCACCGTCGAAAGATAACACAGAGCAGGAAACTACCACACAGATTTATTGAAACGTTCCATCAATAAACCACAAGCCCTATTCAGAATAGTAAAATCCATAACAGGCGAACCAGTCTCCGCCCAACCCTCAATGCCCCAACCACAGGACTTTGCAAACTACTTGCAATCAAAGATGATTAAGACCAACATAAACATGTGTAGCAGTACATCACCCATACCGTCTAAGACACCCCTAGCAACTCCACTATGTAATTTCACTGTGGTCTCAAATAGAGAGATGGAGAACATTGTCGCCTCTATCAATCCCAGCACAGCACCCAACGACCCCTGTCCAGCCAGTTGGATCAAAGAGCTGCGTCATGACCTAAGCCAAATCCTGTGCAATATATTGAACCAGTCTTTTCTAACAGGCTCGTTCCCACAGCGCCTGAAAAACACCTCCATCAAGCCCCTACTAAAAAATAGCAGACTTGACCCGTCCAAAGTCGAATCGTATAGGCCAGTGATGGCTAACCTTTTTGAGCCCGAGTGCCCAAACTGCCGCACAAAACCAAAGAATTTCCTCAAAGTGCCAGCACGTCATTTGCATAAGTGGTCTTATTTGCATAAATATTTGCATAATGTTACCATACACTAACTTTTAGTAAACATGTCTCTTAATGAGTGTATGGATAAAGAAAGACTAAAAGATTTCTACATTACTATAATCCAGTGCCAACCGCCAGGCACATTAGGAACTACTACAAACGCTGCCCATTTAGAACCCATAGCAAACCCGCCGTATCCTGACAGCATTACCAGGACTCACAAAGCACCATACCCTACCTATCAAAAGGCAACACTGCAAATATTAAACCAATACATTTCAGTGAATACTGGGGAAAGAGAACAAGTGGCAACGTCAAATAGGAATTTCCTCTTGTACCAAACAAAGCGCAGATGTTAATGATGCACATTTCCCAGAGCTGACATATTCCAGTTAATAAATTCAAAATAAAGAGATATCGTTCTACCTTTTGTGCATTTTTTTTCAGTTGCAATTGGTCCAGCCATTTTCTTCTGGTTTCTTCATGTTTTCTGCTAACTCTCCATCGTCTGCTGTCCATTTGTCCTTTCTTCTCTCTTCTAGTTTTTTTTCCATTCTCTCTCTCTCTACATCTGCTTTAACATACTAATCTTTCTCCTTTTGCTCTTTCCTCATTCCTATTTCATCCACACAAATTTTACCCCTCCATCCTCAATCCCCAATTACTCTCCCAATACCTGGCCAATTGTAGATTTTTCATCCCTCCTACACAAAATATTTTTCCCCTCTCCATTTTACTCTCCCAGCCCCATCCCATTCTAATCCTCCCCCAACATCAGCTCCCTTCTAGTTCCAGTCTCACCCAGCATCCATTCCCTTCTTCAAGCCCACTTCCCCTCAGCCCATTTCCATTCCAAGCCCCGTCCCCATCAGCTATTTGCAGTTCAAGCCCCCCACTTCCCCTCAGCCCATTTCCATTCCAAGCCCCATCCCCAACAGCTATTGCAGTTCAAGCCCCCTTCCACTCAGCCCATTTCCAGTCCTAGCAACCCCCCCAACCCATTACCAGTCCTAGCCCCCCATAGCCCACTCCCAGTCCTAATCCCACCAGCCCATTTCCAGTCCTAACCTCCCCATCAGCCCACTCCCAGTCCTAATCCCCCATCACTCAATTTTTAGTTTAAGCCCCCCCAGCGCCTATCACCACTCCTAACCCCCCCCCAGCGCCCATCACCACTCCTACCCCCCCATCCCAGGGCCCATCACAACTCATACCCCCCCCAGCCAGCCCAGTGCCAATCACCACTCCTAAACCCACCCAGCCAGCCCAGTGTCCATCACCACTCCTAACCCCCCAGCCCAGTGCCCATCACCACTCCTAACCCCCCCACCCCAGCCCATCACTACTCCTAACACCCCCCAGCCCAGCCCAGCCCATCACTACTCCTAACCCCCCCCAGCCCAGCCCAGCCAATCACCACTCCTAACCCCCCCCAGCCAGCCCAGCCCAGCCCATCACCACTCCTAACCCCCCAGCCCAGCCCATCACCACTCCTAACCCCCACCCCCCACCCCCAGCCCAGCCCAGCCCAGCCCAGGGAAAATTAAAAAAAAAAAGAAAACCTGTCTGCTGCCGCTGTCGGGGCCGCCGCGGCAGAATCGAGCGTGCCGCGGGGCCCCCTGTACCCGGCACAGCCTCTCCTCCCTGTAGCAGCTCTCTCGTTGGAGCTGAAGTCAGACGCGCCGGCTTGCAGAGCGCGAGGGAAGAGTTTTTCCCTCGCTGCTCTGTTAAGCCCGCGGGGGCTGATGGGAAGTTCCCATCAGCCCCCGCGGGCTTAACAGAGTCGCGAAAGGGAAACTCTTCCCTTCGCGCTCTGCAAGCCGGCGAGTCTGACTGCAGCTCCAACGAGAGAGCTGCTACAGGGAGGAGAGGCTGTGCCGGGTACAGGGGGGCCCCGCGGCACGCTCGATTCTGCCGCGGCGGCCCCGACAACGGCAGCAGACAGGGTTGTTGTTTTTTTTTCGATGGCGGACCTTCCCGCGTGCCAGCTGCAAGGCCTTCGCGTGCCACAGCTGGCACGCGTGCCATAGGTTCGCCATCGCTGGTATAGGCCAATCTCGAGCATCCCCCAGCTTGCAAAAATCATAGAAAAAGCTGCTCAACAACAACTCCAGCACCATATTGACACTGAAGCTCCACTGGACCCGTCACAACACGGCTTCAGGGAAGCACATGGCATCGACACAGTCCTCACAACCCTATTCAACGAATTGGTCACTGGTATGGACAGCATCCAACAAGGATTTGTCCTCATCTTCCTGGACATCTCCGCTGCCTTTGACTCTGTGAATCATGACATACTTCTACAACGCCTGAAGGAAAAGGGGATTCAAGACACAGCACTTAAATGGTGTAAATCCTACCTATCCAACAGGTGGCAACAAGTAAAAACAGGTCATACATCCTCGGAACCATTCCTGCAGTCTCAGGGGGTACCTCAAGGATCGTCCTTATCGGCATTAATGTTCAATATATATATGCAGCCGATATGTGATTTGATCCGATCTTTCAACGTACGATGCCTGGCTTACGCAGACGACATCCTCCTCTACATGCCGTTCAAAATTGACCAACCGATGTTCTCCCCAATAATCAATTGTTTCGGAGCGGTAGCTGATTGGCTGCTGACACAAAACCTTCGGATCAATCATAGTAAAACTGATGTCCTTTTTGTTACGAAGAACCGTAAATTCACACCCCCCCCCATCGCTACTTGTCAACAATGTAGAATTGAAGTCCAAACCTACAATCAGATATCTTGGCATCACATTGGACCAGCACCTAGATATGACCACACATGTGAAGAACGTTACAAAGTCTATATATCACAAGATCAAAACGTTACGTCACCTCCGCCCCCTACTGGAATCCAGTGACTACCGGACAACCTTTCAGGCATTAGTCCTCCCACACCTGGACTTTGCGAACATCATCCTGCACGGCCTGCCTCAATCAACTTTAAATCCGCTCCGCCTGGCTATGAATGCCGCCGCAAGAGTTCTCTCTGGATCATCAAGAACTGACCACATAACACCAATCATGAAAAATCTGCATTGGCTGCCGTTACACGCCAGACTCCAATATAAGTCACTAGTCCTTACTTTCAAAGCCCTGAATAACTACCCACCTACACCGATTAGCAAACTAATCCACAGCACCCTGGAAAACAGAGACAGGAGATCCACTTCAATGAACACCTTAATAGTCCCCAAGATGATGACGTCATGTACTAAGACCACTTCCAACAGGGCTTTCTCTATATTCGCTCCCCTAAATTGGAATGCCCTTCCACATGAAATCCGTGGCATCAAAAGCTTAATCCTATTCCGTAAAGCTCTGAAACACCACCTATTCACAATATACTACCCTGACACCCACACATCGGGTAAACTTCCCTCATGTCTCAGCTACCATAGCACCTTATTACAACCAGAAAATGGTTAGACTATACTACTGCCCACCCACCACTTTTACGCCTGTCCCTCCCTCACGAAATGAAGATGATACCAAATTGGCTTAGAATATTGGTGACAATAATAATTTAACCTGTAAATAGTTACCCTGTAAATAGTTACCCCGGTTATCCTATGTTTTTTCCCTGTTCTATGTAAAACTCAATGTTGCTTGTATGCATTGTAGTATGTTTTGTTCGATGTACACCGCGCTGATTGTAATAGCGCGGTATAGAAGAAATGTTAAATAAATAAATAAATAAATAAATTTAGGCTTTTAGGTAAGGAAGTTGAAATCCAGAACTTTCAGGGTAGCATTCTCAGAAATCCTTCCCATTCCATGCACAGAACCCAAAAGACAGACTATCTCCACAGTCTCAGTTAGTGGATGAGATGATGGTAGAAGGAAGAGGGTTTGGGATTTGTTAGGAACTGGACAGCAAGCATTCAGGTAAGGTGGCGGGTTGGTGGCTTTTCGAAAGGATGTGGAACCAGGTAGCAGGCATTAACTATAAAAAGGAGATAGAGCAGCTTTTAAACTGGATAATAGGGGAAAGACCAACGGGAAGGGAGAGAGAAAGAACAGGAAAGCAAATTGCTTAAAAATACATCGCCAAGGAAGGGGGGAGGGGGACAAAGACAGGAGGAGAAGGTCAAACGCCAATCTGAACAGATAAGTTTTGAGTTGTGTTTTAAAGGACTTATAGGACTGTTCTGAGCGGAGGGAAGGGGGGAGCGAGTTCCACGTAGGATGCAAACACACAGTCTGAAACGTGATATTGTGGAAAGACAGAGCCTTTATTGAACCATGGGTTGTCAATGGTTCAATAAAGGCTCTGTCTTTCCACAATATCACGTTTCAGACTGTGTAATAGGGGAAAGCCGACAGTCGCCCAAGAGCGTATGGTTTGGAAAAACGTATCCTTGAAGGATACTAGCAAAAGAGTGAAGTTAGATAGAGAAGTTCCAATAAAGTAACCTAGATGCCTTTAAATGCAGAGCAGACAGGGTTAAAAGATTCCAAGTAAGCCCTGTCAACTGATAACTATATTATTAATATGAACAAAATACAAACTCTAACACACCTGTATGCAAATGCTGCAAGTCTGAAGAAGATGGGAGAGTTAGAATTTTGTTGCTAAGTTCCACCAAATCAGTGTCAAGTCATGGCGACCCTCTGGATAGTTGTCCTAATTGTGTTCGGTCTTCAGGCAGATGGCTCATTGTTGACAGACTGGCATTCAAGAAGGGGTCTCAAGAGACATTTCACTCATTAGGTTCCATTGGTCTAACTACCAGTGAAGACTGAGGCGGACTGCTGCAAGAAGCGGCAATGGAACCCGATAGCTCAATGACGCAGGGGACCAATGAGAAAGGAGGGTTCGCTGGAGGGGACGAGTGGCTCAGTGGTTGGGACAGGTTACCTCAGGCCGGAGGGCCGAGGGTCAATTCCCACTTAGGGGCAAGTAACCTCAGGCCGGAGGGACTAGGGTCTGTAGTTCCATGGCCACTGCTTGTGGCCTTGGGCAAGCTACTTAACCCTCCATTGCTTCAGGTACGCTTAAGATTGTGAGCCCTTCGGGGACAAGGGACTAAAAAGTGCCCGTTAGAATATATCTGTAAACCATTCTGATACACACAGTAAAGGGTGGTATATCAAATGCCCAAACCATAAACCATAACCATAAACCATGTGTGCCTGGGCCCAAGGTACCAGGTCCAAAAGTGCCATCGCCACATCAAGCAGCTGCAGATAATCCCAGGCCATGGGCAATGACAACCGGGTGAACCATTGCAGCTGCTGCCCTAACTTGGTGTATGAGTAAGAAAGACCTTGCCCCAAGGAACTTGCATGTTTGAGAGGGCAGAAAACAGCTTTTGTTGTGGTTGAATACCCAGTCCAATTGTTCGAGGAGCTGGATGATCCTCTGTAATGCCACTTGCATTTCAAGGAAGCTGCAAATTAGCCAGTCATAGAAATATGGATGGATGCAAATCCTCTCTCAGCGAAGTACCGCTACGACGACGACCATTATCTTGGAGAAGGTCCGCAGGGCGGCCGTGAGGCCAAAACATCAGGGCTGTGAACTGATAAAGAGCTCCAAGAATGGCAAAACTGAGAAACTGTTGCTGATCCAAGCGAATAGGAATGTAAAGATAGGCCTTTGCAAGATCCAGTGAGGTAAGAAATTCTCCGGCATGAACCACTTGAATGACTGACCCGAGGGTTTCCATGCGGAAACGGGGAACTCAAAGGCAATGGTTGATGCCCTGCAGATCCAGAATGGGTCAGAAGGCACCATCCTTTTTGGGCACGATGAAATAAACAGCCATGTCAGCCTCTGGTGGAACCGGGACAATGGCTTTATGTGAGATGCTGGAGGGTGTTGCGAACAGCAGCTTGCTTTGGCAGAGCTATGCAGGGTGAGATGAGGAAAGCATCCCAGATGGGTTTGGCATAGTCGAGGTCATAGTCCTGCCAAACGATATCCAGTCTGTGGTGATAAGGGGCCATTTGTAGTAAAAGTGCTGTAGGCGACCTCCCACCTGCACCAGTTCAGAATGGGCCCCCGTCCCAACAATAGGAGTGGGCAATGGACTTACTGCCCATGTTAGTGGCTTGAGAATAGGGTTGATGGCCCTGCCAAAAGGAATTGGACTTTGGAAGGCACAGAAGGGGCACAGTACTGCCTACTAGGGCAGTACTTCCATGAATCGCGGAACTTTATGCGTGTCAAATCCCCAGCGGGATTTCTCATGGAGGAATTCCTGAGTTTGTCCTCGGGTAAGAAAGTGTAGCCTTGCAGATGGCAGCAGCACCCTTTCACGCTGTTTTTAGTGCTGGGAGAGCAGGCTAGACTGGTTTTCTGACTTTTCAATTTAATCCAAACCAGTCCATGCATCACTCTTCCAAGATGCAGTGCTATCCAATTTGCACACTGATGAGGGAGAGGGTGTGAAAGCATAGTTACTCACCTGTAACAGGTGTTCTCCGGGAACAGCAGCAATCAGTCCTCACATATAGGCGACATTGGCGCTGATGGAACCCGTGTGGAGCAATTCCCAAACTTTCAGAAAAAAGCCTTTGGGAATGCTACCACACATGCTTGGTACCCTTCCCGCCCAAGGGTGACATCTTGTTCAGTCAAATGACACAGCTTAGGCCAAAGACAAAAACAGACAGAGGAGGCAACTCCTAAGGGAGGAGGGAGGGTTGTGAGGACTGATTCCTGCTGTTTCTGGAGAACACGTTACAGGTGAGAAAGCGTAGTTACTCACCTGCAACAGGTGTTCTCCAGGGACAGCAGGACTCGGTCCTCACTTATGGGTGATGTCGGCACCAAGGGAGCCTGCGCAGAGCAATTCCCCAGCTTTCAAAGAAAGCCTTTGGGATTGCTACCACGCATGCGTGGTCCTCTTTCCACCCAACGGTGCCATCTTGCTCAGTCAGGTCCCTTAGCTCGAGCCCTACCAAGCAGATGGCAAGGACAAAAATTCAGCAACTCATCAGGGGAGGCGGGACTGATTCCTGCTGTCCCTGGAGAACAACTGTTACAGGGGAGTAATTACACTTTCTCCAGGTACAAGCAAGAACTCAGTCCTCACTTATGGGACTCCCTAGCTACGGCTACCGAACCTGTAACCGAAAAATGCCTCTGCGAGGCCATGAACAGAAGACGAAGCCCGAAGGAGCCCGAGTCCTCGGAGCGAAGCCCCCGGTAGCCATGAAGAAGGGCTGGAGGGCAAGAGTTGCTTATACCCCTAACAGATTACGGAGAACAGCCTGGCCGAAGGCGCTGTCCCGGTGGGACTCCCTCTCCAGGCAGCAGTAGGTGGCGAAGATATTCATAGAAGACCAGGTTGCCGCCCGGCAGATGTCCATCATGGGCACAAAGTGCAGCAAGGCCGCTTTGGCACGGACCCCATGTGTAGTAACTCAACGATCCAGAGGGATGCCCGCTTTTGCAAGGGCGAACGCGATGCAGTCCCCCACCAAACAGAGAGGGTGCGCTTGGTGACAGCTTGCCCCTGCCTATTGGAATCGTAGGTCATGAAGAGCCGGGCCGCAGGAGCGAGGGAGATGTGTGTTCTGGGGCATGGCGAAGAGGTCCATCTCTGGAGTGCCCCAGCATAGAAACAGCCAGCCTGCCACTCTGGGATCCAGGTGCCATTCGTGGGGCAAAGGATTCTGTTGAGCCTGTCCGCCAGGCCATTCTCCTGACCCGGGAGGTACGTCGCCTTGAGGGACATCCTCCACCGGGCAGCAAAAGAGCAGATGAGGACTGCTTCCCTGCAGAGGGAGCATGACCCCGTGACACCCTCTTTGTTGATGTAGAACACTCCTACCCAGTTGTCGATCTGCCCCAAAACAGACTTCCTGCTAAGGACATTCTTGAAGGCCCTCCGGGCCCACCAGATGTCCCGGAGCTCGAGCAGGTTTATCTGCTGCTGAGCCTCCACAGGCGATCACTGCCCCTGCATGCAGAGAGATCTGCAATGGACTCCCCACCCTAAGAGGGAAGCATCTGTGGTCAGTAACACATCGTGCTGTGGGGGCCTGAAAGGGCGATCCACACAGGAGGTTGCAGGGGTTTTGCCACTAGTTGAGAGACAAACGAAGGTCGAGAAGAACCCCGACGGGGTCCCTGAGATGTCCGAAGGATTGACTCCATTGGGAGCCGACATCACTGGGTCGTCCGCATGTGCTGGCGGGAGTGAGGAACCACATGCACAGTTGAGGCCATGTGGCCCGAAAGACGTAGCATGGACTGAGCGGTGACCTGGTGGGCACTTTGGACACGAGCCAGCAGAGCCCGGAGGCGGGTGGAGCGATCCACCGGCAAAATGGCCATGGTCTGCCGAGTATCGAGGCGCGCCACGATGAACTCCAGAGCCTGTGCTGGCTCAAGGTGAGACTTTGAGCAGTTGACCAATAGCTCCAAGCTCTCCAAGAGGACAACAGTGCGCAACATTGCTTGCTGGGCCTCCTCGACCGAGGAGACCATAACGAGCCAGTCCTCGATGTAGGGAAACACTGGCACGCCCCGGCGCCGAAGGTGAGCGGCGGCCATGATGAGGCACTTCGTGAAGACCCGTGGGGCAGATGCAAGGCCGAAGGGGAGCACCCTGTACTGGAAGTGCTCTCCCTGCACCCTGAAACGCAGGTACTGCCTGTGTAGGGGGTGGATCAACATATGGGCATAAGCATCCATTAGATCCAATAAGCATAGCCAGTAGCCCTGCCAGAGAAAGGGCAGCAGCATGCCAAGAGAACATCTTAAATTTCTCCAGCACCAGGAACTTCTTTATCCTGCAGAGGTCGAGGATGGGCTGCAGACCCCCCGTCTTTTTCGGGATGAGGAAGTACCGGGATTTAAAGTTCCGACCTTGAAGGTGGGGAGGGACCTTCTCGACTGCCTGTTGGGCAAGGAGGGAGTGTAATTCCCGCTGCAGCAAAAGCTGGTGTACGGGGGAATCGAGGAGGCTCCGCCGGGGAGAAAGGGGGTAGAAGTCTATCAAAGTGGAGGCGATAGCCCTCCCGGATGACTTATCACCAGGTGTCCGAGCATGAATAATATCTCTGACTTGCTGAGAGAGATGGAAAACTTGAAGGTCTAGGCCTTCAGCAACCAGGCCCTGAGATGGAGAGACTGGGGGTTTGGGTGCCACAACGTTCCGTCTTCCTGGGAGAGAAGATATGGAGCAGAGCCCAACTCCAGGGATGGAGCTTGAGAGAGATGCAGAAGTAGAGGGTACCACACTTGGGGTGGCCAATGTGGTGTTATGAGGATCATAGAACCTCGGTCTCTCTGAAGCTTGAACAGTGTTTTGGGAATTAGGGGAATGGGTGGAAAGGCATAAAGGAAGTCTTGACCCCAGTGAAGGAGGAAGGCATCCTTGGCCTGAAGTCCCTGACACGGAATCCTGGAACAGAACCGGGGAAGTTTGGCATTCCACGGACTTGCAAATAGGTCTATGTCCGGGGTTCCCCAAATTTGAAAAATCCTGACTACCTGGTCCCTGTGGAGGGACCATTCGTGTGGAAGCAGAACTCGACTGAGTCTGTCTGCCCAAGAGTTTTGAACGCCTGGAAGATATACTGCCATAAGATGAATCTGATGCTCTCTGGCGAAGGCCCAGTCGCAAAGCTTTATTGCAAAGCGACAGAGAGCCAGTCCCTCCCTGCTTGTTTACATAGAAAATGGCTACTTGATTGTCCGTGTGGATGAGGACTGTCCTGTAGCTGAGCAGGGAGTGGAACACTCTGAGAGCTAAGAAAATTGCTCTGAGTTCCAAGAGATTTATGTGTAGTGAAGTCTCCTGTGGAGACCAGATGCCCTGGGTGGAGAGATCTTGCAGATGAACTCCCCAACCCATTGGAGAGGCATCTGTTGTAAGGGTTGCTTGGGGAAGTGACTGTTGAAAAGGGGACCCCAGCAACAGGTTTTGAGAGGACTTTCACCACTGGAGAGACCAAAAAAGGCGACTGGAGTTTGCTATTTTGTCTGACAGGCAACCTGATGCCTGAGTCCATTGGGTGGACAAAGTCCATTGAGCTGCCCTCATGTGAAGGTGAGCATATGGAACCACATGCACAGTGGATGCCATGTGGCCTAAGAGTTGTAACATTTCTCAAGCAGTTAAAAGGGGCTTTAACTGTATTTGGGAGGCTAACTGCACCAAGCATAGGCAACGGGCCTGAGGAAGATAGGCCCTTGCAGTTGTGGTATCCAACAAAGCCCCTATAAACTCAAGGGACTGAGTAGGGGTGAGACTGGATTTTGGGATGTTTATTACTAGTCCCAAATACTGAAGGACACGCATTGTGCAGGTTAGACAAGTCTTGGCCTCTGCTTGAGATGGAGCTCGAATGAGCCAGTCATCCAGATATGGGAAGACGAATATTTCTAGAGTGCGTAGAAATGCAGCTACTACTGCCATGCATTTCGTGAACACCCTTGGTGCAGAGGCCAGACCAAAAGGAAGCACCCTGTACTGGTAGTGCTTTCCTTGAAAAAGGAACCGAAGGAACCTTCTGTGAGTTGGATGGATGAGGACATGGGTGTACGCATCCTTGAGATCTAGAGAATAAAGCCAGTCCCAACTCTGAAGGTATGGAAGCAGAGCACCGAGAGAAATCATCTTGAATTTCTCCTCGAATAGAAATTTGTTCAATTCTCTGAGATCTAAGATGGGTCTGTAGCCCCCTGTTTTCTTTGGAATAAGAAAATAAGGGGAGTAGAACCCTGTGCCTTGTTGAAGAAGAGGTACTTCTTCTATTGCCCCTTGGGCAAGAAGGATGGCAATCTCCAGACCTAGAAGGTTGAGGAGAGATGTTTCACCATGGTGTGAGGGGAAAGGTTTAAGAAATGAAGCTTGTACCCTTATGATGGAGTGTGTTCATTGCTCTGCTGTGATTTGCTCCCATCTGGGAGCAAAGTAAGTCAACCTTCCTGGGATGGTAAGGGGCTTCCAGAGCTAGAAAGGCTAAGTTCTCTAGTTGCAAGTCAAAGGCCCTGAGGAGGCTGAGACTGCTGGGACATGGAAGGTCTAACTGCCTTTGACTTGGCCTGTTTAGGTGGTTGCTGACGCTTTGCAGCAAAACGACCTGCAGAAGATGCCTGCTGACCATAAGCAGGATAGTATCTTCCCTTTTTGGAAAAAGATGTCTTTTTAAACAATCTTTTCTTAACAGGAGCAGAGGTAGACTTTGAAAGTCGATCCAAAGCAGAGTTTTCAGCATCCATCTGAGTGGCCTTTGCTTGCCAATCCTTACCAAAAAGGTTTTCACCTGTACAAGGGAGATTTCCCAATTGATCTTGGACAGAGCTCCAAATCAGAAGCTTGTAGCCAAGCAATTCTGCGTGCCCCTATGGTAATAGCCGAAGCTCTGCTTACACACTCAAAAGAGTCAAAGGCTGCACGGTTGGAAAATTTGGTGACATCTTGGGCATGTTTGAGCCAAGTGAGAAACTCCTGTCTTTTATCCTCTGAAATGAAAGGGGTTAGTCTGCAGATGATCTGTGACTTCTTTTAGAAACATTCCTATATAGAGACTATAGGAATTGATCCTAGCAGCTAGCATAGCAGCTTGGAAAACCCTTCGGCCAAAAGCATCCAGGGTCCTTCATTCACGCCCTGGAGGATTAGATGAGTGTCTTTTTGCACTCTTTATCTTCTTCATGGCAGACTCTACCACAATAGAGTGGTGAGGAAGCTGAGTCTTGTGGAAGCCAGGACAAGGAGGGACACGATACATGGTGTCTAACCTGCGAGAATGAGGAGAGGTGGTGAGAGGTGTCTCCCACATCCTCAACATGAGATCATATAGAATCTCATGAACAGGTAAAGTAGCTGCCTCCTTAGGAGCTTTAGGATATTTTAAAATATCCAACTCCTTGGCTCTGGGTTCTGACTCAGGGGCCACTGCGATAGAGAGGCCCCTAGCCACTTCCCTAACAAAGTCTTGAAAAGACAAGTCTTCTGGAGGAGACATTCTTCGTTTAGGTGAAGAAGACTCCTGAGGAAGAAGTATCGATGCTTCTACAGAACCCTCAGACTCAGAGTCCTCAGAGGAATCGAAGTATCGCCTGTCTGGATGCTCCTGTAAAGCCCGATAACCGTATCGAGTGGGATCGACATCGGGAGTAATCGGTACCGGTTCGGTACCGATGGGCATCATAGGACAGGGTACCGTTGCAGTTGACACCGAAGCCGATGTCGATGCAATCGGTACCGGTAGCGATGCCGGTACCAGCAACGGGGATTGTTGCGGTACCGGAGGTGTCGCAGCCTGTGTGAAAGCCGTTAAGGTGTGCTGCATGGTCAGAATCTTCTGATCCATCGACGCCACCAGAGCCTGGATGTCGGTACCAGTGGGAGCCACCAGTACCCCAGAACACGGCAACAGGTGATCTGTCGAGGCCGAGCCATCGATGTCAACCTGTGACCCCATAGATAATGCTTTGGAAGCCGGAGCTTCCCGCCGGGGTAATTTTGTCGGTGTGGAATCCTCGAGGGCAAGCCGGAGGCATCTCGATGCTTGGAGGGAGATCTGCCCTTCGAGGACCGGCCAGATTTATGCTTGGTTACCTGAGATCCATGGGAGGAAGAGGCGGCCCTGGAAGACGTCGATGCTACCGAAGCTGCATCAGAGGGAAACAGGGTACTGAGCTTGGCTGCTCGGTTCTGCCTACCTCTCTTAGACATCATGGTACAGGACATACAATCCATGATGGAATGGTCAGGTCCCAAACACTTTAGACACCAGTCATGGGTGTCGGTGACAGAAATAGTAGCGCCACATTTTGTGCATTTTTTAAACCCAGAAGCGGGCTTCTCCATGAGGAAAAAAATTTTTTTAGGTCTATGGCCCAAAAACTGAAAATGCACAGTAGAGATAAAGCGTTTTTTTGGGTTTTTTTGAAAGAAAGAAAAGAAAGACCGGCGGTACCGGTCCGACGTCGAAGGCGGCAGACGCGACACAAAAGAATAAAGGAAAAATAAAGAACTTCTTCTGCGGTGACAGGAACACGACCTGCTGGCTCCGCGGAAAAGAAGAACTGGAGAGAGGCGGTTGAGAAAGGCGGGAAGGCAGCACGCAGGCGCTGTGGGATGCTCCCAAAAGCTTTCTTATTGGACGCTGGGGAGCGTTCCCGCGCAGGCTCCGTCTGTACCGATGATACCCATATGTGAAGACTCATTCCTGCTTGTTCCTGGAGATCCATAGTTTGGGTTGTTCTTCCCTAGGTGCATAACTTTGCACTTGTCCACATTAAATTTCATCTGCCATTTTGATGCCCAGTCTTCCAATTTATCAAGATCCTCTTGCAATTTTCCACAATCCTCTTGGGTTTTAACAACTTTAAATAAATAGTTTTGTGTCATCTGCAAATTTGATACCCTCACTCGTTATTCCACTTTCCAGGTCATTTATGGATATGTCAAAAAGCAGCGGACCCAGCACAGATCCCTGGGGTACACCACTATTCACACCTTTCTCCATTGGGAAAATTGGCCATTTAGCCCTACCCTTTGCTTTCTATCTTTTAACCAGGTCTCCTTTGGACACATGCCTTCTCCTCCATCGGCTTACCAAAACGTTGTTCACCATGTCAGGGCATGTCCAGGAGCTTCTCCTGCACCCACTGCTCCAAATCTGAAGACTGAAGCCAAGCCTGGCGGCGGGCTCCGATGCCTGTGGCCACCCCCCTATCCAATGTCTCGAAGCCATCATAGGAGGCTCGAGAGATATACTTGGAGCAATCAGCCACTGATATAAACAGGGTGCGGAACCTGTCGAAGGGCTTGCCCTCGAGACCCGTGGCGAAGCCTCCAAATTCTTTTGCCAAGTTAGGGAGGAACAAAGCCATTGGTAATGTCTGGATGCGACAAGACAGCATGGAGCCTTTATAGGCCTTGTGGCCCAGGGCATCAAGGGCTCTCAATTCTTGGCCCAGCGGGACCGATGAGTGGGACTTCGGGCTTTTCTGCTTCCTCATGACTGATTACACCACCATTGAGGTGTGTGGAAGCTGGGTCTTTCGGAAGCCTGGCCCTCGCTGCACCTTGTACATTGTGTCAAGGCATTTTCTTACAATGGGAACTGAGTCCGGGGCCTCTCATATGTGGAGTAATAGCTGGGAGAGGATCGGCAGCACCGGTACAGTGAGGGATTCCCTGGGCGGGGTCTCGTGCTGAAAAATATTGAGTTCTTCAGAAAGAGCGTCCTCCTCGGCCTGGGTGACCAGGTTGAGGGCCCAAGCCATGTCCCGAACAAACAGCAAAAAGGAGGTGTCCTCAGGCGGTGAACGCCACTGGAGACCAGGCGGCAAGGGGTCCGACGGAAGATCCCGGTGGGTGCAGGTCTCTGGGGATGTGTCCCCCCACTGGATTCCCAGTCCAAGAAGTCGGTTGACAGATTCGAGCTGGACGATTTGCCCTGTCCGATGGCCGGCAGCTGGAGGCACTGGACGATCTCGCCCTCGAGGAACGGGAGAGCGAGCGAGACTGACGTTGCGGACCCTCAAGAGGCCCGTGACTCTCGAGGGTTGCCTGGATGGAATTGGATGTGCCACGCGAGGGACCCGTGGTACCGGGCACAAGTCAGCGAAGCTGGCTGTGAGCACCTGCTGGGAAGCAATGAACGCAGAAACACTGTGTTCCAGCGCCAGCATATGGCACTCCCACGCGGCCATGGGGTCCTGGGACGCCGATACCGGGGTCACCGAATCGGGCATTGAGGAGGAGAGGGGGATCCTCACTGGGACGGCCCTCAGGAGACTGGGCGCCTTCGCCGGAAGCCTCCATTTCTCTGCGAGGTACCTTGTGGGGTTGCTCCATGTCCAACTCTCAGGAACGCTGCAGGAGGCTAAGTGAACGGGCGCAGGAGCGCTCGTGCTTATCGAGGGCCCCAGACAGTGACTTCGAGGCCTTCTTCTTTTTGTGCTGTTCCACCTCGGGGGTGCCGCAGGGGGAGAACCCACCGGAGAGGAGACAACCGAGGGTGCCACTGGAGACTCTGAGGCAGCCTTTCAAAAAATGTCTTCGGATTTATGCTTACGGCTGAGCAGGGCCTTAGAGGACATTTTCTTACAGAGCAAACAGAGCTCTGGGTCATGGTCGGCTCCAAGACACCTTAGACAACAGTCATGAGTGTCCGTAAGCGACATGTTCCTAGAGCGTCTATCGCATTTTTTAAACCCGGTGGCCATGGGGGCAAAAATGGCCCCTGCGAGGTCTTAGATCCATGCGGCTAGTGGTTGGGAAGAAAAAAACGGCACGAAGCCTGAAAAGAAAAAATTAGAAAAGGTATCCCCATAAGCTCCAAAAGAGAGCAAGGGGAAGACGGGTAGAGGACTGGTGCAACCGGAAAAAAGAAATGAGAGCCTGTTAAGGTGAGGAAACAAAAATCTTTTCCGAGGGACGAGGACATGCGTCCGAAGGGCTCCACAGAAAAAGGGAGACTGAGCAAGATGGCACCCTTGGGTGGGAACATAAGAACATAAGATACGCCATACTGGGTCAGACCAAGGTCCATCAAGCCCAATATCCTGTTTCCAACAGTGGCCAATCTAGGTCATACGTACCTAGCAGTTTCCCCAAAAGACACAGGTTCCACGATGCTTGTATTCGGTCAAACATTGATATCCTGGGTCCCTTCTTAATAATGGTTTATGGACCTTTACTCCAGGAACTTGTCCAAACCTTTTTTAAATCTAGCTACACTAACAGCTTTTACTACATCCTCCTGTAACAAACTGCAGAGTTTGATTACACGTTGAGTGAAAAAATATTTTCTCTTATTTGTCTCAAAGTCTCAAATTGGTTACTCTGTAGCTTCATTGCATGTTTCCTAGTATTTTTATATCCTGATGACAATTGATCTACGTTTACCTGTTCCACTCCATACATTAATTTATAGACCTCTATCATATCTCCCCTCAGTCGTCTCTTTTCCAGGTTAAAGAGCCCTAACCTTTTTAGCCTTTCTTGATAGGGGTATCCTTCCATCCCCTTTACCATTTTGGTGGCTCTTCTCTGAACCTTTTCTAATAACGCTATATCCTTTTTAAGATACAGCGACCAGAATTGCACACAATATTCAAGGTGCGGTTGCACCATGGAATGATGCAGAGGCATTATAATATCCTTTGTTTTATTTTCCATTCCTTTCCTTATGATACCTAGCATTCTATTTGCTCTCTTGGCCGCTGCTGCACACTGGGCGAAGGGTTTTAACATGTTGTCCACAATGATGCCTAAATCTTTTTCCTGGGTGGTGGTTCCTAATGTGGAACACTGCATCGTGTAGCCATAGTTTGGGTTGTTCTTCCCTGGGTGCATAACTTTGCACTTGTCCACATTAAATTTCATCTGCCATTTTGATGCCCAGTCTTCCAATTTATCAAGATCCTCTTGGAATTTTCCACAATCCTCGTGGGTTTTAACAACTTCAAATAGTTTTGCGTCATCTGCAAATTTGATAACCTCACTCGTTATTTCCTTTTCCAGGTCATTTATGAATATGTCAAAAAGCAGCGGACCCAGCACAGATCTCCGGGGTACACCACTATTCACATTTCTCCATTGGGAAAATTGGCCATTTAGTCCTGCCCTCTGCTTTCTATCTTTTAACCAGTTCCTGATCCACAATAGTACACTGCCTCCTATCCCATGACTCTTTAGAGGACCACGCATGCATGGTAGCAATTCCAAAGGCTTTCTTTGAAAGCTGGGGAATTGCTCCTCGCGGTCTCTGTCGGTGCCGATGTCACCCATAAGTGAGGACTGACTTCCTGCTTGATCCAGGACAACTATGCTTTCTCCAGGAACAAGCAGAAGTCAGTCCTCACATATGAGACTCCCTAGCTCCAGGCTGCCGGGACATGAACCACGACAGCACTAACGGCGACCACCAGGGGAGGCTGCCAGTTTCAGAAGACAAGTCCCTACACAGAGACTCCACAATGCCCAGCAGTCCTAGTTGCCCCAGTCCGGGAATCCGACTATCGACGGGTTGGTGGGCAGGAGTTGCCTAAACACAGAGTATGCTACGAATTATCGCCTAGCCAAAGGGACTGTCCCTGCAGGACTCACTCCCTAGACAGTAATGTGCTGCAAAGGTATGCACTGATGACCATGTGGCAGTCTTGCACGTTTCCTTCACCGATATCAAGTGCAGGTTAGCCAATGAAGCGGCCATGGCTCTGACGCAATGAGCAGTGATCTGGTGCTGCAAGGAAAGGCCTGTCTGCTTGTAAGCAAAGGTGATACAGTCTGCCACCCAAGAGGATAGAGTCTGTTTGGTTACTGGTAGCCGCAGTTTACTGGGGGGTCAAAGCAGACTGAGCTGGGGCGCTTTGCGATGGTTCCCGGTCCTATGAATATAGGACAGGGCCCTCTTGCAATCCAAGCTATGCAAGACCGACTCCACCTTGCCAGAGTGAGGCCGTGGAAAGAAGGTAGTTTGAGGTGAAAAGTAGACACCAACTTAGGAAGGAACTTGGGATGCGTCCGCGGCACTACTCTGGTTGTGTAGAACCGCGTGTAGGGAGGATCTGCCACCAGAGCCTGCAGTTCGCTCACCCAGCGGGCAGAGGAAAGCCACCTTCCAGGAGAGGTATCTCAGGTGATAGGTGGCCCTAGGCTCAAATGGCGGTCTGGTGAGCTGGCACAACACCACAATAAGGTCCCATTCCGGTGCCAGTGAGTGGAGGGGGGGGGGTGTCTTGACAACAGAAGGCCCCTGAGGTATCTGGAGACCAGGGGCAGGGTCGAGAGGCACTTCCCCTCTACAGGGTGATGGTTCGCAGCTGTGGCACCGAGATGCACCCTGACTGAATTAGATTTCAGGCTGGAGTTCGAGAGATGCAAAAGGTACTGCAAAACGAGTTGTATCTGGCAGGAGAACATATTCACGTTCCTGTCTGTGCACCAGATGGAGAACCTCCTCCACTTGAAGGCATAAGCCCTCTTAGTGGAGGGCTTCCTGGAGGCCAGGGTCACCTCCTCGACCTCCCTCGTGAGGTGGAAAGGGGTCAATGCTACCTGTTCAGCAGCTACGCTGTCAGCGTTAGAGTCTTCAGGTTGGGGTGCAGGAGGTAGCCCTCCTCTTGAGAGAGGAGGCCTGGGGCCTAGCCCAAGGGTACTGGAACTGTCACCGACAGAGAGAGCAGCAGGAGTAACCAGGGTTGTCTGGGCCACTTGGGGGCCACCAGGATCACCGAGGCATGCTCGCTCTGGATTTTGAGCAGACACTTGGGTATCAGGGGGGTCAGCGGGAATGCAAAAAGCAGGCCCTGCTACCATGAGATCAGAAATGCATCTGCCGCCACCCTCCCGCAGTGTGGTTGAGGAGAACAGAACCACAGAAGCTGAGCGTTGTCCAGAGAGGCGAACAGGTTCAGGCAGAGCAGGTAGAGCCTCTGGTCCACCTCAGGATCCAGGTACCACTCGTGTGGGTGGAGGACTCTGCTGATCCTGTCCACCAGGGAGTTGTCCTGGTCCTGTAGGTACACAGCCCTTAGAGTTATGCGGTTGGGTACCGCAAAGGAATGAAGTGCTACGGCCTCCTGACAGAGGGAGTAGGAGCCTGTCCCACCTTGTTTGTTCACGTAGAACATGGCCACCTGGTTGTCCATCTGAATGTGAATCGGGAGACTTCAGAGCAGGTGGTGGAAGGGCCAGAAAGATGGCCCAGAGCTCGAGAAGGTTGATCTACAGGAGAGAATCCTCAGTAGACCAGTGGCCCTGAGTGCACTGGCCCTTGCAATGGGCACCCCAGCCCACAAGGGAGGCGTCCATAGTCAAAATCCTTTGATATGCTGGTGACTAGAAAGGCATCCCTGCCCTGAGGTGGTACAGGGACTTCCACCAGGTAAGGGAGGCCCACCAGCTGCCGGGTGACCCACACCCTGTCCCTCAGTCTGCCTGTGGTCTGAGACAACTGAGACCAGAGACACCTCTGGGCCGCTTGCATGTATAGGCAGGCTAGGGTATAAAGGGCACCGTTGAGGCTATGTAGTCCAATAAGCGGAGGAGCCAACAGGCTGGCACTGACCTGCAGGCTTGCACCTCCCCGGCCAACCGCATCAGGCGATGAACTGTGTCTTCTGGGAGGAAAGCTTTGGCTAGCCGAGTCTTCAGCTGTGCCCCTATGAATTCCAGGGTCTGTGTCAGGGAGAGCCTGGACTTGGGGTAGTTGATGACTAAGCCCAACTGGAGGGTGTGAATGGTCAACCTTGTGGCCTGGTCCGCCTCCCCAGCGGTGCTGATGAGCCAGTTGTCCAGACAGGGGAAGATGTGAGCCCCTTGAAGATGCACGTGTGTGGCTACTGCAGCCAGGCACTTTGTGAAGACCCTTGGGGAGGAGGTGAGCCAGAATGGGAGCACACTGTACTGGAAGTGCAGACCTCCCACCACAAACTTCAGGTATCGCCTGTGGGAGGGATGAATCAGGATGTGGGCATAAGCATCCTTGAGATTCAAGGAGCAAAGTCAGTCTCCCTGGAAGAGTAGGGCAACAGTGATCCAAGGGAGAGCATCTTGAACTGCTCCCTCACCAGGAGCCTGTTGAGGCTGGCAAGATCCAGGATAGGCTGGAGGCCTCCAGTTCTTTTGGGGACAAGGAAATACCTTGAGTAGAAGCCCCTGCCCCAGAGGTGGTGGGGTACAGGTTCCACCGCCTTGTCCCTGAGCAGCTTTGCAAGCTCTGTGACGAGCAAGGCCTGGTGAAGGAGGGGATGGGGTGGTTCCCCTGGAAAGTATTCTGGAGGGTTTTGTTGCAAGTGGAGGGAATAACCCTCTCACCACCCGCAGGACCCACTGGTCTGTAGTGATGGTGGCCAGTCGACCCCCCTATGGGCTGAGGTGGGTCTCCTGGGTGAGGGGAAAACTCTGCCCGAGTCAAAAGCTCCCCCCTGACTGAGGGGGGCTGGTGCTTGGGGTTTTGGGCTTCCTGGATCCATGCCCTTGGCCCTTTGGCTGTGCGGGTTGGTGAGGCTGACCCTGGTAATCACATTTCAACCTGAACTAAACCCACAGATGGAGCAGCCCCTGACCACTGTGTCCAAGAAGATTATCCTGTATATATGTATTTATGTATATATGTAAATGAACTCCCCCATAGCTAAGAAGTGTTAACTCTGTATGATGTGCTTTTCTGACAATCTGTATGTAAACAAAATTTGTACCTGCCTTGATTCGGCAGTTTCACAATAATAATCCTACCCGCTTCTGATCGCTGGAAGGAGCGGGCTACAAATGCTTGCTAAATAAAATAAATAAAAAAATAGTAAGGGCTGACCGAGGGGTAATCCTTTTTCCTCTGGAAAATGGTCTTTCCCAAGGGCTTCTTCCTGAGGAGAGCTGAGGTCTTTTTGGAAAGCCTCTGCTGGGTAACTACCTCGGCTTCAATCTCAGTGGCCTTATTCAACATTGCAGGGCACGTCCAGGAGCTTCCCCTGCACCCACTGCTCCAGGTCCGAGGTCTGCAGCCACGCATGGTGCCAGGCACCGATGCCCACAGCCGCCACCTGGGCTAAGGCCTCGAATCCATCGTAGGCAGCTCTAGAGAGAAACTTAGAGCAGTCCCAGACAGCCTCGATCAGGGACAAGAAGCACTGGAGAGGTTCCCCAGCGAGGCCTGTTGAGAACCCCGAGCTTCTGAACCAGGCTCTTCAAATACATTCCAATATACAGCTCGTAGGCTTGTATACGGCTCCCAAGCATGGCACCCTGGTAGCACTTATGGCCCAGGGTATTGACAGCCCAGGCCTCCTTGCCCGGGGGCACAGACGAGTAGGTCTTTTGACTCTTGACTATGTTAGAAACACTATATTTTAACTAGAAAGTGTAGTGTGTATCCTCCATTGACTTGAACCAATGTTATGCTTATTCTGCTATTATACTTTAGAATGAGTGGCCACAAGGTCTCAGAAACATTAGGCTGCCATTGACTAATGTTCAATCTGTCAAATGGACAAATGCCTACATCACATCAACGACCTTATTAAAAAGGCAGCCACTCTTTCCAATGTTCAAAACTATGTTTGCAGAATAAGTTTATCATACATTCTTCAAAGCTGTTTGCATCCCTTAGAAAGCCGTATAACTGTTCATACAAGTTTTCAAATTAAACCAGTGCTTAGCTTTTAACGAAAATTTCATTAAACTTTAGCTCTGATAAAAGTGACCATAGAATAATATTTTGACTCTTGAACCTTTGCATCGATGACTCTACCACCAATGAGTTTAGGGGAGCTGAGGCTTGTGGAACCCTGCACCCTCCCAGAATCGGTAAATGACATTGACATGCCAACTGACCGGCAGCACCGAGACCAGGGTCTCCCACATCCGGAGCAGAAGCCTCTCGAGGATGGGTGGGATCGGGACTGTGAGAATCTCTCCTTGGGCAGAAACTCGTATTGCAAAATTTCCAGCTCCTCGATGCGTGGGTCCTCCTCGGACTCTGTCTGCACCAAGAGAGCCTAGGCCAGTGATGGCTAACCTTTTTGAGCCCGAGTGCCCAAACTGCCGCAGAAAACCAAAGAATTTCCTCAAAGTGCCAGCACGTCAATTAAACCTCAGCTCAGTTACACATGCAGAACATAGACCATCACCAAACAAGGAATCACAATTTAGAAACAGGAAGGCAATAATTAAACTGGGAACCCCAAAAGCCAAACTTGGAATGTACAACACTGTAGAAATAAAACTATAAATTAATTTCCTCTTGTACCAAACAAAGCACAGACGTTAATGATGCACATTTCCCAGAGGTTTCATATTCCAGTTAATAAATTCAAAATAAAGAGATATCTTTCTACCTTTTGTGCATTTTTTTTCAGTTGCAATTGCTCTAGCCACTTTCTTCTGGTTTCTTCATGTTTTCTGCTAACTCTCCATCGTCTGCTGTCCATTTGTTCTTTCTTCTCTCTTCTAGTCTTTTTTTCCATTCTCTCTCTCTACATCTGCTTTAACATACTAATCTTTCTCCTTTTGCTCTTTCCTCATTCCTATTTCATCCACACAAATTTTACTGCTCCATCCTCAATCCCCACTTACTCTCCCAATACCCGGCCAATTGTAGATTTTTCATTCCTCCCACACAAAATATTTTTCCCCTCTCCATTTTACTCTCCCAGCCCCATCCCATTCTAATCCTCCCCCAACATCAGCTCCCTTCTAGTTCCAGTCTCACCCAGCATCCATTCCTTTCTAGTCCCTGCATCAGCCCATTTCCAGTCCTAGCCCCCCATCAACCCATTTCCAGTCTGAGTCCCTTCATCAGCTCATTTCCAATCCTAACCCCCCATCAGCCCATTTCTAGTCATTTCCTAGCCCCATCATCAGCCCATGTCAAATCATAGCTCCCCTCCACTCAGTCCAATTCCAGTCCAAGCCCCCCCCATGAGCCTACTTCCAGTTCTAGCCCCTCCATGAGTCCATTTCAATTCAAGCCCCCACCACAGCCCATTTCCAATCTTAGCTCCCCCCAACAGCCCATTTCCAGTCCTATCCTAGCTGCTCCATCAGCCCATTTTCAGTCCTAGCTCCCTTCCCTCACAGCCCATTTCCATTCCAAGCTCCCTCCCCATCAGCTATTTGCAGTTCAAGCCTCCCCTTCCACTCAGCCCATTTCCAGTCATAGCAACCCCCCAACCCATTACCAGTCCTAGCCCCCCATCAACCCACTTCCAGTCCTAAATCCCCATCACCCCATTTTCAGTTTAAGCCCCCCCATAACCCATTACCAGTCCTAACCCCCCATCACCCCATTTCCAGACATCCCCCATCAGCCCAAAGCCCATTACCAGTCTTAACCCCCCATAGCCCATTATCAGTCCTAACCCCCCCATAGCCCATTACCAGTCCTAACCCCCCATCAGCCCACTTCCAGTCTTAACCCCATCAGCCCATTTCCAGTCAGCCCCCCACAGCCCATTGCCAGTCCTAACCCCCCCCCCCATCAGCCCACAGCCCATTACCAGTCCTAACCACATCAGCCCACCTCAAGTCCTAACCCCTCCCCATCAGTCCATTTCCTGTCCTAGCCCCCCCCCCTTAGCCCATTATCAGTCCTAACCCCCCCATAGCCCATTAGCAGTTCTAACCCCCCATCACCTCATTTCCAGACAGCCCCCATCAGCCCACAGCCCATTACCAGTCTTAACCCCCCCATAGCCCATTACTAGTCCTAACCCCCCCAACAGCCCACAGCCCATCCAGTCCTAACCCCTCCCCATCAGCCCATTTCCTGTCCTAGCCCCCCCCCCATAGCCCATTATCAGTCCTAACCCCCCATCACCCCATTTCCAGACAGCCCCCATCAGCCCACAGCCCATTAGCACTCCTACCCCCCTTAGCCCATTAGCCCATTAGCAGTCCTACCCCCCCCCCCCTAGCCCATTAGCAGTCCTAACCCCCACCCCCATGGCATATTTAAAAAAAAAAAAAATGCTGGCTTTGGCTGCTGCCGCTGCCGCGGCAGCGGCAGAATGCAATGTCCCGCGGGGCCCCCTCCGCCCGCTAAGCCCCTCTGCAAGGGCTTTCAGATTCGCGAGGGAGAGCTTCTCCCTCGCGTCTCTGCTAAGCCCGCAGGGGCTAATGGGAAATTTCCCATCAGTCCCTTGCATCTAAAGGGGCTGATGGGAAATTTCCCATTAGCCCCTGCGGGCTTAACAGAGACGCGAGGGAGACGCTCTCCCTCGCGAATCTGAAAGCCCTTGCAGAGGGGCTTAGCGGGCGGAGGGGGCCCCGCGGGACACTGCACTCTGCCGCTGCCGCGTCCGCGGCAGCAGCCAGAGCCAGCTTTTTCTTTTTTGCGGACCTACCCGCGTGCCAGCTGCAAGGCCTTCGCGTGCCACAGCTGGCACGCGTGCCATAGGTTCGCCATCGCTGGCCTAGGCCATGTCCCGAACGAAATCATGGAACGCTACATCCTCGGGTGGGGAGTGGCACCGAGGCTGCAGGGGTGAAGGCTCCAAGGGAACATCCCTATGCCGGAAGGTCTCGGGAGAAGCCTCGCCCTCCCATTCGGAACACCTAAGGTCGAGGACTCCGCTTTGAGAGTAACCCCCAGGCAATGTTCCCTCTAATTTTCTGTAGGCTGTGTGCGCATAATATATCAGCTGTGTGCAGCTTTTGAAGGAAGGTTAAATTTTTGTGCGCCACATAACGACACTCGGAGTTATATACTTTAAAATGTGACTACACGTCAGAATACAGTATGTACACCACATTGATTTTAATCAAATTAAATGAAAATAGATGATTACTAAATGAAGAGGGAAATTTCTAGTAATTACAATCATAACTTTTAAATTTTAAGACGTCTGTGTTGTTTTCTCTCAGAATCAGAGCCGTAATTTTTGTGCGCTCTGTTGTAAAGTATGTGCGCTCTCTCGGCGAGGTGTGTGCACGCGCACAGCTTAGAGGGAACAGTGCCCCAAGGAATCGGGGACCACCTGAGGACCGGGGATCAGATCCACGCAGGCTCGTGAGGGAGGACCGGAGCCCCGAAGACTGGGGCCGAGGACTTACCCAAGGCCAGCAGCACTCGCTGCCTGGTTTGACACCCTGGGCATTCCCCCGAGGCCGGAGGGGGCCAGGTGTTGAGGCCGATGATGCTGGGAGTCCAGATATCAACGCCTGCTGCAAGGCCAGAATGTAGGAGAGACTCTGTTCCATGGCCGCCATATGGGCCTCGAGACCCAATGGCTCAGCAGCCTTTGACGTGGACACCGAGGGTCTTGGGTCTGGCGCCAGCACTCTGGAGATTGCATCCTCCAAGAGGAATATGGGTTCCCAAACCCAGGCGTGGTCACTGCCGGCCGAGGGTTCTTGCCTCAAGAGTTTGGGAGGGTGCTGCACCGAGTTGGCTAAGTCCCGCTGCGGGACATTCCCAGGCTTCATCGGCAAATCGGTGGGCCACACCTTCTTCTTAGGAGGGTAAAACAACCAACCGGAGGAGCTGCCACCTCCGGACTCCGACGCCTGGCCCTCCCTCGAGGAACCCTCCTTCGGACTGGGAGAGGGGGTCATCGGAGCGGAATCTGGTTTGGGAAATAGCTTCCCCTGCAACTCCAACCATTTCCTGTTGGTCTTGGGCATCATGACCTGGTACCTGTCACAGGAGGAGCTGTCGTGGTCCAGACACAGACAATGGAGGCAGCGATCATGAGTATCAGTAAGGGATATGGTTTGGCCACATCGGTTACACTTTTTAAACCCACCGGGAGTCATGGTGGGAGGACACCCGGCCGGGGTCAAGGAACCCCAGGTGAAAAAAGGTGCGAATGCAGGTCATGGAAGAACCTCGAAAAAAAAGAGACCACATGACAACGAGAATGGCACAGAGGTGCAGGACTCGAGGCAGAGGCATTACAGGGACCGAATTAAAGAATTTGGAAGGGAATGAATCACTTTTTCCAAGAGAGATGAAGACCACACCTGTTGGGCTCCGTGTAAAAAAGGAGACCGAACAAGATGCCACCCTTGGGCGAGAAAGGGGACCACGTATATGTGGTAGCATTCCCAAAGGCTTTCTTTGAAAGCTGGGGAAATTCTCCACACGGGCTCCGTCTGTGCCGATGTCACCCATATGTCAGAACTGACTTCCTGCTTATTCCTGAAGATGATCAGCTTAATAAGCGTGAGGATGAACTTAACAGTGTGAGCTGGGTAAAGCATGCAAGGGTAAATGTAATAAAATGTGTTCACAGGTTTGTCCTTCTACAGGCTTACAGCCTAAAACTCAGCAAGCAAACCTGCCATGTTTTTCTGCAATTCCAGTGTTACTCCATTACTCTGATCTTCATCTTTTACCATCCATCACATTATTTCCGCTGTCCAAAAAAACCCCCACTCAAAACAAACAGCCTTGGTACAAATATTTGTAATGAAGGAGTCAGATTAAGCTGGGGTAACAGCCAAAGGGCAAGCTGAGTGGGATGCACGGCCTTGAGCAGTGCTATAAACCAGGCTTATGTCAAGGATGCATGGAATCATTGTTTTTAATTTCCCTAAGAAAAGTAGGAATATGCTATCTGAGGCAAGATAGCGGCAGGTAGGTATTCTCACACTGTAGCTCCGCTTTGATCCTCATCATCCAGCAAGGATAGGCTCCTTGCTTGTTTCCACATGGGTCAGAGGAAACGGAAACAGGCCAGCCTACCCTCCGGCAAGCCAGAGGATACTGGACAAATGGGGTCTTGTAGCAACCAGAATAATAGCGGAGTCTTCAGTAGCACTGCAGGATTTTTTATTTATTGTTTTTTCTATACCACGCTATTCATCATCAGCGCGGTTTACAGGAAAACATATTTGTGCAATATAGGAGACTACAATGCATTTACAATAAACAGAGTGCTTGAACAGTGCTAACAGGTAGAACTATTTACAAGTAGGTAGGTGAGGTTTTACATACATCGCATCGCTATGTACAGATCAATCAGCAAGGAAATTATGGCTGGCTAATCGTTATCTGGACTGGGGTTGGTTATCAGAGGAAGTGGTGATCAGAGTGGTGTGGTAGGTGGGGGGTTCAGGCGGTGTTGGATGGGCATGAGGGGGTGACTCCTCTGCCACACTGAGCGCATCAGGGATTTGGTTTTCCCCAGAGCAGTACCCTCCACAACCCAGAAGTGTAATCTTGCCTAGTATAGTGCTTCCCTCGGGCCTGCAGATGAGCACCGTCACAGGAATGTGAATAGACCACACCGGCATCTTCAGCATTGCTACTTGGCTCTCCACAGCAAGTTGCTACATCGGCAGCTAGAACATCTTTCCCCAAAGTGGGTGAACATTCGATAGGGCCTGAGGAGTGCAGTTTTCGGGAGTCCAGGGTATGGTGACGCCTGCGATAATAACTTTAGATGTGCTATGGAACACCATAGCAACTTTCACTTTAACTGCAGTAGTGGGATCCAAGAGTAAGAGTAGTTACTCACCTGTAACAGGTGTTCTCCAGGAGCAGCAGGAATCAGTCCTCACATATGGGTGACGTCGGCACCGACGGAGCCCCCATGCGCAGCATTTCCCCAGCTTTCAAAGAAAGCCTTTGGGAATGCAGCACGCATGTGCGGTCTCCTTCCCACCCAAGGGTGCCATCTTGCTCAGTCTGATGACATAGCTAAGACAGCAAAAAACAAAATGAATTATATGACTGGAACTCCAAGGGGAGGAGGAAGGGTTGTGAGGACTAATTCCTGCTGCTCCTGGAGAACACCTGTTACAGGTAACTACTCTTTCTCCAGGACCAAGCAGGAAGTCAGTCCTCACGTATGGGACTCCCCAGCTTAAGGCTACCGGGGACCCAAAGCTGAAAAAATGAGCTCCCTCTAGAGCCTCAGCATGTGTGAAAAGAATCTTCTCTGAGAACGTCCCCGAACGGTAGCCCAACACCAGGGCTGGAGGGTAGGAGTTGCCTATACCTCAAAGAGATTACGGAGTACCGCCTGTCCGAAAGCACTGTCCCTGCGGGACTCCCTCTCGAAGCAGTAGTGGGCTGCAAATGTCTGGCTTGAAGAACAAGTAGCGGCCCTGCAGATGTCTGCCAACGGAACAGAGCGGAGATGAGCCACTGATGCAGCCTTCACCCTGACACGGTGGGCCGTGACTCGACACTACAAGGAGAGGCCGGCTGCCCTGTAAGCCCAGGCGATACAGTCTGCTACCCAAATGGACAACGTACACTTGGAGACAGATAACCCCAACTTATTAGGGTCAAAAGAGACGAAGAGCTGAAAAGCCCTTCGGTGTCGCTGCGTACGGTCAAGGTAGAAGGACAACGCCCTCCTACAGTCCAGGGTATGCAAGACCATCTCAGCCCGGCTGGCTGAGATGGTCTTGCATACCCTGGACTGTAGGAGGGCGTTGTCCTTCTACCTTGACAATACGCAGCGACTCATCTCAGCCCGACTGGCTGAGATGGACTGAACTTTTCAATGCCTCGGAGTCGGGAGTGGTGCCAAAGGACTGGAGAGAGGCTCATGTGGTGCCTTTACACAAAAGCGGAAGTAAGGATGCGGTTGAAAGCTACAGGCTGGTTAGTTTAACTTCGGTGGTGAGTAAATTATTGGAAACACTGCTGAAAGAGAAAATAGTAAGGTTTCTGGAGTCCAGCGGATTACAGGATCCGAGGCAGCATGGATTCACCAGAGGCAGGTCTTGTCAGACAAATCCGATTGATTTCTTTGACTGGGTGACCAGGGAGCTGGACCGAGGGAGAGCCCTAGATGTGGTGTATTTAGATTTCAGTAAAGTCTTTGACACTGTTCCTCACAGGCGACTTATAAACAAACTGAGCACCCTAGGGATGGACCCTAAAGTTACTGCTTGGGTTAGAAATTGGTTGGGTGGGAGGCGACAAAGAGTAGAAGTAAATGGAGCTCACTCTGAGGAGAAGGATGTTATCAGTGGTGTGCCCCCGGGATCTGTCCTTGGTCCGATTCTTTTTAACATCTTTGTTAGTGATATAGCGGAAGGGTTTTCAGGTAAGGTTTGCCTCTTTGCAGATGATACCAAAATCTGCAATAGAGTAGACACCCAGGAAGGGGTAGATAACATGAGGAGGGATCTAGCTAAGCTTGAAGAATGGTCTAGAATTTGGCAGCTGGGATTTAATGTTAAAAAATGTAAGGTCATGCATTTGGGCTGCAGCAATCCAAGGGAGCAATATAGTATAGGGGGTGAAGTACTTTTGTCCACTAAAGAAGAGCGGGACTTAGGCGTGGTTGTGTCTGATGATCTTAAAGTAGCTAAACAGGTAGAAAAGGCGACAGCAAAAGCTAGAAGGATGCTTGGGTGCATACGGAGAGGAATGGCTAGCAGAAAAAAAGGAGGTGATAATGCCTCTGTATAAGTCTTTGGTGCGACCTCATTTGGAGTATAGTGTGCAATTCTGGAGACCGCACCTTCAAAAGGATGTGAACAGGATGGAGTCGGTGCAGAGGGTGGCTACTAAAATGATTAGTGGTCTTCATCATAAAGCATATGAGGACAGACTTAAGGATCTTAATATGTACACCTTAGAGGAAATGCGGGATAGAGGTGATATGATTGAGATGTTTAAATACCTCCGTGGCATAAATGTTCAGGGAGAGAGCCTCTTTCAATTGAAAGCAAGTTCTGCTACGAGGGGACATGGGATGAGGGTGAAGGGAGATAGATTCAGGAGTGATATGCGGAAATATTTCTTTACGGAAAGAGTAGTGGATCCGTGGAAGAGTCTCCCAGTGGAGGTGGTAGAGATGAGGACAGTAACTGAATTCAAAAAAGCATGGGACAAACACAGAGGATCTCTAAAGGTAAAAAGGGGACTGTTGTAGTTATGGAAGGACAGACTAGATAGGCCATGTGGTCTTTTTCTGTTGTCATATTTCTCTGTTTCTATGGGAAAGAAAGTAGGAAGAACCACCTCCTGATTGAGGTGGAAGGAGACGACAACCTTTGGAAGGAACTTAGGGTGAGTCTGTAAGACTACTCTGTTCCTATAGAACCGAGTGTATGGTGCATCTGACACCAGGGCTTGAAGCTCGCTCACTTCGCTTGCTGAGGTAAGAGCTACCAAAAAATGCTTTCCAGGAGAGAAAGCGCAAAGGACAAGTAGCTATAGGCTCAAAAGGTGGGCAAGTAAGCTGTTGCAAGACCACATTCAAATCCCACTCAGGGGCAGGTGGACGAACCGGAGGCTTAAGCAAAAGTAGGCCTCTGAGGAAGCGAGCCACTAAAGGGTGGCTTGAGAGAGACTGACCCTCCACCGGTGAGTGGTGCGCTGAGGGAGCACTGAGGTGGACCCCAACAGAGTTGGATTTAAGGCCCAGGTTGGACAGGTGAAGCAAATATTGCAGCACCACTGGTACCAGGCATGAGAAAGGATCCTCCTTGCGTTGAGCACACCAGGTGGAGAACCTACGTCACTTGAGGGCATAAGATTTCCGAGTGGACTGCCTCCTAAAGGCCAAGACCACGTCCTCCACTTCCCTAGGCAGCAGTAAGGGTGCTAGAACTACCCTTTCAGCAGCCAGGCCATCAGATTGAGGGACCGGAGGTTGGGGTGTAAGAGAGATCCCTGCTCCTCAGACAGGAGATCGGGTTGCATCCCCAGAGGAAGAGGAGTGTCCACCGCTAGTTGCAAAAGAAGTGGGAACCACGGTTGCCTTGGCCATCTGGGGGCCACCAGGATCACCGAGGCCTTGTCCCGGATCACTTTGAACAGTGTCTTGGGCACTAGAGGCGTGGGAGGAAACGCATATAGGAGGCCTGTAGACCACGGAATGAGAAACGCATCCGCTGCTACTCAGAGAATGCGGTTGTCTGGAGTAGAACCTGGGCAGTTGACGGTTCAGTGGGCTGGCAAAGAGATCTATGGTTGGAAGACCCCATATCTCAGGAAGATCTTGAACCACCAGAGGATTCAACTGCCATTCGTGTGGCTGTAGGATCCTGCTCAATCTGTCTGCCAGGTAATTCTCCTGTCTTAGGCGTAGGACCATGCGGGGCCGTTTAAAATGCTGCTACATTGGTTCTGCTTGCTGTGGAGATCGGAGCAGTGGAGGGGTGATGTCGACAGCGGAGGTTGTGAGTGGGAGCTTAAACACCTGGTGGTATGATGTCTACCTCTTCAGATGCTATGTGGAGCATTTCTTCTTGTCTCCTCTATTCCTTTAACTATCACTGTATCTCTTATTCTGTCCTATCTAATTAATGGCGTTCTTTTCATATTTTCTGTAACTTTTATGTAATATTGTAAACTGCTCTGATGCTTTGGCTTGAGCGGTATATCAAATGTAATAAACATAAACATAGACCGCCTTGAGAACTATGCCATGATTGACTGCCCAGGAGCACAGGTCCTGTGCTTCCTGACAGAGAGGTCGGGACCCTGTGCCCCCCTGTTTGTTCACATAGAACATAGCAACTTGATTGTCCGTCTGAACTAAGACGGACTGGTGAGAGAGGACATGAGAGAAAGTCCGCAGTGCTAAGCGGATCGCTCAGAGCTTCAATTAGCAATGAACACCGCTGCTCGCATCCTCCATGGGGCCTCAAGGAGTGATCATATAACCCCCATATTAAAAGAATTACACTAGCTTCCAACACCTTGCAGAATTACATACAAAGCATTACTTATGACATTTAAGGCCACCAATAACTTAGCGCCCCCAGCAATCTGCATACTCCTCACCTGCACCCCTAATACCAGATCCAGGAGATCAGTGGCAGCCTATACCCTAATTATCCCAACGGACTCCACAAAGCATTCAAATGCAACCACGGAAAGAGCATTCTCATACTTCGCTCCTAGATGCTGGAACAATCTTCCACCCTCCATAAGAGCAATCAATGACCTCAAGCAATTTAGAAAAGCTATAAAACACCACCTGTTCCTCTTACACTTCTCTCAATACCAGTTACCATCACCTACCCCCTCAACTTTCCCTAAGCCCCCATTATAATCCAAAATTGATCTGATCTATCTCTTCTTGTATAACAAGAAAGTTACCATTGTATATAGTTGAATAATTAAGATGTACAAGGTTTTCCTAAGTTGAATCCTGTTAGATCTCCTGTTACATGTAAACTCACGACAGCCTGTTGCTATCTGTGAGCACTTTATGTTTACTGTAAACCGCGCTGATGAGAAAGAGTGCGGTATATAAGAACGTTAAATAAATAAATAAATAAATTGATCTGCTGTGCGGCCTCCCAAGGAGACCAAAGGCCCTGAGTGCATGCTCCTTGGCAATGTGCACCCCAACCTTGAACAGAAGCATCGGTTGTCAGCACTTGAGAGTGTGGAGGTACTTGAAAAGGCACCCCTTGCACCAGATTCGGAAGATGAAGCCACCACTGCAGAGAAGACGCTAGTAGTTTGGACACCCTCACTTTGTCCTTCAGGTTTCCTGTGGCCTGCAGCCACTGAGTTCTGAGGCCCTACTGAGCTGGCCTCATGTGCAGACGGGCATTTGGAGTTACATGGACCGTGGATGCCATGTGACCTAAGAGCCTCAGGAATTGTCTGGTGGAGACCAGAGAATTGCTGTGGAATTGGCTGGCCAAATCCATCAGTCTGTGGGCCCTGTCCACGGGTAAAAAAAGCCTTTGCCTGAAGGGTGTCCAGTCTTGCTCCTATGAACTCCATGTTCTATGAGGGATGCAAAGTGGACTTTGCGAAGTTGATGACAAACCCGAGATGCTGGAGAAGAGAGACAGTGCGGAGGGTGGCTTGATTGGTCTCCTGTGGAGACTGACCCCTGATAAGACAGTCGTCCAGGTATGGAAAGACAAAGAGTCCTTGAACCCTGAGGTAGGCTGCCACCACCGCCAGGCACTTGGTGAAAACCCTGGGGGCGGAGGTTAGGCCAAAAAGGAGTACCCTGTACTGAAGATGGTTTCCTCCCACCACAAATCTGAGATATTGCCTGTGGTCTGGATGAATAAGGATTTGAGTATAAGCATCTTTTAGGTCTAAGGAGCATAGCCAATCTCCTTGCTGGAGGTACGGCAGCAGTATCCCAAGGGTAAGCATCTTGAAATTTTCCCTCTCCAGGAACTTGTTTAGATTTCTCAAGTCTTCTCTTCCCTCTCCGACCGGCTCCGTGCTCCCCGATTGGGGTTGAGCACACCTGAGCAGAGCGCAGCCATCTTCCCCTGCTCAGGGAGCCTCCAGCCCAATCGGGGCTGTGGGAGGCGGAGCCTCACAAATAAGAAGCAGCCGCCGTCCAGAGCAACTTCTCTCTTCCCTCTCTGACCGGCTCCGTGCTCCCCGATCGGGGTTGAGCACACCTGAGCAGAGCGCAGCCATCTTCCCCTGCTCAGGGAGCCTCCAGCCCAACCGGGGCTGTGGGAGGCGGAGCCTCACAAATAAGAAACAGCCGCCGTCAGGCAGGCCCGCGCCTGTCAGGGCCGCGCCTGAGGCCCTTAGGCAGAGGCCCTCTCTGAAGAACCCAATAAACATCAACGACAACGATCCATAGCCCGCACCGACCCTGCAAGGGGAACTCTCTACCTTTTCCAGCGCGTCCACCAGATGAACTCACAGCAAGTACAATCTAACTGTATACCCAGAAATTCCGCTCAACTGCGTCTCCGTATGAAAGTAACCCCCCCATATTGCTAGAAGTTGCAAGCATTGTACTGTTCATTGAATCTGCGCTCATAATAGTTAACTGTCCACTAGCTATCACCAACTGACTGCATATACTCATAACCTAGTCTTATACTGTTGTCAGTAGTCACTTTTACCATAGTTTTATACTGTTGTCAGTAGTTATCATACTGTTTCAGTAGTCACACTTTTACCATAGTTTTATACTGTTGTCAGTAGTTATCATACTGTTTCAGTAGTCATTCCCACTCGATCACCTACGTCACCCATATCCATCAATTCTTTACATAAACACCAACTGTCTCAATAGCCTGCCTCTTACAGTTATCTGTATAGCAATCACATGCCTTTTTACAGTCTAGTTTGTCCTTGAATCCTATTATCTATACCGAAGTCAGTGACAGCCTCCACCTGATACCATATATTCTCGCCAGTAACTCAAACCCATTTTAGTCATTGTTACTGTATTATAACACTGTATTGTACCACTTATACTGTAATATAGCCTTTACTAATTATACTGTAACTTGTAAATTGCCTCCCAAGAAGCCGAGACTCCTATACACATCCCATACCAAGAAACTAAAATGTCTCTCCACCTCATCACCTTCCTCAGTTTTTACCTTCTCACAGACTGGCTAGGGACCTCCCTTGCCTACTCTCCCTCCACCAATCATATACCGATCCTCAAGAACCACGGAAAACAATGGTCAGGCAACCCTTACCATCATCCAGATAAGGAAGCTCGTATACGACACTCCCACCTCATCCACATAGCAATACATTTTTTATTTTATTTTATTTAACACTTATTTATATACCGCATCTTCCAGCGATCAGTTGCGGTGTACAATTAAGAACAATTAACAATGCAGAGCTTGTTTTACATAGAACAATTATAACTTTTTACATAGAATATCTTAACTTGTGCAACAAAGGGTTTAAAGATTAAGCAGAATGATTCAGTAAATCAACTAACACAGTTTGTGTTACAATTTAAACAGAAGTACTGTCTCTAAAACAGTTGTAACTATATACAAGTGGGGTATCAATGCATAGGAATGGAATGATTATTCATTTAAGTTTGTACATATTGATTATAGTAGGGAGTATAATCTTGATTTTGAGCAGGTTCATGTTTATCCTTTATCTAAGTTGAGTGGAGGGTTTTCTATGGTATTATAGTGTTTAGTGAATAGATAGGTTTTCAATTTTTTTCTGAATTCTATTATCTCTGTTAGTGATCGTAAGTCCTCTGGTAAAGAGTTCCAGACTGTTGGGGCTATGTGGGAAAAGGCTCTATTATTTGTTAATTTGTGAGTTCGTATATATTCTTTTGGCATCTTAAGTTTATTTGATTGTCCTTTTCTATGAGTGGGCTTAGGTGGTTCTTTGCTTATTAGGTTACAGAGTGTCTTCGGGGCCATGTCATTTATGGCTTTGAATGTAGTTATTATTGTTTTGTATGTTATCCTGCTTTGTATTGGTAACCAGTGAAGGGATGCCAGTATCGGTGTAATGTGTTGGAGTGAATTTATCTTTAATATAATTCTAGCTGTGGCATTTTGCGCAAGTTGGATCCTTTTGATGTTTTGTTTTGAAATGCCTATAAGTATTAAGTTGGCGAAGTCGAAGTGTGGAGTTATGGTAGCCTGTATTATATTGATAAAATCTTGTATAAATACAAGGGGGCGTAATTGCTTGAGGATTTTGAGTTTGAAGTAGATTTTCTTTAATGTATTTCTAATGTGCGTTTCCATAGTAAGGTGTGTATCTAAAATGACACCTAGATATCTTATTTCATTTTTTATTTTAATTTCTTGGTTTTGTAGTGTTATATGGGTTGGAGGAGTGAATGTTTGGTTTTTTGTTACGATTAGGACTTCGGTTTTAGCATGGTTTATGTGGAGGTTTTGGGTTTTTAGCCAGTATGTAATTTCATTGTAGCAGTCTGATAGAAGTTGAATCGGTAGGTTAGGAATCGTAAAAGGTATGTACATCATGATATCATCCGCATAAAGGTGATATTGTACACCAAATTTTTTAAAGATATTGCAGACTGGTTTTATATAGATATTGAAAAGTAGGGCTGACAGTGCTGAACCTTGTGGTAAACCTATTTCTTGTTTGTATGTGTTGGATGTTTGATTGCCTGCTCTTACATTTTGTGTTCTGTTATGTAAATATGAGGTGAACCATTTATGTACGGTGGAGTTTATGCCTAACTGTCTTAGGTTGTTGAGCAATATTGAGTGATGCACGCTATCAAAAGCTGCTGATATGTCAATGAAAAGGAGAATGTACGCCTGTTTGTGATTGTCAATTCCTTTTAGGAGTGTATCTATTAATACTGCTAGAAGCGTTTCTACTCCATGGCGGGGCCGGAAACCATATTGTTGTTCATCGAGTGGGTAAGATAAGTCTATGAATTCCTGTGTCTGTAGTTGCACTACCTTTTCAATTACTTTGGCCAAGAATGGTATGCTAGAAATGGGCCTATATGATGTTGGCAATGTTTTATCTAGTTTGCAGTTCTTTAAAATTGGACGTATTTGTGCATGTTTGAGCGGGGATGGAAGGTATCCTTGAGTGAGTGAGAGGTTTACTATTGGGAGAATATAGGATAGTAGAGTTGGTAGTGTGTTTTTTATCCATGATATTGGGCATGGATCTAAGTTTGAAGTTGTGGTATTTAGGCTGGAGATGATTGTTTTTAATGACATTTTTGAAATGGGGTAAAATTCTGACCATTCATCAACAGGTTGATAAGTGATGTTAATATTTTCTGAGGGCATGGCTGGTTTCTTAGATTTGTTTTGATAATGGTTAGCTAGGGTTTGAACTGAGATGTCTGTGATTTCGTTGCTAGAAGTTTGCTCGTTATTGGTTAATTTTCTGACTATGGAAAATAGCTCTCTCGGTCTATTGTATGATTTTGTTAAGATTGCTGCGTAATAGTTTTTCTTTGTGCTGTCAATTGTTTGTTTGTAATTTGTTAGATAGTTACTGTATATTTCCTTGTGTACAGACAGCTTGGTTTTTCTCCATTTCGTTTCAAGTTTTCTTAGTTCTTTTTTCATTTGTATTAGAGTGCTATTAAACCATGGTGAACTATTTGTTTTGGTGTATCTGGTCATTTTATTAGGTTGTTTATTTATAGCTGCATTATTGATAGTATCATTCCAGTTGTTAACAGCATCATCCAAATTAGTTGTTGATAAGAAGTAGGGGATTGTTGAGTCAAGGAAGTCTGTTTCATTAAATTTTTTGAATTTTGAAGTAGTGGTGCTTCTTATGTAATTATTGCTGCTGGGGATGGGATATGAGAGATTTATTTTGATGATAAAATGATCAGACCAAGGTGTCTCTGTGCATTCAGTGGAATTCATCAATGCATTGATGGAATGCATTGATGGAATGCATTGATGGAATGCATCAAACCAGCAACCCTAAGCAACACAAATCCCAACTCCCACAAAGCTTAAAATGTGCCCTCATAAATGCACGCTCAATTCGAAAAAAATGGCCTGTAATCCTAGACATAATTACCCATCACGATCTTGATGCACTCATGATCACCGAAACCTGGTTATCCAAAGAGGACAATGTCCTCATCAACCAACTCATTCCACCTAACTTCTCTATACACACAACCCATAGAGAAAACAAGAAGGGAGGAGGAGCACTGATACTCACCAAGTCTGAACTCCTTTTCAACTTGACCAGCTCTCATAGCACAAGCAACCTAGATATAATCACCATAGTGAACAAACAATGCTCCATCAACCTAATCTACAGAGCCCCCTCGAGCTCACCGGATCAACTTCCCACCATATTGGACCTGGCCGCCAATACCAGCAACCCCACCACTCCTAACTGGATAATGGGAGACCTCAATCTCCCATCATTACAGCAAAACCAGTCATCTTCACTCCTCAATGCCATTGAAGATCTTGGATATCACCAACTGATCACGGAGCCCACTCATACCAAAGGAAACATTCTTGATATGGTCTTCGCTCCCAAATCTGTTTCCGAACAGAACTACAACATTGTAAAATCGATCACCAATGTACCATGGTCAGACCATAAGCTTATAAACCTACAGGGGGGGAATATGTAGAAGCTGATAAGGATAAAGCAGAATTGCTTAACAAATATTTTTGTTCTGTGTTCACAGATGAAGAACCAGGAGCAGGACCTCAGAAAACACCCACAAATAAGAACAGAAGCAAGGGACATCTTGAACAATTTTCAGAAGACTGTGTTCATGAGAAACTAGCTCAACTTAAAGTAGACAAAGCGATGGTACCGGATGGGATACACCCTAGAATACTGAGGGAACTTGGGGACGTTCTAGCAACTCCACTGACTGACCTTTTCAATGCCTCGTTGGAGTCGGGAGTGGTGCCAAAGGACTGGAGAGAGGCTCATGTGGTGCCTTTACACAAAAGCGGAAGTAAGGATGTGGTTGAAAACTACAGGCCGGTTAGTTTAACTTCAGTGGTGAGTAAATTAATGGAAACGCTGTTGAAAGAGAAAATAGTGAGGTTTCTGGAGTCCAGCGGATTACAGGATCCGAGGCAGCATGGATTCACCAGAGGCAGGTCTTGTCAGACAAATCTGATTGATTTCTTTGACTGGGTGACCAGGGAGTTGGACCGAGGGAGAGCTCTAGATGTGGTGTATTTAGATTTCAGTAAAGCCTTTGACACTGTTCCTCACAGGCGACTTATAAACAAACTGAGCACCCTAGGGATGGACCCTAAAGTTACTGCTTGGGTTAGAAATTGGTTGGGTGGGAGGCGACAAAGAGTACAAGTAAATGGAGCTCACTCTGAGGAGAAGGATGTTACCAGTGGTGTGCCCCAGGGATCTGTCCTTGGTCCGATTCTTTTTAACATCTTTGTTAGTGATATAGCAGAAGGGCTGTCGGGTAAGGTTTGCCTCTTTGCGGACGATACCAAAATCTGCAATAAAGTAGACACCCAGGAAGGTGTAGATAACATGAGGAGGGATCTGGCTAAGCTTGAAGAATGGTCTAGAATTTGGCAACTGGGATTTAATGTTAAAAAATGTAAGGTCATGCATTTGGGCTGCAGCAATCCAAGGGAGCAATACAGTATAGGAGGTGAAGTACTTTTGTCCACAAAAGAAGAGCGGGACCTAGGCGTAGTTGTGTCCGATGATCTTAAAGTAGCTAAACAGGTAGAAAAGGCGACGGCAAAAGCTAGAAGGATGCTTGGATGCATACGGAGAGGAATGGCTAGCAGAAAAAAGGAGGTGATAATGCCTCTGTATAAGTCTTTGGTGCGACCTCATTTGGAGTATGGTGTGCAATTCTGGAGACCGCACCTTCAAAAGGATGTGAACAGGATGGAGTCGGTGCAGAGGGTTGCTACTAAGATGATTAGTGGTCTTCATTATAAAGCATATGAGGACAGACTTAAGGATCTTAATATGTACACCTTAGAGGAAAGGCAGGATAGAGGTGATATGATTGAGATGTTTAAATACCTCCGTGGCATAAATGTTCAGGGAGAGAGCCTCTTTCAATTGAAAGCAAGTTCTGCGACGAGGGGACATGGGATGAGGGTGAAGGGAGATAGATTCAGGAGTGATATGCGGAAATATTTCTTTACGGAAAGAGTAGTGGATCCGTGGAATAGTCTCCCAGTGGAGGTGGTAGAGATGAGGACAGTAACTGAATTCAAAAAAGCATGGGACCAACACAGAGGATCTCTAAAGGTAAAAAGTGGACTGTTGTAGTTGTTGTTATGGAAGGACAGACTAGATGGGCCTTGTGGTCTTTTTCTGTCATCATGTTTCTATGTTTCTACAAATTCCTATGAGTAACAATCATCTTCTCAACAACAGAAAACCGGACAACACATCCAGAGCAACGAGAAGCTTTCGACCTTTCAATAGGGAACTTATACTGTCAAGCACCCAACCACTCCTCAACAACCACAGTACTCAACCTTGATGAGTCTGTCACCGCCTGGTACAACAACCTCAACACCATTGCTCAACTACCACACAAAAAGAACATATCATCAAGAAAAAGAACCTCTGCTCCATGGTTTTCCCCTGATCTACAGTCCTCCCTTTCCCACCTACGAAGACTCGAAAAACGCTGGCGCCGCTCACTTTCCATCGATGACCACGCAGCCTACAATCACCACCTTGCATCTCACCGCGAGGCAATCACAACCATAAAGAAGCAATACCACACTGATCTGCTCAAAAGATCTTTGAACAAACCTCGCAACCTATTCAACCTTGTCAAATCACTATCAAAGGAACCATCTTCTGAACAAAATGAAGATATCCACCCACAGGAATTTGCTGATTACTTACAATCAAAACTTCTACAAACAGATGAACTTTCAAAAACCACGGTACACGAAAACAACCTGTATAACATCCCTGTCTGCACTTACCACACCCTCTGCCAAACACATTGAAGACACAATCGCCTCACTCAACACCACGACTGCACAAACCGACCCGTGCCCAGCCTTTTGGATAAAGGATCTTCGAAGTACATTTAGCCCTTTCATTGCAAGAATCATTAACCTCTCCTTTACATCTGGCTCCTTCCCATCTGCATTAAAGCTCACATCCATTAGACCTCTGCTAAAAAACGTGAAACTAGACCCTAAACGGCCCGATTCCTTCAGGCCAATAGCCAGTATCCCCCTTCTAGCAAAGATCTTTGAGAAAGAGGCACAAAGGCAAATCCAAGACCACATAGATTCCGCAGCCCCCCTGGACCATTCTCAACACGGCTTCAGAGAATTCCATGGTGTTGAGACACTGCTTACTACTCTATTCAATGATGTTCTCACCACCATAGACAACCTACAGCAAGGCGTTGTACTAATCTTCTTGGATATAGCAGCAGCGTTCGATTCGGTAAACCATGAGATTCTCCTCGGTCGACTGAAAGAAAAAGGCATCTGCAACTCAGCACTCGAATGGTGCAAATCATACCTTGACACCAGAATGCAATATGTAAAATCCGCAACAGGAGAATCCAAACTCTTCCATCAAAAACAATGCGTTCCGCAAGGGTCCTCTCTCTCTTCCCTCATGTTCAACATCTATATGCAGCCGATCTGCAATATCATCAGATCATTCAATTTGAAATGTATGGTATACGCAGATGATATCCTACTCTACATGCCATTTTCCACAAAGCAAATGGATTTATTGCCTATAACAAATTGCTTCAATGCAGTCTCAGAATGGCTCCTGTCACAGAACCTCCGCATTCAGCACAAGAAAACTGAGGTTCTCTTTATTACCAGAGACCCCAACTTCACCCCACCATCACATATAAATGTCAAGGGAGCTGAGCTATGCACTAAGGAAGCAATAAAATACCTTGGAGTAACACTTGACCATCGGCTCAACATGATACCACACATAAATAATATCGTAAAAGCGGTGTACTTCAAGATACGCACACTCAAGCACCTACGTTCCCTACTTGACCCAGAGGACTTCAGAACCATTTACCACGCACTAATCTTACCACATTTTGATTTCGCCAACTCAATTCTTCAAGGACTCCCACAATCCACCTTGAGCCCATTACAGCTCGCTATGAATACTGCTGCAAGGGTTCTTCAAGGAGCATCCAAGAGTGAACATATCACACCTATCCTCAAACAGCTCCATTGGCTCCCCATACACGGAAGGCTGATGTTCAAAACCCTGATTCTCACATTCAAGACCATCAAGGGTATATCTTCCAACTCACTTTCTGAGCTCATCCAATCTGTACCACCAAACAGAAATAGAAGACAGGCAGCATTAAACTCCTTAGCATTACCAAAGGCCATAACAACATGCAATCTATCAACAGCAAACAGAGCTTTCTTGTTTTGCGCACCAAAATGCTGGAACTCCCTCCCTTCTGACATCCGTACCATAACCGACTTAGCCCAGTTCAGAAAGGCCCTTAAATTCAACCTATTTACCAAATACTACCCCATATGAAGTTAACATAATAGTCCCACTACATATCCAACCACTTTTTCTTTTTCTCTTTCTTCCTTGCTCCCAACATTCGTGCCAATTCATGTACATAGTTCGAGTATGTTATCTAGTTAACAGATTGCATATTCCATGTAAATAGTTCTTCCATGTTTTTCCAAGTTGAATACTCCTGTTATATGTAATACCGAACAGCCTGTTGTTCTGGTTTTGTTGTGTTCTCTGTGAACCGCGCTGATGTCAAAGAGTGCGGTATATAAGAAATTAAAATAAATAAATAAATAAGTCTAGGATGGGCCTGAGGCCTCCTGTCCTTTTTGGTACCAGAAAGTACCTGGAATAGAAGCCTTGACCTCTCAGGTGGTGGGGCACCGGTTCCACTGCCTGTTCCTTTAGAAGACTTGCTAACTCCTGCAGGAGTAGGTTCCTGTGCAGAGGGAGTCTTGGAGGCTCCCATGGAAAGTAGGGGGGGGGGGGTACCTGGTGGAAGTGGAGCAGATAGCCCCGCTGGACTATGCTTAGCACCCAGGTATCCCTTGTTACGGCTGACCACCTGTGGGCATACAGGGTCAGCCGGCCTCCTGTACTGAGAGGGGCCAGCTGAGGAGAAGCTATGCCACTGGAGTCAAAACCCTGCTCCCTGCTGTGCAGGAGCCGGAGCTGGTGGCTTGGGGGTTTTCTGCCTACGGGGCCCATGTCCCTGCCCCTTGGCCTGCTGACCCTGTTGGGGAGCTATGGAGGCCTGGAAGTGAGGGTAGGATTTGTAGGTAGAGGACTTCCTCGGGTAAAAGGTCTTTTTTCCCCGAGCCCTTCTTCTTCTGAGAAGGGGCAGAGGTTTTCCTGGACAGCCTTGTCCGGGTGAGAGTCTGGGACTTGAGTTCTGCAGCCTTTTCAGCCATGGGCTTGCCAAAGAGGTTTTCACCTCAGCAGGGGACATCGACCAACTTGTCCTGAACCCATGGCTCGAGGTCTGATGACTGTAGCCAGGCCTGACGGCGTGCACCGATGCCGGCCGCGGCTACTCGGGCCGAAGCCTCGAAGCCATCATAGGCTGCTCAAGAGATAAACTTCGAGCACTCACAGATCCCCGATGACAGGGCTTTGAACCTCTGCAAAGGTTCCTCAGAGAGGTCAGCAGAGAACCCGGCAATCTCCTTTGCCAGGTCTCGAAGGTACATGCCCATGTACAGCTGGTAGGTCTGGACATGGCAAGCAAGCATAGAGCCCTGGAAACACTTTCTACCGAGGGCATCCAGGTTCTGGGCCTCCCAGCCGGGAGGCACCAAGGAGTGCATCTTCTGACTCTTCAGACGATGTATGGCCGATTCCACAACCATGGAGTGGTGCGGTAGCTGTGCCTTCTGGAACCCGGGGCTCTTGCGGACTCGATAGATGGAATCGACCCGCTTGCTCAGTACCGGCGTCAAAGCCGGCGCCTCGCACATGCGGAAGAGCAACCGTTCCAGCATCGGAGGAACCGGTACAGTAAAGGCCTCCTTGGGGGGGAGAGTCATACTGCAGGGCCTCGAGCTCCTCGGCTCGAGGCTCCTCCTTGGGGTCCACGGGGAAAGCCAAAGCCTTGGCCATGTCCCGCACAAAGTCCGAGAACCGGGTGTCCTCCAGGGGAGACCGTCTACGAGGCTTGGACTCCGGTGAGTCCGAAGGAACACACCGGGTCCGAAATGTGTCCGGGGACTCCTCGTCCTCCGTTTCCCAGCCTGACCCCTCGGAGGAGGAATTGAGTGGCTCCAGTCGGGCAGGCACCGATGCCATCCGCCCGACGCCGAGGGTACTGGCGTCGACAACCTCGGTCCCGAACGGGAGGCCGAGGGAGACCTTGGCCGAGGATTGACTCGAGACCGCATGGACTCAAGGATCGGCTCGGCCTCCGGGGTCGACTTGGACGTCGAGGTCCCGGTGGTCGGGGCAGATGCACCGGTGAGACCGGCGATCAGTGCCCGCTGCTGTTCCATGAAGGCTGCCAAGCTGCTCTCCAAGGCCGTCAACCTGAGTCCGAGCTCAGGAGACTCGGCAGCCCTCGACTCGGGCCCCGACGGCATCGGGCCCGACGTCGGCTCCCCCGGAGGAGAGTCCACGAGGACTACAGTACTCACTTGACTCGGGGACTCCGTCTCTACACGAGGTTGCTTAGCAGGCCTCTCCGACTCCGAAGACTCGGGACGGCGGTCGGGGCTATGCGACCTGGCCCTCGAGGAGCCAAGTGCGTCCACTGATGCCGCCCTCATGGGTTTTTTCTTCCTGCGGTGTTCTCGCGAGGGAGACCCCCTCTCAGAGGAGCCCCGGCGATGCTCAGGATCGGAGTCCTGAGACGTCGAGGCCTCTGACGAAGTCCGGGCTCGGCCGGACGAGGAGTCAGAGAAGATTCTTTCCTTCTGATGTTGACGGCTCCTCAACGCCTTCGAGGACATTTTCCCACACGGGCCACAGATCATCGGGTCATGATCAGACCCGAGGCAGCGGAAGCAGCAGTCATGTGTGTCGGTGAGAGACATAAGTTTCTTACACCGATCACACCTTTTAAACCCGCTGGCAGCCATCGGGGGAAAAAAAAGCCCCTGCAAGGTCAAAAGACAGGGCTGCCAGTGAAAAATAGAAAAATGGCGCCAACGCTAGTCACAAAGGACAAAAACTGAAAAATGAAGTCCGGGCTCGATACCGGTGTACCGGGCCCAGGCGGGAAAGGGAACCGGCGTCGAACTGAGTAAAAAACAAGGATCCACGCAGAAATCATCTTTTTTCACGGGTAACAATGAGACACGTCCGTCGGGCTCCGTGGAAAAAAGAAGACTGTGCAAGATGGCACCCTTGGGCGGGAAGGGGACCGCGCATGCGTGCTGCATTCCCAAAGGCTTTCTTTGAAAGCTGGGGAAATGCTCCACATGGGGGCTCCTTCGGCGCTGTCACCCATATGTGAGGACTGACTTCCTACTTGGTCCTGGAGAAATGAACTTTCTCAGCTCAAATTGAATTTATCATCAGTTTCCAGAGCTCAAGAGTAGCTAGTGGGGGCAATTTTTCAGCTCAAGGAAGGGTTTGAACAGCTTCAAGAGGTTAAAGACAGGATTGTGTTGGCTAGGAAAGCGTAGTTACTCACCTGTAACAGGTGATCTCCGGGAACAGCAGGAATAAGTCTTCACATATGGGTATTGTCGGTACCGACGGAGCCTGCGCGGGAACGCTCCCCAGCATCCAATAGGAAAGCTTTTGGGAGCATCCCACAGCACCTGCGTGCTGCCTTCCCGCCTTTCCAACGCTCCCTCTTCAGCTGAGTTTATAGCTGAGACCAAAGGAGAGTAGACAAAGAGAGAGAGAGATAGAGACAACTCCTAGGGGAGGTAGGTGGGTTGTAAAGACTTATTCCTGCTGTTCCCGGAGATCACCTGTTACAGGTGAGTAACTACGCTATCTCCAGGAACAAGCAGGAATGTAGTCTTCACATATGGGAACTCCCCAGCTGAGAGATGCCAGGGGGATGACCCCAGCAAGCTGCGAACCCCAGGTGAGATGGGTCATGCTTCCTCCCATGGATCTCTGGCATCGAAACCCGGGACAGCAGATAGGAGTTGTACTAAGTCTGAAAGAGATGCTGGAGCACAGCCTGGCCAAACGAGGCATCCCGACGGGAGTCCTTGTCTAAGCAATAGTGGGCTATAAAGGTGTGTATAGAAGCCCAAGTGGCTGCTCTACAGATGTCATCAATGGACACAGAACGAAGGTTAGCCATTGAGGCTGCCATTGCTCTCACATTGTAAGCTGTGACATGGCCTTCGCGAGAAAGTCCCCTACTCTCATACGCAAAGGATATACAATTTGCAACCCACCTAGAGAGAGTTCTTTTGGAAACTGGAAGTCCCAAATGACTAGAATCAAAAGCAACAAAAAGCTGAGATTTTCTATGTTGCTTAGTTCTTTGAAGGTAAAAAGCTAAAGCTCTTTTACAATCTAAGGTATGAAAATTCCTTTCTGTATTAGAGGCATGAGGCCTAGGGAAGAATACAGGAAGGTAAACCGCTTGGTTTAAATGAAAAGGCGAAACCACCTTTGGCATAAAGTGAGGATGAGTCCTAAGAACTACCTTATCATGGTGAAATCTTGTATAAGGAGGATCCGCCACTAAAGCATGTAACTTACACCCCCTCTTGGTTGCTTCACTCTTCTAACAGTCTTCATTTATCTGTGCCCTTTACTTGTACTGCCAATTCCAGACTTCGCGCCTTCCAAATGGCAGCACCCTTTGCTTGGAATAGTCTTCCTATCTCTGTGCGCCAGGAGTCCTCCCTGGCCATTTTCAAGTCCAGACTAAAATCCTACCTCTTCACTACTGCTTTCCGTTCCTGTCTTACCCTATCATGATCTCTCTATCAACATTTGCTTACTTTGTCCTGTAAATTTTTGTTATTTGTATTATGTAACTTATTTTGTTTTCTGTCTTATTAGATTGTGAGCTCTGATGAGCAGGGACTGTCTCTCTTCTATGTTTGTACAGCGCTTCGAAAGTTGCGGCGCTTTATAAGTCTTTAATAATAATAATAATAATAATAGCTTACTGATGCGTCTTGAAGAAGTGAAGGCAATTAGGAAGATTACCTTCCAAGAAAGGAACTTTAGAGCTGTAGAGGCTAAAGGCTCAAAAGACGGTTTCATGAGCTGCCCGAGAACAAGATTCAGATCCCATGCCACCGACGGTGGCTTAATGGGAGGTTTTGTTAAAAGTAAACCTCTCATAAAACTCGCTACGAGTGGATGAGAGGAAATAGGTTGTCCATCCAGAGGTTAGCGAAAAGCAGCAGTGGCACTAAGATGGACCCTTACTGAATTGGTCTTAAGACCAGAATCTGATAGATGGAGTAGATACTCCAGAAGCGAGTCGACAGGCACTGTATGGGGGTTAAGTCCCCTTTGAGAACAGCATACAGAGAATCTCTTCCACTTAAAGGCATAGGATCGCATTGTGGAAGGCTTCCTGGAAGCCACAAGGATATCCTTTACCCGTTGAGATAGGTTGATATCCGGGAATCCTAGGCTTTCAGTAACCAGGCCCTGAGGTGCAGGGACTGGGGATTTGGGTGCAATAGTGTCCCGTTTTCCTGGGAAATAAGATCTGGAGCACATCCCAACTCCAGAGGTGTGGCCTGAGAGAGACGCAGAAGCAGAGGATACCACGTCTGCCGTGGCCAATGTGGAGCTATGAGTATCATATGACCTCTGTCTCTCTGAAGCATGAACAAAGTTTTGGGAATGAGGGGAATGGGTGGGAAGGCATAGAGAAGTCCCGACCCCAATGGAGGAGGAAAGCATCCCTTGTCTGACAGTTTTGAGCCAGAATTCTGGAACAGAATCGGGGAAGATTAGCATTCTGTGGACTTGCAAAGAGGTCTATATCTGGCGTTCCCCAGATTCGAAACACTCGAGTAAGCTGGTCTGAGTCACGAGACCATTCGTGTGGCAGCAGTATTCGACTGAGTTTGTCTGCCCAAAGATTTTGAATGCCCGGAAGATATAGCACTAGAAGGTGGATTTGAAGCTCTCTGGTGAGGGCCCATAGTTGCAAAGCTTCGTTGCATAATGACAAAGAGCCTGTTCCGCCCTGCTTGTTCACATAGAACATGGCTACTTGATTGTCGGTGTGGACCAGAACTGTCTTGTAGCCGAGATGGGCCTGAAGAATAGCATGGAAAATGGCTCTCAGTTCTAGGAGGTTTATGTGAAGACAAGCCTCCTGTGGGGTCCAGAGACCCTGAGTTGATCATGCAAGTGAGCCCCCCAACCCAACTTGAACACATCTGTTATTAGGGTGGTTTGGCATAGAGGCTCCTGGAAAGGAGAACCCACGAGAAGGTTGTCCAGTGAATGCCACCATTGCAGGGACAAAATGAGACGTGTGGAGTTTCTGATTTTGTCCATTAGCAGACTCGAGGCCTGTGTCCACTGAGAGGACAGGGTTCACTGGGCTGCTCGCATATGAAGACGAGCATAGGGAACCACATGGACCGTGGATGCCATATGCCCCAGAAGCTGAAGCATCTCCCGAGCAGTCAGGAAGACCTTCATAGCTGCTTGGGAGGCCAGCTGTACTATATGAAGACAACGTGGCTGAGGCAGGAAAGCCCTCGAGTGCCTTGTGTCTAGACGAGCCCCTATGAATTCTAGAGACTGAGAAGGGGTGAGATGAGATTTTGGGAGGTTTATGACCAGTCTCCAAGTATTGAAGGATTCACATGGTGCGAGAAAGAGTGAAGCTGACTTCTGAAGCTGTTGATGCTCGAATGAGCCAGTCGCCTAAGTAGGGGAAGACGAATATTCCTAGAGTTCTCAGGAATGCTGCTATTACTGCCATTTTTTTATTTATTTTATTTATTTGAGCACATTTTTATACCGCTTCTTCCAGTGATCAGCAGCGGTTTACATTTAACAATTAACTCTGCATAGTTTAGCAGTTACATAAAACGGTAAGAAGATAACATTTGAACATTGAAGGGTAACATTGATTTAAGATAACTCAAAAATAATTCAAAAACTATTTACATAATGAAGAGAACATGTTAGCATACATGTTATATATTTAACTATATACAGTATTTATGAAACTAAAGTACATGTAAATAGATTTACTTAGTTCTTCGTGGATTTGAGGTTTCAAAAATGGTAACAGTGGGTTGACTTTCGTCAAGTTGATTTCATCACAGAGTTACTCTAGGTTATTTCTGTCTGATTGAAGTATTCTTGAAATAAATGTGTTTTAAGACTTTTACGGAATGATGTGAGATCTTTGTTTGCTCTTAAGGTGTCTGGGAGTCTGTTCCATTGTGTTGGAGCAGTGTATGTGAATGCTCTATTACTAGTGAATGCTTTTGCTTTGCAAATGGAGAGGGGAGTTTGTAGTATATTTAGGTTGTGAGTACGTCTTTTCCTGTTAGTGGGTTGTGGTTTTATGAGTGTGGCAAGGTATGATGGGGCAATTTTGTGTATTAACTTGAATGTTGTAATTATTGTTTTGTATCTTATGCGTGCTTGTATAGGTAGCCAGCAATGTTCCCTCTAATTTTCTGTAGGCTATCTGCGCATAAAATATCAGCTGTGCAGCTTTTGAAGGAAGGTTAAATTTTTGTGCGCCACATAACGACACTCGGAGTTACTGTATATACTTTAAAATTTGACTACATGTCAGAATACAATATGTATACCACACTGATTGCACTAGAAAATATTGTAGAACTTGTGAAAACCATAAATACACAACAACTTTTAAATTTTAAGATGTCTGTGTTGTTTTCTATCAGAATCAGAACTGTAATTTTTGTGCGCTCTGTTGTGAAATATGTGCGCTCGCTCGGCAAGGTGTGTGCGCGCGCACACGCGCACAGCTTAGAGGGAACAGTGGTAGCCAGTGAAGTTCTCTTAGCATAGGTGTGATGTGATCTGAGAAAGGTACGTTCATTAGGATTCGGGCTGTTACATTCTGTGCCATCTGTAGTATGTTTGTTGTTTTTTTGGGAAGGCCTTGTAGACAAATCAAGCACCCAACACATCCCTCACACAACTAAGTTTTATCCTCACTGCATGTACAACACACACACTTTACCTGATTGCTTGCTGTGATACCACCTTGATTATTAAGATAAGGCGGTTTAGAAATACTGTTAAATAAATAAATACCATTGCAATAGTCCAGATGTGGTGTTATGATTGCTTGTATTATTGATCTAAAGTCTAATAGTTCAATGATGTTGCGTAAGGGCTGTAGGGTTCTTAGTTTGTAGAAAATCGTTCTATTTAGTAGTCTTGTGGGTTTCCATGTTAAGTGTCATATCTAGGGTGACACCTAGGTACTTTAGTTCTTGTTTAGTGTTATAGGTTGTATTATTTAGTATGATTGTGGGGGGTGTTTAAATTCCGGGTTTTTAGAGATAAACATCACTTCTGTTTTTTTATGATTGATAAACATATTGTTTTGTTGGAGCCATTGTTGTGCTTCATTTAGGCAATTTTCTAAGTTGCTGTAATCTGGGTTACTTATGTCCATTTGTGTATACAGCATTATGTCATCCGCATAAAGATGATAGTCCATTTTGTGTTTTTGGAATACTGTGCAGATGGGTCTTAGGTATAAGTTAAATAATATGGCAGATAATGCTGAGCCCTGTGGGATACCTTGTGTCTGTGGGAAGGTATTAGATAGATTTTTATCAAAGTATACTTGTTGTATCCTGTTAGATATATAGGAAATGAACCATTTTAGGGGAGTTCCATTTACGCCTATTGATTCTAATCTTTCTATGAGTGTCTTATGGTTCACTGAATCAAAGGCTGCAGTTATGTCAATGAAAATTAAGACAAACATTTTTTTGCTGTTTTCAAATGCCATGCATTTTGTGAAGACTCTTGGGGCAGAAGCCAGACCAAAGGGAAGAACCCTGTATTGGAAGTGTCTTCCCTGGAAAAGGAATTTCCTGTGATCTGCATGGATGAGAATATGCGTATATGCATCCTTTAGATCTAGAGAACATAGCCAGTCCTGACTCTGAAGGTATGGCAGGCGTGTTCCGAGGGAGATAATTTTGAATTTTTCAAGGAACAGATACTTGTTTAATTCTCTGAGGTCTAGTATAGGCCTGTGTCCCCCTGTTTTCTTTGGGATGAGAAAGTAGGGGGAGTAGAAACCCGTACCCTGTTGGGGTATGGGTACCTCTTCTATTGCTCCTTGAGCAAGAAGTGATGCGACCTCCTGACCCAACAGATTAGTGGCAGGGACCTGAGAATTGAACTGTCTTATAATTGTGGGAGGGGGCATGCTGTGAAAATGAAGTTTGTACCCCTCTCGTACAATGGACAGGGTCCATTTTTCTGATGCTATTTGTTGCCATCTTCTGGCAAAATGGCATAACCTGCCCGGGTTTGTAAGGAGTTCTGGACCTTTCAGGGGCAAAAAGCTTAAGTTCTCTAGGAAGGAGTCAAAGCCCCTGAGGAGGCCGAGTCTGTTGAGCCGGTTGAGCTCTCGGAACTTATGGATTCCTCTGCTGTCTGTTCTGTTGTTGCCCCCTCTGGGGAACATGAACTGGGCAGTGTCCCTGATGGGTGTAAGATGGGTAAAATTTCTCTCTTGTTGAAAAAGGGTTTCTTCACTGATTTTCTTTGCTGGGTTGGCTGTAGACTGATAGTCTGTTCAAGGTAGTATTTTCAGATTCAATCTGATTGGCCTTGTCTTGCCAATCCTTGCCAAAGAGATTCTCTCCTGTGCAAGGAATGTTTCCAAGTTTATCTTGCACCCATTGTTCTAAGTCTGATGCCTGAAGCCAGGCATAAGAACATAAGATAAGATATGCCATACTGGGTCAGACCAAGGTCCATCAAGCCCAATATCCTGTTTCCAACAGTAGCCAATCAAGGTCATACGTACCTAGCAGTTTCCCCAAAAGACACAGGTTCCACAATGCTTGTACTGGGTCAAGCATTGATATCCTCCGTCCCTCCTTAATAATGGTTTATGGACCTTTCCTCCAGGAACTTGTCAATACAACGTGCACCAATGGAAATAGCAGAGGTTCTGCTAATGCATTCTAAGCAATCAAAGGTTGCACGGTTTACAAATTTAGAGACATCCTGGGCATATTTGACCAGAGTGAGGAATTCCCCCTTTTCCTCAGGGAGAAGAGGGCTCATGAGCTCCAAGTCACCTGTAACTTCTTTGAGGAACATTCCCATATAGAGAATGTAGGAGCTAATCCTGGCTGCCGACATGGAGGACTGGAAACATCGACACCCAAAGGCATCGAGCGTCCTCGATTCACGGCCCGGAGGATTGGAAGAATGTGTTTTAGAACTCTTAATCCTACGCATCGCCGATTCCTCTACCATTGAATGGCGTGGTAACTGAGTCTTTTGAAAGCCAGGACAGCTTGGAACCCGGTACATGGTATTGAGTCGTCGAAAGTGTGGAGACACCATTAAAGGAGTTTCCCACATTCTTAGTATAAGGATCATGCAAGATTCTGTGAATGGGCAGAGTAGCTGACTCTTTAGGAGCCTTAGGGTACTGAAGAATTTCTAATTCTTCTACTCTGGGTTCCTTCTCTGGAGTCACCGTGATTGCAAGACCCCGAGCTAAATCACGTATAAAATCCTGGAAGGATGTGTCTTCTGGAGGAGAAATTCTGCGTTGAGGAGAAGGAGATGGATCCTCCAAAAGGATAGCTCTAGTACTGGCAGTCAGAGTCATCGGAATCAGATGATTCGAAGTATCTCTGCGCCGGGTGTTCTTGCAATGCACGGTACCGGTATCGCTCGAAGTCGGTATCGGGGTGTCTCGGTACCTATCCGACAATACCTGAGATAAGACTCAAGGCTCGGCATGGGGGGGGGGGGGGGAGTATACCCGCCGAGGCACTTGGTACCGGTGTTGGTACCGATTCCTGTGGAACCATCTGTAGCGGTCTTAGTGTTACCGAAGCTGCTAAGAGGGCCGCTAAACTGCGTTTGATAGCGAGGATTCTGTGATCCAACACTCCAGCCGATGCCTGGGTGTCGGTACCAGTGGAAGTGGCCACAACCCCAGAACATGGTATCAGTAGTTCTGCAAAGGTGGAAGCCTCTGGAACATTCAGAAGAACATAAGATATGCCATACTGGGTCAGACCAAGGTCCATCAAGCCCAGTATCCTGTTTCCAACAGTGGCCAATCTAGGTCATACGTACCTAGCAGTTTCCCCAAAAGACACAGGTTCCGCAATGCTTGTACTGGGTCAAGCATTGATATCCTGGGTCCCTTCTTAATAATGGTTTATGGACCTTTCCTCCAGGAACTTGTCCAAACCTTTTTTAAACCCAGCTACACTAACAGCCTTTACTACATCCTCCGGTAACAAATTCCAGAGTTTGATTACACGTTGAGTGAAAAAATATTTTCTTTTATTAGTCTTAGTTTACCCTGTAGCGTCATTGTATGTCCCCTAGTCTTTCTATATTCTGATAACGTAAACAATCGATCTATGTTTACCCGTTCCACTCCGTTCATTAATTTATAGACTTCTATCATATCTCCCCCTCTGCCGTCTCTTTTCCAGGTTAAAGAGCCCTAACCTTTTTAGCCCTTCTTCAAAGGAGTATCCCTTCCATCCACTTTACCATTTTGGTGGCTCTTCTCTGAACTTTTTCTAATAACGCTATATCCTTTTTAAGATACGGCGACCAGAATTGCACACAATATTCAAGGTGCAGTCTCACCATGGAACGGTATAGAGGCATTATAATATCTTTTGTTTTAGTTTCCATTCCTTTCCTTATGATACCTAGCATTCTATTTGCTCTCTTGGCCGCCGCTGCACACAGAGCCGAGAGTTTTAACATGTTATCCACAATGATGCCTAAATCTTATTCCTGGGTGGTGGTTCCTAATGTGGAACCTTGCATCATGTAACCATAGTTTGGGCTGTTCTTCCCTAGGTGCATAACTTTGCACTTGTCCACATTAAATTTCATCTGCCATTTTGATGCCCAGTCTTCCAATTAACAAGATCCTCTTGCAATTTTCCACAATCCTCTTGGGTTTTAACAACTTTAAATAGTTTTGTGTCATCTGCAAATTTGATAACCTCACTCGTTATTCCACTTTCCAGGTCATTTATGAATATGTCAAAAAGCAGCGGACCCAGCACAGATCCCTGGGGTACACCACTATTCATCTTTCTCCATTGGGAAAATTGGCCATTTAGCCCAACCCTCTGCTTTCTATCTTTTAACCAGTTCCTGATCCACAGTAGTACACTGCCTCCTATCCCATGACTCTTTAGTTTTGCCAAAGGTCTCTGATGAGGGACCTTGTCAAAGGCTTTCTGAAAGTCTAGATACACTATATCAACTGACTTACCTTTGTCCACCTGTTTATTCACACTTTCAAAAAAACACAACAGATTAGTAAGACAAGATCTTTCTTGTCTAAAGCCATGTTGGCTGTCTCCCATTAGGCCATGACTATCTACATGCTGAGTAATTTTATTCTTTATGATGGTTTCTACCATTTTTCCCGGTACTGATGTGAGGCTCACCGGTCTGTAGTTTCCCAGATCACCCCTGGAACCCTTTTTAAAAATTGGTGTTACATTGCCGATCCTCCAATCTTCAGGTATTACAGATGATTTTAATGAAAATTCACAGATTACTAATAGCAGGTCTGCAATCTCATATTTCAGTTCTTTCAGCACCCTTGGATGTATACCATCCGGCCCGGGTGATTTGCTACTCTTCAATTTATCTAATAGTTGTAATACATCTTCCCAATTTATCGATATTTCCTTCAATTCTTCCCACCTTTAAATACCACTTCAGTCATGGTAACATCCCTACATCTTCCTCAGTAAAGACCGAAGCAAAGAATTCATTCAGTCTCTCCGCTATAGCCTTGTCGCCTCTTAGTGTCCCTTTAACTCCTCTATCATCTAATGCACCAACTGACTCTCTCACAGGTTTTTTGCTACGAATGTACTTGAAAAAATCTTTATTTCGCATTTTTGCTTCTGCAGCAAGCTTCTTCTCAAATTCTCCCTTTGCCTGCTTTATCAATGCCTTGCATTTGACCTGCCAGTGCTTGTGCTGTTTCCAGGTTTCATCGTTTGGCTCTTTTTTCCATTTCCTGAAAGATGTTTTCTGGCAACAGCCTCTCTGACCTCACCTTTAAACCATGCTGGCAGTTTTTTGGACTTCCTTCCACTTTTCTTAAAGCGTGGAATACAGCTGGTCTGGGCTTCCAAGATAGTATTTTTCAACACCCAAGCTTGATGTAAGTCTTTAACCTTTGCAACTGCTCCTTTTAGTTTTTTCTTAACTATTTTCCTCATTTTATCATAGTCTCCCTTTCGAAAGTTAAAAGGTAGTACTGTGGATTTCCTTACTATCCCTCCTCCACTAATTAAATCAAAGGTGATCATGCTATGATCACTATTGCCAAGTGGACCCAACACCCTTATCTCTTGCACTAGATCTGGTGTTCCACTAAGGATTAGGTCTAATATGGCTTCCCCTCTGGTCGGTTCATGAACTAGCTGCTCCAAGAAGTAGTCATTTATTTCATCTAGGAACTTTATCTCCTTAGCATTTCCTGCCATGACACTGACCCTGTCAATACCAGGGTAACTGAAATCACCCATTATTATTACTGTGCTGTAACTTTTGTTAGCTTCCTTGATTTCTTTGAGCATTTCATCATCCATTTGTTCATTCTGGCCAGACGGTCGATAGTACATCCCCGCTGCCATTGCCTTCCCCTTTTTACATGGAATTTCAATCCATAGAGATTCTACAGCAAATTTTGTTTCCTGCAAAACTTTAATCCTTTCTGACTCAATGCCCTCTCTAACATAGAACGCAACCCCTCCACCAATTTGATCAGCTCTATCATTACGATATAGTTTGTACCCAGGTATCACAGTGTCCCACTGGTTGTCCTCCTTCCACCATGTCTCTGATATTCCAATCATATCTAACCTCTCATTTAGTGCTATATATTCTAACTCTCCCATCTTATTTTTTTAGACTTCTAGCATTTGCATACAAGCATTTTAGAGACTGTATTTTATTCATATTAATTTGGCAATTGGTAGACATGGGTAATTTGGGATCTTTAAGCTCTGTCTGCTCCATACTAGAGGGCATTTGGGCTACTTTACTCTTTTTTGGAACCTCTCTGCTTTTGGTAGTATCCTTCAAGGATACATTCTTCCGAACCACCCGCTCTTGGGCGACTGTCGGCTTTCCCCTATTATCTAGTTTAAAAGCTGCTCTATCTCCTTTTTAAAGGTTAATGCCAGCAGTCTGGTTCCATCCTGGTTAAGGTGAAGCCCATCCATTCGGTAGAGACCCTCCTTTCCCCAGAATGTTCCCCAGTTCCTAACAAATCCAAACCCCTCATCTCTGTACCATTGTCTCATCCATGCATTGAGACTCCGAAGCTCTGCCTGCCTTTTGGGCCCTGCATGTGGAACAGGAAGCATTTCGGAGAATGCTACCCTGGAAGTTCTGGATTTCAACTTCCTACCTAAAAGCCTAAATTTAGCCTTCAGAATCTCCCTACCACATTTTCCTATGTCATTGGTACCGATATGTACCAAGACAGCAGACTCCTCCCCAGCACTAAGACCTTATCTAGATGGCGCGTGAGGTCCGCTACCTTCACACCAGGCAGGCATGTTACCAGGCGATCCTCACGTCCACCAGCCACCCAGCTATCTACATGCCTAATGATCGAATCACCAACTATAACGGCTGTCCTAACCCTTCCCTCATGGGCACATGGCCCTGGAGAAACTTCCTCGGTGCGAGAGGGTTTTACATCACCTGGAGGACAGGTCCTAGTTACAGGATCACTTCCTGCCACACCAGAGTGATGCTCTCCTGTCACGTGACCTCTCTCCTCCATGGCAACAGGGATGCTGCCAGACTGGAGGTGGGACTTCAGGACTATATCCCTGTAGGTCTCGTCTGTGTACCTCTGTCTGTCTTATGTTTTCCAAGTCTGCTACTCTAGCCTCTAGAGAACGGACTTGTTCCCTGAGAGCAAAGAGCTCCTTGCACCTAGTGCACACGTAAGACCTCTCACCAACTGGGAGAAAATCATACATGTGACACTCAATGCAAAAGACTGGAAAGCCCCCATCTCGCTGCTGGACTGCTGTCTGCATCTTAGTTTTAAGTTTTTGTTTAGATCTTTAAGTTCTTTACTTACTAAGGGTTGCTATGGATATTTATACGAATAAAACTGTACCTAATACATTTAATGTACCTTGTTCACCTGAAGCTTAATTGATCTCAGGTCCTTAGTGTATGACTGATTTGGGTAATTAGCTTCACCTGAGAGCACCTCCTGTCTTAAGATGTGTAAGTACCTATAAAGCTACGATTATCCCTGGGGTGGGCAAGTGTGGGGAGGGAGGGAGGGAAATAACACTTATTAAAAGAGGTCTGCTACACAGTACCCTGTCCTGTGCTGCTGAGGTAAGCTATATTCTTATTTGATTTAAATTATAGCTCTCTGCTGCTGCTAGGCTCTAACTTATTATGAAATTTAAACTACAAGCTCTCTGCTGGGTTCTAAATTTAACCAGAAATCTCTCTTCTGTGTTTTAAATTTAAACTAAAAGTACTTTGCTGATGCTAGGCCCTGAGTGACTATTAAATTAAAACTACAAGCTCTCTGCTGGGTATGAAATATAACCAGAAAGTTCTCTTCTGTGTTTTAAATTTAAACTGCTGCTACTAGGCCCTGACTGATTTAACAAAAAATAGTGGGTTCACAGATTAAATAACTTTAATAGAAAGAATTCCTTTCAGAAAATTCCCAGAAGTATATACTCACAATTGCAGATCTCTCTCCAGAAGTAACAGTCCCCTTTTCTAGTCTTTCAAGCCCCGTTAATGCTTTGGAGACCGAGGCCTCCCGTCAGGGCTGTTTTGCCGGTGAACTTTCCTTGAGGGCAACACCAGTGGCATCTCTATACTTGAAAGGAGATCTACCCTTTGAGGACCAGCCAGTCTTAGAAAACTTAAGTTTAGTTACCTGAGATCCATGGGAGGAAGATGAAGCCCTGTAAGAAGTCGATGCAACTGACATCGTATCTGCGGCAAAAAGGGTACCGAGTTTTGCAGCTCTATTCTGCAGGCCCCTTTTGGTCATCTTTCTGCAGGAAAGACACTCCGATGGAGAATGGTCAGGACCTAAACACTTAAGACACCATTCATGGGTGTCAGTGACTAATATGGTACCGCTACATTCAGGGGCGGCTCAAGGCAATCTGCTGCCTGAGGCGAAGTATGAAAAGGCACCCCCCCCCCCCCAGACACCTTAGAGGGGGCGGGGCTTTTTCAGAAATCCAATCAGAGACTGAACCAAACCAAAAAGCCAATTAGATTATATGGAGGAAATGCAAGATGTTTGCACACAGGGCCATATCGAGCTGCAATCACACCCTGTGAGACTTGCAGCTCAGGCGCACACCCTCCCTCCCCCCTCCTGCCTGCTCTTTCCCTGCTGCTGCTGCCCTCTGTTTTTTTCACGGAGGCGCCAGCAGCAGGGAAAGAGCAGGCAGCGCTGGATGGAGGTATGGGGAGGAGAAGGGGGGCATGTGCCCGATCTGAATGGCACAGGCACTTTCAACAGATCTGTACCTCCTTGACATCGATTCGGAGGAGGAAGGGACCAGACCTCCTTAAAGTGCTGTGAAAAGACTTGGGGAGCGCATTTCGTCTGCCTGCTATTGTCCCCAGAAAACCCCAGAAGTTGTGTGCCCTTGTGAAAGGGCTCCACTTCCCCCCATGGATTTCTGGCATCTTATCAGGGATGTTGGGTAGTTGTTGATTAAGTATGGAACCGGTGTTGAAGAACAGCCTGATCAAACAAGGCATCCGGGCAGGAGTTCTTGTCTAAGCAGTAATGGGCTGTGAAGGTATGAACAGAAGTCCAAGTAGCTGCTCGGCAGATGTCGTCAATAGACACAGAGTGAAGATGAGCCATAGAGGCTGCCATGGCTCTCACATTGTGAGCTGTGACATGGCCTTCCACAGAAAGCTTTTACTCTCAAAGGCAAAAGATATACACTATGCAATCCAGTTGGACAGTGTTCTTTTGGAGACTGGAAGTCCTAAATGGCTAGGATCAAAAGCAACAAAGTTGAGAGGACTTCCTATGTTGCTGTGTCCTTTGTAAGTAAAAGGCCAGAGCCCTTTTACAATCCAAAGTATGAAGATTCCTTTCTGCATTTGAGGCATGAGGCCTTGGGAAGAATACAGGAAGGTAAACCGCTTGGTTTAAATGAAAAGGTGACACCACCTTTGGCATAAAATGTGGATGAGCCCTAAGGACTACCTCTTATCATGATGGAACCTTGTATAAGGAGGATCAGCCACCAATGCTTGCAATTCACTGATGCGACTTGCTGATGTGATTGCAACAAGAAAGATGACCTTCCAGGAAAGGAATTTCAAGGAGGTAGTGGCTAATGGTTCAAAAGGCAGTTTCATAAGCTGCCCAAGAAACAAATTTAAGTCCCATGCCACCGGTGGTGGCTTAATGGGAGGCTTCGTTAAAAGAGGGCCTCTCATAAATCTCACTATGAGAGGATGAGAGGAAATAGGTTGCCCATTTAGAGGCTTGAAGGAAGCTGCAATAGCACTCAAATGAACTCTCACTGAATTGGTCTTAAGCCCTGCATTAGACAAATTAAGGAGATACTCCAGTAATGATTCCAGAGGTATCGCAAGAGGGTTAAGACCCTTCTGCGAGCACCATATGGTAAACCTTTTCCACTTGAAAGCATAAAAGAGCGTCTTGTGGAAGGCTTCCTGGAAGCATAAAGGATATCCTTTACCTGTTGAGAAAGGTTAAGACCGTGAAGTTCTAGGCTTTCAGCAACCAGGCCCTGAGATGCAGAGACTGAGGATTGGGATGCCACAGCATCCCATCCCCCTGAGAAAGGAGATCTGGAGCAGATCCTAACTCCAGAGGCGGAGCTTGAGAGAGATGTAGGAGCAGAGGGTACCACCGTGGCCAATGTGGAGCTATGAGAATCATATGACCTCTGTCTCTCTGAAGCTTGAACAGGGTTTGGGAATTAGGGGAATGGGTGGAAAGGCATACAGGAAGTCCTGGCACCAATGGAGGAGGAAAGCATCCCTGGCATGACAACCCTGAGCCGGAATTCTGGAACAGAACCGGGGAAGTTTGGCATTCAGCGGACTTGCGAAGAGGTCTATGTCCGGGGGTTCCCGAAATTTGGAAAATTTTGGCCACCTGGTCTGCATGGAGAGACCATTCGTGTAGAAGCAGAACTCGACTGAGTCTGTCTGCCCAAGAGTTTTGAATGCCTGGAAGATACACCACAAGGAGATGAATCTGATGCTCTCTGGCGAGGGCCCATAGTCGCAAAGCTTTGTTACACAGCCTGTTCTGTCCTGCTTGTTAACATAGAACATGGCTACTTGATTGTCCGTTTGAACTAGGACTGTCTTGTAGCTGAGCTGGGTGTGGAATATTCGAAGAGCAAGGAAGATTGCTCTGAGTTCCAGGAGACTGATGTGTAGATAGGCCTCCTGTGGAGTCCAGGTACCCTGGGTAGAGAGGCCTTGCAGGTTGGCTCCCCAACCCACCTGTGAAGCATCTGTTAGAGTGGCTTGGGGTGGGGGTTGCTGAAAAGGAGACCCCACCAAAAGGTTCTGGGGTGACTGCCACCATTGGAGGGACAAAATAAGGTGATCTGAGTTTGCTATTTCTGTCTGACAGGCAACCTGACGCCTGAGCCCACTAAGTGGATAAAGTCCACTGGGCTGCCCTCATATGGAGGCAAAACTAAATTATACCCAATCTCGATCAATATAACTTCAACCAAACAGTCGAAATTCAAAGTAACCTAGTAGTGAAGCTAATGCAATTTTTTGTCGGAGCGGTTACCACAGTGAGGGAACAGGGGATATCCCAAACCGCTGTAGCCAGTCCCTTTTAATTAAACTTATAATAAAACTTTATAAAGGTGCATCAAGAAAGACCACTTAGCTGCAAAAATCGGCGGTGACCATCACACGCCAGGAAATTATTTAACACAGAATCAGGCTGTGAAGACTAGCGAAGCCGCTTCAGGAACGACGTGGCACGTTTCGGGGTCCATAAACAATCACCCCTGCATCAGGTTCCAGCTTTTATTCTAGCCAGGGCAGCCTTGAAAGACGTCTTCACACAAGCGGTTTAAATCATGAACTGATGATCAATGCCCGGATGAAGGTCCTCCCACAAACGACACTCAGCCAATCAAAAAGGAAGGGGGAGGAGCACTGCACAGCGCCATCCCCTCCCAGCTGTAGAAACAGATTGGCGTTGTCAAATATATGTATGATTGAATAGTCACAAAATGGTATGCCAGTCCACTTGTTGATTAAGTCCCAAAGGAGTAACGGCATTCAGGCGATATATCCATCTTTGTTCTAACAGTTGTAGTTTACAGAGGCGATCACCCCCCCGTGGATTCACAGGAACTTGGTCCAAAACACGCCAATGTAGATCTGTAAAAACATGGGTAAATTTTATACAGTGATCCACTAGAGGGGCAGATATAGTATTAGTCCGCAATCGAGACGCATGTTCACCCAAGCGTGTTTTAAAAGATCGTGAAGTACGGCCCACGTAATAAAGATCACATGGGCAAACAATAAGATACACCACATAGGATGACAAGCAGTCCGTTCTCCAGCGAGTGGTATAAATTCTGCCAGTATGCTTGTCAGACCAGGAATCCCCAACAATTGTGTTAAGACAATATATGCATGATCCGCAAGCAAAGTGGCCAGCTAAATCATGAGACTTAGGCGGACGATCTTCAAGGGGAACAGTGTGTACTATTTGGTCACGCAAATTCATCCCACGGGTATAGGCTACACGTAAATCTTTGCGAAAACAAGGATGGACAGCCAGCACCGGCCAAAATTTGTGTAGAATGCCCACAACATTAGTGGAACCACAAGAATATGGAAGGATACCAGTAATTTGTGTAGATTCTTCCAATCCAGAGCTAGATGAATTGAACAGCCATTCACGATGAACATTATCAGCACGTTTTCTAGCAAGACGAACCACCTTAACTGGATAACCTCTGGTTAATAGACGCTCCGTCAAGTCACTACTCGCTGCCCGTTTATAGTCAGCCTTATCAGAACAAATCCTCCGAATCCGAAGGAATTGGCCGAAGGGCAAACCTCTACGAAGTGCAGGGGGATGAAAACTATTGTATCTCAAAAGAGTATTTCTCTGAACTGGCTTACGATATAAAGAAGTGCAAAATCCACTCATATGGAGGCAAGCATAAGGAACCACATGCACGGTTAATGCCATGTCGCCTAGCAACTAACATTTCTCGAGCAGTGAGGTGACGTTTTAACACTGCTTGGGAAGCTAACTGCACAATGTGAAGGCAGCAGGCCTGTGGAAGGTAGGCCCTTGTCTGTCTGGTATCCAGCAGAACTCCTATAAACTCTAGAGACAGAGGGAGCAAGGTTGGATTTTGGGAAGTTTATGACAAGTCCCAAATACTGAAGGATGCACATTGTGCGAGAGAGAGCAACCCTGGCCTCTGGCTCTGAAGGGGCTCGGATGAGCCAGTCGTCTAAGTAAGGGAAGAGGAATATTCCTAGGGTGCAAAGAAATGCTGCCACCACAGCCATGCATTTTGTGAACACCCTTGGTGCCGAGGGCCAGGCCAAAAGGAAGAACCCTGTATTGGTAGTGCTTCCCTTGAAATAGGAAGCAAAGGAACTTTCGATGAATTGGATGGATGAGAACATGTGTACGCATCCTTGAGATCTAGAGAACAAAGCCAATCCTGACTCTGAAGGTATGACAGCAGAGTTCCTAGAGAAATGATTTTGAACTTCTCTTTGAACAGGAATTTGCTCAATTCTCTGAGGTCTAAAATGGGTCTGTGTCCTCCCGTTTTCTTTGGCATAAGGAAATAGGGGGAGTAGAATCCTGTACCCCGTTGGAGAATGGGTACCTCTTCTATTGCCCCTTGTGCAAGAAGCACAGTGACCTCTTGATCTAACTGGTTGTTGAGAGAGGTCTGAGAATTGAACTGTCTTACCATTGTAGGAGGGGGCATGCTGAGGAAATGAAGCTTGTACCCCTCTCTTACAATAGACAAGAGTCCAATTTTCTGCTGTTATCTGACCCCATCTGGGGGCAAAATGACATAACCTTCCTGGAATGGTGGAGGGTTCTGGACCGTTCAGGGCCAGGAAGGCAAAGTTCTCTAGATAGGAGTTAAAGCCTTTTGTTTTTCTTTGCCTACGTTGTTGCTGCTGTCCATTTTGGACAGACTGACCCAAATGATGCTCCTGCTGAGTATAGGAGGGATAAAACTTCTTCTTACTGAAGAATGGTTTCTTGTAGGATTTTTTCCTTGCAGGATCAGCTGTAGATTTAGACAATCTATCCAAGGTGATAATGTCAGTATCTATCTCATTAGCTTTTTCCTGCCAATTCTTGCCAAAGAGATTCTCTCCTGTGCAAGGAATATTCCCGTGTTTATCCTGTACCCAAAATTCCAAGTCAGATGCCTGGAGCCAGGCAACCCTATGTGCACCTATGACAATAGCAGAGGTTCTGCTTATGCACTCAAAGCAGTCAAAGGCTGCACGATTCACAAACTTGGAAATATCCTGAGCATGTTTGACAAGGGCGAGGTAATCCTGCCTCTTATCATCAGGAAGGAGAGGGCTCATAAGCTCTAAATCTCCTGTGACCTCCTTAAGGAACATTCCCATAAGGAAATGATCCTAGCAGAAAGCATGGAAGACTGGAAGGTTCGACGTCCAAAGGCATCAAGAGTCCTACACTCACATCCTGGAGGATTAAATGCATGCCTTTTTGCACTCTTGATTCTTCTCATAGCTGATTCCACTATCATGGAATGGTGTGGTAGCTGAGTCTTCTGAAACCCAGGACAAGGAGGAACTCGATACATGGTGTCGATTTCCTTCAAGAGTGAGGAGATGTGGTTAGAGGTGTTTCCCACATCCTTAACTTGAGATCATGCAAGATCTCATGAATAGGTAAGGTAGCTGCCTCCTTGGGAGCTTTAGGGTATTGTAGGATTTCTATTTCCTTTGCCCTAGGCTCTTTTTCAGGAGCCACTGTGATGGAAAGACCGAGCCACATCTCGGATAAAATCCTGAAAGGACATATCCTCTGGTGGAGACATCCTACACTGAGGAGAAGAAGAATCCTCAGGAAGAAGTATTCTGGTATCGGCAGAGCTTTCAGAGTCTTCAGACTCATCCGAGGATTCAAAGTATCTCTGATCCGGGTGATCATGCAAGGCACGATACCGGTACCGATAGAAGTCGGCATCGGAGGGGTCCGGTACCGACTTGTCGATACCGGATGGATAAGCATGACTCGGTCCCGGTAGAATACCTGCTGATGTCGATGCAGTCGATACCGGTACCAGAGTCGGTGCCGGTACCGGTTGAATTCTCTGAAGCAGTTTCAAGAGCATCGAGGCTGTGAGAAGAGCCGCCAGACTGCATTCAATAGCCAAGAATCTCTGGTCTAGCGACGCTGCCGATGCTTGGGTATCGGTACTGGATGAAGCAGCCGGTACCCCAGAGCATGGCACCAGTAGTTCTGCCAAGGTTGAGGCCTCAAGAACATCCTGGTGCCCCGTTAGTGCTTTGGAAGCCGAAGCCTCCCGCCGGGGCAATTTTGCCAGTGAAAGTCCCTCAAGGGCAACGCCAGAGGCATCTCGATGCTTAGAGGGAGATCTACCCTTTGAGGACTGGCTAGATTTATGTTTAGTTACCTGAGATCCATGGGAGGAAGACGAAGCCATGGAAGACGTTGATGCCAGAGGCTGCATCGGAGGGAAAAAGGGTGCTAAGTTTAGCAGCTCGGTTCTGCCGGCCCCTCTTCGACATCATTCCACAGGCAACACACTCCGAAATAGAGTGGTCAGGACCTAAACATTTGAGGCACCACTCATGGGTGTCTGTGACGGAGATGGTACCGCCACACCTGGAACACTTTTTAAAACCCGAAGCGGGTTTTTCAATTTTAAAGGAAAAAGTTGGGCCTAGTGCCCAAAATGGCGTGTGGCACCTGAGGAGAAAAAACCTGGAAAAGACTCCAGAAGAAAGGTTTTTTGGGGGGGTTTTGGAAAAAAAGAAAGAAGAACCGGCGGTACCAGTGTAGCATCGAAGGAAGGCAGATGCAACCACAAAAAAGAAGAATAGCAGGGAATTATTTTCTGCGGTGACAGGATGTGCGACCTGTCGGCTCCGTGGAAAACGAAGAACTGGAGAGGGACAGTTGGGGAAAGGCGGGAAGGCAGCACGCAGGTGCTCTGGGATGCTCCCAAAAGCTTTCCTATTGGACGCTGGGGAGCGTTCCCGCGCAGGCTCCGTCGGTACCGACGATAACCATATGTGAAGACTACATTCCTGCTTGTTCCTGGAGATTGGCTTTTTAGCTTATAGTCAATTGATCCTGCAGAATTACTGAGATTAGAACAGACAGGCAGATGTGTATTCTGTTGTGACTTGCAGGATTTAGTGTGTTAAAATCAAATTAAATGCTGTAGTAGTTTGCGCTACATGCTTTATGGGCTTTAGCTGGATCATTGCATATTGATGTGTTTTGAGGAAATGCAGTTTTTAAGCAAATGTAAATTTGTGGCTAAATTTTACACCTATCTTATGGGAGCTTTTTCAGGATACTTGATGTTCCAGTGTTAAGTCCATGGCCTAGGCTGATATGCCTGGACATATTTGCTGAAGGGTCTGAGATCCTTTTTCTCCCTTCATTGTAATGTGATGTAAAAAGTTATCCCTCAATATTGCTGGAGATGGAATGAAGTACTTTGGGTGGATACATTTCCTTTCTTCATTCTGAAAATTATAGTCAATTGATTGCACTGTGTGGTGTGGCTATACTGTAAACTAGATCCGACTGCAGAACAGAGGTATCCTGAATCAAATTTCACAAGCTGAGAAAGAGACTCAAATACTTTTGATACCCTGAAAACTAGCCTGGTTTTGTGCCCTTGAGGCCCCCTGGCTTAAGGAGAAGTTTTTGTGTCCTTCTGCAAAGTTTAGGGGAGAGAGAGAGAGAGAGAGAGACTCCTGCAAACAGCAACACTGCCAGGTGTGACAACTACAGAGGAAGAAAGTGCAGGGAAGCAGGGGAGGGACTCCTCAGCCTACATTAGGCCTTGCACAGACTCATTTGTTTTTTTAATAGTGCAATGGAGATTCTGGGGAATAAAAACAGATGACCTTTAAAGTTGTAAGCACTGATACAGATTCTGCACACTGTACAGAAAACTATTACCTGCTGGCAGTGGTTTCTCAGGAGGTCACAGCATCACCCCCTGTTCACAGTGGTCTTATACTTGCTGAGGACAGGAGACACAACAAAAATTCAACCAGAGCTGCAGCAGCAGTCAGGGCAAGCAGGCTGATGGCTGAGGTACAGTATGGATCCCGTCAAAGGCCTGCCTTGGCTCCATTGGCTCTGGCTCAGTATGCAGTATGGCTGCATGTACGTATGGAGCTGTGGTCGCAGATGGGAAAGGCAGAGGAGGAGGTCTCTAACAGTTCTCCACCTCTCCTGGCTTTGCTCAAGTGTCTGCGACAGCACCTAGTACAGCATGGAGACATCGCATTGGGGAGGGGGCGGGTGCAGAGCAGCATGCAGAGCATCATGCAGCTTGCTGGCCTGAGCAGGCTGCCGTAGCAAGTAAGGGACAGCACAGGTTTTCAACATCATGAGGATGATGCATGGCCTCCTGTTCAAAAAGGCCCTGTGCCAACAACATGCTCACACATGCCTAAGGCCAACCCTGACCGTCATAAAAAATCTCTAACGAAGCTGAAGACAATATGATACAACCTCAAAACTTCAAATACCCTAGTATATCTACCTTGTAGAGATGGAGACAGAGGCGACTGCAGACAGCACGGACAACAGTAGTTTTCCCACAGCCACTAGATCCAGAAAGGAGGATAGCACCAGCTCTCTCTAGTATACATCCCCTACAAAGGAATATCAGAGAAATCATTCAACACCTAAAAACTTTCACTCCAGAAATCCACTGCCTATAACTAGCTGTAATTTAAACTAGCCACTGTCATTGGTCATATGACCTGCATTGTATCTAGAAGATCTGTCTAGATCTTTCCTTCATGCATCACCAGACCAGCTGCTCCTCAGTTACCTGTATAACTTGACTAGCTAGAGATCAATGCTAACAAGTAAAAATGTAATTGATATGTTCTTACAAGAGAAAAAAAAACAACTTTCATTCATTCCATTTTCCTGTTTTTCATTTAACCATAAAACTCAGAAAACAAGGATAGAAGAATCAAATGAGCGGGGAGAGGGGGGCATCATCAGAAGAGCAAAGCTTTATTCCAGAAATATGCCCTGTAGAACGGACAACATAAGAACATAAGATGTGTCATACTGGGTCAGACCAAGGTCCATCAAGCCCAGTATCCTGTTTCCAACAGTGGCCAATCTAGGTCATACGTACTGTCGTGAGGGCATCCCCTGGTGACCATTCAAAGTATGGGCATGCTCCACGATGGAAATTATTTTAGGGAGCGTGATGAAATGTAAGGTCCACGAATGGCGAATGGTCTTACTTATTTCCAGCTTCCTATGAGAGCTCAATAATCAAACCAAGTGTAGGGAAAACAAGGCTTTATTCCCCATCTGTGCAAGGGTTCAAATTGACATTGAGAAATCAAAAGAATGTCCTTTGTTTCAAAAAGTACCAGTATTAACAAGCTGACTAATTGTTAATCTCCACAATTAGTGCAAGGGTTAACCAGAGGAATTCACTTCATTCCAACACAATAAGAATTAAACAAACCTCTTCTCAGTTATACAGTGGCTACAGATTCTAGGCTCGTGGCCATGCACAAACCACAATCCATTTCTTCTGGTGGAGGAATGGGAACAGCATTTATATATTCAATTTCCATGGATTCTGCTCCACTGCATTCATCATCAGAGTAGTCACTGTCCCTGTCTGCTACAGGTCTACGTGAAGTGTCTCTAGGCTCTTGCCTCCAATAAGACTGTGTTTTAAGTTCTCTGGGAATTTTCTGAAACCACCCTGGTTTCTTCTTCCTTACAAACTGAGTATTTGTTTTAGCAGTGCCTCTAGGAGTTAAGCATTCAGTATCATGAATAAAGCACAGTTACTTACCTGTAACAGGTGATCTCTGGGAACAGCAGGAATAAGTCTTCACATATGGGTACGTCGGTACCGACGGAGTCTGCGCGGGAACGCTTCCCAGCGTCCAATCAAGAGCTTTTGGAAGCATCCCAGCACGCCTGCGTGCTGCCTTCCCGCCTTTCCCAACTGCCTCTCCTCAGTTAAGTTTTAAAGCTGAGACAAAGAGAGAGAGAGAGAGGAAAGGAAAGATAGATAGAAATACAACTCCTGGGGAGGTGGGAGGGTTGTGAAGACTTATTCCTGCTGTTCCCAGAGATCACCTGTTATAGGTAAGTAACTGTGCTATCTCCAGGAACAAGCAGGAATGAGTCTTCACGTATGGGGGACTCCCAAGCTGAGATGCCTGGAGTCCCAGCATGTCATAGGCTGGAACATGCTATCTCCCAGAACACCAGGCATCCTGAGGATGGAGGGTAGGAGTTGAAGAAAGAAGGATGCTGTGGAACAGCTAACCTAGCATAGGACTGCAGAGATGGAGTCCATGTGTGGATGATGATGGTCATCAATAAAATTGCAAAGGATATTGCAATATGGACCTCCCCTGACAGGATTTCACAGAAGTATGGAGGTTCATGGATCTACTGGGAAACCTAGTAGAGGAACATTGAAGAGGACCTCGCTGTAAGTGACGGTAATAATCCTGTAGGAAAACCAGTGGAGGTCAGAATCTTGAAAGGTAATAGGTAACCCCAGTAGCGAAACTGGGGTAGTCCAAAAACAGTGGGCCTTCAGCGGAAGGCTTTATGACAAAAACCCTAGCTCTTTTGGTGGCAGATTGAGTCACTCTTAGGAGCAAAAGAGAAGGCTAACCGATTTGGACAAACAGGCACAGTCCTTGTGGGGAGAAAGGGTGTGGGAACTCCTTGTATCCCAAAAAGAGAGGACAAATGCCTGAGGCGTTAAAGCCTGTGATTAACTGAAGATCCACAATGTCTCTCCTAACTGGGGTAAGCTAGGAGAGATATTGGGCACGGAGAGCTTCAGAGGTACCTAAACCGTTAGGTTATGGTATAAAAATTGTTGACTACCACAGGAGTGGTTGTGTGTGTAGAACCCCAAACCTGCTAGATAGCATAGGTATGGGTAGAGCCCCTCTGTCAGAATCATATAGCTAAATGAGGATAGACAGTGAGATAGATAAGTATGTGGATACATATCTATCTATAATAAAATATCTCAACAGATACATATATAAATATACATATAGACAGACATATAAGGATATATCTATAGTGAGATATGGCAGGGCATAAAATACACACAAAAAATAAATATGGATATGTAGGCTTACATATGGGTGTCTGCAATTAAACAGACAGAAATATGCCTACAGTACAGTGATCACATAGGATATGTGGAGAGGAAAGATTCATCTAATAACAAGGAGGTGGAACCTACTTGAGAAGACATATAGAGAATCTATTCCTCCTGGTCATAATCTGCAAGGATGCTAGTTAGTGAAAAATAAACAGGACTGTTACGTGAAAAACAAAGGACAATGTCAATGTGCAGCTAGCAAGTCCCGAGTCTTCCAGGATTCTAGCATGGTAAGTAGACAGAAGACGCCTAGAGATGAGATACCATGTTGACCTGCTTAAGGGCAAAGGTATCATGCGTTCTTACCATGAGGACGAGCATATCCCCAATTGGGAAAACTATGGACCGAAGCAGGGAACTGGCAAGTCCTTGAGCTTTCACGTAAGAGAAGGCCTATGTCCTTTATATCAAAAAAGGAGATAGTAAAAGAAGGGAGAACCTTCTAGTCATGGGAGACATGACTGAAAAGCCTTTTCTAAGCAGCTAGGATAGCTGTTGGAGAAAAAAACCCCATGCTCTCTAGCAAGGGCCCATAGCGGAAAGCTTCTCTGTAGATTGCAGAGAGCATGATGCAGGAGAATGAGGAGATAGAACTGGCTGTTAGAGAGCCAGTATCTCTGCCAAAGTCAGGAAAAAGAAGATGGCAGAATAGAAGACAATCTAGAAAGCTTGTAGTGAGATGATCTCCAAGAGAGGTGAAACACTGACTTGGAGCCACTACTAAGACTAGACGGAATGTCAGTGGAGGACAATCTGGTTGTTTGTGGACAAGAACCAGTGGCCCAAACATTGAAGCTCCTGCATAGGCAGCTGTTAGCAAGACAGCAGAAAGAATCTTACTGTTCAAAAACAGAAAGAACAGACAGAACAGGAGTAGGAAACTCTGGACATGTCTGATAAGCTGCCCCAAAGCAAGATTGAGCAGAGGAGGTAAACTCCACACTGGAAAGTGAGAAAAGTAGAGAGGCTGAAGAAAAAGCCTCCCAGTAAGTAATTCCCTCTTACAGGGGAAAAACTTGGTAAGAGGGTGAAGAGAATGGAGCAGAAGACGACTTATGAAGTAGGAAGTCTATAGAAAGGAAAGATACATGCTGGCACAGGAACTATCATTTGATAGTGGTTAGACCTCTTTTCTTAGCAGGAAAAAGAGGAGAAACCTGTGACCTATAGGCATGAATATCCTGACAGCTCATAGAAATATAGAAAAAATGGATATCTTTTGGAAAGGGATCCATGTGTAGGGGTTAGAATGAAGCGGTGGATTGCTTCCATTGAGAAGAAGCAACTGTAGATGCTAACCCCAAGAGTCACAAGCATCTGATGATGATTGATCAGAAACCCTGCAGATGCTGGGTTTGCTGAGCCTGGTGAGAGGTTGGAATCTTCAGACCAGGACGATGCCTCCCCTGTTGGGGAACATTTGTATGATGGGCAAGTGATGAATAAAACCTTCTTCTCCTGTGGGAAGAAAGTTTGGTAGGAGATTTCCTACTTAGTGGGACAGACGTAGGTGTAGAACAAACCTTAGGAACAGGTAAATCAGTGGATAACTGAGTAACCTGACGTAAAGACTCCTTGTTAAAAAGATTTTCTCCAGTGCAAGGAGTATGTCCCAGACGTTGTTGTACCCATTTGTCCAAGTCTGAAGATTGGAGCCAGGCTCTACGTCGTGCCCCTATAGCAATAGCAGAAGTTCTGCTAACAGACTCAAAAGAGTCTAGGGAAGCATGAGAAAGAAACCAAGAAATATTCTAGATATGCTTAAGCAGTGAAGAATAGTCTTTACTCCTAGAATCTGGAAGGAAAGGAGTCAAAAGATGTAACTGCTTGGTGACCTCCTCAAGAGAAAGCACAGTTACTTATCTGTAACAGGTGATCTCCGGAACAGCAGGAATTAGTCTTCACATGTGGGCGACGTCGCTGACGGAGCCCGCACGGGAATGCTCCCCAGCATCCAAACACAAAGCCTTTGGGAGCACCACTCGCGCCTGCGCGGTGGCTTCCCGCCCTTCCTACTGCCTCTCCCCAGTTGAGTTCATAGCTGAGAGAGAAGGAGAGGAAGAGGAAGAAAATAGAGAGATACAACTCCTAGGGGAGGTGGGCGGGTTGTGAAGACTAATTCCTGCTGTTCCGGAGATCACCTGTTACAGGTAAGTAACTGTGCTATCTCCAGGAACAAGCAGGAATGAGTCTTCACATGTGGGGACTCCCTAGCTGAGGGTGCCAGGGGAGATCCCATAAAATGCGAAGCTCTGGGCAGGACGGCATTTTCCCAACCTGGATCCCCAGCATCCCCTGAGGGATGGAGGGTAGGAGTTGAGAAGAAAAAAGGTTCCAGAGGAACAGCAAAAACCAAAGACTACATGGGGAGAGTAGTCTTTAGAATGCAAGTCAGTATCATTAAGTATTTAATGAACTAGTACCACATAGAGCTTACCTACCTTCTAAGAAAGGAATCGAAGACACCATTACTGCACTCAACATCACTACATCTCAGTCTGATCCATGCCCTGCCTTCTGGATCAAGGAGCTCCGCAGCCACTTCAGCCCAGTTATTGCCTCCATAATGAACCTCTCCTTTTCAACAGGATCTTTCCCTTCAGCCCTTAAACACACTTCAATTAGACCCCTGTTGAAAAACTGCAAACTCGACCCCCTAAAGGTCGAGTCCTATAGGCCTATCTCTAGCATACCTCTACTTGCTAAGATCATCGAAAAGGAGGTCCAACGACAGTTACAGGACCATATTGACACCACTGCTCCGCTTGACCCCTGCCAACATGGCTTCAGGGAATATCACGGAGTCGAAACTCTCCTCACCATACTCCTCAGCAAGTTAATCACTGGCATAGACAACATCCGCCAAGGATTTGCCCTCATCTTTCTGGACATCGCAGCAGCGTTTGATTCAGTGAATCATGATCTCCTCTTAATGAGGTTAACTGAGAAGGGCATCACTGGAACAGCGCTTGAATGGTGCAGGTCCTACTTATCCGGAAGATGGCAGCATGTCCGCTCAGGAGGCAGAACCTCAGAACCCTTCCGCCTAGATCACGGAGTCCCTCAAGGTTCTTCACTCTCTGCCCTTCTATTTAACGTCTACATGCAACCAATCTGTAAGATCATACGGTCATTTAATGTCGACTGTATGCTGTATGCCGATGATGTTCTACTTTACACTCCCATCTCCACTGATCGCTTGGATCTCTCCCCCCTAATAAACTGCTTCAACGCAGTTTCTGAGTGGTTGCTCTCTCAAAACCTTCGTATTCAACATAAGAAAACTGAAGTTCTCTTTATCACAAGGAACCCCAACTTCACCCCACCACAATCTATCAGAACTAAGGAAGCGGAACTGCAATCCAAACCCTCAATACGCTATCTAGGTGTCACTCTGGATCAACGCCTGGATATGAAGTCCCACATAGGAAACACAGTCAGAACAATATATTACAAGATCCGTTCCCTGAGACACCTACGCTCCATGCTAGAACCAAAAGATTTCAGGACTATATACCAGGCACTGATAATACCACACTTCGATTACGCCAATGTCATTCTCCAAGGTCTTCCTCAATCCACTTTAAACCCATTACAGCTGGCTATGAATGCCGCAGCAAGGATACTCCAGGGGGCTGCCAGGACTGACCATGTCACTCCTTTGCTGATTCAATTACATTGGCTACCCGTTCAGGCCAGAATTATCTTCAAAACGCTACTTCTCACGTTCAAAGCACTCAATAAGCTCTCTGCTCCTTCCTTATCTGACCTTATCCATACCACTTCACCAAACAGAGCAAGAAGATCATCAGCCATCAACTCCTTAAAACTCCCAAAGGCCCTTACAAGCTGCTCTTCTTCCACAGCCAATAGAGCCTTTACCCTCTGTGCCCCTAGGTGCTGGAATACACTACCTCCTGGCATACGGGCCATTGACAGCTTAACACAATTCAGGAAAGCCCTCAAATTCCACCTCTTTAACAAACATCTTATTGAGCCATTTACACCCATCGACTTCAGTGATTCCTCCCAGCTAGTCAGTTCCATGGTATCTCAATAACAGAAATAGGACGAATCGCTTTGTTTATTGAACATATTATTAGCACCTGTTCCTAATAACTTGTAGCCATGCTGTAGTATTATATCTGTAAATAGACTGTAAATAGTTTCCCCTGTTATCCAAGTTCCTTCCCTTGTTATCTGTAAACTCATGCATGTTATTGTACTGAGACTTTTTGTTCTATGTGAACCGCGCTGATGCCGAATAGTGCGGTATATAAGAGAATGTAAATAAATAAATAAATAAATAAATACCGGATTGCAGGAGGGAGAACTGCGATGGAAGGTACTGTAGACTCAGTAGCGAAGTCTTCGAGGGAACTTCACAGCAGTGAGGGGGAAGTTCCAAATCCGGAAGGGCAGGAGACCCAGGTGTCAACTGGTGCAGGAGAAGAACGGCAGGTCTTCAATGAAGCTTTATGCGAAAAGCTGAGCACTCCTTCAGGAGCAGAGCCCTTAACCCTGAGGGCTAGGAGTAGAAGACTGGCCGATCTGGAGAGCCCAGTCCGGAGGAGAACGGGGGCGTACCCCAGAACCAAAGAAGTACACTATCTGCCCTAGCTGAGAAAAAGGAAGACATAGGGCCTGAACCTCAAGAAGAGGTGCATAACAAAAAATAGAAGCTGTTGACTTCACAGCAGCAAGTTGAGTATAACCGGTCCCAGATATCGAGCCGTAAGGAAATAGGCAAGCGGACTGGTCTGACCCCATAAGGGGTAAACGTAAGTACCTGCAATAGGGAGATAGACGGTAATACACAGGGTGCTGTGGACATCTCCCAATATGCGCCTACCGATACAGATAATATCTATATATCTAGGTAAGTAGGGCAAGGAGAACGCCCACCCAGGTACTAAAAACATGTATGCCTAGGAACATACATACAGGAGTATAATACTGATAAGTCAGACCTGCCACAGATCCACAGAAGAACGCCCACCTGGGAAGGTGGCAGGAAAGAGCCATCCAAGAAAGGGGGGGGGGGGAGAATCTATGTCTGTGGTGCAGTGGCAGATCAGCGAGATTAACAGTATGGTTGCGTGAAGGGCACATCAGGGGTGTAGGCCTTGGATGTGTCCCCATGGCATTCACGCAAAGAAGTCCATTCCCTTCGATGGAAAAAACCCTCAGAGACAAGGGTCCCTGCCTTATGGGAGCTGCTCTGAAGACTGCAGAGGGCAGCGTGCAGGAGGCGGGGGAAAACTGACAGGGGTCAGAGATGTCGCCACATCCCAGAAGCTCGAACGAAACCTGCGGGGAGTGTCAATACGCCAGGTAGCAGAAGCATCTGGCAGCAGCAGTAAGCACTCTTGGTGACTCCCGCACGCACAGTAACTGACAAAGGGGAAAGGTCTACACTGGAAGAAGAAATTTCGGTATGGCATCTGCTCAAGCAGGGGAACCCTGGAAGAGAAGGGTTCGAGGGACGTACCTAAGGGTAAGTCAGTGAAGGATAGAAGTCCCTGGGGCCAGAACTATCATGGAATAGCGGTGATCTCCCTCTTCCAACAAGGAAGGGGGAATACCTTAACCCCCGGACGAGCATCCGAACCACTTGCCATACTGAAAACGAACCCCAGTGTAGAGCTAGAAGAATGCACTTCTGGTAAGAGAAGTTAATTGTAGGCCGCCGAATACAAGAGCCTAAAGCTGCTTGGTATGAGTATCCTGGCGCGGGCCCGGGAACCGCCGACCGGAGTGAGGCGTCCCTTGCTTGGGCGCACCTGGCGGGTGGGCAGACGGCTGAAACTTTCTCTTCCTCGGGAAAGAAGGTCTGGCAGGACATTTCCCACCCCCGGGGAGAAGAGAGGACTTAGGATGGCTTCCAGCGCTAGGAAGGTCAGCGGAGCACTGAGCAACCTGACGTAATGCTTCGCTATTAAAGAGGTTTTCTCCAGCACATGGAAAATTACCCAGATTATGTTGTGCCCATCTACACAAGTCTGACGCCTGCAGCCAGGCTGTACGACGCGCTCCAATGGCAATAGCAGAGGACCTGCTAACAGACTGAAAGGAGTCTAGAGAAGCACGAGAAAGGAACCCAGAGATATTCCTGCAATGATAAAGAAGCAAGGAATATTCAGAGGCCTTAGTTGTAGACAAAAAGGGAGACAAGAGAGATAATCTCTCGGTGACCTCCCGGAGTGTCAGGCTCATATAAAAAATATATGAAATAATTCTGGAAGCCAACATGGACGTTTGGAAGGTCTGACGCCCAAAGGTATCCAGCGCTTTAGAGGCAAGACCTGGAGGGCGAGAAGAATACTTCTTCTTACTTCCGACCTTCCTCAGCGCCGATTCCACCACAATGGAATGATGTGGAAGCTGGTGCTCCTGAAAACCCGGGGAGGGGGGCACCCGATACTGAGCATGCATGGCTGTAGACGGTGCAGGAACCCTCAAAGGCGACCGCCAAACCCCCAGCAGAAGATCCTGCAGGGAAGGATGTAGAGGAAGCATTACGGCTGCCTGTTCCGCAGGACCTGGACTTAGGGAAGGACCCGGGATAGGGATGGCAAGCAAGTCCGCCATGTCAAGGAGAAAATACTGAAAAGACGGCTCTCCCAGAGGGGCTATTCCGGGGGAGGCTAAGGCGGAAGGTGCCGCCTGGACACCAGAAGGCCTAGCGGACTGGTGCCCGCTGGACAGAGGAGGATACCAACAGTCCCGATTCGAGGCAGTTAGTACTGCGTCTTCGGTTCCGGGAATTGATGCCAGGCTAGGCATCGACGGGGTCGATGGCACCGATGGAACCGCAGGAATCGGCCTTGGCCCCGACCCTGGCCTCAGGGACGGCACTGCCCCCGGCGGTTGAAGTGGTTCCGAGGCAACCGGAGAGCAGTGGTTAGTACTCTCTGCACTGTGTCGCCCGAAACGTGTCGTAACCAAGCCTTCTAGGCTGGGTATCGATTCGAGACAGGACATCGAACCGAGCGAGGAGATCGACTCCCTCCTAGAGGGCTCCGGCGGCGGTGGCGGTGCCAGCGATGCCAAACCCGGAAAGTGAATCAGAATCGCATCGATCGGTGCCGCAGGCAGAGGAACCCCGAGGACGAAGCTCGGTGAAGGGGGAGACACCCGACACCGGCGACGACGGCGGGAGATAGGCACCGCTAGACGCCGGGACCCCTCTCGAGCCTGTCTTACCAAGAGGAAAACCCCTCCGGGGCTTACTAACCGGCCCCGAGGGTACCCAGGTAACCCGACGACGAGCCCCGGCGGGGAGTGAAACGCACAACCCCGGCACCGACGCCGGGGCATTGGCGCTTCTTGACGCCGGAACCAACCCCGCTGTTGGCCGGGACGACGGAAAAACTGGCTGGGTCGAATCGATCGAAGTCCCCGAGGCCCCCCCCCCTTCTAGCGACGAGCGGAGCACTCGACGTCCGCATCGATGCCGGGGGATCGCCCGTCCGGGACAGATCGACAGGCCCCGAAGGTACCGGGGGAGCCAGGCGGCGATCCCTGGTGAAGAGTGGAGCACTCTACACCGATGCCGGCGCCGGGGAGGCGGTGCTGCTCAAAGCCGGTACCACCCCCGCGCAGGACTGGGATGCAGGAAAGCCAGTCCGGGCCGAATCCTGACGATCCCCGGCGAAGAGTGAGACATTCGACACCGACGCCGATGCCGAGGAATCGGTACCGCCCGAAGCGGGTACCACCTCCGCGCATGGCTGGGATGTAGAAACGCCAGACTGGGTCGAGACGATCCCCGGTGAACAGTGAAACACTCGACACCGACGCCGATGCCGAGGGATCGGTGCCGCCCGAGGCGGGCACCACCCCTGCGCATGGCTGGGATGCAGGAAAGTCAGACTGGGTTGAGTCGATCGGCCCCGGATGTGACGAGGACACCAGCTGACGATCCCTGGCGAAGAGTGGAACACTCGACGCCAATGCCGGGGAATCGGCACCGCTCGAAGCGGATACCACCCTCGAGCATGGCTCGGGAATGTTCTGTGAGGAGCGAACCCCAGGAACAACCCGAAACCCCGCGGATGCTCTGGAGCCCGAAGACTCCCGCCGGGGTTTATTTGCCAAGGAGGACTTGAGGGGGAGACCGGAGCCGTCGTCATGCCGCGCATGAGATTCACCCCTCAAGATTTGGCTAGTCTTAACAGACTGTTGTGTGGTTACCTGATCCTGGAGAGAAGAGAAAACCGATGACCGCACCTTAGGAGGAAAGACGTCATCGAGGGACACCCGAAAAAGGGAAGGTCTTCTCCCGATACTGAAGCCCGGAGGACCGGGGGAAAAAGGATCAGGGCCCAAACAGGAGAGGCACCCGGCATTGGAGTCTAAGTAAAAAACGAAGTCTCCACAGTGAGGGCACTTCTTAGGGGAAGAAGGCTCCATGCTGGAACGCCCGGTAGGCCTCAGAAGGACCAGAGGGAAAGAAGTTCCCTCAAAGTGATTAAAAAAAGAAAAAGCACCGGTGGTGCCCGTGTCGGCGGGAAACAAAGGCCGCGACCACAAGAAAAAAGGAAAATGAAAGGAAAAAAAGTTTCTGCGATAGCAGGAGGTACGTCCTGCTTGCTCCGCGGAAAACGAAAAACTGGGGAGAGGCAGTAGGAAGGGCGGGAAGCCACCGCGCAGGCGCGAGGGGTGCTCCCAAAAGCTTTGTGTTTGGATGCTGGGGAGCATTCCCGTGCGGGCTCCGTCGGCGATGTCTCCCACATATGAAGACTCATTCCTGCTGGTTCCTGGAGATAGACTCATATAAAAAATATATGAGTGAATTCTTGCAGAAAGCATAGATGTCTGGAAGGTTTGACGTCCAAAGGCATCTAGTGTCTTAGACTCACGACCTGGCGGATAAGAGTGCTTTTTCTTACTCTTTACCCGCCTCATTGCTGATTCCACTACTATGGAATGATGAGGAAGTTGAGTCTTTTGAAACCCTGGAGAGGGGGGCACCTGACATAAAAGATCAGTTGCCCTGGGGGGTGGGTGTACCCTTAAAGGTGTTTCCCACATTCCTAGAAGGAGATCCTGCAAGGAATGATGCAAAGGAAGCATTATGTTGTCCTTTGCTTTGGCAGAAACAGAGCCTTGTGCAGGATCATGTCCTGGAATAGGGATGGCAAGAGATCTTGCTATATCCAGGAGGAAACTCTGAAAAGAGGGATCCCAAACAGGAATTTCCCCTGGACAGGGTAGATCTAAAGAGCTAGCCTGAGCATCCACAGAGTTATCCAAATATATAGGAATAGAAGATCCTGCAGAGTGCAGTGTGGAGTGCTTAAAAGATGGTTGCTGGTACTGGCTGTCAGGAGCAGCCCCCATCCTTACCACATTGTCCATGCCAGGTATCAACTCCAAGCTTGGTATAGAATGGAGTGATCCTGTTGAAAAAAGCATGGCAGGAATTGGCGACGGATGCTACTATGGGTACCGGTACCGATGCTGATATCGGTACCGATGTCGGAGTCGAAATCGACAAAGACATCGGAGCAGTCATCGGTGACAGTTCAATCGGTACCGAGGTAACCGAAAACCTCCGGCCGCTATCCTCGGTACCTAAGCACCGGTATCGATCGGTGTCGGTACCAAAATCTATTGGTACCCAGTCTTCTAGACTAGAGATCGATTCCAAACTCGGTATCGAGGGCAAAGAGCCTGATAAGCGAAGCATGGAAGGCACCGACCGTGAAGGTAATGAGTACATCAGTACCAACTTCGGTACCGTGTCTGATACCGGTGAAGGAAGGGGAACCAGTGGCAACTCAATCGGCATCGGGGGAACCGAGAGTTGCAGATCCAAATCATCGTAACTGAGCCTTTGGTACCATCGAGAGCCGGTACCAAGGTGAGTCGGTACCCAGTCCTCCAGACTGGAGATCGATTCCAGACTCAGCATTGAAGGAAGCGAGGCTATCGATGCACATCTGGAGGGTACCGACATCGGTTGGAGTATCAGTGTTGGTACCGATAATGGAAAGTCAATCTGGAGGGTATCCACCGGTCCCGAAGGTACCGAGGACGCCAGATGACGATCCCTGGTGAGGAGTGTTTCATCCAACACCAGTGCCGATGCCGGGGTATCGGTACCGCTCGAAGCGGATACCACCACCGTACACGGCTTAGGTATGTTCTGTGGGGGGTGAACCCCAGGAACAACCTGAAACCCCTTATAGGCTTTGGAGACCGAAGACTCCCGTCGGGGTTTTGAAGCCAGTGGGCCCTCGAGGGCAAGGCCGGAGCAGTCTACATGCTGCGCATGAGATCTACCACTCGAGGACTGGCTAGTCTTAACAGACTGTTTGTGGGTTACCTGATCCTGTGTGGACGAAGAAGGGGACGGTGCCCCGAAGTTGGAGGGCAACCGTGTATCGAGGGAGCCTCGATGTTGAAAACTTCTTCTTACCAAATTGTTGTCAGGACCCAAGCAGGTTAGACACTGACTTAGAGGGTCTAAAAATAAAGTTGTACCGCCACAGTCTGAACATTTCTTGGAGAAAGTGTCTGGAGGTTCCATGAAGGAAAAAAGAGAAGGCCTAAAAGGCCTAAGAGACCGTGGGACACTATGAAGAAAAAATATCCCGTGGAAAAGGAAACATTTTTCAAGGCAAGAAAAGAAAACACCGGCGGTACCGGTGGCGTCGATAAGACAGCCGCAACCACAAGAAAACTAAAAAATAAAAACAAGAATTTTCTGCGGTGACAGGACGACGTCCTGCCGGCTCCGTGGAAAAACATAAACTGAGGAGAGGCAGTTGGGAAAGGCGGGAAGGCAGCACGCAGGCGTGCTGGGATGCTTCCAAAAGCTCTTGATTGGACGCTGGGAAGCGTTCCCGCGCAGACTCCGTCGGTACAGACGTACCCATATGTGAAGACTCATTCCTGCTTGTTCCTGGAGATAGCTTTCATACCTGGAGCCTCTGTGGTTTGAATCCGTGGAGCTTTCTCTCCCAGAAACGTTTCTCCTGCAACAGGTTCTCTGCCGACAGGCTCTAGGCAGGGCTGTGCTTTCTAGCAGCTTGGTAAAACCTGGTGTGGATTCAACTTTATGCTTCGGTAAGAACGTAGCTTTGTCAGAAACTGCTTTTCCTTTGGTGCTTGATAAACTTGACTAGTATTTCCCAGAGACTGCATGCTTTCCTCCAAACCTATCTCTCTGGTTCTCTGGATACGTCTCTCTGCCTTTGAATCAGGAACGTTGTTGGAACAGGGAGTGGCACACTCTCTAGCCTTAGTGCTTTCTCCAGCAGACTCCCTCTGAACAGCTGCTTGCTTAGCCTGGCCCTTCTGAACTCCACCTTTGTGACTCTGTTCCTTTGGGCTTGCTCAGGTAGGATTCTTTCTCCAAGTCCTTCTCCTTCTTAGAGCTGCTCCTTCCCTCAGAGCTGTTCCTTCTCTCTGTCCTCTCCTTTGAGGTGTTCCTCTCAGTAGAGATGTTCCTCCTTTCTGGATCCGGTTCTAGTTCTGCCCTTCCTCTGGAGCTGTTCCTCTCAATAGAGGTGTTTCTCTCAATAGAGGTGTTCCTCTTTTGCTAGCATTCATCTTCTGCTTATAAAGGAATCTTTCCTTTGAAACTCCCGGGCTCATTTCCAGGTGCAAGTCATTAGAGGAGTGGAGGAGTGGCCTAGTGGTTGGGGCAAGGCACTTCAGGCCGGAAGGTCGGGGGTTCAAATCCCACTAGAGGACAGCAACCTTGGGCCAGAAGGACTGGGGTTTCTAGTCCTACAGGTGCTCCTTGTGGTCTTGGGCAAGCCACTTAACCCTCCATAGCCCATGTTCCCTGTAAAATAGTTATCTCCAAGTTATAATGCCCTGTTCAATGTAATTTCAGTTTGTTCAATGTAAACCGCACTGATGCAGAATAGCGCGGTATATAAGAGAATGTAAATAAATAAATAAAAAATAAATTAGCTCTCTTAGGCTCATTAGCTCCTGTATGATCACTCCTGTCCCCTCTAGCTGTGCCTAGAGGTAACTGCACATCTAGATTTCTCTGAGAAATAGGGTTTCTTTTCAGGTTTGCATCTTTATTGATACCAACTTCATGACAGTACCTAGCAGATTGCCCAAAAGACACAGGTTCCACAATGCTTGTACTGGGTCAAGCATGGATATCCTGGGTCCCTTCTTAATAATGGTTTGTGGACCTTTCCTTCAGGAACTTGTCCAAACCTTTTTTAAACCCAGCTACACTAATAGCCTTTACTACATCCTCCGGTAACAAATTCCAGAGTTTGATTACACGTTGAGTGAAAAAATGTTTTCTTTTATTAGTCTTAAATAGTTTACCCTGTAGCTTTATTGCATGTCCCCTAGTCTTTCTATATTCTAACGTAAACCATCGATCTACGTTTACCCGTTCCACTCCATTCATTAATTTATAGACTTCTATCATATCTCCCCTCAGCCATCTCTTTTCCAGGTTAAAGAGCCCTAACCTTTTTAGCCTTTCTTCATAGGAGTATCCTTCCATACCCTTTGCCATTTTGGTGGCTCTTCTCTGAACCTTTTCTAATAATGCTATATCCTTTTTAAGATATAGCGACCAGAATAGCACACAATATTCAAGGTGCGGTCTCACCACGGAATGATATAGAGGCATTATAATATCTTTGTTTTACTTTCCATTCCTTTCCTTATGATACCTAGCATTCTATTTGCTATCTTGGTTGCCGCTGCACACTGGGCGGAGGGTTTTAACATGTTATCCACAATGACGCCTAAATCTTTTTCCTGGGTGGTGGTTCCTAATGTGGAACCTTGCATTGTGTAACCATAGTTTGGGTTGTTCTTCCCTAGGTGCATAACTTTGCACTTGTCCACATTAAATTTCATCTGCCATTTTGATGCCCAGTCTTCCAATTTATCAAGATAAAATTAAAACCCTGGTGGCAAGGCCACATCAAGGCTGTATGAACTGAGGAATGTATGGCCAGAGAGTCATTATGCAACCTAAACCTCTTAAGGAAAAGCGTAGTTACTCACCTGTAACAGGTGTTCCCTAGGGACAGCAGGAATCAGTCCTCACTTATGGGTGATGTCGGCACCAATCGAGCCCTCGCAGAGCAATCCCCCAGCTTTCAAAGAAAGCCTTTGGGATTGTTACCACACAGGCATGATCCTCTTCCCGCACAAGGGTGCCCTCTTGCTCAGTCAGGTCCCTTAGTTCAAGCCCTACCAAGCAGATGGCAAGGGAAAAACAAAAATTCAGCAACTCATCAGGGGAGGCGAGAGGGTAGTGAGGACCGATTCCTGCTGTCCCTGGAGAACACCTGTTACAGGTGAGTAACTACGCTTTCTCCAGGAACAAGCAGGAAGTCAGTCCTCATTTACGGGACTCCCTAGCTAAAGGCTACCGAACCTGAAACCAAAAAATGCCTCCGCGACGCCGGAAGCCCGAAGGAGCCCGAGTCCTCAGGGCAAAGTCCTCAGTAGCCGTGAAGAAGAGTCAGGGCAGGAGTTGCTTAAACCCTGAACAGATTACGGAGTACAACCTGGCCAAAGGCACTGTCCCGGCGGGACTTCCTCTCCAGGCGGTAGTGGGTAGCGAAGGTATTCGTGGAAGACCAGGTCGCCGCACGGCAGATACCCATCCCGGCCACAGAGCGCAGCAAGGCCACCAAGGCCGCTTTGGCTCGGGCCCCCTGTGCAGGGACTCGACGATCCAGAGTGACGCCTGCCTTCGCATGGGCGAAAGCGATGCAGTCTGCCACCCAAACTAAGAGATTGCGCTTGGTGAATGCTTGCCCCTGTCTATTGAGATCGTAGGTCACGAAAAGTCTGTCAGACTTGCGATGAGTCTGTGTATGCTGCAAATAGAAGGCAAAGGCCCATTTGCAGTCAAGGCTGTGGAGAGTCGCCGATGCCTGGTCGGCGTGGGGCCTCAGGAAGAAACTCGGTAGCACTATCTCTTGGTTGAGATGGAAGTCCGAAACGATCTTAGGTAGGAATTTAGGGTGGGTATGGAGGACAATCATGTTCCGATAAAACCTGGTATAAGGGGCACCAGCCATGAGCGCCTGGAGCTCACTGACTCGGCAGGCCGAGGTCAGCGCCATCAGGAAGGCCACCTTCCAGGATAAGTGCCGGAGCGAACATGTCACCATCAGCTCAAAGGGTGGACGGGTGAGCTGCGTGAATACCACATTTAAGTCCCATTCCGCAGGACAGATGGGCAGCTTGGATAGCAGAAGACCCCACATGAAGCGGGAGACGAACAGCTGCCCCGAGAGGGTTTTTCCCTCGATAGGGAGATGATTAGCCAAGATGAAGCTGAAACGAACTCTGACAGAGTTTGACTTCAGCCCTTCCCTTGAGAGGTGGAAGAGGTACTGGAGAACCCACTGAAATGGACACAAGAAGGGGGTCGATCTGGTGTTCCGAGCACCAGACGGAGAAGCGTTTCCACTTAAAGACATAAGCCTGCCTAGTGGAGTCCTTCCTTGATGCGAGGAGGATTTCCTCGACCTCCTCCGGAAGGGCCAGAGAGGCTAGGGAGACACGTTCAGCTGCCAGGCCATGAGGGATAGGGAGGTTAGGGTCGGGTGTAGCACCCGACCCTCCTCCTGCGTTAGCAGACCCCTGGCAGAGCCCAGGAGAACCGGAGGCTCGGTCGACAGCTGGAGCAAGAGCGGGAACCAAGGCTGCCGAGGCACACAGTCCAAAACGTGATAAGGTGGAAAAACACTTTATTTCAAATTCTCAGACCTAGCAACCCGACACAGGCCGTGTTTCGGAGACCTTCATCAGGGGTTGTCTAAATAGGTACTAGAAACATAGAAACAGACAATATTAAAAATCCAATAATAGTGAAAGAACAAATAATTAATTGTGGACATTCAATACACTCTTTTCATCCAAAGATAAAAAATAAATAATTAAAAAGATAAATAATTAATAAAATAATTAAAAGCAAACTCCAAATGCTCAAAATGTGATACTCAAATACAATTAAATTATAAAAATCATAGTTACCATGTATTATAATAAAACCAAAGTAAAACACACAACTAAATTAAATAAAATAAAACAAAATCTATACAGACACAATGCAATATAGTCTTTAAGGGAGGTGATCAGCATCGTAATTCCAATATTACTACCTTACTTGTAGAGATGATGGACATGTAATCCTCGCAAGGAGGCAAAAACTAAAATAAAGAAAACATAAAATGAGGCATATGTATAACATTGGAGATAACACTTATGATATATGTTCAATTACCTTCTACCCTAAGTGTTATCCCCAATGTTATACATATGCCTCATTTTATGTTTTCTTTATTTTAGTTTTTGCCTCCTTGCGAGGATTACATGTCCATCATCTCTGATACAGGTGAGTAACTACGCTTCCTCCGGGAACAAACAGGAAGTCAGTACTCACATATGGGACTTCCCAGCTACAGGCTGCCGAAAGCCCATAGCAAAAGAACGGATTCCCTCATGGGAGCCACGAGTAGCAGCAATTAAGTCCGTGTCCACAGACCACAGTAGGACCCCTGTGTCCGATGAAAACCAGCACTCCGGTAGCCTGAACACAGAAGGGTCGGAGGATAGGCGTTGCCTAAACCATGAAAAGCTTACGGAGCACATTCTGTCCCGTCAGGACTCTTTCCGGGCAGTAATGGGCTGCAAAGGTATGGACTGAAGACCAGGTGGGCAGCCCGGCACATGTCTACCATCGGGACAGAGCGCAAGTTTGCCACTGAGAACGCCATGGCCCTGAGATGGTGTGCCATGACACAGCCTTCCAGCGGGAGCCCCGCCTGCTCATAGGCGAGGGCGATACAGTCCGCAACCTAGGTGGACAGTGTACACTTGATCACCATCTCCCCCAGCCTACTGGGGTCAAAGGAGACAAAACGATGAGAAGCTTCACGGTGGCCCTGAGTGCCTTAGATATAGAAGGACAAAGCCCTCTTACAGTCCAAGGTGTGAAGGACTGTCTCTGCCCTACTGGAGTGAGGTCTCGGAAAGAAGGTAGGGAATACCACTTCCTGATTGAGATTGAAGTACGAGACTAACTTCGGAAGAAATTTAGGGTGCTTGCGGAGCACCACTGTTCTTGTAGATCCTGGTATAAGGTGCCACCACCACTAAGACCTGAAGATCACTAACCCTGTGAGCGGAGACGAGTGCAACCAGGAACGCCAATTTCCAAGAGAGGTATCGTAGGTGGCAAGTAGTCAGAGGCTCAAAGGGTGGGCAAGTGAACTGCCCCAGAACCACGTTGAGGTCCCATTCAGTTACCAGAGGGCAAACCAGGGGCTTCGATAAGAGCAGACCTCTAAGAAAGCGGGTCACCAACAGCTGGACCGAGTGGGGCTTACCATCCATCAGGGGGGGGGGGGAGGGTGCACCGCCAAGGCACTTAGACTTGAGCCTGGATTGCGAGAGGTGGAGAAGATATTGCAACACCACAACCACCAGGCAGGATAAAGCGTCAGTCCTGTGCTTGGCGCACCAGGACAAGAACCTGTGCCATTTGAGAGCATAAGCTTTCCTAGTAGAGGTCCTTGCCAGGGGCCAGCAGGATCTCTTCTATCTCACCCGAGAGGATGAAAGGGGCCAGAGTCACCCTTTCAGCAACCATGCTGTCAGTGACAGGGACCTCAGGTTGGGCTGCAGAAGAGAGCCCCCTTCCTGAGACAGGAGTACCGGAGAGGTCCCCAACGGGATGGGGGTCTCCACCATTAATCGGAGGAGCAGAGGGAACAACAGTTACTTGGGCCACCGAGGGGCTATCAGGATTAGCGAGGCCCTGTCGCAGAGAGTTCTAAACAAGGTTTTAGCAATCAGCAGCGTGGGAGGGAAGGTGTACATGAGGCCCTCCGACCATGAGACGAGGAACACGTCCACTGCCACCCTGAAGAGGTGGGCCTGCCAGGAACAGAAGCAGGTCAACTGGAAGCTCTCTGGCTGGCGAACAGGTCCATCACGGGTTTCCCCCAGATCTGGAAAAGCAGGTTGGCCACCCAGAGGACTCTGCTCAGCCTGTCGGCCAGCAGATTGTTCTGGCCTGGTACATATACTGCCTGCAAAAGAATACCCTATTGGATTGCATACAAACAGAGGACCACTGCCTGCTGACAGACCCTGTGCCCCCCTGTTTGTTCCCACAGGACATCGCCACCTGGTTGTCCATCTGGACCAGCACTGGCTGGTAACGCAGGTGGTGGCAAAACGCTCACAGGGCTAAGTATATCGCCCACAGCTCCAGAAAGTTGATATGCTGAATGCTCTCACCTGGTGACCAGCTGCCCTGGGTGCAGAACTCCCCACGGTGGGCTCCTCAGCTCAGCAGTGAAGCGTTCGTGGTGAGGATTCTAAAGGGGCTCGGGGCCCAAAAAGGCATGCCTGTCTCAAGATACTAGAGAGACTGCCACCAGACCAGAGAGTCTGCAAGTTGGCGAGTTACAGAGACTCTGTCTCAGAGACGCCCCATGGCATGAGTCCACTGGTCCCGAAGACACCACTGCACTGCCCTCATGTGGAGGTGAGTATCTGGGGTGATGTGAACCATGGAGGCCATGTGCCCGAGAAGACACAGAAGACAAGCGGGCACAGAGGGATGGTACTATATGCCCAGTGCCAGAGTCCTGAGACAGTCAGCTCAGTCCCTGGGCAAGACGACCTTTGACCGGAGACTGTGTAGATATTAGGAGAAAGCCGACAGTCGCCCAAGAGCGGATGGTTCGGAAGAATGTATCTTTGAAGGATACTACCAAAAGCAGAGAGGTTCCACAAAAGAGTCAAGTGCCCAAATGCCCTCACGTATGCAGCAGACTGAGCTTAAAGATCCCAAATTACCCATGTCTAACAATAGCCAAATTAATATGAGTAAAATACATTCTCTAAAATGCTTGTATGCAAATGCTAGAAGTCTAAAAAATAAGATGGGAGAGTTAGAATATATAGCACTAAATAAAACGTTAGATATGACTGGAGTATCAGAGACATGGTGGAAGGAGGACAACCAGTGGGACACTGTGATACCTGGGTACAAACTATATCGTAATGATAGAGCTGATCAAATTGGTGGAGGGGTTGCTCTCTATATTAGAGAAGGCATTGAGTCAGAAAGGATTAAAGTTTTGCAGGAAACAAAATCTGCTGTAGAATCTATATGGATTGAAATTCCATGTAAAAGGGGGAAGGCGATGGCAGTGGGGGTGTACTATCAAGCGCCTTGCCAGAATGACCAAATGGATGATGAAATGCTCAAAGAAATCAAGGAAGCTAACAAAGGTTACAGTGCATTAATAATAATGGGTGATTTCAACTACCCCGGTATCAACTGGGTCAGTGTCACGTCAGGACATGCTAGGGAGATAAAGTTCCTAGATGAAATAAATGACTGCTTCTTGGAGCAGCTGGTTCATGAACCGACCAGAGGGGAAGCCATATTAGACCTAGTCCTTAGTGGAACACCAGATCTAGTGCAAGAGATAAGGTTGTTTGGGCCACTTGGCAATAGTGATCATAGCATGATCGCCTTTGATTTAATTAGTGGAGGAGGGATAGTAAGGAAATCCACAGTACTACCTTTTAACTTTCGAAAGGGAAACTATGATAAAATGAGGAAAACAGTTAAGAAAAAACTAAAAGGAGCAGTTGCTAAGGTTAAAGACGTACATCAGGCTTGGCTGTTGTTGAAAAATACTATCTTGGAAGCCCAGACCAGCTGTATTCCACGCTTTAAGAAAAGTGGAAGGAAGTCCAAAAAACTGCCAGCATGGTTTAAAGGTGAGGTCAGAGAGGCTGTTGTTGCCAAAAAAGCATCTTAAAGGAAATGGAAAAAAGAGCCAAACGACGAAACCTGAAAACAGCACAAGCACTGGCAAGTCAAATGCAAGGCATTGATAAGGCAGGCAAAGGGAGAATTTGAGAAGAAGCTTGCTGTGGAAGCAAAAACGCCCTACCCTCTGCTTTCTATCTTTTAACCAGTTCCTGATCCACAATAGTACACTGCCTCCTATCCCATGACTCTTTAGTTTTGACAAAAGTCTCTGATGAGGGACCTTGTCAAAGGCTTTCTGAAAGTCCAGATACACAATATCAACCGACTCACCTTTGTCCACCTGTTTATTCACTCCTTCAAAAAAACATAACAGATTAGTAAGACAAGATCTTCCTTGTCTAAAGCCATGTTGGCTGTCTCCCATTAGGTTGTGACTATCTACATGCTGAGTAATTTTATTCTTTATGATGGTTTCTACCATTTTTCCTGGTACTGACGTCAGGCTCACCGGTCTGTAGTTTCCCGGATCACCCCTGGAACCCTTTTTAAAAATTGGTGTTACATTGGCGATCCTCCAATCTTCAGGTATTAGAGATGATTTTAATGATAGCTCACAGATTACTGATAGCAGGTCTGCAATCTCATATTTCAGTTCTTTCAACACCCTTGGATGTATACCATCCGGCCCAGGTGATTTGCTACTCTTCAGTTTATCTAATAGTTGTAAGACATCTTCCCGATGTATCGATATTTCCTTCAATTCTTCCGCACCTTTAAATACCACTTCAGTCATGGGTAACATCCCTACATCTTCCTCAGTAAAGACCGAAGCAAAGAATTCATTCAGTCTCTCCGCTATCGCCTTGTCGCCTCTTAGTGCTCCTTTAACCCCTTTATCATCTAATGGACCAACTGACTCTCTCACAGGTTTTTTGCTACGAATGTTATTTCACGTTTTTGCTTCCGCAGCAAGCTTCTTCTCAAATTCTCTCTTTGCCTGCCTTATCAATGCCTTGCATTTGACTTGCCAGTGCTTGTGCTGTTTCCAGGTTTCGTCGTTTGGCTCTTTTTTCCATTTCCTGAAAGATGCTTGTTTGGCAACAGCAGCCTCTCTGACCTCACCTTTAAACCATGCTGGCAGTTTTTTGGACTTCCTTCCACTTTTCTTACAGCTGGTCTGGGCTTCCAAGCTGCTCCAAGAAGCAGTCATTTATTTCATCTAGGAACTTTATCTCCCTAGCATGTCCTGACGTGACACTGACCCAGTCGATACCAGGGTAATTGAAATCACCCATTATTATTACTGCACTGTAACTTTTGTTAGCTTCCTTGATTTCTTTGAGCATTTCATCATCCATTTGGTCATTCTGGCCAGGTGCTCGATAGTACACCCCCACTGCCATTGCCTTCCCCCTTTTATTTTAGAGCACTGATCACACTTCTTAAAGGCATTGGTAACCATGGGGGGGGAAAAGTACCCCTGTTAGGTCAAAGACTCTCCGGGCTATCAGTAGGAGAGAGAAGGCGCAAAGTCGCCAGAAAAGGAAAAGAACGAAAGTCTACAAAAAGGTAAACCAAACCCAACATCGAGGCAGGTAGGCGGGAAGAGTACCAGTGCAATACCAGAGAAGAGTGTGAAACTGGAAGAGAGAAAAATCAACCTTTTCTGGGAACAAGTCTGAAGGGTTCCGTGGAAAAATGGAGACTGAGCAAGATGGCACCCTTGGGCGGGAAGAGGACCACGCATGCGTGGTGGCATCTCCCAAAGGCTTTCTTTGAAAGCTAGGGGGTTGCTTCCGCGAGGGCTCCGTCAGTGCCAACATCACCCATATGTGAGGACTGACTTCGTGCTTGTTCCCAGAGAACAACCGTTTCTCGCAAATACTGAAGGAGGGGAAATGCCTAGCTCAAAGAGAAATAGAGAATAATTACTATTTGTTTTAATTAATTACCCCGGTTTACCCAAGTTATTGTTCCTGTTATATGTAAAATACTCAGATATTGTATTCTGTCTGATGTTTTCTTGTTCTATGTAAACCGCGCTGATTATAAATAGTGCGGTATATAAAAGATGTTAAATAAATAAATAAATAAATAAGATGGGAATATGAATCCCTTCTATCAATATTTTCAATTACGGTTCTTTATACATAGACAGGGTATAAGGCAGAAACTTGCAGGAAAACCAACCTGGATGGAAGATTTATTATATCAAAAGAAGTTGGGGGATCGACTTATCTAAGATTTATCAGAGAGCAGCTGTCACGCCTCTCCTGCGCACTGGGAAAGGTGGAAAGGATTGCTGGGGGGGAGCGTACAGAAGAAAAATGGGGAAAGATACAGGAAGGGCTATATAAATGAACTTCAGTCACAAACTGGAGGCAGACCCAACTCCAGCTTCTCCACAGATCCTACAGGACTCACGTGCAGATGAGTCGAGGCACACAGAGAGAAGGGGGGGGGGGGCTCTGCTGGCAAGGGTGTGGCTGGAGAGGCACACTCTCCCATATTTGGTGAGAATACCCATGTATTCAGGAGTTTTGGGCAAAGGTAGTTAAAAGACTAGGTTATAGTGTTAGGAGCTACACCAAGCATGGACCATGGGGAACTGTTGCAGGGGATGGGTGGACCCACAGACTAAGCGAAGCCCAATACACTGGGGCAAATTGCTCTTAATGGTAGCAGTGGCATGGAAATGGATATCCCAACAAAGCCCACTAATAGGAGACTGGGAACAAAAGATAAATAAAGCATGGTTCTTTGACACTACCACCTTTTCACTGCAGGGGAGAAAAGAACGGGGGGAGCAGGTGTGGGAAAAGTAGGAAATACAGGCACTCAGCACGGAGTACATGACAAATAATGGGAACACTCTACGGAGCAACACTATAAAGCACAGTTACTTACCTGTAACAGGTGATCTCTGGGAACAGCAGGAATTAGTCCTCACATATGGGTACGTCGGAACCGACGGAGCCTGCGCGGGAAAGCTCCCCAGCTTCCCAGAAAGGAAGCTTTTGGGGCCTCCCACAGCGCATGCGCGCTGCCTTCCCGCCTTCCTGACCAACTCTCCTCAGTTCGAGTTTAAAGCTGAGACAATAGAGAGAGGAAAGGAAAGAGAGAGAGAGAGATACAACTCCTAGGGGAGGTGGGTGGGTTGTGAGGACTAATTCCTGCTGTTCCCAGAGATCACCTGTTACAGGTAAGTAACTGTGCTATCTCCAGGAACAAGCAGGAATAAGTCCTCACATATGGGGACTCCCTAGCTAAGATGCCGGGGAGATCCCCCCCTAGGGTTTCTCATCTTCCTATGGATCTCAGGCATTCATTCAGGGAAGGTGGGCAGGAGTTGTTTAAGAATGGAACAGGTGTCTGAGGACAGCCTGACCAAACAAGGCATCCCGGCGGGAGTCCTTGTCCAAGCAGTAATGGGCTGTGAAGGTATGAACCGAGGCCCAGGTGGCTGCTCGACAGATCTGATCAATGGATACAGAATGAAGATGAGCCATAGATGTGGCCATGGCTCTCACATTGTGAGCTGTGACATGGCCTTCCAGAGAAAGGTTCTTACTCTGGTAAGCAAAAGAAATACACTGAGCAATCCAATTGGACAGTGTTCTTTTTGAGACTGGAAGTCCTAAATGAGAAGGATCAAAAGCAACAAAAAGCTGAGAAGACTTTCGATGTTGCTGTGTCCTGTGGATGTAAAAGGCAAGAGCTCTTTTACAATCTAACGTATGTAGGTTCCTCTCTGCACTGGATGCATGTGGAGCTGGAAAAAAGACAGGTAGATATACCTCTTGATTAAGATGAAAAGGTGAGACCACTTTAGGCATAAAGTGAGGATTTGTCCTAAGGACTACCTTATCATGATGGATCCTTGTATAAGGTGGATTAGCCACTAAAGCCTGCAGTTTACTGATGCGGCGAGTAGAAGTGATTGCAATAAGGAAAATGACTTTCCAGGAAAGAAATTTCAAGGAGGTAGTGGCTAAGGGTTCAAAGGGTGGCTTCATAAGCTGACCAAGAACCACGTTTAAGTCCCATGCCACCGGAGGAGGCCGAATGGGAGGTTTAGTTAAAGTTAGACCTCTCATGAATCTTGCAATAAGAGGATGAGAGGAAACAGGTTGTCCATTGATAGGCTGAAGAGATGCTGCAATAGCACTCAAATGGACCCTTACAGAATTTGTTTTAAGTCCTGCATTGGAAAGATGCAGGAGATATTTGAGTAAAGAATTCAAAGGTAGTGCTAGAGGGTTAAGACCCTTTTCAGCACACCAAATGGAAAATCTTTTCCATTTAAAAGCATAAGAACGCCTGGTGGAAGGTTTCCTAGATGCATGGAGGATATCCTTCACCTGTTGAGAAAGATTGAAGTGTTGAAGGTCTAGGCCTTCAGTAACCAAGCTCTGAGGTGAAGGGACTTGGGGTTTGGGTGCCACAAAGTCCCCTCCTCTTGAGACAGAAGGTCTATAGCAGCTCCCAGATCCAGGGAGGGTGCCTGGGAGAGATGCAGAAATAGAGGGTACCACACTTGGCGTGGCCAGCGTGGAGCTATGAGGATCATAGATCCTTGATCCCTCTGAAGTTTGAACAGAGTCTTGGGAATCAAAGGAATGGGTGGAAAGGCATACAGGAAGGCCTGACCCCAATGAAGGAGGAAGGCATCCTTGGCCTGAGCTCCCTGACACGGAATTCTGGAACAGAACCGGGGACGTTTGGCATTGCACGGACTTGCAAACAGGTCTATGTCCGGGGTTCCCCATTTCTGAAAGATTCTGAGTACCTGATCCATGTGCAGGGACCATTCGTGTGGAAGCAGAACTCGACTGAGTCTGTCTGCCCAAGAGTTTTGGATTCCTGGGAGGTATACTGCCAGGAGATGGATTTGATGCTCTCTGGCGAAGGCCCACAATTTTAGAGCTTCGTTGCAAAGTGACAGAGAGCCAGTCCCTCCTTGTTTGTTTATGTAGAACATGGCTACTTGATTGTCGGTATGAACAAGGACTGTCATGTTGATGAGGAGGGTATGAAAGACCTTGAGAGCAAGGAAAATTGCTCGCAGCTCCAAAAGGTTGATATGAAGGGTGGTCTCCTGTGGAGACCAAGTGCCCTGAGTGGAGAGGTCTTGGAGATGAGCTCCCCAACCTGTTTGGGAGGCATCTGTAGTGAGAGTTGCTTGGGGTAACAAAGGTTGGAAGGGGGCCCCCAACAACAGATTTTGAGTGGATATCCACCATTGGAGAGACCAAAGACGTTTTGAGGTTGCTATTTGGTCTGAGAGAGCTCCTGATGCTTGGGTCCACTGGGTGGACAAAGTCCATTGAGCTGCTCTCATATGTAGGCGAGCATAAGGCACCACATGAACTGTGGATGCCATGTGGCCTAGCAGTTGTAGCATCTCTCTGGCAGTCAAGTGGCTTCTGGACTGAATTTGAGAGGCCAAGTGCACTAGACGGTGGCAACGGGCCTGAGGAAGATAGGCCCTTGCAGTGGTGGTATCTAGCCAGGCCCCTATGAATTCTAGGGACTGAGTAGGGGCGAGTTGAGACTTTGGCAGATTGATGACGAGTCCCAGATACTGCAGTATGCGTCTGGTGTGGTCCAGGGAACTCTGAGCCTCGGACTGAGATGGAGCTCGGATGAGCCAGTCGTCCAGGTATGGGAAGACAAAGATTCCCAGAGTGCATAGAAATGCAGCTACTATTGCCATGCATTTGGTAAATACCCTTGGAGCAGAGGCTAGACCGAAGGGAAGTACTCTGTATTGGAAATGTTTTCCCTGGAACAGAAACCGTAAGAATTTTCTGTGGGATGGATGGATTAGTATATGTGTGTACGCATCCTTGAGATCTAGAGAACAAAGCCAGTCCTGACTCTGTAGGTATGGAAGGAGAGTGCCTAGAGAAAGCATCTTGAATTTCTCCTTGTATAGAAATTTGTTCAATTCTCTGAGATCCAGAATGGGTCTGTAGCCCCCTGTTTTCTTGGGAATGAGAAAATAAGGGGAGTAAAAACCTGACCCTTGTTGAGGAAGAGCAATCTCTTCTATTGCCTTTTGGGCGAGAAGAGTGGTCACCTCCTGACCCAACAGGTACAGGAGAGATGGGGGAGAATTGAATTGTCTCACCATGGTATGGGGAGGAAGGCTGGAGAAATGTAGTTTGTAGCCCTCTCTGATGATAGAGAGGGTCCACTGTTCTGATGTGATTTGTTCCCATCTGGGAGCAAAGTAAGTTAACCTTCCTGGAATGGTGAGAGGCTCTGGTTGTTGCAGAGCCAGAAAGGTTAAGTTCTCTAGAATCAAGTCAAAAACTCTGAGGGGGTTGGGACTGCTGGACTGTAGCAGCCCCTGTAGACTTTGTTCTGGCCTGTTTAGATTGCTGACGCTTAGGAGCAAAGCGAACTTGGGAAGATTGCTGGCCAGTATTTGTGGAAAATCTGGTCTTTTTATAGAAAGGCTTCTTAAAAGGTTTTTTCTTGGCAGGGGTAGAGGTAGACTTAGAAAGTCTATCTAAAGCAGCATTCTCTGCATCCATTTGAGTGGCTTTGATTTGCCACTCCTTGCCAAACAGATTTTCACCTGTACAGGGCAGATTGCCCAAGCCTTCTTGTACCCAGGGTTCCAAATCAGAGGCCTGGAGCCAAGTAAGTCTGCGAGCAGCTATGGCAATGCCGGAGGCTCTGCTAGCTCCCTCAAAAGAGTCAAAGGCTGCTCTGTTGGAGAACTCTGAAACATCTTGAGTTTGCTTTAGCAAAAGAAGGAACTCCTCCTTTTTATCCTCTGGGATAAAGGGGAGAAAATGACGTATCTTCAGTGCAATCTCTTTCAAAAACATGCCCATATAGAGGCTGTATGAATTGATTCTGGCAATAAGCATGCTAGCTTGGAAGATTTTTCTACCAAAAGCATCCAGAGTCCTACATTCTCTTCCTGGAGGGGTAGAAGAGTGCCTTTTGGTACTCTATCTTTTTTATAGCAGACTTCACCACAATAGAGTGGTGAGGGAGCTGAGTTTTTTGAAAACCAGGAGAAGGAGGAACCCGATACATGGTGTCCAAACGTCGAGAATGTGGAGATAGGGTGAGAGGAGCCTCCCACAAGTCCATCATGTGTTCTTGAAGAATTTCATGTATGGGTAAGGTGGCTGCCTCTTTGGGAACCTTAGAGTATCCTAAAATATCCAATTTCTTTGCTCTAGGTTCCTTTTCAGAGGTTATAGATATGGAAAGTCCTTTAGCTACTTCAATAATGAAGTCTTGAAAGGACAAATCCTCTGGAGGAGACATTCTCCTTTTTGGAGAAGAGGGCTCCTCAGGAAGAGTAAAAGAGGCATCAGCAGAATCATCTGATGTATCAGAATCTTCAGAGGATTCAAAGTATCGCCTATTTGCTTCCAGAGATCGATATGCGTACCGACCGGTATCGACATCGGGCGTACCAGGAATCGGAGCGGTATCGAGGAAATCTCTGGAACCGGGGACCGGTACCGGCATGCTACTGGAAGTAGATGCTCTGGGTACCGGTACCGGTTGCGGTACCGGAATCGGAGTCGGAATCGATTGTCGCGGTACCGATGGCGTTGCAGCATTAATGAAAGCCAATAAGGCCTGCTGCATGGATTGTACCGTAGTACCCATAGTCGCCACAACTGCCTGGATGTCGGTACCGGTGTTAGCCGGTACCCCAGAGCAGTCTAACAGGAGATCGGTCGAGGCCGTGCCATCGATGACTACCTGTAACCCCCATAGGAGGAGCTTTGGAAGCCGGAGCTTCCCGCCGGGGTTGTTTGGATGGGGCAGGGTCCTCGGGGTCAAATGCAAGGGCCTCTCGCTGCTTAGAGGGAGATTTGCCTTTTGAGGACCTGCCTGAAGAATGTTTGGTTACCTGAGATCCATCAGGAGAAGAAGACCTGAAGGATGTTGATGCTGGAGTATCGGTAGAAAACAGCATATGAAACTTAGCTGCTCTGTTCTGTAAGCCCCGTTTGGACATCAGAGAGCAGGATGGACAATCCGGAACGGAATGGTCAGGCCCCAAACATTCAAGACACCACTCATGGGTATCTGTGACTGAAATAGTACTGGTACACTTGGTGCATTTTTTAAAACCAGAAGCTGGTTTTTCCATGAGGGAGAACCTGAGAAGGCCTAGAGGCCTCACAGACAAAATACACCAAGTGAGGAAAAAGTAATTTTTTTTTTTTTTTAAAGAAATAAACGAAAAAAGACCGGCGGTACCGGTCCGGAATCGGGGAAGGCAGACACGCGGTCAAAGAAACAAATTAAAATAACAATTTCTTCAGCGGTGACAGGAACACGACCTGCTGGCTCCGCGGAAAAAGAAGAACTGAGGAGAGTTGGTCAGGAAGGCGGGAAGGCAGCGCGCATGCGCTGTGGGAGGCCCCAAAAGCTTCCTTTCTGGGAAGCTGGGGACCTTTCCCGCGCAGGCTCCGTCGGTTCCGACGTACCCATATGTGAGGACTCATTCCTGCTTGTTCCTGGAGATACAGGGATTGGGATACTGCTAATCTGTATTGGAGGGAGAGGGAAGAAGGGAGGAATAGGGTATGTAAACAAGTGAGGTGCGCAGGATTCTAAATATCTGGATTAGGAAAATCAATGGTCTCTGTAAATGGATGCAATGTAAATATTGGTATTTGGTACCTCTTCGATGTGTTGAGTCTTTAAGAACTACAAAAACGGACTGTTACCTCTGGCGAGAGATATGCAATTGTAACTATTTACTTCTTGGTGAAAAAGGAATTCTTTAGATTAAAGCTGATTAATCTGCGAATCCAGTGTATTTGTTAAGTCAGTCAGGGCCCAAAGGGGAGGGAGGAGTGGCCTAGTGGTTGGGGCAAGTTACCTCAGGCTGGAAGGTCGGGGGTTCAAATCCCACTAGAGGACAGCAACCTTGGGCCTGAAGGACTGGGGTTTCTAGTCCCACAGGTGCTCCTTGTGGTCTTGGACAAGCCACGTAACCCTCTATTGTCCATGTTCCCCGTAAAATAGTTATCTCCAAGTTATAATGCCCTGTTCAATATAATTTCAGTTTGTTCAATGTAAATCGCCTTGATATCATGAAAGGCAGTATATAAGAAAAGTGAAATAAATTAATTAATTAATTAAAAACGCAACAGGTAGCTTTCAGTTTAAGTTTAAAACCCAGCAGAGAGCTTTTGGTTTAAATTTAATAATCAGTCAGGGCCTAGTAGCAACAAAGACCTTTGAGTTTACATTTAACACACAGCAGAGAGGTTTAGGTTAAATTTAGAACCCAAGACTCCCTCTGTCCAAGCAAGAGCTGTGTGATTCACCCGGGAAATTGGTCACAGATTACCTTAGCAGCACAAGACAAGGTAATGTTTAGCAGCCAGCTTTTAATGTCTTCTTTCCCTCCCCTCCATCACCGACACCCACACACCTACCCATCGGATAATCGTAGCTTTATATGTTCTTAAACCTTTTAAAGAAAAGGAGGTGCCATATTCACACTCAGGTGTAGCTGTTTATCCTCATCAGGCATACATGAAGGACCTGAGATTAATTAAGCTTCAGGTGAACAAAGTACATTAAACATATTGGGTACAGTTTTTTTTACTTTAAGTATCCCCAGCAACCCTTAGTAAGTAAAGAACTTAAATACCTAAACACAACCTTAAAACTAAGATGAAGACAGCAGTCCAGCAGCCAGATGGGGGCTTACCAGTCTTTTGCATTGAGTGACACATGTATGTTTTTCTCCCAGTTGGTGACGGGTCATACGTGTGCACTAGGTGCAAGCAGCTCTTTGCTCTCAGGGAACGAGTCTGATCTCTGGAGGCTAGAGTAGCAGACTTTGAGGACATATGGAAGACAGAGAGGTACATAGATAAGACCTACAGGGATACAGTATTGAAATCCCAACTACAGTCTGGCAGCATCCCTGTTACCATGGAGGAGAGAGGTCACGTGACAGAGCATCACCCAGGTGCGGAAGGAAGTGATCCTGTAGCTAGACCTGTCCACCAGGTGATGTAAAACCCTTTTGCACCGAGAAGGTTTCTCCAGGGCGATGTGCCCACGAGGGAAGGGTTAGGACAGCTGTTATGGTTGGTGATTCGATAATTAGGCATGCAGACAGCTCCATGGCTGGTGGACGTAAGGATCGCCTGGTAACATGCCTGCCTGGTGCAAAGGTAGTGGACCTCACGCACCACCTAGACAAGCTTTTAGATAGTGCTAGAGAGGAGTCTGCTGTCTTGGTACATGTCAGAACCAATGACATAGGAAAATGTGGTAGGGAGGTTCTGGAGGTTAAATTTAGGCTTTCAGGTAGGAAGTTAAAATCCAGAACTTCCAGGGTAGCAATCTCTGAAATGCTTCCCTTTCCACACGCAGGACCCAAAAGGTAAGCAGAGCTCCGGAGTCTCAATGCATGGATGAGACGATGATACAAGTATGAGGGTTTTGGATTTGTTAGGAATTGGGGAACATTCTGTGGAAAGGAGGGGCTCTTCGGAAGGGATGGGCTCCACCTTAACCGGAACAAAACCAGGCTGCTGGCATTAACCTTTAAAAAGGAGATAGAGCAGCTTTTAAATTTGATAATAGGTGAAAGCAGACAGTGTCAAAGAGCGTATGGTTTGGAACAATGTATCCTTGAAGGATATTAGCAAAGGACTGAAGTTAGGGCATATCAGCAGAGAGGTTCCAATAAAGACAAAAGTAGCCCAAATGCCCTTGAGTACAGAGCAGACAGAGCTTAAAGATTCCGAATTACCCCTGCCTACCGATAGACAGATTAATATGAATAAAATACAGCCTCTAAAATTTCAGTTTATAAAGTTTCAGTAATTTCAGTTTGTTCAATGTAAACCACCTTGATATCATGGATTAGTCTAGCAGGATGTATTTGGAAGGTTTATTAAGTTTTTAATATACCGCCTTTGCCAGGTAGACAGAGCAGTTTACAATAAAACAATTTACAAAAATAAGAAAAAGGAAAAAAATTCATCCAATAATAAAAAAGCAAATAGAACAGAGAGAGAACAGCAAGGACAAAATACAGAATCTCTCTTGGGGAGTCTTTCTTGGGACTACAGCTCAGCTAGACTGAACTGACGGCAAAAGCTTGGATAAAAAGAAGCATCTTACCCAGTATAGCATTTCTTATGTTCTTATGAGGACTCACCTGTCTTGGACATGAGGACGGAGAATACCACAGACTTCTTCAATGATTACAGAGAATCCAGCTGGAGACAAACTGCTCCAGAAAACATGGCCACCATGAGAAGGGAAGGAAGGAACATAACTGTAAGTGGAGCCAACCTTCAAGATAAAAAAAAAAATGAATTACTGTACATCAAACCTCATTTATTAAATGTATAGACCACTAATAGAAAATCTAAGGGGCATGTTTATTAAAGGTTAATACGTATTAATGAAATTAACGTGTGTTAAGTACCACTGCGTCCATAGAAATAAAAGGGCCGTGGACAATCAACGCACATTAATAAAACCTTCAGTAAACATGTCCTTAAGTGATTTACAATATCACAAAATGCAACATAGATGTGAATGCAGATCAACCTTAAAACAATGATGCCTTTAGATGTTTACGAAATGTCAAAAAATCCTTCTCTCAATTCTTGTGTTAGAGCATTCCAGTTAATAGGTTCACTAACCACGAAAGCATGGGATCTCATAGCTTTCCTTGCATGGCCCACAGAGGGACTTGTCAATAAACCAGTCTGACTAGAACACAGACTTTGTGATGGCTCTCAACATTTTACTAAAATGGACAATTCAGAACCTGAAGAAAGCGTAGAGCTATAAGGTGAAATTAGACTTACCTGCTAATTGTTGTTCCTTAAGGAACTCTAGTACAGTCCCAGAACCATAGAGTTTAGAATCTCCTCCAGCAGCTTTGGAGACTGAAAGACATCACCGCTTTGCTGGCACTGGTATATATAGGCAAGGACCACCCACTTCCTTCAGTACCTATTGACAAAGCAACACAGCAGAGCAACAAATAAGTAGATGAACATACAGACATTAAAGGAGACAGCAAAACTAAATTGCAAACTTAAATTTGGAATATACAGCAGACAGTGCTATTGAAAGGTTCCCATCCTAACCCACCCTGGGCATCCCTTACCCCCAGAGGCCAAACTGCACCGCCCCCCAGGGAACTTCAGGCTGACGTCTCAGGGTGGGATCCAGGACTGGACTAGAGTTCCTTAAAGAATAAAAATTAGCAGGTAAGTCTAATTTCACCTTCCTTTTCGTCCCTCTAGTCCTGTCCCGGAACCATAGAGGATGTAACAGAGCAGTGAATATCAACGGGAGGGACCTGCAAGCCCAGCCTGAAGTACCGCTGAGCCAAAACGTCCATCCCCCGCCGCTTGCACATCTAGCCAATAGTGCTTCGCAAACGAATGCAACGACGACCACGTCGCCGCCCTACAAATGTCTTTGACTGGGACCAAACTAAACTCAGCCCAGCATGTGCCCTGGTTGAATGAGCCCGGAGATCCCCTGGCACCACCTTACCTTCCAACAAGTATGCCGACGCAATCGCCTCCTTCAACCAACGAGAAATGGAGGCCTTCGCCGCCGCCTCTCCTTTTCTCGGACCTCTGAAAGCCACAAACAATCTGTCTGACCTCCGGAAGGACGCCACCCTGCTTAGGTACTGCTGAAGAACTCGCCTCACATCTAACCTATGCAACCTGCCCTCCGACGCCGCCTTTTCCCGACCGGAGAACACTGGAAGAGACACCACTTGATTAATATGAAAAGCTGAAACCACCTTCGGCAAGAAGGCCGGAACCGTGCGCAGCACCACCTTATGATCAAAAAAGGAGAGATACGGCTCCTTACAGGAAAGCACTTGCAACTCTGAAATTCTCCTCGCGGAACAAATACCCACCAGAAAAAGAGTCTTCAACGTAAGGTCCCTTAGCAAGGCTGAGGCCAAGGGTTCAAACGGTGCCGCGATCAAAGCCCGTAGCACCAAATTCAAATCCCATGCCGGCACCGAGCACCGTCTCGGCGGCCGCATGAGTAACACGGCCCGAAAAAACCGCCTAATGTCGCCGTGCGCCCCTAGTAATTGACCGTGAATCTTACCGCGGAAACAAGAGATGGTGGCCAACTGTACGCGCAATGAGTTTGCCACCAGCCCCTTTTCCACCCCATCTTGTAAAAACGACAAAATCTGCGACACTGAGGCCCCCAAAGGACGTAGTTGACGCTCCTCACACCAGGCCTCACAAATTTGCCAAATTCGAATGTATGCCAGCGAGATGTTTATGTTTATGTTTATTTGAATTTAATATACCGCTCAGAACAAAAAGGTATTAGAGCGGTTTATCTCCTCCGCGACTTCAGCAAGGTAGAGACGACCGCCGATAAGTAACCCCTGGCCGTCAACCTCGCCCTTTCAACAGCCATGCCGTAAGCGAGAATCAAAGTACCTGAGGCATGCACAACGGTCCCTGCCTCAAGAGATCCGCGCGTTGCGGAAGTCTCCACGGCTTGTCCGCCAGAAGCCGTACTAAATCCGCATACCAAGGTCTTCGGGGCCAATCAGGCGCTACCAGGACCACCAGTCCGCGATGTCGCTCTATGCGCTGCACCACCCGGCCTATGAGCGCCCAAGGCGGGAACACAGAGAAGACCCTCTTCCGGCCAATGCTGAGCCAACGCATCGAGCCCCTCCGACATCTGCTCCCGCCACCTGCTGAAAAAGCGCGGTACCTGCGTGGACTCGAAGCTCGCCATCAGATCCATTAGCGAAAGTCCCCAGCGCGGCACCACTAGAACAAGCACGTCCCGGTGAAGAACCCACTCCCCCGGGTCCACCCTGCGCCGACTGAGAAAATCCGCCTCGACATTGTCCACTCCGGCCACATGCTGCACCGACAGACCCCGTAGGTGCTGTTCGGCCCACTCTAGAAGCTGACCTGCCTCTGCTTCCAGAGGCGCACTGCTGGTGCCGCCCTGCCGATTGATGTAGGCTACAGTCGTCACATTGTCCGAGAGAACCCGTACCGCCTGCTGACTGAGGAGCGACCGAAACTCCCGCAGGGCCAAAAACACCGCTCTCATTTCCAACCGGTTGATGGACCAAGCTTTCTCCTCCTGAGACCACTGCCCCTGGGCAAACCTGCCCTCGCAATGCGCTCCCCACCCCAGAAGACTGGCATCCATCGTTAGCAATCTCCAGGATGGAGGCTCTAGCGGCACGCTCGCTGCCAAACTCTCCGGCCTTAACCACCATAGAAGGTTCTGACGCACCTCCGGAGGACAAACCAACCTCCGAGAAAACGCGTCTCTGCTGATGAGACCAACGCCGGAGTAGGGCGCTCTGCAACGGCCGCATATGAGCCCTGGCCCACGGCACTACTTCTATCGTGGCCGCCATCGTCCCAAGCACTTGAAGATACTGCCACGCCGTTGGAGCCAGACGCGAAAGGAACTGCTGTACGAGCCGCCTCAACCCCTGCGCCCGCTGAGCGGGAAGAAACACCGTCGCTTGCTGTGTCTCGAAACGGACTCCTAAGTACTCCAGTGACTGCGAGGGAACCAACCTGCTCTTTGCCAAGTTGACTACCCAGCCCAGGCTTTCCAACATCTGAACTACCCGGGCGGTGGCCGCGACACTCTCTTCCCTGGACTTCGCCCGAATTAATCAATCGTCCAAGTACGGGTGCACCAGCACCCCCTCCTTGCGAAGCACCGCCGCCACTTCCACCATAATCTTGGTGAACGTCCGAGGCGCTGTCGCCAGGCCGAAAGGCAACGCTTGAAACTGAAAATGCCCCATGGGAACCGCAAAGCGGAGAAACCGTTGGTGTTCCTGTCGAACCGGGATATGGAGACAAGCCTCCGTTAAATCGAGCGATGTCAGATATTCGCCGGCCCTGACCGCCGCAATGACGGAACGCAGAGTCTCCATTCGAAAATGAGTTATTCGGAGACACCGATTCACCCTTTTCACTTCCAAAATCGGCCACAACGCTCCTTCCTTCTTTGGAACCACAAAATAAATGGAGTATCGACCGCACCCGCACTCCCCTTCCGGAACGGGTACGACAGCTTTTAGCTGCAGCAGCCTCTGAAGAGTTTCCGAGACCGCCCGAAGTTTCAGCGGCGGCCTGCAAGGGGAGCTGACAAAGGAATCTAATACGGGTCGATGGAGTTCGAGAGCATATCCTTCCCTGATGACCTCTAAGACCCACTGATCGGAGGTAATTTGGACCCAGGCAGGGTAAAACTCCCGCAACCGACCTCCCACGGGCACCAACCCCACCTGAGTCCACCTTATCTCATTGTGACTTTTTAAGGGTTGAGGACTGGAAAGGAGCAAAGCCTCTGCCCGCTCCCCGGAATCCACGAAATCCTTGGTTCCTCGCCGGAAACCGGCCCCGCTGAGGCTGGACAAAACGCGAGAAGCGAAATCTATGAAAGTCCCTAGGAGCCCCTCGAGAGCCCACACTACTCCGACCCTGCTTCGGCTTATCTTCCGGAAGGCGACCTCCCTTAGACTCTCCGAGATGGAGTGGAGGAGTGGCCTAGTAGTTGGGGCAAGGTACTCCAGGGCCGGAAGGTCGGGGGTTCAAATCCCACTAGAGGACAGCAACCTTGGGCTGGAAGGACTGGGGTTTCTAGTCCCACAGGTGCTCCTTGTGGTCTTGGGCAAGCTACTTAACCCTCCATAGCCCATGTTCCCTGTAAAATAGTTATCTCCAAGTTATAATGCCCTGTTCAATGTAATTTCAGTTTGTTCAATGTAAACCGCACTGATGCAGAATAGCGCGGTATATAAGAGAATGTAAAATAAATAAATAAACCAGCTTTTCCAAATCTTCGCCAAACAAAAGCTTACCCCAAAACGGGAGCTTGCTAAGGCGAGTCTTAGAGGAACTGTCCGCCGCCCAGTTACGCAACCAGAGATACCGCCGAGCCGCTACCACGGAGGCCATACTCTTAGCCAGACCGCGAATGAGGTCATAATGTATGTCCGCCAAATGTGCGGCCCCGGACTCCAGACGTGCCCCATCCTCCACCTGACCATCTAAGTGATCCTCCTGCAGCCTCTGGGACCACCGCAAACAGCCTCTCGCCACCCACGCCCCCGCTATAGAGGCCTACATCGAGAGAGCGCAAACATCGAACACCTGCTTCAACAGAGTATCCAACTTCCTGTCTTGCACATCCTTGGGCGCTGCGGCCCCCTCAACGGGAATGGTAGTCTTTTTCGTAACCCCCGATACCGCCGCATCCACCTTGGGGGAGCGAAACAGTTCTCTATCCTGATCAGACAGCGGATAAAGGCGAGCCAAAGCCCTGGACCCCTTCAGGGCCGACTCCGGCAAGTCCCACTCTTCCCGAATCATACTTCGAAAAACCCTATGCACAGGAAAGACCCTATGGGACGTCCGCACCGCTTGCAACAGCGGATCCTCCAAGGCCTCCTCCGCAACCCCCACCTCGGAGAGCATATTCAGCGTCTTGAGAGTTTCTGCAATCAAGGCCAGCAGTTCTTCACGCCGAAATACCCTGACTACCCTACTCTGCTGCTCCATGTCGGGAAACTCTCCCTCCTCCAACTCGTCACCTGAGAGTTCGTCCAAATCCTCGGTTACTACACCCAGGTCTTCCCTGAGGAGAGAGACCGAACAGTCATCACCAGCCCCCTGCTTCTCTTGGCTGAGGGAGCGCTCTCTGCCGGACGGTCCAGAGCTCCCGACTGTTTCCTCCCGTGCGGTTCCGGAGGGGAGGTCGACATCGCCGGCTGCAAAAGGGCAAACGCCTGCTGCATGAGCGAAAAGAAATTTGGCGGGAACGCTGGCACCGGCCCAACCTAACTCAGCCCCCGAGACAGAGAAGAACCCTCCCCCGAGGATGTCCCCGGCACTGGAGCTTCCGGACTTAGGGGGGGGAGGAAGAACCCGCTCACCCTCAGGCGCAACGACCTCTCCGCCTATCGAGGACCCCTCTGGAGCTTTATCCATCACTGCTGCCTCTAGAGTACAAGAGCCACACACTCCTGAATCCTGTACCGCAGTCCGCCTGGCCCCACAGACTAAGCACCGAGGTTTGGCGGGCATCCTACAGACCAGACCACTCAATAGGCCCGCAAGGCACACTATATGCCACCAAGGAAAGTGTCCAACTAACCCTGGCAATCTAATCTGTGCAGACTACTAGGCACCCCCCCTAGTGAAGTCTGCCAGCGTTCTGGGTTTTTCTGTTTTTTTAGACCAGGCAGAACAAACTCTATTGTCTCTCCAGACAGGTTAAACTAACCACTTGGCAAAACGAAGCTTTGAACAGGAAGAAAAAACCCTCAGAAAACCTAAGGTAATGAAAAAACGGCTGCTAAAATGGCCGCCGCGATTTTCCCGTGCTGACACACGCTATTGGGTTACCCCACACTGCCTCCACTACAGAGCTCCCCAGAAAGCCCCAACTTCGCCGAACCTGTCGGCGATCACACTCACCGCTCCCAGGTTCTTTATTTAGGGAGGAGATGCAGCCGCGTCAGAGCTCAGCCGGATCGCGGCTTCAGCTCCGACGCCGTCAAAGTGGTTCTGGCCAAGACAGGCCGCTCTTACAGGCTGCTGTGCGTCGCGATCAAGCCTGCCACCTGCTCCTCACCCCTTTTCTCGAGTTCGGGAGCAGGGAGGCTAAGAGTTCCAACTTTCACCCCGCAATGCTCGTTAACTCAAAGGGGAAACTCCCGCAGAGAGATAGACAAACAGGGAGGAAGGGGGGAGGGAAGGAAAGAGGAGCGGGAACTGCATAAGGAGGAGAGGAAAGAAGGGAGAAGCCAAAAGGAAAGCAGAATCCCCCTCACAACAGCACTGCCTCTGAAAGACAAAAACAAAAAAAGGAACAAATCACTAAAAGGCAAAGGGAGCTACCCTGAAAATCTAAAGGTAATTATAGCTCTGCTTATTTGCTGTGCCTGAGAACAGACCCAGGCTCAGAATCTCCTTCAGCTGCTTGGAGACTGAAAGTACTGAAGGAAGTGGGTGGTCCTTGCCTATATATACCAGTGCCAGCAAAGCAGTGATGTCTTTCAGTCTCCAAAGCTGCTGGAGGAGATTCTAAACTCTATGGCTCCAGGACTGAACTAGAGGGACGAAAAGGAATTTAAATAAGAATATAGATTAGCACGAAAGGCAAAACAGGGTCAGTACTCTTTGAAGAGCAAATAAAGTCTAGAGACCTTTACAAAGAGGTCTTCTACCTAGAGGGCAAGAGACCTGTGAAACGTTTTCAATAGGTGTTAACACCAGGTGGCAGGACAAAAGGCCATTTTGAAAGACTCCTTCTATCCAAGCAAGAAGTAATTAGGTCTTACCTGCTAATTAGTGTTCCTGGAGAATCTATAGTCCAGTCCCTGCATCCTGGGTTGTGCCTCTCTACCTGCAGCTTGGAGACTGAGCCAGCCAATCTTCTGACGTCACCAGGACCCATGTAACCCACTGGCACACCCACCAGCTTCAGTATCCTGTTGACAAAGTAAAGTAACCGGAGAGACAACTAAGAACTATACCTTAACTAACTAACCAAACTCAACCCCGTCCCCCCGCCCAGACTGGGGAGGAATCGGGTTCCCCCTTCCCCAGGCAGAGGAAGGAGGAGGAGAAGGAGGAAGCGTACAGAACCTAGCCCCCCCAAATTATAAAGGACAGACACAGCGCTCAACAGGGCTCCGCCGCAGTCCCAACCGCCCCGGCACCAGAACCGCAGGGCAACGCGAGCAACCGCCACTCCGGAGCCCTCTATCCTGAGGCGCTTCGATCCAGCACAAAAAGTTGGGTGGGACCAGGGACTGGACTGTAGATTCTCCAGGAACACTAATTAGCAGGTAAGACCTAATTACTTCTTCCTGATCGCCTCTACAGTCCAGTCCCTGCATCCTGGGATGTACCAGAGCAGTTCAAAAACAGGACGGGCCCGCCAAGCCAGATCGAAGCACCTCTCTACCAAAACTGGCATCCGCAGCGGCCTGCACATCCAGCCAGTAGTGCTTGGCAAAGGAATGCAACGACGACCAAGTCGCTGCTTTGCAGATATCCAAAGGGGGAACCAAACTGAACTCGGCCCAGGACGCCGCCAGAGCCCTCGTCGAATGCGCTCGCAGGCCCACCGGGACCTGTCTGCCCTTCACCAGATAAGCTGACGCAACGGCCTGTCTGATCCACCGAGAAATCGTGGCCTTGGCCGCCGCCTCCCCCTTACGCGGCCCCCCAAACACCACAAATAAGCGTTCCGACTTACGAAAAGCCTTCGAGCGCTTCAAGTACCTCCTCAGAATCCTCCGGACATCCAGGAGCCGCAAACGAGCATCCCCCTCCTCCTGCCCCTCGGCAGCAAAGGAAGGGAGAGACACCGACTGATTAACGTGAAAAGGCGAGAGACTACCTTAGGCAAAAAGGAAGGAACCATGCGCAACACTACCTTCTCCTGGAAAAAGGTAAGGAAGGGCAGCCGACAGGACAATGCCTGCAACTCCGACACTCGCCTAGCTGAGCAAATGGCCACCAAAAATACAGCCTTAAGCGTCAAATCCTTCAGGGAAGCTCTACCAATCGGCTCAAAAGGCGCCCCAGTTAGGGCATCCAACACCAAATTCAGATCCCAAGGCGGCACCACCACCCTCCGGTGCGGCCGTAATCTCCGAACCGCCCGAAGAAAGCGTACCGCGTCAGGGTGGTGCCCCAGGGCCTGACCTTTCACCTTACCTCGGTAACAAGCGATGGCCGCCAGCTGGACCCGCAACGAACTGGCCGCCAGCCCCTTCTCGAGCCCCGCTTGCAAAAAATCTAACACCTCAGCCACAGAAACCGCCAAGGGACACGTGCCTCGCTCCTCGCACCAGTTCTCAAAGATACGCCACACACGCACATACGCTAAGCAAGTAGACCGCTTGCGGACCTTTAAGAGAGTCGAAATCACGGCCCCCGAGTATCCTCTCTTCCTCAGCCTCGCCCTTTCAATAGCCAGGCCGTAAGCGAGAACCGACCCACCTGCGGCATCCTGAGCGGGCCTTGCCTGAGAAGATCTTCCCGGACCGGGATCCACCAGGGGCGGTCCACCAGCAACCAAACCAGATCGGCATACCAAGGCCGCCTTGGCCAGTCTGGCGCTATCAATATTACCAGTCCGCTGTGCGCCTCTATCCTGTGCAGAACCCGACCTATGAGCACTGTCAGACGGCTGCCTAGGATGAGAACTTACACAATCTTGACGATGCATATATTCATATGATTCTTGCAAGGTATTGTGGGTATTGTAGTTCATTCACTCCCAAACACAGCTGATGACAATAATTTGAGTTGTGAAACCAAGTGGTAAGCTCAATAAAATACTTCTTTTATTGATGGGGTTTAATTCACCCAGCACATGTATGCTTGATAGCACTATAAATGAGGTTACTTGCTTGCAGTGTTTAAATGGATAACAAAAAGTCACAAAGTAAACCAGAAAACAACCTTCAGCTTGTCAGGCAATTAGCTAATGTTTTCTTAGCAAATAATTACCAAATACAAAGGCACAAAGTAAAGAATAAACTTTGCTGGTTAGGTTAACTTCTGCTTATTTTCCACGCCGATCTCAGCAGTGATTCTCCCTTGCTCACACACACAATCAGGTGCAGCCCTAATTACTATCAATGGACCAGCTGAAAGCCTTTAGCTGGCTGGCTGCTACTGTGTGAGCCCAAATCCTGCTTTAAGAGCTGTTTGCAGTGGAAATAAAGAACAAAGTTAGGTTTCTTTGTGATGGCTGATGTGTTTGCTCACGGAAAACTAGCAATAGCATTTAGATAGAGAACAGTCCATATAAATAGTTTCATCTGCGGTATCTCCCCCTTCATCAACAATCATAGGGTCAATATCATACATTGGCACAGATGAGTCTTTCATTAAGGCACTATCATGAGAATGCTTATTCCCTTGCTGCCATTCTCTATTATAGATAGGGTCTGGATCAGTGTTCATACCTGAGCCTCTCCTGCCATCATAATTCCTCTCTGTAAAGCCTGGCCAATATGTAATCCAATTCTGATGTCCAGCCTTCCAATCTTGATCCCTGGACACTGGATCTCCTCTCACATACCTTCTGGCCTTGGTCTGAAAGTCCCTTCCACATGCAGTCTTCTCTCTTCCAGGTAGCCACTGGTGATTCCTATCTCTGCCACTCCATTCCTCTGGCTGAATCCAGTCCAATGGACTCTGCTGGCTTTTGGAATACCTCCCAGTATGAGTACTGCCTTGGAATCTCCCAGACCTTCCAATGGCCTTTCTTCTCTTCCTTCCAGAGAGTTTCCTTCTCTCTCTATCTGCTTGGCTTGGCTTCTGTTTCTCCAGGTGATACTGGTGCTTGAGCTTGTAGCCGTTGCTGTCTCTGTATCTCTTCCTCCCTCTGTAGCTCTTTCTGTGGCTTTTGCTGAAACTGTTTCCTGAAGAATAAACTCTATTCTTATCCCGTTCTAATGTGTGCTTCTCCCTAACACAGCGCAGCTGTCTTGAATCAGGCCCTGCCCTTTGAGATGAGTGCTTAGGGATTACCTCATAGCTCTCTTGATTGCACACACATTTTCTCACTTCAGCCTCCCTCATGGCTGCTGGAAACCTGGTGCATTCTGGGACTGGTAGTCTTTTATGTGAAAACTCTGTTTTCTTGCTTCTACCAGAACTGACAGGTTGCTTGTTCATAGTCACATCATCTTTTCTATAGCTCCTACCTGAGCTATGATAAGCTTCCTTATCACAGCACCCAGGGAGGACACATACACAGCAGTCCCTCTGCGGGCCACCTCTGAACCAGAGCATCGAGCCCTTCCGACATCCTTTCCTTTCTACTGCTGAAGAATCTGCTCGTCTTGGCCGACGACCACCGTGCCATCAAATCCATCACCGGCGGACCCCAGCGGCGCACTACTTGGTCGAAGATATCCTGGCAGAGCTCCCACTCGCCATGATCCACCCTGTATCTGCTGAGATAGTCCGCCGTCACATTTTCCACTCCGGCGACATGCTGAGCCAACAGGGCTAGCAGATGCTCCTCGGCCCAAGCGAACAGATCGGCCGCCTCCTCTTCCAAGAGTCTGCTGCCCGTGCCGCCCTGCTGATTGATGTAGGCCACCATCGTCACATTGTCCGAGAGAACCCGGACGGCCTTCCCCCGTACCAATGAATGAAACTCTCTGAGGGCCAGCGTCGCCGCCCTCAACTCCAACTTGTTGATGGGCCACAGAGCCTCTTGCACACTCCAAGCCCCTTGGGCAAAATGGCCTTCGCAGTGAGCCTCCGAGCCTGACAGACTCGCATCTGTTGTCACCTGAATCCAACACGGAGACTCTAGGGGCATACCCTTCTCCAGGTTCCCCGGAGAGAGCCACCACTGCAGGGATTCCCTGACCTCCGCTGTACAGGGAAGAACCGTCAGCAAGGACTGCGTCTGGTGGGACCAGCGCCGCAGCAGTGCCCATTGCAGAGGCCGCATATGAGCCCTGGCCCAAGGGACCAGGTCCAAAGTCGCAGCCATGGTCCCCAGAACCTGCAAATAGTGCCACGCTGAGGGCGCCTCCCATGCTAGAAACTCTCGCAGCAGCCGACGAAGGCTCTCCATCCTGTGAACTGGCAGAAACACCTCGCCCACGCTGGTGTCGAATCTTGCTCCTAAGTACTCCAGTTCCTGGGAGGGAGTCAACTTGCTCTTCGCCTCGTTGATTACCCATCCCAAACTCTGAAGGAAGGCCACTACTCTGGCCGTCGCCCGCACACTTTCCTCCGCGGACTTGGCCTTGATCAACCAATCGTCCAGATAAGGATGGACCAGGACGCCCTCTTTGCGCAGGGCCGCTGCCACCACTGCCATCACCTTGGTGAAAGTGCGGGGAGCCGTCGCCAGGCCGAACGGCAACGCCTGAAACTGAAAATGACCCTCTGGTACTGCAAACCGCAGGAACTGCTGATGGGCGGCGCGGATGGGAATGTGTAAGTACGCCTCGGTGAGATCGAGCGAGGTAAGAAATTCGCCTAGCCTCACCGCTATCACTGACCGCAGAGTCTCCATCCGAAAGTGTGGTACACGGAGACACCGATTGACGTGCTTGAGATCCAAAATTGGACGCCAGGAGCCCTCCTTCTTGGGGACGACAAAATAAATCGAGTACCGACCGCAGCCACGCTGGTGTCCCGGCACCGGCAGGACGGCCCCCAGCGCCACCAATCTCGACAGCATTTGTGCTACCGCCGCACGCTTGGACACGGTCCGGCAGGGAGACTGAACGAAAGGAGGAAGAACCGGTCTTGAAAACTCCAGCGCATAACCAAACTGAATGACCTCCAGCACCCATCTGTCTGAAGTGACCTGGGCCCAGGCGGGAAGGAACTGCCGCAAACGCCCTCCTACCGGCAGCATCCCCGCCTGAACCCTCGTTGTCTCATTGGGGTTTCTTGGGGCCCGAGGAAGCGGAAGAGGCACCAAAACCCCTTCCCGCTCCTCGAAACCCCCGAAAGCCTTGGCCTCTGGAAGAGAATCTGCCCCGCAAAAAGGAGCCCTGGCGGGACGGTCTAGGTCTCCTGACGTCCCGCTGCTGAGAACGCCCCCCGGGAGCAAAACGACTTTGCCGCAACTTATCCTCTGGAAGTCTACCCCCTTTAGACTCCCCTAGATCCTTTACCAACTTGTCCAAATCCTCTCCAAAGAGCAGCTTCCCCTTAAAAGGAAGCCTGCTAAGACGCGCCTTGGAAGAAGCATCGGCAGCCCAATTCCGGAGCCACAGGTACTGACGAGCCACAACCACAGAAGCCATATTCTTAGACAAACTCCAAATCAGATCGTATTGACTATCCGCCAGGTACGCCGCCCCCGACTCTATGCACACGGCCTCCCCCAGCACTCCAACTTGCGACTCTCCAGGTCCCTGTAACTGCTGGGACCACCGCAAGCACGCTCTGGCCACCCAAGCTCCGCAGACCGAAGCCTGAAGGGCCATAGCGCTAATGTCAAAGGCCTGCTTCAGCAACGTGTCGAGCTTCCTATCATGAAGATCCTTCAGTGCCGCACTGCCCTCCACCAGGATGGTGGTCTTCTTGGTCACGGCTGCCACCGCTGCGTCCACATGAGGCGACTTCAACATTTCCTTCTCCGTCTCCGGTAGGGGGTACAAACGTGCCATGGAGCGAACGCCCCTAAGGCCCGCCTCTGGCTGATCCCACTCCTCCTGGATCATCTGCTTAACCACCTTATGGACGGGAAAGACCTTCTGGGACTTCCTGACCGCCTGTATTAGAGGGTCCTCCAAGGCTTCCTCATCTGCTGGGGACCCCACGGACAAGTTCAAGGCCTTTAAGGACTCACCAATCAGAGCAGGTAACTCTTCCTTGCGAAAAACCCTCACAATCCTTGCCTGCTCTTCCGGGATTTCTCCCTCCTCGAGCTCCTCTTCCCCCCATTCTCTATCCGACTCCACCAAGTCTGACTCTGGGGAAAGGGGCTCCTCTTCGTCCACTCGAGGACGCTTAGAGGGAAAAACCGCCTCCGTCAGAGATCTGTCCAATGACTGGCGCTTACGGGGACCCCCCGGACCTTCCTGCTGCCGCATACAAAAGGCCTTATGCAATAAAAGAACAAACTCCGGAGAGAACCCCCCCAGGCCGCCCTCTACCGAGGAACGGCAAGGCTGGGGTTGGGGGGGGAACCCGGTGGCCTAAGGGAACCGATGACAAGGACCCCTCGCCCCTGGTGTCCCCCAAAGGCTCCACCGATGGCGCCGCCCCAGCAGCCGCCGGGAGCAAGTCAGCCCCAGAAGGAAGCTCCTGTTCCACAGACACTGCCTCCAACGCGCAGCCCCTGCATACTCCGGTCTCGGACACCGCCCCTCGGCGGGCCCCACAGACTAGACATTGAGGGCGAGCAGGCATAATTCCCTCAATATGCCTGATTCTGCCCCTGAAAACTTCAGTTCAGCTCCTTCCTTGTTTTTTTTTTTAATGTGTATTTTTAACACCTCAACGCTGCAAATAGGCAAGCCTATAAATAAAAACTATATCTAGTTCAAATAAATAGCTATAGCTCTAGATGCCTATATATATCTATAAATAAATAAATTAAAAAAATAAATAAATATATATATATATATATCTATATCTGCCACACCTGCATATACCTAAAGAAAGCCTGCAACAAGCAAAAACAAATGAAATAAAGGCTAAATGGCAATACGGCCCCTTTATCCCCCTTCCGAAGCTGCTGAGCTCTCAAAACCGCTGCTCACCAAGCCTCCACCCCCCGATGCCGAACAGGCCGGCTTGGGCCTTGCGCGAGAAAACACTCACGCTGCTATCCCCCGTCGAGCCGCGAGCGCGGAGAGCACGAGACCAGTACCGCCACGTGGCTCGGCTGCTCCACCTACAGCCGTCTCCTTACCGCTGCTATCTGCAGTGCTCTCAAGCGCCTCCAAAATGGCGCGAAGAGAAGAGGAGCCGCGGTCTTCCCGCCCTCGTGCTCAGCCGCCTGGGGGCTTCGGCAACGAGGCGGGAGACTGAAGAGGAGGCCCTGCCCCGGCCAAGTATCTGGTCCAGCAAATCAGCAGGTCTACGCTGCTCCGACGTCCTGCTTGTGTTCTCTCACTCTTTTTTTTTTTTTTTTTTAAAACACCGATCTCGGTGCTGCAGGCCTCCTCCGGGGGGGGGGGGGGGGGGGGGGGGGGAAACCAAACTAAACCCCTGCTACAGGCAACAAAAGAAAATAAAATATAATAAGTCCAAAGACTCAAAGAAAACTCAGCTTAAACCAGCCAAAAAAAACCCCTACTACCCAGCTAACTAGCTCACTAGGTTGCTGCTCTCTCCTGCTACTTGGAGACTGAATACTGAAGCTGGTGGGTGTGCCAGTGGGTTATATGGGTCCTGGTGACGTCAGAAGATTGGCTGGCTCAGTCTCCAAGCTGAAGGTAGAGAGGCACAACCCAGGATGCAGGGACTGGACTGTAGAGGCGATCAGGAAGGACTGTTAATCATCCAGGTAGTTGGTCACAGCTTACCTCAGCAGCACAGGCATAAATATCTCAACCAGAGCTCTGTGATCCTCAGTCTTGCAGGACTACAAAAGGGGACTGTTACTTCTGGAGAGAGATCTGCAATTGTGAGTATATACTTCTGGGAATTTTCTGAAAGGAATTCTTTGTATTAAAGCTAATGAATCTGTGAACCCACTATTTTTTGTTAAATCAGTCAGGGCCTAGTAGCAGCAGTTTAAGTTTAAATTTAAAACACAGAAGAGAACTTTCTGGTTACATATCATACCCAGCAGAGAGCTTATAGTTTAAATTTAATAGTCACTCAGGGCCTAGTATCAGCAAAGTACTTTTAGTTTAAATTTAACACACAGAAGAGAGCTTTCTGGTTAAATTTAGAACCCAGCAGAGAGCTTGTAGTTTAAATTTCATAATAAGTTAGAGCCTAGCAGCAGCAAAGAGCTATAATTTAAAATTTAAAATCAAATAAGAATATAGCTTACCTCAGCAGCACAGGACAGGGTACTGTGCAGTAGCCCTCTTTTAATAAGTATGGCATATCTTATGTTCTTATGTTAACCTCTGCAAAGGTTCCCCGGCGAGACCAGCCGAGAACCCGGCTACCTCTTTAGCCAGGTCCCACAAGTACATGCCCATGTACAGCTGGTAGACTTGGACACGGCAAGCAAGCATCAAGCCCTGGAAGCACTTTCTGCCGATTGCATCTAGGCTTCGGGCCTCCCTGCCGGGGGGGCACCGCGGAGTGCATCTTCTGGCTCTTCAGACGATGCATGGCCGATTCCACAACCATAGAATGGTGCGGCAGCTGCGCCTTCTGAAACCCAGGGCTCTTTCGGACTCAATACATGGAATTGATCCGCTTGCTCAAAACCGGCGCCGAGGCCGGTGCCTCCCACATTCGGAAGAGGAGCCGTTCCAGCATCGGAAGAACCGGCACAGTAAAGGCCTCCCTCAGGGGAGTCATACTGGAGGGCATCGAGCTCTTCGGCTTGAGGCTCCTCCTCGGGGTCCACAGGAACATTCAAGGCCTTGGCCATGTCCTTAACGAACTCCGAGAACCGGGTATCTTCCGGAGGGGACCTACTCCGGGGCTCGGACTGGGGCGAGTCCGAAGGGACACACCAAGTCCGAAATGTATCGGGGGACACCTCGTCCTCCGTCTCCCATGCAGACTCATCCGAAGAAGAGTCGAGGGGCTCCAACCGCGCGGGTTCCGGCAACACCCGCCCCGACGCCCTCGGTCCCGAACGGGAGGTCGAGGGAGACCGTGACCAAACTCGGGCCTTCATGGCTTCGAGAATCGGCTCTGTCTCCAGGGTCGATTTAGACGTCGATGTCCCAGTGGTCGGGGCAGATGCACCAGTCAGGCTGGCCATCAGCACCCGCTGCTGATCCATTAAACAGACAGACAATCTGCACTCCAAGGCTGTCAGCCTGAGTCCAAGCTCAGGAGGCTCAGCAGCCACCGACTCGGGCCTCGGGCCCAACGTCAGCTCCCTAGAAGGAGAGTCCTCGAGGACAACAGGACTTACGTGCTCGACAGACTCCGGCTCTACACGGGATACCTTAGTTGGCTTCTCCAGCTCCAAGGGCCCGGGGCGGCGGTCAGGGGTCCGAGATCTGGCCTTCGAGGAACCAGAAGCTTCCTCCGACGCCGCCCTCACAAGCTTTCTCTTCCTCTTATGCTCCCGACTAGGGGACCCCCTTTCAGAGGAACCCCGACGAAGCTCGGGGTCAGACTCCAGAGACGTCGAGGCCTCTGACGAGGTCTGGGCTCGTCCGGAGGCCGAGTCCGAGAAAATCCTCTCCTTCTGATGCTGCCGGCTCCTGAGTGCCTTGGTGGACATTTTGCCACATGGGACACAGACCTTGGGATCATGGTCAGGCCCGAGGCAACGCAGGAAGCAGTTGTGTGTGTCAGTAAGAGACATGAGTTTCTTACAACGATCACACTTTTTAAAACCACTGGAGGCCCCCGCGAGGTCAAAGGACCGGCCCTCCAGGGAAAAGAAAAAAGAGCGCGAACGCATGCCACAAAGGGCAAAAAAATGAAAAATAGAGATCGGGTCGATACCAGCGTACTGAACCCAGGCAGGAAGGGGAACCGGTGTCGAACCGGACAAAAAGAGGCGCGAGTCCCGGGGGGGTGAAGAGTAAACCCTCCCCGTGGTGCCGTCTGTTGATATGTGTCTGGATTTTATGGTGGTCTTAAATAAAGTATTAAAAAAAAAAAAAAAGAGGCGCGAGAATCGCAGAAAAAATCCAACCTTTCTGGGTGACAAGGACAGACGTCCGTTGGGCTCCACGGAAACAGAAAGACTGAGCAAGATGGCACCTTTGGGTGGGAAGGGGACCACGCATGCGTGGGTGTATTCCCAAAGGCTTTCTTAGAAAGCTGGGGAAATGCTCCGCATGGGGGCTCCATCAACGTCGGTCACCCATATGTGAGGACTGACTTCCTGCTTGGTCCTGGAGAAAAAGCTGCGCCAAGTAGCTGTGGAGTTGCATCCTCTGGATATAAAAGGACAAGGCCCTCTTGCAGTCAAGCATGTACAGGGAGGCCTCCGCCCTGGAAGAGTGAGACCTGGGAAAGAAGGTTGGGAGCACCACCTCCTGATTCAAGTGGAATGTGGAGACCACCTTTGGCAAGAACGTGGGGTAAGTATGTTTGTTTATTTGATATACCGCTATTCTGTAAAAATCAAAGCAGTTTACAATGTTCAAATTTACAGAGAGCCAAAGGCCGGAAAAGTAAAAAAGAAGTTACAATGATTGACAGGATAGCAGATAGTAATCAGGCACACTAGACAGAGAAGGAAAACAATGATACGGGGTTGGGAAAGGCAAGATCACACAAAAGGAGAGGGGAGGTCAAAGGCTAAGGAGAAAAGGTGGGTTTTCAGGTTTTTCTTAAAAGTGGTGTAATGGTGTTCAAGCCTGAATGAGGTGGGTAAGGGAGTTCCAAAGTGTTGGACCGATGAAGAAGAATGCAGAGGAGCGAGTGGACTGTATATGTGCACGTGAGGGAGAGGGGAGGTGAAGGCGATTTATGTGGAGTGATCGGAGAGAATGACTGGTAATATGAAACTGAATAAGGTCTGCTAGATATTGTGGTGTATTAGTATAAAGGATGTGATGGACCAAGGTGAGGATTTTGAACTGAATACGGAAATCAAGAGGCAGCCAGGGGAGGTGAATAAGAAGAGTCATTACGTGTTCCCGATGTGTAGTGTGTGTAATGAAGCATGCAGCAGTGTTCTGAATGCATTGTAATCTATGTAACTGTGACTGTGGAAGACCAACAAGGACAGAATTGCAAAAATCGATACGTGACATTACCAGGGACAGCAAGAGAGTAGTGAGGGCTTGTGGAGTGAGAAAGGGCCGGATGGCACCGATCTGACGAAGAAAGAAAGGAAGTTTTAGTGACATGAGAAATGTGAGCCTGGAAGAAGAGATCAGAATCAAAGTGAACACCTAGATACCGGAAACAGTAGACCAAAGGTACAGGTGATCCAGAGAAAGAAGGGGCCACCAGTGGGGAGGGACTGCCGTGAGTAAACCAGATAGCCAAGGTTTTAGCCAAGTTTAGATGCAGACAGTTGGTGGTAAGCCAACCCACAACAGCTGAAAGACATGAAACGGGATGGAGAGGGGAAGTGTGATGTAGAAGAACCAGGTCATCAGCATAGTAAAAGGCAGAGATTCCAAATTGTTGTATGAGAAGAGCGAGTGGTGCCAGGATGAGATTAAAAAGGAGAGGCGCTAGTACGGAGCGCTGGGGCACCCCAAAGACCAGTGGAAAAGGCTCAGAGGATAGAACAGGACTAGACAGAGACAGAACAGCACAAGACCGAGTGGAGAGATAGGAGTGGAACCAACAATACACCATGCTACAGAGGCCAGCCTCTTGTAGGTGAGATAGAAGGGAATGGTCAACTGGGTCGAAAGCTGCAGATAGATCTAGAGACACCGTCACCAAGAAATCACCACAATCATGAGCTATGTGTAATTCGTTGAGAAAGCAAGGAGGACTGTCAACACTGACCTGGTCGAAACCCTGATTGACAGGGGTGAAGAAAGTGAGTGGAATCCAAGTGACGAGATAGTTGTGCAAAGACTGTTTTTTCAAGTATTTTAGAAAGAAAAAGGAGATTAGAGACGGGGCGATAGTGGGCTGGAACGAGGGGGTCAAGTGAGGGTTTCTTAGGAATAGGACGGATAAGAGCATGCTTCCAGGAGTGGGGAAAAATACCCGTGGAAAGACTAGTATTGATCATGGTAAGGACTGAGGGGATGAGAGCAAGAGAGGGTGTAAGTAACCAAGAAGAGGGAATACAGTCCAGAGAGCAGTAGGTCTTATTAGAAGAGATCATTCCAATGAGTTCAGTTGTGGTAAGTGGATGGAATGAAGCTCAGATGTGCGAGAGTTGGGAGATGGGGGGAGTGAAGAAGGAAGAGACGAAGAAATCAGAGGGGGACAGTATGGCAGCAACGCCCTAAGGTCAAGAATTTTAATTTCGAAGAAGGATGCCAGTTGTGAGGGAGAAGGGGCTGACTGGGAAAGCACAGAGTTAGAATCTGGTCGAAGGGTTGTAAGAGACTTAAGAACTGTGTAAAGATGACGGGTCTGGTTCGGGGCAGAGGAAATGGCGGCAGAGAAGCAAGCTTGTTTGGCCTCGTGAACTTGGGAACGATAATAGGAGTGATGTGCTTTGAAGGATGATAACTTGGTTACAGAGAGAGCCTTCCGCCACAACCGTTCGGCGCGAAGGTGAAGGCCACTGTGAAACCAGGGTTGTAAGGGACGGTGATGTGAGGAATGTGGCTGTAAAGGAGCTAAATGATAGAGAGCAGCAGAGAGACTAGGGGACCAGAGAGAAACTTGCGAATCAGGGGGAAGGGTGGGGAATTCAGGAGGTAAAAGGTCCTCGGCAGCTGGAAAGTTGAAGAGTAAGTGGGGCGATACGACGGGAGTAGCGTAAGGGGATAGACGGAGGGGGGGAATGGGCTGTCAGAGAGGGGCGTAGAATTACATAAGAACATAAGATATGCCATACTGGGTCAGACCAAGGTCCATCAAGCCCAGTATTCTGTTTCCAACAGTGGCCAATCTAGGTCATACGTACCTAGCAGTTTCCCCAAGGGACACAGGTTCCACAATGCTTGTATTGGTTCAGCATTAATATCCTGGGTCCCTTCTTAATAATGGTTTATGGACCTTTCCACCAGGAACTTGTCCAAACCTTTTTTAAACCCAGCTACACTAACAGCCTTTACTACATCCTCCGGTAACAAATTCCAGAGTTTGATTACACGTTGAGTGAAAAAATATTTTCTTTTATTAGTCTTAAATAGTTTACCCTGTAGCTTCATTGCATGTCCCCTAGTCTTTCTATATTCTGATAAGGTAAACAATCGATCTACGTTTACCCGTTCCACTCCGTTCATTAATTTATAGACTTCTATCATATCTCCCCTCAGCCGTCTCTTTTCCAGGCTAAAGAGCCCCAACCTTTTTAGCCTTTCTTCATAGGAGTAGACTTCCATCCCCCTTACCATTTTGGTGGCTCTTCTCTGAACCTTTTCTAAAATCGCTATATCCTTTTTAAGATACGGCGACCAGAATTGCACACAATATTCAAGGTGCGGTCTCACCATGGAACGATATAGAGGCATTATAATATCTTTTGTTTTATTTTCCATTCCTTTCCTTATCATACCTAGCATTCTATTTGCTCTCTTGGCCGCCGCTGCACACTGGGCCGAGGGTTTTAACATGGTATCCACAAGGACGCCTAAATCTTTTTCCTGGGTGGTGGTTCCTAATGTGGAACCTTGCATCGTGTAACCATAGTTTGGGTTGTTCTTCCCTAGGTGCATAACCCTGCAATTCTCCACATTAAATTTCATCTGCCATTTTGATGCCCAGTCTTCCAATTTATCAAGATCCTCTTGCAATTTTCCACAATCCTCCTGGGTTTTAACAACTCTAAATAGTTTTGTGTCATCAGCAAATTTGATAACCTCACTCGTTATTCCACTTTCCAGGTCATTTATGAATATGTCAAAAAGCAGCGGACCCAGCACAGATCCCTGGGGTACACCACTATTCACCTTTCTCCATTGGGAAAATTGGCCATTTAGCCCTACCCTCTGCTTTCTATCTTTTAACCAGTTCCTGATCCACAGTAGTACACTGCCTCCTATCCCATGACTCTTTAGTTTTGCCAAAAGTCTCTCATGAGGGACCTTGTCAAAGGCTTTCTGAAAGTCCAGATACATAATATCAACCGACTCACCTTTGTCCACCTGTTTATTCACTCCTTCAAAAAAACATAACAGATTAGTAAGACAAGATCTTCCTTGTCTAAAGCCATGTTGGCTGTCTCCCATTAGGTCATGACTATCTACATGCTGAGTAATTTTATTCTTTATGATGGTTTCTACCATTTTTCCCGGTACTGATGTCAGGCTCACCGGTCTGTAGTTTCCCGGATCACCCCTCGAACCCTTTTTAAAAATTGGTGTTACATTGGCGATCCTCCAATCCTCAGGTATTAGAGATGATTTTAATGATAGTTCACAGATTACTGATAGCAGGTCTGCAATCTCAAATTTCAGTTCTTTCAACACCCGTTCTTTCAACATCCGGCCCAGGTGATTTGCTACTCTTCAGTTTATCTAATAGTTGTAAGACATCTTCCCGATGTATCGATATTTCCTTCAATTCTTCCACACCTTTAAATACCACTTCAGTCATGGGTAACATCCCTACATCTTCCTCAGTAAAGACCGAAGCAAAGAATTCATTCAGTCTCTCCGCTATCGCCTTGTCGCCTCTTAGTGCTCCTTTAACCCCTTTATCATCTAATGGACCAACTGACTCTCTCACAGGTTTTTTGCTACGAATGTACTTGAAAAGGTCTTTATTTCGCGTTTTTGCTTCCGCAGCAAGCTTCTTCTCAAATTCTCTCTTTGCCTGCCTTATCAATGCCTTGCATTTGACTTGCCAGTGCTTGTGCTGTTTCCAGGTTTCATCATTTGGCTCTTTTTTCCATTTCCTGAAAGATGCTTTTTTGGCAACAACAGCCTCTCTGACCTCACCTTTAAACCATGCTGGCAGTTTTTTGGACTTCCTTCCACTTTTCTTAAAGCGTGGAATACAGCTGGTCTGGGCTTCCAAGATAGTATTTTTCAACAACACCCAAGCTTGATGTACGTCTTTAACCTTTGCAACTGTTCCTTTTAGTTTTTTCTTAACTGTTTTCCTCATTTTATCATAGTCTCCCTTTCGAAAGTTAAAGGGTAGTACTGTGGATTTCCTTACTATCCCTCCTCCACTAATTAAATCAAAGGCGATCATGCTATGATCACTATTGCCAAGTGGCCCCAACACCCTTCTCTCTTGCACTACATATGGTGTTCCACTAAGGACTAGGTCTAATATTGCTTCCCCTCTGGTCGGTTCATGAACCAGCTGCTCCAAGAAGCAGTCATTTATTTCATCTAGGAACTTTATCTCCCTAGCATGTCCTGTTGTGACACTGACCCAGTCGATGCCGGGGTAATTGAAATCACCCATTATTATTACTGCACTGTAACTTTTGCTAGCTTCCTTGATTTCTTTGAGCATTTCATCATCCATTTGTTCATTCTGGCCAGGCGGACGATAGTACACCCCCACTGCCATCGCCTTCCCCTTTTTACATGGAATTTCAATCCATAGAGATTCTACAGCAAATTTTGTTTCTTGCAAAACTTTAATCCTTTCTGACTCAATGCCCTCTCTAACATAGAGTGCAACCCCTCCACCAATTTGATCAGCTCTATCATTTCGATATAGTTTGTACCCAGGTATCACAGTGTCCCACTGGTTGTCCTCCTTCCACCATGTCTCTGATATTCCAATCATATCTAACCTCTCGTTTAGTGCTATATATTCTAACTCTCCCATCTTGTTTTGTAGACTTCTAGCATTTGCATACAAGCATTTTAGAGACTGTATTTTATTCATATTAATTTGGCTATTGGTAGACATGGGTAATTTGGGATCTTTAAGTTCTGTCTGCTCCATACTCGAGGGCATTTGGGCTACTTTACTCTTTTTTGGAACCTCTCTGCTTTTTGTAGTATCCTTCAAGGATACATTCTTCCGAACCATGCGCTCTTGGGCGACTGTCGGCTTTCCCCTATTATCTAGTTTAAAAGCTGCTCTATCTCCTTTTTAAAGGTTAATGCCAGCAGCCTGGTTCCATCCCGGTTAAGGTGAAGCCCATCCCTTCGGAAGAGCCCCTCCTTTCCCCAGAATGTTTCCCAGTTCCTAACAAATCCGAACCCCTCATCTCTGCACCACTGTCTCATCCACGCATTGAGACTCCGGAGCTCTGCCTGCCTTTTGGGTCCTGCGCGTGGAACGGGAAGCATTTTGGAGAACGCTACCCTGGAAGTTCTGGATTTCAACTTCCTACCTAAAAGCCTAAATTTAGCTTCCAGAACCTCCCTACCACATTTTCCTATGTCATTGGTACCAACATGTACCAAGACAGCAGACTCCTCCCCAGCACTATCTAAGACCTTATCTAAGTGGCGTGTGAGGTCCGCTACCTTCGCACCAGGCAGGCATGTTACCAGGCGATCCTCACGTCCACCAGCCACCCAGCTATCTACATGCCTAATGATCGAATCACCAACTATAACTGCTGTCCTAACCCTTCCCTCATGGGCACTTGGCCCTGGAGAAACCTCCTCGATGCGAGAGGGGTTTACATCACCTGGAGGACAGGTCCTAGTTACAGTTTACTGAAGAAAGGAGACATTGAAAGGTCAAACAATAGTGATCCGTCCAGGGTAGAGGTATAGCACGGAGATGCTGTATTTTATTTATTTATTTACATTTTCTTATATACCGCGCTATTTTCCATCAGTGCGGTTTACATGGAACATTTTACATACACATTTCAAATGACTTGATTTGTGTTTACAAATAACAGGAATAGGAACTTGGAAAGAAACAGGGGTAACTATTTACATCTGTATGAGGAAAGTAGAAGAGGTTGAGGAAAGAAGCAAGTCAAGAGTGTGGCCTGCTGAGTGGGTGGGAAAGGAGACATGCTGTGAAAGAGACAGATCTTTTATCTTTATTATAAAACTTTTTATACCGCCATGACCAAAAAGGCATACAGCGGTGTACAATAAAAAACAGGCTACTGAGAAAACAGAAAAGAACGCCAATTATTCATAAAAGAGACAGCAAAGATAGAAAAGGAAGAATAGAGAAACAGAGCAATCAACTGTGGGCAGGGGGGGAAGGAACATCAAAAGCAACACAGAAGAGGTGAGTTTTGAGGGAGGCCTTAAAAGTTTTAAAAGATGACTCCATGCGTAAAGTTGAGGGAAGAGAGTTCCAAAGGCGGGGGCCGAGAAAGAAAAAAGCAGAAGAGCGTGTTGATTCGAGGTGAGCCCGAGAAGGAGGTGGGAGAAAGAGGCGGTTAGCGTGAATCGACCGAAGCGTTCTAGAGGGACAGTGAAAACGCACCAGATCAGAGAGGTAAAGGGGAACACCAGTGTGGAGAGCTTTGTGAACAAAGATCAGAACTTTGTATTGAATACGGAAAGGGATAGGCAGCCAGTGTAAACGAGTAAGAAGTGGAGTGATATGAGCCGTACGTGAAGAATTAGTCAGAAGACGAGCAGCAGTATGGTGAACCAATTGAAGACGACGAAGCTGAGAAAGAGGGAGGCCGGCCAGAGAAGCATTACAGTAGTCTAAACGCGAAACCACAAGAGAAAGAAGAAGTGTGGTCAGAGAAGAAAAGGAAAGAAAAGGCCGGATAGCACGGAGCTGACGCAGGGTATAGAAAGAACGTTGAACAATAGAAGAAACGTGCTCTTTGAAGGTTAAAGCTGAATCCAAAGTAACCCCAAGATAACGCATAGAAGAGACAAGAGGAATAGGCCCAACAGACAGAGAAGGAGCAAGAGTGGGAAGAGGAGCACCAGCAGTGAACCAGATGGCTGAAGTTTTGGACAGATTAACATGTAAGAAGTTGTCAGAAAACCAAGAAGAAACCGTGGCAAGACAGGCATTGAGGGGACCGATATCAGGGGAAAGAGGGCAAGTGTGATAGAGGAGAAGGATATCATCTGCATAATAGTACGCAGAGATACCGTGCTGTTGGATAAGTAAAGCAAGAGGGGCCAGAAAAATATTAAACAGTAAAGGGGCTAATACAGAACCCTGTGGAACACCACACGGCAAGGGTGAAGGAGAAGATGAAGTAGTGCCAGAGAGAACTGAGAAAGATCGATTAAAAAGAAAAGAGTGAAACCAGCGGAGAACCGAACCAGAGAGACCTATAGAACGAAGCCTTAGGAGAAGAGTGCAGTGATCAACAATGTCAAAAGCAGCAGAAAGATCAAGTGAAACAGCCAAAGAAATAGAACCACGATCATGAGCAACGTGCAACTCGTTAAGAAAAGAAATGAGAATAGCTTCGGTACTGTGCCCAGGACGAAAACCAGATTGACGGGGGTGAAGAACCAAAGAATCCTCCAAGTGTGAAGATAACTGAGTAAAGACCAACCTGTAAAAAAGAGAAAAGAGTGATCCCTAGAGGAAGAGGATGAGTAGAGGTGTAGGCTAAAGTTCTCTGTGATGAGTAAACAAGGGAAGGCCAGTGATAGATCTGAGATAGTCAGTAAAAGAGAGTCCCAAAGATCAGGACGAAGTGTCAGAGGGGAATAGATAAGAATGTGCAGTGGAAGAGAGGTTTGGAGACAAAGCAAGAGAGCTTCTGGATAGTGCAACAGAGAAGAGGAGACTTGCATAAAGGCAAGAGAGGAGTGCACAAGAGCCGCCACACCACTACCTATACGACCCATGCAGGGAACAGAGACAGCAGTGAAACCAGGGGGGAGACAGCGAGCGAAAAGAGCATCCTCCCCATCCTTTAGCCAGGTCTCGGTAAGGAGTAGTAGGTCGAGAGACTCCCGGGTGGCAAGATCATGAATTAATAGGGTTATAGTTCGCAAAGATCGACAATTGAGGCGGCCCAACTTGATGGAAGAGGAATGGACAGTGGTCAGAGAGGAAGAAGGGTGCGTATGGGAGGAGAACAAACAAGAAAGGTTACTTGGACAACAAGAAAGGGTCCCATTTTAGACCAAGAAGGATACACTAGAGAACCAGGACGGTTGCCCCATAACACAGGGATGGGGGCCATAAAACACCAATCAGGCACTGCAACAGAGAGCAAGAGGGAAGGAGAAAAGTTACGCGGTGAACTTACCTGGAGCAATGAAGTCAGAGGGCTGATATATTAACAGAAGGAGATGAGCCAAGAGAGCATTCCAAGCAAACAGAAGAGTGTTCCCAAGTTGAAAGTAGTGCCTATGCCGCCAGAGCGGCCCCAAGGAGAGCACCTAAGGAGCACGCCATGCTCCTAAGGTGGGCTCCTTCGGTGCGTGCTCCTGTCGCACACCGTGGCGACAAGCGCTGCCGGCGCTGGGCTTTTAAACTTATTTATTTATTTATTTATTTAACATTTCTTCTATACCGCGCTATTACAATCAGCGTGGTGTACATCGAACAAAACATACTACAATGCATACAAGCAACATTGAGTTTTACATAGAACAGGGAAAAAAACATAGGATAACCGGGGTAACTATTTACAGGGTAACTATTTACAGGTTAAATTAGTATTGTCACCAATACTCTAAGCCAATTTGGTATCATCTTCATTTTTTGTGGGAGGGACAGGCGTAAAAGTGGTGGGTGGGCGGTAGTATAGGCTAACCATTTTCTGGTTGTAATAGGGTGCTATGGTAGCTGAGATATGAGGGCAGTTTACCCGATGTGTGGGTGTCAGGGTACCTTGCTGAACGCAGCCGCGGCACTTCCAGGGGGGGGCAGAGTCAGGAGCAGACTGAGCGGGCAGAACCTGTAGAGAGACAAAACAAACACTCGCAGCAGAGGTAGGCAACAGCAGAGAGGCATGAGAGTACAAATCTAGTGTAGGGCGCCACTAGGAAAATGATCTTCCAAGACAGGTACTTGAGATGGCAGATAGCCAAGAACTCAAAAGGGGGAGCCATGAGCATCCCAATGCAACATTAAAGGTCCCACGTCACTGAAGGCGGATGGATCTGGGGCCGGGACAGAAGTCGTCCTCTCATGAAATGGCTCACCAGAGGGTGCACAGAGACTGCCTGGCCATCAGTCCCAGAAAGATGCAAGAGGTATCACAAGATGTCATGTACTGCTCAGAAGGGGTTAAGACTCCCATCCGTACACCAGAGCGAGAACCTGCACCATTTAAAAGTCTACGTCAAATGCGTGGAATCTTTATGCGAGGCCAGCAGGACATCTGCCACCTCCCTCAAGAGGCAGTGGTTCAGTATGGCTAACCTCTCAGCATCCAGGCTGTCAGGGAAAAGGACAGGAGGATGGGATGAAGCAGCATTCCGTTCTCCTCTGACAGCAGTTCTGGAGAGCACTGCAGCAGCAGTGGGTCCCTCCGGGACAGCTACAGGAGCAGGAGGAACCATGGGTGCCTGGGCTACCTGGGAGCGATGAATATGACCAAGGCCACCTCCGCTTGTATCTTGATGGGTGCCTGAGAGACCAGGGGTGTAGGCAGGAACACATACAGGAAGCCCCTGGACCAGGGGAGAAAGAAGGCATCCGTTGCCTCCCACTGACGGGCTGGCCTCCAGAAACAGAAGCATGGCAGTAGCACGTTCTCCAGACTGGCAAAGAGATCTATCGCTGGGGTCCCCCAGCAGTGAAAGACCTCCCCCAGTACTGCTGGGTTCAACTGTCACTCGTGGGGCTGGAGAACACAGCTCAAGTGGTTGGCCAGTACGCTGTCCTGGCCTGGCAGGTAATCTGCCCCTGGGGAGATGTTCTTCCCAGCAGAGGTGGTATGAGCTTGTGCCACCCTGCTTGTTGAGGTAGTACATTGCCAACTGACTGTCCGCCTGGACATGAACTACCTGTACTATCAGATGGTCCTGGAGCACCCGGCAGGGCATGGTATACCACCCTGACTGCCAGCAGGTAGGATCTGCAAGGCACTCTCCCCCCTAGAGATAATGGGCCTGTGACTGCAGGTAATCGCAATGGGCTCCCCAGTCCAACATGAATGTGTCCATCATGAGGATGTGCTGCACTGGGGGAGCCGGAGAGGCAGGCCGGCTCCAAGGTAGAGGAGGCCCTGCCACCAAGCAAGGAATGCTGCCAGGCCCAGCATGATCTGGATCCTGTCCTCTAGGTGGCCAAAAGCTTGGGTACACTGGGCGCAGAGTATCCACCTGGCCTGACGCATAGGGAGGCAAGTAAAAGATATGACATCGACCGGAGATGCCATGTGCGCCAATAGGAGGAGCATCTGTCTGGATGTCACCGGTGAGCAGCCCTGCATGTCCTGTGCCACCGAGAGGCACAGCGAGCGGTCTTGCAGGAGGAAGGCCCCGTGCCATGGTGGAGTCCAGCAGGGCGCTGATGAACTCCAAAGCACTGGGTTGGCAACAGGTGAGACTTTGGAAAGTTCAACACAAGCCCTAGGTGCTTGAGCAGCCCTATAGTGCAGTGAGCTGCATTGCACACCTCCTCCAACGAGCTGGCTCTGATGAGCCAGTTGTCCAGGTAGGGGAAGACAAAAACCCCCAGGTGGGCGACCATGACCGCCAAGCATTTGGTGAACACCCGAGGCCAGTCCAAAGAGGAGAACCATATATAGGTAGTGTCGGTCCACGACCACAAACTGGAGGAACTGATGGGTGCCTTGGATGTATCAGGATATGGGTTGTAGGCATCTTTGAGAACCAAGGAGCACAGCAAATCTCTGCAGGAGGAAAGGCAGCAAGGTTCCAAGGGATACCATTTTGAACTTTTCCTTGACCAAGAAGTGGTTGAGATCCTGCAGGTCCAGAATGGGCCTGAAGCCCCTGGTTTTCTTGGTAACAAAGAAGTAGCAGGAGTAGAACCCCTGACCTTGGAAGGGCTGGGGAACGGGCTCTACTGCGTGATCCTCAAACAGGGCTTCAAGTTCCCTCTGCAGAGGGTCCATGGGTATTTCCCCTGGGAAGTAGGGAGGCAGCAGCTGGAAAATGTGGAAAAGGTACCCCTTCCTAACCACCTTCAGCACCCAGGCATCTGTGGTGATGTCCAGCCATAGATGTGCAAAGTGGACCAGTCGTTCTCCCATGAACCTTGGGCCTGGGGGAGGGAAGCTATGCTCAAGGATGCAAAAGGACCCTCTAGGCTACGCCTGCAGTGCTGCTTGGGGGCTTTTGGCTTATGGGGGCCATACCCCTGTGCCTTGGTCTTCTGCACCTGAAGGGGAGACTGGTAGGCTGGAAATTTGGGGTAATCCCTGTAAGTCTTCTTGGTCTTCAGGTGGAAGGGCTTTTTCACCGAAGCATTCCAACGGGAAGAGTCAGCAGTCTTCTTGGACAGCAGAGTTCTTGTCAGGAATTCTTTCTCCAGCTCGTTGGCCTTCTCTGTCATGGGCTTGCCAAAGAGGTTCTGTCCCTGGCAGAGGACATCAGCCAACTTGTCCTGAACCCATTGCTCCAGGTTGAAGGACTGTAGCCAAGCAAGGTGGCGGGCACTAATGCCCACCACAGCTACAGAAGCCACCGCCTCAAAGCCAAAGGCAGCAAGAATTTGAAACTTGGCGCATTCCTGGACAGAGGAAACCAGGGTCCTAAAGCGCTCAAGAGGTTAACCCAACAGTCCAGCCGAGAACCCAGTGAGCTCCTTTGCCAGGTCCCTCAGCTACATGCCCATGTAAAGCTGGAATGCCTGGATCGGGGCTGTAAGCATAAGAACTTAAGAAAATAAGATATGGCACACTGGGTCAGACCAAGGTCCATCAAGCCCAGTATCCTGTTTCCAACAGTGGCCAATCTAGGTCACACGTACTTAGCATTTTCCCCAGAAGAGACAGGTTACACAATGCTTGTATTCAGACAAGCAGTGGATTTCCCAGTTCACCTTTAACAGTTTATGGACCTTTCCTCCAGGCATTTGTCCAAACCCAGCTATACTTTACTACATCCTCCAGTAAATGAATTCCACAGTTTAAGCATTGACTGAAAAAAATATTTTCTCTTATTAGTTTTATATGGATTACACTGTAGTTTCATTGCATGTCCCCTAGTCTTTCTACATTTTGATGTTGTAAACAATTAATCTACATTTACCTGTTCCACTCCATTCATTAATTTATAGACCTCTATCATATCTCCCCTCAGTCGTCTCTTTTCCAGGTAGAAAAGCCCTAACCTTTTTTAGCCTCTCTCCATAAGGTACGAACACATCACACCCATACTGCAACAGTTGCACTGGCTACGGATAATAGCATGGGCGACATTCAAAGCAACTCTGAACATATTCAAAATCATACATAATTGCTCAGCAGGCGTACTTCAAGATATAACCAAGGACACAAGCAGCAGATCTAGGGGTACCCAGGGCAGTAACAAACTAGGCACTCCCTCAGGATTTCATAAGACAAAGCAAGCAACATCCAAAGAGCTACCTCATTCTCAGCACCAGCCATATGGAACTCCCTCCCGCAAGAATTAAGAGCCCTAAACGACCTCAAGGACTTCCGCAAAGCTCTCAAAACCTTCCTGTTCAAGGATTTCTATGGCCAAGTAACAAAACTACCAAGCACCATAACTCTACCAAATACACCCAACAGAGAACTGAAAACTAATTACTGATAGTCTATATGTATGTCCTATCACCCCCCCCCCCTCCTGTTGAATGTAGAACCACAATTTGTGCTGCTAACCACTTTGATTGAAGGATAAGGTGGTATACAAAACAGGTTAAATAAATAAATAGGGGCATCCTTCCATCTCCTTAACCATTTTGGTGGTTCTTTCCTGTACTTTTTCTAATTCCGCTATAATCTTTATAAGATACGGCGACCAGAACTGCACAAAAGTTTCAAGGTGTGGTCGCACCATGGAACGATACAGAGGCAATATAATATGCTTTGTTTTATTCTCCATTACTTTCCTTATGATTCCCAGCATTCTATTTGCTTTCTTGGCCGTCATTTCGCACAAGGCAGAGCGTTTCAATGTGTTAGCCACGATGACTCCTAAATCTTTTTCCTGGGTGGTGGTTCCTAATATGGAACTTTGCATCGTGTAACCATAGTTTCGGCTGTTCTTCCCTAGGTGCATAACACTGCACTAGTCCACATTAAATTTCATCTGCCATTTGAACATCCTGCCTTTCAATTAATGAAGGTGCTCTTGCAAATTTTCACAATCCTCTTGAGTTTTAACAACTCTGAATGTTGCTAAAGCTGTTGGCCCCATTACAACTTCTTCCTCTATCCAGACAGAGATCCCAATGCCAGTTGAAGGACCGGTTCCATGTGCAAGATGCCTACATGCTGAGGTGCTCAGGAAAGAAGTGGAGGAGCTCAGGGATGAGGCGGAGAGGCTGAGAAGCATTTGAGACAGTGAGAAGTATATAGATGAGATGCTTCTTGAAACATCCAAGCTCTCCGATAGAGGTGAAGATGGAAGGCTACAGAAGAAAGAAGATTGGACATGAATCAGCAGAGCCTACAGTATCAACATTCTGACTCCTCCAGCCCTTGAAATGAAGAATCAATACGCAGCACTGGAAGTGGAGAAATATGAGGAAAGGGAAGAACCACAGCTCGAGCACCCCAAAGTTACAGAATCGGTCACCACTAGGAAGCGAATACCTAAACACAACCCTAAAAATAAGATGCAGACAGCAGTTCAGCAGCGAGATGGGGGCTTTCCAGTCTTTTCCATTGAGTGTCACAGGAGTCTTACGTGTGGCACTAGATGCAAGGAGCTCTTTGCTCTCAGAGAACGAGTCCAAACTCTGGAGGCTAGAGTACAGGACTTGGAGGACAAAAGGAAGACAGAGGTACATAGACAAGATATACAGGGATGTAGTACTGAAGTCCCACCTCCAGTCTGGCAAGATCCCGGTTGCTATGGAGGAGGGAGGTCACGTGACAGCATAGCATCATCCTGGTGTGGCAGGAAGTGATCCTGTAGCTAGGACCTGTCTTCCAGGTTAAGTAAAACCCTCTAGCACAGAGGTTGTTTCTCCAGGGCCTTGTGCCCACGAGGGAAGGATTAGGCCAGCCATTATAGTTGGTGATTCGATCATTAAGCATAGAGATAGCTGGGTGGCTGGTAGACGTGAGGATCGCCCGATAACAAGCCTGCCTGGTGCAAAGATAGAAGACCTCATAAGAACATAAGATATGCCATACTGCGTCAGACCAAGGTCCATCAAGCCCAGTACCCTGTTTCCAACAGTGGCCAATCTAGGTCATACGTACCTAGCAGCTTCCCCAAGAGACACAGGTTCCACAATGCTTGTAAATGGGTCAAGCATTGATATCCTGGGTCCCTTCTTAATAATGGTTTATCGACCTTTCCTCCAGGAACTTGTCCAAACCTTTTTTAAACCCAGCTACACTAACAGCCTTTACTACATCCTCCGGTAACAAATTCCAGAGTTTGATTACATAGAAACATAGAAATATGACGACAGAAAAAGACCACATGGCCTATCTAGTCTGTCTTTCCATAACAACTACAATAGTCCCCTTTTTACCTTTAGAGATCCTCTGTGTTTGTCCCATGCTTTTTTGAATTCAGTTACTGTCCTCATCTCTACTACCTCCACTGGGAGACTATTCCACGGATCCACTACTCTTTCCGTAAAGAAATATTTCCGCATATCACTCCTGAATCTATCTCCCTTCACCCTCATCCCATGTCCCCTCATAGCAGAACTTGCCTTCAACTGAAAGAGGCTCTCTCCCTGAACATTTATGCCATGGAGCAATGTTCCCTCTAATTTTCTGTAGGCTGTGTGCGCATAAAATATCAGCTGTGCAGCTTTTGAAGGAAGGTTAAATTTTTGTGCACCACATAACGAGACTCGGAGTTATATACTTTAAAATTTGACTACACATCAGAATACAGTATGTACACCACATTGATTGCACTAGAAAACATTGTAGAACTTGTGAAAACCGTAAATACATAACTTTTAAATTTTAAGATGTCTGTGTTGTTTTCTATCAGAATCAGAACCCTAATTTTTGTGCGCTCTGTTGTAAAGTATGTGCGCTCGCTCGGCGAGGTGTGTGCGCGCGCACACACGCACAGCTTAGAGAGAACAGTGCCATGGAGGTATTTAAACATCTCAATCATATCACCTCTATCCCGCCTTTCCTCTAAGGTGTACATATTAAGATCCTTCAGTCTGTCCTCATATGCTTTATAATGAAGACCACTAATCATTTTAGTAGCCACCTTCTGCACCGACTCCATCCTGTTCACATCCTTTTGAAGGTGCGGTCTCCAGAATTGCACACTATACCCCAAATGAGGTCGCACCAAAGACTTATACAGAGGCATTATCACCTCCTTTTTTCTGCTAGCCATTCCTCTCCGTATGCACCCAAGCATCCTTCTAGCTTTTGCCGTCGCCTTTTCTACCTGTTTAGCTACTTTAAGATAATCAAACACAACCACGCCTAGGTCCCGCTCTTCTTTAGTGGACAAAAGTACTTCACCCCCTATACTATATTGCTCCCTTGGTTTGCTGCAGCCCAAATGCATGACCTTACATTTTTTAACATTAAATCCCAGCTGCCAAATTCTAGACCATTCTTCAAGCTTAGCTAGATCCTCTCCTCATGTTATCTACCCCTTCCTGGGTGTCTACTCTATTGCAGATTTTGGTATCATCTGCAAAGAGGCAAACCTTACCTGAAAGCCCTTCTGCTATATCACTAACAAAGATGTTAAAAAGAATCGGATCAAGGACAGATCCCTGGGGCACACCACTGGTAACATCCTTCTCCTCAGAGTGAGCTCCATTTACTTGTACTCTTTGTCGCCTCCCACCCAACCAATTTCTAACCCAAGCAGTAACTTTAGGGTCCATCCCTAGGGTGCTGTTTGTTTATAAGTCGCCTGTGAGGAACAGTGTCAAAGGCTTTACTGAAATCTAAATACACCACATCTAGGGCTCTCCCTCGGTCCAACTCCCTGGTCACCCAGTCAAAGAAATCAATCAGATTTGTCTGACAAGACCTGCCTCTGGTGAATCCATGCTGCCTCGGATCCTGTAATCTGCTGGACTCCAGAAACCTCACTATTTTCTCTTTCAGCAGCGTTTCCAATAATTTACTCACTGCCGAAGTTAAACTCACCAGCCTGTAGTTTTCAACCACATCCTTACTTCCGCTTTTGTGTAAAGGCACCACATGAGCCTCTCTCCAGTCCTTTGGCACCACTCCAGACTCCAACGAGGCATTGAAAAGGTCAGTCAGTGGAGCTGCTAGAATGTCCCCAAGTTCCCTCAGTATTCTCGGGTGTATCCCATCCGGTCCCATCACTTTGTCTACTTTAAGTTGAGATAGTTTCTCACGAACACAGTCTTTTGAAAATTGTTCAAGATGTCCTTTGCTTCTGTTCCTATTTGTGGGTGTTTTCTGAGGTCCTGCTCCTGGTTCTTCATCTGTGAACACAGAACAAAAATATTTGTTAAGCAATTCCGCTTTATCCTTATCAGCTTCTACATATTCCTCCCCTGCACCCTTGAGTCTGACAATACCACTTTTGCCCTTCCTCTTCTAATATATCTGAAAAATGTCTTATCCCCCCCATTTTATTGCATTGGCTATTTCCTCCTCCTTTTGAATCTTTGCCTTCTTGACTGCTTTGCTAGCTTCTCTAAGTTTTTCCAAATACAGATGCCTGTCTTCCTCTCTCTGTGATCTCTTGTATTTCATGAAGGCCTCCCTCTTTTTCTTCACTTTTTCAGTTACTTCTTTCGAAAACCATAGCGGTCTCCTTTTCCTTTTACCTTTATTTACCATTTTAACAAAAAGGTTGGTTGCCCTTAAAATATCCCCTTTTAGTTTTTCCCACTGTTTTTCTACATCCCTCAGCTGTTCCCATCCAACTAACAACTCCCTGAGGTATTGGCCCATCTTCGCAAAGTTAGTCTTCCTAAAGTCTAAGAGCCTCGCCTTTGAATGGATTCTAACAGCCCGTGTCCTAATACTGAACCACACCATCTGGTGATCACTGGATGCAAAATGATCTCCCACTACAACATCAGAAACACTTTCACCATTGGTAAGCACCAAGTGCAGTATGGCCCCTTCACGTGTGGGGTCTCTAAAGGAAAGTGGACTGTTGTGGTTGTTGATATGGAAGGACAGACTAGATAGGCCATGTGGTCTTTTTCTGTCATCATGTTTCTATGTTTCTATGTTACCAATTCCTGAATAGTTCTCCCTGTAGAGAATCCAGGATCTCCTTACTTCTAGATGATACTGCAGCAGGAATGTGCCAATCAACATTTGGCATATTGAAATGTATCAGTAGCACTTCCCCTTTCCTAGCAATGCTGCGCATGTCTTCAATTAACTCTGTCCACCTCTTCCTCTTGTGAGGGAGGTCTGTTTATCACACCAATGTAAATAGATTTCTCTTTCCCTCTTTCTAGTTTAACCCACAATGCCTCCCCTCTCCCTTTTATGCTCTAATTCCAAAGTTTTAATAGTAGTTTTTACATATAGTGCCACTCCTCCTCCCCTACTTCCTACCCTGTCCTTTCTGAATAAAGTATAGCCAGGTATAGTTACATCCCAATCATGGTTTTCTGTGAACCATGTTTCTGTAACTGCCACTAAATCCAAGTCAGCCACTCCCACCAATGCTTCAACTTCAGGGATCTTATTTCCGATGCTGCGGGCATTTATACACACTGCTTTCCATATGTTACCCGTTACCCTTTTCCATAAAGTTATTTAATATATCACCTACCTGGGGGCTTTCACTTACCTGGGGGCTTTCTTCACCCATCCCCAACGAATCTAGTTTAAAGCCCTCTTCAGTAGATTAGCCAGTCTACTACTGAAGACGCGTTGACCTTTCTTGGACAGATGGATGCCATCTCTGCTCTGCAGCCCTTGGAACAGCATCCCATGGTCTAGGAAACCAAAACGCTCTCGATGACACCATCCACGCAGCCATGCATTCATCTCCAGGATGCGAGCCTCTCTGCCTTGGCCTTTACCCTCAACAGGGAGGATTGAAGAGAACACCACCTGTGCACCTAACTGCTTCACCCTCTGTCCCAGAGCCATGAAGTCACTTTTGATACGTTCCGAGGTATACCTGGCACGTTGAGTGAAAAAATATTTTCTTTTATTAGTCTTAAATAGTTTACCCTGTAGCTTCATTGCATGTCCCTTAGGCTTTCTCACATGCCACATAGACAAGGTCTTAGATAGTGCTGGGGAGGAATCTGCTATCTTGGTACATGTCGGTACCAATGACATAGGAAAGTATAGTAGGGAGGATCTGGAGGCTAAATTTAGGTTTTTAGGTAGGAAGTTGAAATCCAGAACTTCCAGGGTAGCATTCTCCGAAATACTTCCCGTTCTAAGCACAAGACCCAAAAGGCAGGCAGAGCTCTGGAGTCTCAATGCATGGATGAGACAATGGTGCACGGAAGAGGTTTTTGGACATGTTAGGAATTGGGGAACATTCTGGGAAAAGGAGGGGCTTTTCCAAAGGGATGGGCTCCACCTTAACCAGGATGGAACCAAGCTGCTGGCATTAACCTTTAAAAAGAAGATAGAGCAGCTTTTAAACTAGATAATAGGGGAAAGCCGACAGACACCCAAAAGCGCATGGTTTGGAACAACGTATCCTTTAAGGATACTAGCAGAAGACTGAAGTTAGGGCATATCAGCAGAGAGGTTCCAACAAAGATAAAAGTAGCCCAAATGCCCTTAAGTACAGAGAAGATAGAGCTTAAAGATTCTGAATTACCCCTGCCTACCAATAGACAGATTAATATGAATAAAATACAGCCTCTAAAATTTCAGTTTATAATGTTTCAGTAATTTCAGTTTGTTCAATGTAAACCGCCTTGATATCATGAAAGGCGGCATATAATAAATAAATAAATAAAATGCTTGTATGCAAATGCCAGAAGTCTAAAAAATAAGATGGGAGAGTTAGAATATACAGCACTAAAAGAGAAGTTAGATATGATTGGTATCTCAGAGACATAATGGAAGGAGGACAACCAGTGGGATACTGTGATACCTGGGTACAAACTGTATCTTAATGATAGAGTAGATTAAATTGGTGGTAGGGTTGCACTCTGTTAGAGAGAGCTTTGAGTCACAAAAGATTAAAATTTTGCAGGAAACAAAATTCACTTTAGAATCTCTATGGATTGAAATTCCATGTAAAAAGGGGAAGGAGAAGGTGATGGCAGTGGGGGTGTACTATTGACCAGATTGAACAAATGGATGAAGAAATACTCAAAGAAATCAGGGAAGGTAACAAAAGTTACAGCACAGCAATAATAATGGGTAATTTCAATTACCCCGGTATCAACTTGGTCAGTGTCAAAGTATGACATGCTAGGGAGATAAAGTTTCTAATGAAATAAATGACTGCTTCTTGGAGCGGCTGGTTCATGAACCAACCAGAGAAGCCATGTTGGATCTAGTCCTTAGTGAAACACAAGATCTAGTGCAAGAGATAAGGGTGTTGGGGCCACTTTGCAATAGTGATCATAGCATTTGATTTAATAAACAGAAACATGACGAAAGAAAAAGACCACATGGCCTATCTAGTCTGCCCTTCCATATCAACCACAACAGTCCCCTTTTTTCCTTTAGAGATCCTCTGCGTTTGTCCCATGCTTCTTTGAATTCAGATAGTGTCCTCATCTCTACCACCAAACCCAGTCAGAAGCGTGGACAGCAGTAGGAAGACGTACTTTATTGGATAAAAAGCCTATGGCCCGACACAGGCCGTGTTTCGTTGCCTTCTTCAGGGGCAGGCTATATAAGACAATATAAACCATAAAATAATTAAAGTACATATACAGATGTACATACCACCATGAGACCTATATAAAAATAACAAATAAATAATTAAAAACATAAAGTGTATAATAAAGATAAAAATTAATGATGATAAAACCAAAAAAGATCAGCACAGCATAAAAACGTAAAACCATTATATAAAAATCATCTATAAAAAAGAATACCACAAAAAGATTGAAACCAAACTATGACATATATATCAGTAATCCTTATTGAGTTGGTATAAAAACATATATATCATAACACTCAAAAGAATCAAATAAATATCTGATACACATAAATAAATAAATAATTAAAAACAATCAAAATTACATACATATCACATTATAAAATACTAAGCATACCTTTGTCAGTTGTCTGGACTACCCAACCACCACAAGTACTAAAGAGGGACAAGGAGGAAAAACTATGTGGATATGTGACCACAACCTAAAACAGCCCATATTTAAAGGCACCGTGTACAGCCCATCATTATTTTGTCAGGCTGGGTAAAACCCCAACACGTAAACTTAAACTGTCAAGGTTTTTTACCTGAAATATCTTTGGATCTCACTTGGAACGAAAGTGGTCAAGGTGGCAGATGCTAAAAAACTATAAACACACGAAAATTAAAATAATCACCGTCAATAAGAACCTCTGAACCGCCATCCCTTGTAACAGTCTGCACAATAACCCACAATCGTTTATATCCCGCTTTTCACAGGGTCAAAGCGGTCAATTCGGAGATACATTTAACACGAGAGGATATGACACACATACGCTAATACTTACAGGGAACATGGGCAATGGAGGGTTAAGTGGCTTGCCCAAGACCACAAGGAGTGCCTATAGGACTAGAAATCCCAGTCCCTCCGGCCTGAGATTGCTGTCCCCAGGTGGGACTTGAACCCCCGGCCCTCCGGCCTGAAGTACCTTGTCCTAACCACTAGGCCACTCCTCCCACACTATATTGCCTCCTCCCATACTATATTGCTCCCTTGGACTGCTGCAGCCCAAATGCATGAGTTTACATTTTTTAACATTAAATCTCAGCTGCCAAATTCTAGACCATTCTTAAAGCTTAGCTAAATCCCTCCATATGTTATCTACACCTTCCTGGGTGTCTACTCTATTGCAGATTTTGGTTTCATCCACCAAGAGACAAACCTTACCTGACAGCCCTTCCACTATATCACTAATAAAGACGATAAAAAGAATCGGACCAAGGACAGATCCCTGGGGCACAACACTGGTAACAATCTCCTCCTCAGAGTGAGCTCCATTTGCCTGTACCCTTTCTCGCCTCCCACTCAAACAATTTCTAACCCAAGCAGTAACTTTAGGGTCCATCCCTAGGGTGCTCTGTTTAGAAGTCGCCTTTGAGGAACAGTGTCAAAGGCTTTACTGAAATCTAAATACACCACCATCTAGGGCTCTCCCCAGGTCCAACTCCCTGGTCACCCAATCAAAGAAAATCCATCAAATTTGCCTGACAAGACCTGCCTCTGGTGAATCCCTGCTGCCTCGGATCCTGTAATCCGCTGGAGTCCAGAAACCTCACTATTTTCTCGTTCAGCAGCACTTCCAATAATTTACTCACCACCGAAGTTAAACTAACCGGCCTGTAGTTTTCAACCACATCCTAACTTCCACTATTGTGTAAAGGGACATGTGCCTCTCTTCAGTCCTTTGGCACCACTCCAGACTCCAACAAGGCACTGAAAAGATCAGTCAGTGGAGCTGCAAGAAATTCCCCAAGTTCCCTCAGTATTCTAGGGTGTATCCCATCCGGTCCCATCGCTTTGTCGATTAAGTTTAGCTAGTTTCTCATGAACACAGTCTTCTCAAAATTGTTCAAGATGCCCCTTGCTTCTGTTCCTGTATGTAGGTGTTTTTTAAGGTCCTGCTCCTGGTTCTTAATCTGTGAACACAGAACAGAAATATTTCTTAAGCAAGTCCGTTTTATCTTTATCAGCTTCTACATAATCCTCCCCTTCACCCTTGAGTCTGACAATACCAATTTTGCCCTTCCTCTTCTAACATATCTGAAAAATGTCTTATCCCCCCATTTTATTGCATTGGCTATTTCCTCCTCTTCTTGAATCTTTGCTTTCCTGACTACTTTGCTAGCTTAGGTTTTTCCAAATATAGATGCATGTCTTCCTCTCTCTGTGATCTCTTGTATTTCTTGAAGGCCGCCCTCTTTTTCTTCATCTTTTCATTTACTTCTTTTGAAAACCATAGCGGTCTACTTTTCCTTTTACCTTTATTTACCATTTTAACAAAAAGGTTGGTTACCCTTAAAATAGCCCCTTTCAGTTTTTCCCACTGTTTTTCTACATCCCCCAGCTGTTCCCATCCCGCTAACGACTCCCTGAGGTATTGGCCCATCTTGGCAAAGTTACTTATCCTAAAGTCTAAGAACCTCGCTTTTGAATGGATTTTAACAGCCTTAGTCCTAATACTGAACCACACCATCTGGTGATCACTGCATGCAAAAATGATCTCCCACTTTATCATCAGAAACACTTTCCCCATTGGTAAGCATCAAGTCCAGTATGGCCCCTTCAAGTGTGGGGTCTGTTACCAGTTACTTGAGTTCTCCCTGTAGAGAATCCAGGATCTCCTTACTTCTAGATGATATTGCAGCAGGAATGTACCAATGAACATATGGCATATTGAAATCCCTTATCAGTAGTACTTCCCCTTTTTCTGAAAATGCTGCATATGTCTTCAATTAACTCTGTCCACCTCTTCAACCTGTGAGGGAGGTCTGTATATCACGCCAATGCAAACAGATTTCTGTTTCCCTCTTTCTAGTTTAACCCATAGTGCCTCTTCTCTCCCTTTTAAGCTCTGTAGTTCCAAAGCTTTAATATTTTTTTAACATATAGTGCCACTCCTCCTCCCCTTTTTCCTACCCTCTCCTTTCTGAATAAAGTATAGGCTAGTATAGTTACAACCCAGTCATGGTTTTCTGTGAACCATGTTTCTGTAACTGACTAAATTCAAGTCAGCCTCTCCCAGTAAAGCTTCAATATCTGGGGATCTTATTTCCCATGCTACGGGCATTTATACACACCGCTTTCCATATGTTGCCTCTGTTACGCATTTCCATAAAGGTAATTAATGTTTCACTTAACTGGGGGCTTTATTCACCCATCCCCAACAAATCTAGTTTATAGCCTTCTTCAGTAGATTAGCCAGTCTGCTACTGAAGACATGTCGACCTTTCTTGGACAGATGGATACTATCTCTGCTCTGTAACCCTTGGAACAGGATCCCATGGTCCAGGAAACCAGAACGCTGAAGGAGCTGGACTGGCGATGCTGCAGGCCCTAGTGACTCGTGTCCAAGCTTCATCATTCTGTAGGCTCCCATCTTCTCCTCTACTGGAGAGCTTGGATGCTTCAAGAAGTATCTTATCAATGTACTTCTCACTGTCTTGAATGCTCCTCAGCCTCGCCACCTCTTCTCTGAGCTCCTCCACTTGTTTCTTGAGAGTTTCAGCATGCAGGCATCGTGCATATGAAACCGGTCCTTCAACTGGCATTGGTATCTCTGTCTGGACAGAGGCAGAAGCTGTAACGGGGGCAACAGCTTTGGCGATATGATTTTTCCCAGCCATTATTCAGTTGATGGAGAACAGGTACCTGTTGAAGCAAATGAGAGACACCTACCAAAGTACCAGCCGGTTTCCCAGCTGTCCTTTCAGAGAAAAAGCAGTTAAATCTCTTTTAAGTGATTTCAAATTGTGCTGTTCCAAGTCCCTGTGTATAGCTAATTGGGGAGGTGCCCTACAAAGCAAGACTTCTCACTAGGGGTGAGTGGGAGCTGGGGGGTAGGGAGGGAACTAACACCTGATGAGTTGTCGGTAGCTTCAAAGAACTAAGATACTGAAAGCATAGTTTTAAACCACTAAAGAAAATATTTCCACTTTTTAAACTAAGACAGCAAAAAGAATGTAACTGTTTTAAAAATGCACCAAAAACCCTTTTAAGAGCTCTCAGGCAAAGAACTAGTAATTAAAGCCACACATCCTTACCTTTGTTTGAAATGCAGAGCCTCTGTTAGGAATGCCCAAAGTGCAAGGCTCTGAAGACTTTTATGCAACCCTCAGCTGCTCTCAGTTCTTCACAGGCTAATCAGGCCCACTAACTCCTGATGAGGTGTCAGCAGCTTCATATAAAACTAAATCACTGGTGGGTGGGACAATCCTTTGGGGCTAAAGAATGTGCGCAGAAAGCAGGTGTCGTAATTCTAATTTGTAAAGACCTAGACTTCGCCCTGGAGAAACAGGTGGTAGACCCAACAAGGCAGGTAGGATGTTGGGCAAGTATTATACTTTTTGTAACATATATGGACCTAACATACCTAACCGGTCATTTTATGTGGACTTAAGTAAAGAGTTGGGCACCTTCCCATGCCATTCTCTGCTGGTGGGAAGTGATTTTAATTGCGTCCTGGATCCAGCCATGGATAGGGCCCTGCCGGGGGCTCGGGGACCGATGGGTTCTAAGAGAAGAATAAAGCACTTATGTGAGGTCCTGGATCTCTAGGATGTGTGTCAAGTCTTACACCCACAGGACTGTGATTATACACATCTTTCGTGGGCCCACAGTATACTTTCGCGGATTGTTTACTGGTTGCTACCATCGGCCTCCCTGGCACAGGTGCATAGAGTGCATTTAGAGGCGATGGTGATCTCTAACCATGCACTGGTGTGGATGGAGATGGGGAACCTGGCAGTAGACAGGAGCACTCGCCGTTGACACTTCCCAGTCCACCTGCAGCATGACCCCTCATTTCTGAGGTTCCTTCAAGAAAAGTGGGAGGCATACGACATTACTAATGCGGCCCATTGGGATCATTCTGCTCTATTCTGGGAGACTGCTAAGGCGGTTATGTGGGAAGAAATCATGAGCTTTGAATATAGCTGACGTAAGCGGATTGATTCACAGATTCTGCAGTTGACCTGACAGATAGGAATGACATGGCACCGCCTGTGATGCCAATATAACCCTCTCCAGCAAGGTGAGCTGGTGACTCTTCAGATAGAACTAAATACTTTGCTGTACCAGAGAGCTTACAAGTTCATGACTTATTACCAGTATATGCTACACTGGTATGGTAACCAAGCAGGCCAATTTATATCAGCCCTGATCAAGCGCAGTAAGGGTCCCAGGAGAATAGCAGCCCTCTTGGAGGGAGGCAGGGTGGTGACATACTGACACCTTTTCAAAACCTCTACCGGGACCTGGATGCCTCCAGTAGCAGACTGCGTTTTGGAGACATCACGTGCTGGATGGGGTGGAGCTTCTGACACTGACAGCTGATCAAAGAGAGCTCTTGAATACACCCATTTCAGCAGAGAAAGTGGAATTCGCAATAACACAATCCAAGGAGTACATGGCACCTGGCCCAGATGGCTTCAGTAACAAATGGTATAAATTGATAAGAGACTGGCTCACACTCCCACTGCAGAGGCTGTTCTCTCACTTTAAAGACCTGCAGACCTTCCTATACCAGATCATCATCACACACATAGTGGTACTTCCGAAGCCTTGATGACAAAGAGCAAATGTCATCATCTCAGATGCATAAGGCTCGGGCGACTGACACAGAACCACCACCATGAACTGGCGCAACAATGGAATGCGGAAGGCACAACCGCTACTGATCGCTGGAAGCAGCGGTATATAAATGTGTTCTAAATAAAATAAAATAAATAAATAAATAAAACAAGCTGGAGGGGTGACATCCTTTGGCAGGCTCTCAGACAAGTGCCTCAGGTCACTACAGAAGTGGTGCTCCAGGAGACCTTATGCAAGGCAATCCTGTAAGTCTTTTTCTATCCTGTACGAGCCCGTGCAGCTGGCTTGGTGGCACTTGCTTAAAGTGCTCGACGGCCCAGGGAATTCTGGACCATCAATTGTGGGAGTGTCCTCGGATATGAGCCTTCTAGGACACAGTTCGAACATTTGCGGCTGATGTATTGAAGCAAGTGGTGCTGTTCAGGGTGGAGGGGCTGATATTGGGGAGACATAGTGGGTCTCAGGATGAAGGGCCGAGGTGCAAAACTATTCGCACATAAGACCTGCTTGTTAGGCCTCAAAAGCAAATTGGTTCCGTTCCTTTCTCACTGCTCGTTCTTATGCTGTCCATGCCAATCAAACCTCGCCGTCTATTCCATTGCTATGCGGAGTCCCCCAGGGATCAGTTTTATCCCCTCTGCTCTTCAATATTTTTCTTGCCCCGCTTCCCCTTTTGGCCCAACAATTTCCAGTTTCCACCTACATTTACGCCGACGATATTGTCTTTCTCTTTCACACTTCTCCAGCCATGATTGATATCACTCCCCTCAATGACTGCCTCTCTCATATTGCCACCTGGCTCTCATCTAATTTCCTACATTTGAATCCTTCCAAATCCTCAGCCATGTGGGTGTCTCTGAGCTCTTCTTGCCCGGTCATTGCACCTCAAATAAATTCCGTTCCTATTCCTCACACTTCTTCTCTCCGGTACTTAGGGGTAATCCTAGATTCGTCACTGTCTTTTCGCAAACACGTGTCTAACTTATCCCGTCGTTCCTTTTTTACATTACGCCAAATACGCTCAATCCACTCAATTCTGTCCCCTGATTCCCTTACCACTTTGGTACTAGCTTTAGTTATGTCCAGACTGGATTATTGTAACGTGGTTTATGCCAATCTCCCCGCCTACCAACTTAAACGCCTTCAACTTTTGCAGAATACAGCCGCCCGTCTTGTCACTTTTGCCCAGGTACCACTTTCGCCTCCACTAGCTTCCGCTGCACTTTCGGTTTAAATACAAGGTTCTTATATTATTACATAGAGTCATCCACACTTCCAACCCGCAGTACTTAGCAAATCTAGTCTCTCTTCACACTCCCTATCGTCAGCTCCGGTCATTGCATGCTAATCGTCTGTTTCTTCCCCCACCTTCACGAGCTCACCGTGAACAGACACGCCATGCCGCTTTCTTTTTCTTGGGTCCCTCACTCTGGAATTCTCTACCTTCCTCTTTCCGTTTAGAATCTTCCTACCAACACTTCAAAAGCCTACTAAAAACTCATTTGTTCCAGCAGGCGTATGATCTCCCCTCCCAGTAGTCTTGTCTAATTGTTTTGTTTGTCTTTGCTTACTTATGGTTTGTCTTTTGTTTGTTTTGTGACCTCTTTGGTCCATCTTTTCTTTATTTTAATGGATTTCTTTTCTTGTCGATGCTTTTATTTATATTATTTTATTGTAAACCGCTCTCACGTTTCGACAAGGGCGGTATATTAAATGTAAATAAAGATAAATTGCGGACATGGCTGGACCCAGAGCCCTCAGCTATTGGGCATGGCGAAATAGCCTACACAGATTAATGCAAATGGAGATCATCATAGCACAGGATTCTCCATCCAAACATACTAGGGTTCATGGAGGTCTGGGAACTATATATTCAGTTACTTTCTCCAAGAGGATGTAGTATGGCTCTCAATTGTGTGTTCATATAGTGTGCCCGTCATCTTGGGCTCTCTCAGCTTCTTTTATGTTTAAGGATTGCCACTACCAGGCCTGAAGCCCAACTTGTGGAACACCTATTTGCACTTTTTTTTACTGTGGACATTATCCTTAGTTTTGTGTGGGAATACCAGCCAAATCAATACTGGCAAAATCAATAAGTTCATCACTGATGGAGAAGAAATTGAAATAGTCGACAGCTTTAACTTACTTGGATCAACAATCAAAGAAAGGACTAGCAGTCAAGAAATCCAATGACGTATTGCTCTTGGTAGAATGGCTATGAAGGACCTACACAAGGATTTTCAAGAGCAGAGATGTCTCTTTCCATACAAAGATTCAACTTGTCCAGGCCATGGTATTTTCAATAGGGTCATATGGATGCAGAGGTTGGACAGTGAAAAAGATAAGACAGGAAGAAAATTGATGCCTTTGAATTATGGTGCTAGTGACAAATACTGTGTATATCATGGACTGGCCAAACAAACAACCCAGTCAGCACTGGAAGAGATCAAACCTAAGCTTTCCTTAGAAGCTCAGATGACAACTTTCATGCTTTGGACACATGTGAAGAGAGATCACTTGAGAAAGACATAATAGAGGACAGCAACCTTGGGCCGGAAGGACTGGGGTTTCTAGTCCCACAGGTGCTCCTTGTGGTCTTGGGCAAGCCACTTAACCCTCCATAGCCCATGTTCCCTGTAAAATAGTTATCTCCAAGTTATAATGCCCTGTTCAATGTAATTTAAGTTTGTTCAATGTAAATCGCACTGAAGCAGAATAGCGCGGTATATAAGAGAATGTAAATAAATAAATAAATAAAAAATAATGCTTGGCAAGGTAGATGGTCACAGTAAGAGAGGATGGCCGGCAATGAGATGGATCGATACAATAACAGCAGCTATGAATACCACTCTATCAACGATGAACCGCTTGGCTGAAAACCAAACAAAGTTTAGGTCAACTATCCAGAGGGTCGCCAGGAGTCGACACTAACTCAACAGCACTTAAAACTGGCCAAGGAGCTGATCAATAAGGGATAGAGGATCTGGAATTTGAAGACAACCGGTTTTGTAATGTTACAGTTGTATCTCAGCTATCCTGGTTTCGCATAAGAACTTCTGCAAGCCAGAGGCGGCCAGTTTTGTAGTGGGTTCTTAATAATGCTAATAAAAATGATTTAAACATAATGGTTTCCATCATTTTGCCCTGTATGTCAGGCTCACCAGTCTGTAGTTCTTCGGATCACCACTGGAACACTTAAAAAAAAAAAGGCATTACATTGGCTATTCTCCAATCTTCAGGTACTACAGATGATTTTAATGACAGTTCACGGTTTACTAATAAGTAGGTCTATAATCTCATATTTCAGTTCTTTCAACACCATCAGATGTATACCATCCGGTCCAGGTGATTTGCTACCCTTCTATTTATTAAATAGTTGTAATACATCTTGACAGTTTATTGAAATTTGTTTCAATTCTTCAGATACTTCACCTTTAATACCATTTCAGGCATGGGTAACTTTCCCTACATCATCTTCAGTAAAGACCATGTAGGGAAGTTACATATGCCTGAAATGGTATCTGTTTTTTGATCATTACATCAAGAAAAGGGAGGCATCCTTGGTCTCTGTCTTCATAGTGAACTTTATGTTGGGGTAGCTGATATTCAGAAGAATCCATCCTACTGGACAATACTAAGCTAAAAAACAAACTCTGGGGTCCACTATGTAGATGACCCATTCATCGTTTGGCCCCCAAGGATGAGAAAATCTTGAAGACTTTCTGAACCACTGAATGTGTACAAGTATTTGCATTTATGCATACACTTTTAAAACTTCAACCTTATACATGTAAATTGACACAAAAATACTTGTCTCTGCCTAAAACCAGGTGTGAATATATGCAGTTTACCTAGGGTAATTTTCAAAGCAGAAATATGCAAATAATTTCATTCCAAAATCCTGCAAACTCTACAAAGAAAAAACTACACAGTTATATTAACCCCAAATGACTTCTACTGAAAAGATCTGGGGCTATATGATCTGTGCTATATCCCAGAGCTACCGATTCTTATTACACCTCCTACTGAGAAAGGCTGTGACTGCAGGAGCTAGGAGGATACCACAGCCAGTGCGCTCCTGTACCATTTCCAACACCACCAGCTATTGGAGGAATATAGGACTGCAGGACTGGAAAACTCCACCACTGCCAATTCTTCTGCACCATTCCTTAAAGCAATTGCTGATGGTAGCAAATTGGACTATAAAACAAAGTTACTCACATGTAGCAAGTGTTCTCTGTGGACAGCAGGACAGTTCCTCACATATAAGTGACATTATTGACAAAATCAGAGTACAGGAGCAGTCATCCAGCAACCCACCAGAAGCCTTTAGAAGCACTCCACCATGCATGCGTGCCACCACTGCATGGGCATGACTCAGTCTTTTAAACAGCTGAATGAAGAATACAACTCCAAGGAGAAGGGAGGAGTATTTTGTGAGGATTTATCCTGCTGTTCACACATAACACCTGCTATGAGCAAGCAAATATTTTCTCCATGGAGCAACAGGATAACCTTCCCATATAGAGGATTCCCTAGCTAAGCCCGCATCAAAAGAAAAAGGAGAAAAATATTCATAAGAACATAAGATATGCCATACTGGGTCAGACAAAGGTCCATCAAGCCCAGTATCCTGTTTCCAACAGTGGCCAATCTAGGTCATATGTACCTAGCAGTTTCCCCAAAAGACAAAGGTTCCACAATGCTTGTACTGGGTCAAGCACTGATATCCTGGGTCCCTTCTTAATAATGGTTTATGGACCTTTCCACAAGGAACTTGTCCAAACCTTTTTTAAACCCAGCTACACTAGCAGCCTTTACTACATCCTCCGGTAACAAATTCCAGAGTTTGATTACATTTTGAGTGAAAAAATATTTTCTTTTATTAACCTTAAATAGTTTACCCTGTAGCTTCATTGCATGTCCACTAGTCTTTCTATATTCTGATAACCCTAGTCCTATCAGGGGCTCTGCATTTCAAGCCAAGGTAAGAGTGTGTGGCTTTTAAATTATCAGTTCTCTGCCTGGGAGCTCTTAAAAGGGTTTTAGTACATTTTTAAAACAAAGTTACATTCTTTTTGGTGCTTTAAAGGGGGAAATATTTTCTTTAGTGGTGTAGGTTTAAAACTCTGCTTTTAGTTTTGAAGCTCTTTGAAGCTACTGCCATCCATCAGATCTTAGTTCCCTCTCTACTTACCCAACTCCCACCCACCCCACTTGCTTTATAGGGCACACCCCCCACCCCCCAATTAGCTATACACAGGTACTTGGAACAGCATATTTAGAACACACTTAAAAGAGGTTTACTGTTTTTTTGCTGAAAGGACAACTGGGAAACAGGCTGGTACTTTGGTAGATCTCTCTCTTTTTTGCTTCAACAGATACCTAAGCTCCACCAACTAAACAATGGCTTGGAAAAATTGTTTCACGAAAGCTGTTGCCCCTATTATAGGTTCTGTCTCTGTCCAGACAAAGATCCCAATGCCAGTTGAAGGACAAGTTCCATGTGCAGGATGCCTGCATTCTGAAGCTCTCAGGAAACAAGTGGAGGAGCTCAGAGAAGCGGTGGCGAGGCTGAGAAGCATTCAAACAGTGAGAAGTACATTGATGAGATGCTTTTTGAAACATCCAAGCTCTCCAACAGAGGAGAAGATGGGAGCCTACAGAATGACAAAGGATGGATACGAGTCACCAGGGCCTGCAGAATTGCTTGTATAGAGCGCACCTTGTACATAGTTATATTGCAATATCCCCCTACTTGACAACACTATATCGAACCCCAATGCAATATACCCCTGCATGTCCCCCACCCTTGTTTTATGTAACACATTTGGTTGTATTGTAAACCACTCTGATTTAATGAGAAAGCAGTATAGAAATCCTTTTAAATAAATAACTCCTCCAGCACATGAATTGAAGAACCATTAAGCATCCCTGGAAAGGGAAGAACCAAAGCTCGGGCACCCAAAATTGAAGAATCGATGACCACAAGGAAGCAAAGGACAATGGTGGTTGGTGACTCTTCTGAGTCGTCCATCTGCCGATCAGATTTGATGTCCAGAAAGGTATGCTGTCTGCCAGGTACCAAAATCAGAGATGTTAAGGAGAGTTTGCCAAGACTCATCAAGCCCACTGACTATTATCCAATGTTGCTCAAACATGTCAGCACAAATGATACTGCCAGGTATCCCTCTGATCGTATCAAAAGTGACTTCATTGCTCTGGGATAGAGGGTGAAGTAGATAGGTGCGCAGGTGGTGTCCTCTTCAATTCTCCCTGTTGAGGGTAAAGGCCCAGGCAGAGAAGCTCGAATCCTGGAGATAAATGCATGGCTACGTGGATGGTGTCATGGAGAGCATTTTCTATCCTTGACCATGGGATGCTGTTCCAAGGGTTGCAGAGCAGAGATGGCGTCCATTTGTTCAAGAAGGGTTGACATGTCTTCAGTAGCAGACTGGCTAAGCTACTGAAGAGGGATTTAAACTAGATTTCTGAAGAAGGGTGAAGAAAGCACCCAGGTAAGTGAAATATTAAATACCTTTATAGAAATAGGTAAAAGGGGCAACATCTGAAAAGCAGTGTCTATAAATGCCCATAGCATGGGAAATAAGATCCCAGATGTTGAGGCTTTAATGGGAGAGGCTGACTTGGAGGCAATAAAGGGTACAGGTAAATGAAGCTCACTCTGAAGAGAAGGATGCTACCAGTGGTATGCTGCAGGGATCTGTTCTTGGTCTGATTCTTTTTAACATCTTTGTTAGTGATATTGTGGAATGCCTGTCAGGTAATATTTGCTTGTTTGCGAATGATACCAAAATCTGCAATAGAGTAGTCACCCAGGAAGGAGTAGATAACACGAGGAGGGATCTAGCTAAGCTTGAAGAATGGTCTATAGTTTGGCAGCTAAAATTTAGTTCTAAAAAAGGCAGGAACATGCATTTAGACTGCAAAAATCCAAAGGAGAGGTACACATTGTAGGGGGTGAGGAACTTATAGCCATAAAAGAGGAGTGGGACATGGATGTAATTTTGTCTAATCTTAAAGTAGCTAAAACGAGGGAGGAGTAGCCTAGTGGTTGGGGCAAGGTACTTCAGGCTGGAAGGTCGGGGGTTCAAATCCCACTAGAGGACAGCAACCTTGGGCCGGAAGGACCGGGGTTTCTAGTCCCACAGATGCTCCTTGTGGTCTTGGGCAAGCCACTTAACCCTCCATAGCCCATGTTCCCTGTATTAGTGTATGTGTCTCATATCCCCACATGTTAAATGTATCCCCCAATTGTGTCGTGACCGCTTTGATTGAAGGATAAGGCGGTATACAAAAACTGTCTAAATAAATAAAAAAAGATAGAAAAGGCAACTGTGAAAACCAGAAGGATGCTTGGGTGTATAGGAAGAGGAATGGCCAACAGAAAATAGGAGGTGATAATGCCTCTGTACGAGTCTCTGGTGCGACCTCATTTGAAGTATTGTATGCAATTCTGGAGACCGCACCATCAAAGGGATATAAGCAGGTTGGAGCCTGTGCACAGGGTGGCTACTAAAATGGTTAACAGTCTTTGTTATGAAGTATATGAGGACAGATAAATATCTTAAATATGTATACTTTAGAGCAGCGGTTCTCAACCTGTGGGTCGTGACCCCCACAGGGGTCACCTCAGGATTTACCAGGGGTCGCCTGACAAATCCCAGCAGGGGCGGCTCTATCATGAGGCAAAGGAGGCAGCTGCCTCAGGCAGCAAAGTTTTGGAGGCGGCAAAAAATGCCCCCAAGACAGCCGCCTCACTTCGCCTTCAAAAGTTACAAATAAAATAAATCCAAATGCTCAAGTTGCTGCCGCTGCAGAGTCTGCTTCTCAGCAGCGGCAGACTCACCTCTCCTTCCTATAGCAGCCACGGCTCCTGCTTCTTGGAACTGCAGCTGTGCTAGCGAGATCAGCTTAAACACAAAGCCAGCCAGCCAGTGCGGAGCCTTCCCGTGCAGCAGCATCCCGTGCCCAAAGGAAGTTGCATATTGCCCATGATTGCGGTCTTATCTCCATTGCTGTTTCCCTAGACTTATCCACTGCCTTTGATCTTGTGGATCACCACACCCTTTTAGCCCGTTTACACGATGTTGGGCTCTCTGGTTCTGTTCTCTCCTGGTTTCGCTCTTTCCTTTCCCATAGGTCCTTTTCTGTTTCTACGGGTCTCTCTTCCTCTCCCCCAAACCCCCTCCCAGGTGGCGTTCCCCAGGGTTCTGTCCTTTCCCCCCTCCTGTTTAATGTCTTCATGGCCCCCCTTGCCCTTTTGGTCCAGCAGCACAGCATCACAGCCCATTATTACGCGGACGATATTATTCTTCTTCACCACACTGACCCCACTACCCCGGATCTCTCTCCCCTCAACTCCTGCTTGGCCTCGGTGGCCACCTGGTTCTCCTCTAACTTCTTGCATGTGAACCCCTCTAAAACATCTGCCATCTGGTTTACCTTCGGTGCTCCAGCCCCCTCTCTCGCTCCTATTTTGTCTTCCTCTCCACTTCCTCTTGTTCCTTCCTTACGTTACCTGGGGGTTATTCTGGATTCTGCCTTATCATTCAACAAACACATTTCCTCTGTGGTACAACGGTCCTTCTACACCCTGAGACAACTTCGTGCAGTTCGCCCTTTTATATCAGTTCCTTCTATGACCACATTACTCTTATCCCTAGTGGTATCTTGTCTAGATTATTGTAATGTTGTTCTAGCCGGCCTTCCCCAAACACGATTGCACAGACTGCAACTAGTTCATCACACTGCGGCACGTATCCTAATGCATGCTTCAAGTTTCGACCTTATCACCCCTCTTCTGATTCACCTGCACTGGCTTCCACTTGTTCATCGCATACAATTCAAGGTACTCATCCATATACATAAAACCATTCACACCGGTGTTCCCTTTTACCTCGCAGATCAAATTCATCTTCACTCTTCTCACCGTTCCCTCAGGTCTGTCCATATGAACCACATGTCCCTTCCCTCTCCATCACAGGCTCACCTTGAATCCACCTGCTCCTCTGCCTTTTTCTTCCTGGGCCCCCGACTCTGGAACTTGCTTCCCCTTGCCCTCTGCCTAGAGCCCTCTTACAAAACTTTTAAGACTATGCTGAAGACCAACTTATTTCGCTCTGCTTTTAACCTTCCTCCCTCCTCTCTGGCCCCTCATCTCTCCCACCCCGCTGAATTTCAGATGTCCCCCCTATCCTCCTCTACTATGCAATTTCCACTGTGCCTTGTGCTCTATCCTCTTTCCTATTCTACCCTATCTCATACTTTTCCTTTGTTTTGGCGTCCCTTTCCTTTTCGGCAGCCTTACTATTTTTTGTTACTGTAAACCGCTCTGGTGCCTCGGGCGTGAGCGGTATATAAAATGTGTTAATAAAGATAAAGATAAAGATAAAGGAAAGCTGAAGCCTCAGATCGTGACCAGCATGATCAGAGAATAAAATGGTCAGACAACAAAGGTAGAAAAATAATTATTTAATTTTTTTATATTTTACACAGTATTGGGGAACTGCATCTCTTATTTATCTGATATTGCACTGCATGTGGACTCTGGCTTCTTGGGGTTTCAATTTAAATTTAGTCTACATATTTTTATTTTTACTTTAGATTGTGGTTACTTATTCTGTACTTGGTGAGGGTCGATGTTGCGAGTGTTTGAAGCACTTTTCAGTGACAAAAAGCAGCTGCTGCAAATTGCTTACTTGGTTGACATATTTGCAATATTGAACGAATTAAATTTATTACTGCAAGGACCAAACACAACGTGCCTAGATTTGTCCGAAAAGATCCAAGCATTTCAAATGAAACTTTAGCTTTGGCAGAAAACGTTAGCTGAAAATAGAATGTATATGTTGCTCAACTTACCCGCGCAAGACCCAAAAGGCAGGCAGAGCTCCGGAGTCTCAATGCGTGGATGAGACAATGGTGCAGAGATGAGGGTTTTGGATTTGTTAGGAACTGGGGAACATTCTGGGGAAAGGAGGGGCTCTTCCGAAGGGATGGGCTTCACCTTAACCGGGATGGAACCAGGCTGCTGGCATTAACCTTTAAAAAGGAGATAGAGCAGCTTTTAAACTAGATATTAGGGGAAAGCCGACAGTCGCCCAAGAGCGCATGGTTCGGAAGAATGTATCCTTGAAGGATACTACCAAAAGCAGAGAGGTTCCACAAAAGAGTAAAGTAGCCCAAATGCCCTCAAGTATGGAGCAGACAGAGCTTAAAGATCCCAATTTACCCATGTCTAACAATAGCCAAATTAACATGAATAAAATACATTCTCTAAAATGCTTGTATGCAAATGCTAGAAGTCTAAAGAATAAGATGGGAGAGTTAGAATATATAGCACTAAATGAAAGGTTAGATATGATTGGAATATCAGAGACATGGTGGAAGGAGGACAACCAGTGGGACACTGTGATACCTGGGTACAAACTATATTGTAATGATAGAGCTGATCAAATTGGTGGAGGGGTTGCGCTCTATGTTAGAGAGGGCATTGACTCAGAAAGGATTAAAGTTTTGCAGGAAACAAAATCTGCTGTAGAATCTATATGGATTGAAATTCCATATAAAAGGGGGAAGGCAATGTCAGTCGGGGTGTACTATCGAGCGCCTGGCCAAAATGACCAAATGGATGATGAAATGCTCAAAGAAATCAAGGAAGCTAACAAAAGTTACAGCGCAGTAATAATAATGGGTGATTTCAATTACCCCGGTATCGACTGGGTCAGTGTCACGTCAGGACATGCTAGGGAGATAAAGTTCCTAGATGAAATAAATGGCTGCTTCTTGGAGCAGATGGTTCATGAACCGACCAGAGGGGAAGCCATATTAAACCTAGTCCTTAGTGGAACACCAGATCTAGTGCAAGAGATAAGGGTGCTGGGGCCACTTGGCAATAGTGATCATAGCATGATCGCCTTTGCTTTAATTAGTGGAGGAGAGATAGTAAGGAAAGCCACAGTACTACCTTTTAACTTTCGAAAGGAAGACTAAGATAAAATGAGGAAAACAGTTAAGAAAAAACTAAAAGGAGCAGTTGCGAAGGTTAAAGACTTGGCTGTTGTTGAAAAATACTATCTTGGAAGCCCAGACCAGCTGTATTCCACGCTTTAAGAAAAGTGGAAGGAAGTCCAAAAAACTGCCAGCATGGTTTAAAGGTGAGGTCAGAGAGGCTGTTGTTGCCAAAAAAGCATCTTTCAGGAAATGGAAAAAAGAGCCAAACGACGAAACCTGTTAACAGCACAAGCACTGGCAAGTCAAATGCAAGGCATTGATAAGGCAGGCAAAGAGAATTTGAGAAGAAGCTTGCTGCGGAAGCAAAAACGCAAAATAAAGACCTTTTCAAGTACATTCGTAGCAAAAAACCTGTGAGAGAGTCAGTTGGTCCATTAGATGATAAAGGGGTTAAAGGAGCACTAAGAGGCGACAAGGCGATAGCGGAGAGACTGAATGAATTCTTTGCTTCGGTCTTTACTGAGGAAGATGTAGGGATGTTACCCATGACTGAAGTGGTATTTAAAGGTGCGGAAGAATTGAAGGAAATATCGATACATCGGGAAAGCACAGTTACTTACCTGTAACAGGTGATCTCCGGAACAGCAGGAATTAGTCTTCACATATGGGAGACGTCGCCGACGGAGCCCGCACGGGAATGCTCCCCAGCATCCAATCAGAAAGCCTTTGGGAGCATGCCCCGCGCCTGCGCGGTGGCTTCCCGCCCTTCCTAATGCCTCTCCCCAGTTGAGTTTCATAGCTGAGCCAGAAGGAGAGGAGAGGAAAGAAGAGAGAGAAAGATACAACTCCTAGAAGAGGTGGGCGGGTTGTGAAGACTAATTCCTGCTGTTCCGGAGATCACCTGTTACAGGTAAGTAACTGTGCTATCTCCAGGAACAAGCAGGAATGAATCTTCACATATGGGGACTCCCTAGCTGAGGATGCCCGGGGGAGATCCCGCAAGCCCGGCCCAGGACGGGATGGCATTTTCCCAACCTGAAACCCCGGCATCCCCTGAGAAGGGATGGAGGGTAGGAGTTGAGAGGGAGAACAGCAAACCCAAAGACTACAGGGAGAGTAGTCAGTAGAATGCATGGAAGCATCAGCAAGTAATTAAGGAATTAATAACTTAGTACCATGTAGAACTTACCTACTGAGTTGTAGGAAGTAGAACGGTGATGAAGGTACGGTAGATGCAGTAGCGAGGTCTTCAAGGGAACTTCACCACAGCGAGGAGGAAGTCCCAAATCCGGAAGGCCAAGAGATCCAGGAGGCAGCTGGGTCAGGAGAAGGACGGCAGGTCTTCAAGGAGCTTTATGCAAAGCTGAGCACTCCCTTAGGAGCAGAGTCCATAACTCAGAGGACTAACAGCAGAAGACTGGCCGATCTGGATAGCCTATTCCGGAGAAGAGTAGGGGAGTACCCCGAAGCAGAAGGAGTACACCGTCTGCCCTAGCGAAAAGATAGGGAGACAAGTGTCTGAACCTCCAGAAGGAGGGTATAACTGAAAAAGAAGCTGTTGACTTCACAGCAATAGAGTACAACCAGTCCGAGCGCCGAACTAAGGAATAGACAGGCGGACTGGTGGGACCCCGGAGGGGGGGGGGTGCGCGAGTACCAGCCATTGGGAAAAAATGGGCGGCAGAACACAGGCACCGTGGGCATCCCCCAAAAAGTGCCGATAGGGCAGGTGATATGTGGCCTATCTAGGCCGTTGCGCATATAGAACGCCCCACCCCGGCACTAACGCAGGTACGCCGAGGAACCTGCCATTGATCCACAGAACGTCCACCTGGGGAGGTGGCGTCAAGATCCGTCCAGAGAGGGATCTACTCCGGTGGAACAAGGGCAGATCGGCGAACTAATAGCACGGTAGTGTGCATGACAGAGAATAGTGTCCGTCCGGAAGAGCACATCAGGGGGCATGAGGCCCCATAGGTGTCCCCAGGACCTGCACGCAGAGCTCGCTCCCTGCACTAATCGGGGAAAATGAGGGCATAGTCCTTGGTAATCATTGGGGGACTATAGGCTGGAAGGAAAATTCCGGTACGGAAGCAATCAGCAGGGGAATACTGGCCGAGAAGGGTTAGGGGCCGTACCTAAGGGTAAGCCAGCTGACCGCGGGCCAGAGCTATCAAGGAGCAGAGGTGGTCTCCTTCTACCAGCAGAAGGAGAATACCTAAACCCCTGGATAAGCCCCCGAGCCATTTCCCCTACTGAGTGAGCCCCATCCCAATTGTAACTTCTGGTAAGAAGGTAAACCGCAGGCAGCCGCCCACCGGAGCCTAAACCTGCTTGGTATGAGAGTCCTGACGCGGACCTGGGAACTTCAACCCAGGGTGAGAGGTCCCTTGCTTGGGTGCACCTGGCGGGTGGGCTGAGGGGTGACATTTCCTCTTCGTAGGGAAGGAAGGTCGGGACAGGCGTGTACCACCGCCGGGGGGAAGCCGGGCCCTAGGGCGGCTTCTAACGCTGGGAAGGTTAGCGAAGCACTGGGCGACCTGACGTAAGGCTTCGCCATTGAAAAGGTGATCTCCGTCACAGGGAGAATTACCCAGGTTATGCTGTGCTAGTCTACACAACTCGGACGCCTGCAACCATGCCGTACGGCGTGCTCTAATGGCAACAGCCGAACATCTGCTGACCGAGAGAGAGGGGACAGGGGCCGATTTTGAGATGTGCCGTGGCCGAGCCTTCGAGGCTGGATACCGATTCCAGGCTGGGCATCGAACCGAGTGATGAGATCGACTCCCTTCTAGAGGGCCCCGGCGGGGGCGGCCACGCCGGCAGTGCTGATCCCGGGGCCAGAACCGTGCCGATCGGCGTCGCGAGCATCAAGGGCCCCCGAGGACCAGGCTCGGTGGAGAGGGAGCCATCCGACGCTGGCGCCGATGTCGAGCGGCGGGCACCGCCAGATGCCGGGCCCCTTCTCGAGCCCATCCGGCCCGGAGGAAAATCCTTTCGGGGCACGCGACCCGTCCCCGAGGGTACCCAGGTCGCCCGACGGCGAGTCCCTGCGGGGAGAGAAGTGCAAAACTCCCTCGCCGTCGCCGGGGTACCGGTGCGGGACTGCGCGGATCCAGGCCGGATCGAAGCGATCGAAGGCCCCGAGGCCCCCTTTCTAGGAAAGAGCGGAGCCCTCGATGACCGCGACGACGCCGGGGGGTCACCCGTCTGGGGCTGATCAACACACCCCGAGGGCCCCGGGGAAGGCTGACGGCGGTCCCTGGCTCTCGACGCCCCTGCCGTCACCGGCGGAGCGGTGCCGCTCAAACCCGGTACCACCCTCGCGCAGGGCTGGGATACCGGCGACCCAGCGCGGGTCGAAGCGACTAGCCCCGAAGGGAGCGAGGCCAGATGACCATCCCCGGCAAAGAGTGGAACCATCGATGCCGATGCGCCTGAAGCGGGTACCACCTCTGTGCATGGCATGAACGTAGAGCCGCCAAATCGCGTCGAGTCGGTCGGCCCTAGAGGTGCCGAGGGCAGCGACCGGCGATCCCCTGTGGGGAGCGGCACCCTCGTAGGAACGCCATACCGGCAGGAGTCGGTCGGCCCCGGAGGCACCGCGGACTGCGGCTGACAACCCCCGGTGAGGAGCGGAACACTCGACGCCGACGTCGAGGGGTCGGCACCGCCCGTAGCGAATACCACCCCCGTGGATGGCAGGGGTGAAGGAACGCCAGACTGGACCGAATCGAGCGGCCCCTGACGATCCTCGGCGAGGAGCAGAACGCTCGACACCGACGCCGCTGCCGGGGGGTCTGCGCCGCTCAGATCGGGCACCGCACCCGAGCGTGGCTTGGATAGAGGGAGGTCAGACTCGGTCGAGTCGATCGGCCCCGAAGGCGCCGAGGACACCAGCTGACGGTCCCTGGTGAAGAGTGGAACACTCGACACCGGCGCCGATGCCGGGGAATCGGCACCGCTCGAAGCGGGTACCTCCCTCGAGCACGGCTCGGGAATGTTCTGTGAGGAACGAACCCCAGGAACATCCCGAAACCCCGTAAATGCTTTGGAGCCCGAGGACTCCCGCCGGGGTATAATCGCCAAGGGGGGCTTGAGGGGTTTGCCGGAGCCGTCGCCATGCCGCACATGAGACTCGCCCCTCAAGACTTGGCTAGTCTTAACAGACTGTTGTGTGGTTACCTCATCCTGGAGAGAAGAAGAAAAACCCGATGGCCGCGCCTTGGGCGTGAAAACGTCATCGAGGGATACCCAAAAAGGGAAGGTCTTCTCCGGACACCGTAGCCCGGAGGACCCGGGAGGGAAGGATCAGGCCCCAAACAAGAGAGGCACCAGGCATTGGAGTCCATGTGGAAAACTAAGTCCCCGCAGCAAGGGCACTTCTGGGGCTCCATGCTGTAAGCCCGGTAGGCCTCGGCGCCCAGAGGGGAAAAAAGGTCCCGCTAGGCGACGAAGAAAAAATAAGAAACAAGGGGCACAGAGGTGCCGCTGTCGACGGGAAACCGCGACTACAGAAACAAGAAAAAGGTGAAAAGTTCTGCGGTGGCAGGAGGGACGTCCTGCCTGCTCCGCGGAAAACGAAAAACTGGGGAGAGGCAGTAGGAAGGGCGGGAAGCCACCGCGCAGGCGCGGGGGATGCTACCAAAGGCTTTCTGATTGGATGCTGGGGAGCATTCCCGTGCGGGCTCCGTCGGCGACGTCTCCCATATGTGAAGACTCATTCCTGCTTGTTCCTGGAGATGATGTCTTACAACTATTAGATAAACTGAAGAGTAGCAAATCACCTGGGCCGGATGGTATACATCCAAGGGTATTGAAAGAACTGAAATATGAGATTGCAGAACTGCTATCAGTAATCTGTGAACTATCATTAAAATCATCTCTAATACCTGAAGATTGGAGGATCGCCAATGTAACACCAATTTTTAAAAAGGGTTCCAGGGGTGATCCGGGAAACTACAGACCGGTGAGAGCCTGACGTCAGTACCGGGAAAAATGGTAGAAACCATCATAAAGAATAAAATTACTCAGCATGTAGATAGTCACAACCTAATGGGAGACAGCCAACATGGCTTTAGACAAGGAAGATCTTGTCTTACTAATCTGTTATGTTTTTTTGAAGGAGTGAATAAACAGGTGGACAAAGGTGAGTCGGTTGATATTGTGTATCTGGACTTTCAGAAAGCCTTTGACAAGGTCCCTCATCAGAGACTTTTGGCAAAATTAAAGAGTCATGGGATAGGAGGCAGTGTACTATTGTGGATCAGGAACTGGTTAAAAGATAGAAAGCAGAGGGTAGGGCTAAATGGCCAATTTTCCCAATGGAGAAAGGTGAATAGGCGAACACAAAAAGGAATACCTCATTCTCCTCTCAAAATACAAAGAGGAAGTCAACACCGCCAAAAGGACCCATCACACCAACCTCCTGAACAAAGCTATCAATAAGCCTCGTGAACTTTTTGAACTAGTGAAATCACTAACCAGAACATCCCAGGCAGACCACTATGATGACGTAATAAAACCCCAAACCCTTGCTGACTACTACGCAAGCAAACTTACTGCAACCCTGACCCCTCTCTGTCTGAACACAACATGTCGGAAAGCCAATATACAACAGGACCAGGCATGGAGCGAATTCCACAACATTGATGATAGACAAACTATCAACATAATAACAAACATCAATACCACCACATCCCTGCTAGATTTCTGCCCAGCTGCATGGATCAAGGCGGCAAAAACAGATATTGTCCACCAAGTCGCGCATATAGTGAACCAATCACTAAAACAAGGAATCATACCTGCGCAACTCAAGAAATCTATAATAAGACCAATTCTAAAAAACAACTCACTCAACAAAGAAGACCCAGCATCCTACCGCCCCATCTCCAGCATATCTTTCCTAGCAAAGATCATTGAGAAGGCAGTCCTTATGCAACTACAAGAACATCTAGATGACCATGAAATCCTGGATAAGCAACAATACGGTTTCAGACAACATCACGGGGTAGAAACGCTGTTAATAGCACTACTTAACAACCTCCTGAAAGGCCTTGAAGATAAGAAGAAAATGTTTATACTCATCTTCATTGACATCTCTGCCGCCTTTGATACAGTCCATCATGGAATCCTCATAAACAAGTTTGAATCGATAGGGATATTGGGATACCCCCTAAAATGGTTCTCCTCCTACATATCAAACAGAATGCCACAGGTTCAATTCAATGGCGAAAAGGCAGAAGCATTCTCTCAGACGCAAGGCATACCTCAGGGATCAGCTCTCTCGACACTACTTTTCAACATTTATATGCAGCCCCTCTGTGATATTTTCCAACAGCATAATATCAAATACCACATCTATGCGGATGATATTATGATATACACGCAACTGGATACAGTCGACCCTAACTATACACTACTTGAAACATGCCTGAATGAAATGTTGCAATGGTTACAGCAAAACATGACAATCAACCATAAGAAAACTGAGGTGATGTTTATTTCCAGCAAACCAAACTTTGAACCTCCCGCGACAATTATACTCTGTAACAATACATACCACACAAAGAATGAGATCAAATACCTGGGAGTCACATTTGACAACAACCTAAAGATGGAAAAGCACCTATGCAAAACCAACAAGGCCATTTTCCACAAACTTAGAGTTATACAACCTCTACGGAACATCCTCGAACCTCACGATTTTAGGTCTGTTGCGCAAGCACTCATTATTCCACACTTAGACTACTGCAACGCCATCCTCCAGGGTCTTCCAAAGAAAACGCTAAACATCCTACAAATGGCCCAGAATGTGGCGGCGAGGATCATCATGCGAAAAAGCATTGCTGAAGACATCACACCTGTATTGATCGAGCTGCATTGGCTCCCTATTACGGCCCGGATACAATATAAAACATTGATAACCGCACACAAACTCATACATAACATAGCTCCATCCTTTCTCTCCACCCTTATCAGCATGCAACCACCCAACAGAGACAGAAGAACCGTCAACTCACACACCCTACATGTTCCACCTGACATCAGATCCATCAAATCTAGCACTAGCCGCCGAGCATACTCTTACTCTGCCCCGACCCTCTGGAATCAACTGCCGCCTGAGCTCAGAGCAACCAAAGACCTTAAAGCATTCAGGAAAAAGCTGAAAACTCATCTATTCCAGTGCTATTACAATTTGATGTAAATCCCAGGGGAATACAAGATGTCACAATTTGCAACAGGAATCCGGTTAGGAAAAATGTACATATGTAAATCTCTGTCTCCTCTCCTATGACCTTATTACTGTGTGCCGTGCTTTCCTTTCAAATCAATGTAATGTTACTACGAAATTTTCTGTCTTGATTTGGCAATTTTCAATCTGTAATCAAACCGCTGCTGTTCGCTGGAAGCTGCGGTATACAAATGTATTCTAAATAAATAAATAGTGGTGTACCCCAGGGATCTGTGCTGGGTCCGCTGCTTTTTGACATATTCATAAATGACCTGGAAAGTGGAATAACGGAGTGAGGTTATCAAATTTGCAGATGACACAAAACTATTTAAAGTTGTTAAAACCCAAGAGGATTGTGAAAAATTGCAAGAGGATCTTGATAAATTGGAAGACTGGGCATCAAAATGGCAGAGGAAATTTAATGTGGACAAGTGCAAGGCTATGCACCTAGGGAAGAACTACCCAAACTATGGCTACACGATGCAAGGTTCCACATTAGGAACCACCACCCAGGAAAAAGATTTAGGCGTCATTGTGGATACCATGTTAAAACCCTCGGCCCAGTGTGCAGCAGCGGCCAAGAGAGCAAATAAAATGCTAGGTATGATAAGGAAAGGAATGGAAAATAAAACAAAAGATATTATAATGCCTCTATATCGTTCCATGGTGAGACCGCACCTTGAATACTGTGTGCAATTCTGGTCGCCGTATCTTAAAAAGGATATAGCGATTTTAGAAAAGGTACAGAGAAGAGCCACCAAAATGGTAAAGGGGATGGAAGGATACTCCTATGAAGAAAGGCTAAAAAGGTTAGGGCTCTTTAACCTGGAAGAGACGGCTGAGGGGAGATATAATAGAAGTCTATAAATTAATGAACGGAGTGGAACGGGTAAACGTAGATCGATTGTTTACCTAATCAGAATATAGAAAGACTAGGGGACATGCAATGAAGCTACAGGGTAAACTATTTAAGACTAATAAAAGAAAATATTTTTTCACTCAACGTGTAATCAAACTCTGGAATTTGTTACCGGAGGATGTAGTAAAGGCTGTTAGTGTAGCTGGGTTTAAAAAAGGTTTGGACAAGTTCCTGGAGGAAAGGTCCATAAACCATTATTAAGAAGTGACCGAAGATATCAATGCTTGACCCAGTACAAACATTGTGGAACTTGTGTCTCTTGGGGAAACTGCTAGGTACATATGACCTAGATTGGCCACTGTTGGAAACAGAATACTGGGCTTGATGGACCTTGGTCTGACCCAGTATGGCATATCTTATGTTATGTTCTTATGAAGAAAACGAGATTGAACTTGACACAAGAAATGGAATTATAATTTCTGTCAAACAGCATTTAGAAATGCTGGAAGAAGAAATTTCAGCATATTTTCCAAATTTACCTGGCACACCATTTGCACTTGCCAGAAGTCCATTCACAGTTAAAGTTGAGGATGTTCCTGAGATTTTTATTTATTTATTTATTTAACAATTCTTATATACCGCGCTATTTTTCATCAGTGCGGTTTACATCGAAACAATAAACACTTGGACATACAACTAGTCCTACGTTTACAGAGAACAGGGATTTGAACATGGGAGAACTGGGGGGAACTATATACATTTGAGATTTAGCTACTGGTAATTAACAGATTGGATTCATAACAGGGTTTTGCTGTCAGTTTAGCTTAGATCGTGTTTGTACTCTGTTGGTAAAGAGAAATTAGATTGCACAAAAAGAGTTCACTGAACTCATCACCAGCAATACAGCAAAAAATGATTTTTCTTCAATGTCAGTAATTAAATTCTGGATCAAATATTTTCAATTGTATCCTGGACTGTCTGAGGTTGTGTTGCGTCTACTTCTTCCATTTCCAACAACATATCTGTGTGAAACCGGCTTCTCAAGCTTGTTGCTTATCAGGAGTAAATACCGAAATAGACTTGTTGCAGAAGATGAACTTCGTTGTGCTCTTACAAAGACTGAGCCGAGAATTTCACATCTAGCAAGAAGGAAGCAAGCACAACCTTCGCACTGATAGCATAGGTCTACTTTTTAGGTTTGACAACGCTAACATTTTTGCCCGTCAGTCTTTTTTTAATAAAGCATACTAAAACCGTTGACTACAAAATCATAATTTCGAAATCAAATATTGTTACTTTTTATTGTGATTAATTATTGTGGTTTAAGTAAGTACATTTTATAAATAAAAACATAATGCAAAGGTCTATAATATATTAATAATTCAACAAATGATTACAGCAACAATGCGTTAACGGTAAAGGAAGAGACGCATTTGATTTTATCATTGGGGGTCATCACAAGTTGACCAATGGTAAAAGGAGCCATGGTACAAAAAAGTTTGAGAACCACTGCTTTAGAGGAAAAGCGGGATGGGGCGATATAATAGAGACATTTAAATACCCCTGTGGCATAAATGCACAGGAGGGTCTCTTTCAATTGAAGGAAAACTCTGCTATGAGGGGACATAGCATGAGTGTGAAAGGGAATAGACTCAGGAGTAATATGCAAAAACATTTCTTTACGGAAAGAGTGGTAGATGCTTGGAAAAGTCTCCATAGAGGTGGTCACGAGGACAATATCTGAATTCAACAAAACATGAGACAAGCACAAAGGATCTCTCAAGGTAAAAAGAGGACTATTGTAGTTGATATGGAAGGGCAGGCTAGATAGGCCATGTGGTCTTTTTCTGCCACAATGTTTCTATGTTTCTGCTAGTTACTCCTCTCTGTATGCAACCAAGCATCCTTCTGGCTTTGGATACTATCTTGTCACATTGTTATGCCACCTTGAGATCCTCAGACACTATCACCTCAAGGTTCCGATCTCGGTTCTGTGCACACCAAGGACCCATTTATAGGCTGCTAAATTTATTCTTTATTTTTTTATTGGAGTGAGAATATACGGGTGCCAAGGGAAATCATTCTGAACTTCTCTTGCACTACATATTTCTTTGGATCCCTCAAGTCTAATAATGGAGAAGAATCCCCCCCCCCCATCTTTTTTGTAACTATAAAGTCCCCCCCTTCTCCTTTCTGACTTTTTCCAGAACTAAGAGCTCTCAATGGGCAATATGGTGCAATATCAAATAGATGCAACCTATATCAGAGTTGGATGATCTTGAGAACCCAATAGTGGAAGGTTATAAAGGGGCCAACAGTTTTTATAGAAGTGTAGCCTCTCATCTACTGGCAGGCTACCCAGTACAAATACTGGGATACTGGCTATATCCCCTTGGAAACCATCAAAACCTAGCCCCACAGGCTGGGAGATCTCAGGGCCCAGTGCTGATGGGTACAAGAGCAAGGGATCCTGCTTCATCTGAGTGGAGGGAGAGGCAGGAGCTTATCTTTATTTATGAGAGTAATAGACCCTCCTATGTTCCCCACCCTGATACCGCTAAGATGTTAAGATAGCTGAGTCAGAACTGGGCCTGGAAAGGTCTTAATGTCACTGTGCTGATTCATAAGGATTGAACATTCTTGCACCTTATCTCCGAAAAAATTCTCTTCACGGCACAGCATACCAGTGAGCTTTTCCTGTGCATCATATTGCAAGTCTGAGGCCCAGAGCCATGAGAATCTCTGGGTACCAATACTTATGGAGGAATTTCTCAATTCCATGTCAAAAGATCTCACAGGTCACTCAGACCATGTATTTTACCACACTCCTCTTTGCTTTCTAGGGAATTAAGCTTTTCAGCTTTCTCTAAAGGGAGAATGTCTGCAAATTCCTGCATGCTGTGTATGATGTTATGCACATGCATGCCAACGAATAACTGTTAGAAAGCTATGCGGGACATGAACATAGCATTCTGCAAATCTCGCAAGAAACTAGTATCCGAGCCTCTTTCCCTGAGGGCACCAAGGAGTGGACCTTGAAGCTCTTGGCCCTTCTGAGAGCATATTCCATGACCACTGAGTGGTGCAGAAGCTGAAACTTCTCAATAGATCAAGTTGACCTTGCTGACAGGCTGGAGAATCTACCATATCTTCATCGGAATATCCTTTAGGATTCTGTGAAGTGACACTGTCACAACATCTTTAGGGGATAGAGGAATTGAATGATTTTCAATATTTTGGCCCTGGGTTCCCCCTTTGTCTCTAACTTAAATGGAATGGACTTAACCCATTTCCTTGACAAAATTTATGAAGCACGTCTCTTCCAGAGGTGATCATCTTCTCTTGGGTCTTAAGGTACACCACAGATTTCTCTGCTGAGAAAACCTCCGAGTCATACTCTGACTTTCTAGAGTGCTCTGAATCTGACACAAAATAGTACTCAAATGAGATCCAAGTCACTGCCTGGTCGACCTCCACTTCTCCTGAGGTGCAAATCTGTGGTCAAAAAGTTGGCACACAGCTGTCCTCCAGTGCCTCAGTGAGTAGTCACCTCCCCTCCCCCCAATGCACTGGAGACTGACACCAGCCGGACAATCAACAGAGTTGAGTCCCTTCAATGACTCAGTGGCTGCCTCGTACTTGGTGAGGACAACCTCCTCCTACTGAAACTCTTCATTAAACACTCAAAGGATTGCCACTGACAAAGGCATAGAAACATGACGACAGAAAAAGACCACATGGCCTATCTAGTCTGTCCTTCCATATCAACCACTACAAGTGTTCCCTTTTTACCTTTAGAGATTCTCTGTGTTTGTCCCATGCTTCTTTGAATTTAGATACTGTCCTCATCTCTACCAACTCCACTGGGAGACTATTCCATAGATCTACCACTCTTTTCGTAAAGAAATATTTCTGCATATCACTGCTGAATCTATCCCCTTTCACCCTCATCCTATGTCCCCTCAAAGCAGAGCTTGTTTTCATTCGAAAGAGGCTCTCCTCCTGTGCATTTATGACACAGAGGTATTTAAATGTCTCAATCATATCACCTCTATCCCGCCTTTCCGCTAAGGTGTACATATTAAGATCCTTAAGTCTGTCCTCATATGCTTTATAATGAAGACAAAAAAAAAACAAAAAAAAAAACAGGTGCATCGCCAGGACACGAACCCACGACCTTCTGCTTCACTGTGAATGGTCACCGTCTTGAATTCCGTGGGAAGAATCAGAAGGCTGGCCCCAGCCCTTTGGAGACTGGTACATCTCTTCCAGTACCAAGGAGAATGAGGGGTCCTCACCTAGGAGCCATCTCAAGTGTGTCAGAGCCCTTGATACCTTGATGCTCTCAACATCGTAGTGCAATTAACTATCTCGCTGAGTGACACCAGCTTCCACTTGGCATTTAACATCATGGACCCTCAATGTCAATGAAATAGAGGACAAATCCTTCCTCTTATTCGAGTGAGAATCTGATAATGTTCACTCCCTGAAGGTTTTTATCAATACTCTATGTAGAGTTCTGTGTTCTCTTATGTTGATGCAGCCAACACAGATTTATTTTTATTTAACAGGTTTTTTTATACTTCTTTATCATTTTAGTCACAGCAGTTTACATTGTAACTTAAAACTTGGTAATGTACATTAAATGGTGACATTGATAGCTTGGATTCTTCTGAGGCAATGAACGGTTAAGTGGCTTGCCCAAGGCCACAAGGAGTGCTGGTTCTCAAACCAGTGCTCTAACCACTAGACTACTCCTCCATACCACTAAGGTGGATGGATTTGACTTTTGACCAAAAATTCTTTTGCACTATTCAAAACCCCCCAAACCTTCTTATCTGAATGTACAAATTACACGACTTCATGGTTGGGGCACAAGCATCAATACAGAGAAAGGCCACAAAATAAAGGTGACATTTTACTTACCAGATTAATGTCATTTCCTTGAGTTCTGCTAGACCAGTCCAGACAAATGAGTTATGTTCCCTTATTAGCAGATTGGCGGAAACAAAGAACGAATGAAAAATCCAGGTTTCAATTACATCAGTCCCATGCCTCTATCTGCCTCAACCACCGGAGATCTCATCACTATTCGTCCAAAAGCATATAGGAGAACATGGCAAGCCTCACACAACCTCAACATAGGCAACAATAAGTAATCCAACAGTATAAAATTATGTACAGGAAAGCATAAACAGAAGGCTGTCAATAGAAGATGAACCTGCAGAGCCAAGTATATAAATCATAGCAGACCCCAGGGTATAGCTGCAGAACAAAGCAAACAGTTCCAGGGGGCAGGCAGACCCTGGAATAGTCTAGCAGGACTCAAGGAAAGGACATTATCTGTTAAGTAAAATGTCACCTTCCATACCAGTGGGACATACCAAAGCTACAACTCCACTGGGTGGGAAAGACAGCAACACGCAAAACCTTAGAGTCAAAGACCATATCCACCTGAGCGTGGACATCCAAGCAGTAATGCTTGACAAAAGTAGAAAGATGTCCACGTTGCCACCCAATAAAACATCTACAGGAGCTACCAAGCTCTGCTCAAGAGGATGCTTGCACTCGGGTACAATGGGAGCAAACCCTCCAGAACCAGCTGGTTCCACAACAGATACGCCAAGGCAATCTCCTCCTTAATCCAGCACATCAATGTAGACAACTACCGTATAATCTTTGCATGCACCAGCAAACAGCACAAAAAGATGGTCGGACTTACAAATAAAAATTTACCTCCAAGTATTGGAGAAGCACCCTCTGGACATCCACAAGGCACAGATCCATACCCTTCCCCCGACATGCACCTTACAGGAGGGGGACAGGCAAACCACCTGGTTCACATAAAAGGGAGAAACCACCTTAGGTAAGGAGGCAGGCACAGGCTGAAATGATACGGTCTCCTCAGAAAAAGATAGGTAAGGATCTTTGCAAGACAGTTCCTGCAGTGCGGAAATCAACCTTGCAGAACAAATCGCAACCAAGAACACCACTCTTCAGCATAAAAACCAGTAACACACTTCAACAGCTCTAAGGGCTCCATCATCAGGGGCCTGAGCACCAGACAGGTCCCAGAAAGGGACCACAGACCGGAGGGGAGGACTCAGAAGCCAAATTCCCTGAATTAAATGTGAAACATCTGAGTGCAAGACTAGAGTCTTACCAGTCACTGGATCTCAAACATGCCAAAGCTACCACCCGAACCTTCAGGGAGCTAAGGGAAAGGCCCTTCTCCAGACCATCCTACAGATAGGTCAGAGACGTCACCTTGGCTGCCTGAGGAGCCAGCTGCCATGCGCCACACCATTGCTCAAAGAGGTACCAGATTCACATATATGCCAAGATGGTAGACCAACTCCGGGCTCTGAGCAGAATGTAAATCACTGCCGGAGCGCAGCCCTTATGCATTGTCTCCTTTCAAGAGCCAAGCCCTAAGCGAGAAGGGAGCCGGGTCTTCTAGAACAATCTGTCTCTGATGCAATAGGTCTCGAGACAGATGCAATCAAAGAGGTGGCACTTGCAGGAGCCACCTCAGATCTCTGAACCACGGTCTCGTCAGCCAATCCAGTACCACCAGAATAATCCTTCCAGCGTGACACTCTATACGCCGAATCACACACCCCACCAGCAGCCATGGGGCAAACATACAGCAGGATTTGACTGAAGTGGCACACTTTGGCATTGGAGCAGTTCGCCATCAGATCCATCTAAGGTTCAGAGAAGAGCCAAGGTTCAGAGAAGAGCCACCAAAATGGTAAAGGGGATGGAAGGATACCCCTATGAAGAAAGGCTAAAAGGATTAGGGCTCTTTAACCTGGAAAAGAGACGGCTGAGGGGCGATGTGATAGAAGTCTATAAATTAATGAACGGAGTGGAACGGGTAAACGTAGATCGATTGTTTACGTTATCAGAATATAGAAAGACTAGGGGGCATGCAATGAAGCTACAGGGTAAACTATTTAAGACTAATAAAAGAAAATATTTTTTCACTCAACGTGTAATCAAACTCTGGAATTTGTTACCAGAGGATGTGGTAAAGGCTATTAGTGTAGCTGGGTTTAAAAAAGGTTTGGACAAGTTCCTGGAGGAAAGGTCCATAAATCATTATTAAGAAGGGACCCAGGATATCAATGCATGACCTAGGTCAAGCATTGTGGAACCTGTATCTTTTGGGGAAACTGCTAGGTATGTATGACCTAGATTGGCCACTGTTGGAAACAGGATACTGGGCTTGATGGACCTTGGTCTGACCCAGTATGGCATATCTTATGTTCTTAGGGCAACTCCAGCAGCACAGAATCATCTAAAACACCTCCTGACTCAACTCCCACTCTCCTGGATCCAGAGAGTGCTGGCTGAGAAAGTCTTCTTCCACACTGTCCACTCTGGCAGTGTGCTGTGCTGACAAAGCTAGGTGGTTCTTTGCCACCTAGGCAAACAGGAGCGCTATCTCCAGGGCTATCCTGACACTCCTTGTGCTGCCTTGCCGATTCATATAAGCCACCGCCGTGACATTGTCCAAAAACACTCAAACTGTCCAGCCCTCGACTAGGGCTAGACACAGAGGAGCCAGCCTGATGGCCCTTGCCTCAAGGTGGTTGATGGACCCACTGCACCCCTGCAGTTCCAACGGCCCTGGGCCATTCTGTTTTGGTAATGGGCTCCCCAGCCTGAGAGACTGGCATCCATCATCAGAAAGATCCATGCATTATTTATTTATTTGGTTTTATATACTGCGCTATTTTAAATCAGTGCGGTTTACAATAGAACTCTATATATAAAACAAGTATAACACAATTATACATGGAACAGTTGAACAGAGTTTGACAATTAGAACAAAATAGTAGTCTTCCCTAGCATGGTGATCATTGACTACAATATAGCAACTATTGTCACCACTCACCCTCCCAGAGGCATTTAGCATGGGCAAGGCAAGTGGGTAGTTGTGTTTCTTATACTGTGAACTTTAAATGGAGGTTTTGGAAAGGCCTCCTGGGTAATGTAGTCCTACAGTAGTAAGAATGAGTCCAAGTTGTGCACGAGTGGTTCAGGTTAAATTAGGATTTATTGCCCCTCCCGGGGTTGGATGTTGATGACCATGAACAAAGAATATATTTACAAAGAAACCATACTCCTGATGTGAACAAAAATAGGCAACTTAAATAATGCTTATCTTCAGCTGTTACGGAATCAAAAAGAATAAAACAGTTTCCCTCCAAAATACTTCTTTTGGCTGTTTTTCCTCCTTCAGCAAAATCCAGTATCATTAACAAAGGGACTGCACATTGTCTGCCACCATATAAGAGCAGTCCATAAACACTTCGGACTCAGGGGGTTGATAAGGGTCCCACTGCATAAGATCACCTTCTTCCTTAAGGTCTCTTAGAGAGGGTTCTTCTGCCTGCCATGCAAACCTCTCCGTTCCAATTACAGGGTTCCCTTCCCCCAACCTGCTCTGTGAGTCTGGGTGTTTGGCTTCCTGTGCACACAGCCCTCTGTAATTAAAAGGATATACGTTTCCCTCTTCTGTTTGGCTACAGGGAATTCTGTGTCTGCCTTTAGAATTGCTTTCTCCCAGGAATCTCCCTTGGCTACAAAAAGGTTGGTAAAACTCTTCTCTCCCCTTTGATAAAAGCTTGGTATCAGGGAAATAAGCTTTACCTGCAGGCTGTCTGTTGTGAGCACAGCGTGGTTGTCTTTTCTGGTTCCCAGAATAAACGTCTCTGCTTTTTGGATAGTAAAAATCCCCAGTGCTTTTTGTAGTTGAGCACTGCTCCCTGGGAACTGGACTTGAATGTCTTCCCCAGCTCTCTTCCTCTGAGAAGTTCCTCCGAGTGGAATTGGGATTTCTTTCCCTTTTCCCTTCTCTCAGCCACGGACCTTGGCTGCCCTCGGAGTATCTATCCTTCTCTGGTTTTCTCCTTCTTTCAGCTTTCTCCACGCTTGCTGTGCTGCCTTTTCCTTCTGTCTCCGTGTCTGAGACTATGTCCGTCTCTTTCTCCTTCCCCTTCTCTTTCTCTGTCCTATATTTAACTAAAGGCTTTTTATCTAAGTTTCTTTCTCCGTTGTGCTGAGCCACACCTCCCACCAGGTGTTCCCACTTTCCTGATGAGGCAGGAGCTAGCTCAGGGGATGGGCGTTCCCTAACACTCTGTGACGTTCTTTGTTTAGGGTTTCCATGCCAACCCTCCATGCTTGTTTCAGCACTGACAGTTCTGGTTTCACTTTGCAGTGAATCCTCTGCCTCCCTTGGTTCTGAACCTTGCACTTCACGACACTATTTAGAATCTGTCTGTTATTGGGTAAGTTAAGGAGGTGAGATAATAGTGGGCTATGTTACATGGTCGAAGTATAACTGGAAGAGGTGTGTCTTTATTGCCTTTTGAAAGGCAGAGAGGTCGGTGATGAGGCGGATTGGAGCAGGGAGGGAGTTCCAGAGCAGAGGGACAAATAGCGTGAAGGCTCTGTGTCTTGTAAATTGTGAGCATTTACTAGCCAGAGTGGGAATGGCAAGAGCATTTGCCATATTTGTTCTTCTGACTCTGCTGTCAGGTGTCCAGTGTACAAAATCTTCTAAGGAGGTTGCAGAGAGGTGGTGAAGAATTTTAAACGTAATAAGAAGGGCTTTGAACTTGAGGCGACTGGTGATAGAAGCCAATGTAGCTGCATTAGGAGAGGTGTCACATGCTCATGTCTAGAGACTCCATAGATGGTTCGTGCAGCAGCCATTTGTAGTGGATGGAGTGTATAGGCCGGTAGACCATGCAGAATGCTGTTAGCATAGTCAAAATGAGGAATGAGAGCTTGGAAAATGGTGCAGAAGTCAGCGGGTTCAAGTAATGGTCGTAGATGACAAAGGGATCAAATTTTGCAATAAACAGCCTTGGTGATATTGTTTATATGTGATTCCATATTCAGGTGCTGGTCCAATGTGATGCCTAGATATCAGACCTCATGTTTAGTTTTCAATTTGGTGTTCTTAACCTGTATGGAAGCTGGAGGTGTGAATGTTGGATCCTTTGAAATGAATAGAACTTTGGTCTTTTTAAAGTTCACTTTCAGGTTGTGATAACTTTGTCAGATACTGCATTAAAGCAGTCAATGATTTTAGTGTAGTTAGGGTTGTTTATGGAGAACAGGGAGAGCAGAGCAACACATCAGCATAGATGTGGTAAAGAATACCAAAGGACTGGATAATCGCACAAACTGGTTGGATATATAAATTGAACAGCAAGGCAGATAAGGAAGAGCATTGAGTTTGTTGATACTCAGATGATTGAGTATCTATTTATTTGTCTCTTCTATACCACGCTCTTTGAAAATCAGTGCGTTTTACATGTAACATATTCATGCAGTGCAGGCGAGCATACACGACTTACAACAAACAGGGGATTATATACAGGTTTCAACGGGGTAACTATGTACAAGATAACTTTCTGGCATATGTTAAGGGGACAGCTCAATTATTTACACATTGGGTAAGCTATAAACACGGTGGTAGGTCATGGGGGTATACTTCTACTCGTCGGGGGGATCGGGGTCCAGCGGGCTGGGTTGCCGTCTTGCGGAGTGGCTGCGTGAGGGGTGTCTGCCTGGGACCACGGGTGTGGCTGACTGTGGGATGTCATCAAGTTCGGTGTAGTGCTGGAGGAACAGATGGTGCTTCAATGCCTTCCTAAACTGGGTGAGGTCACTGACAGCCCGGATGTCGGGTGGCAGGGCGTTCCAGCATGTGGGTGCATATAACGTGAATGCTCTTCTCCTAGCTGCTTGTGAGCATTTTGTGATTGCCCTCGGGAGTTTCAGGGTATTGAGGGTGGTTGATCTCCTTACTCTGTTGAGGGGGGTGGTCTGTATGAGATCTGTGAGTGAGGTGGAAGAGCATCTGTGGATGGCTTTGTAGGTCATCATTAGAACCTTGAAGGAAATCCTGCAGTGGACCGGGAGCCAATGCAAGTGTTTCATGATTGGAGTTATGTGTTCTCTTCTGGAGGCTCCGTGCAGGATTCTGGTGGCCGCATTCATTGCTAGTTGCAGGGGATTCAGCGTGTTTCTTGGGAGACCGTGTAGTATGGCATTCGCACAGTCAAAGTGTGGGATTACTAGCGCTTGGTAGACAGTCCGAAAGTCTTTTGGCTCTAGGAGTTCTCATGTTGCGAAGCGTCCAAATCTTGTTATAGATCGCTTTGACCATGTTGCTTATTTGGGCCTTCATATTGAGCTGCTGATCCAGCGTAACCCCTAGGTACCAAATTGTGGGCCTGCTGAGGAGCTCTGCGTCTCGCACCTTCAGTGTTGTGGGTGGACTGAATGTTGTGTTCCTCGTGATAAAGAGGACCTCCGTTTTTTTGAAATTTATTCCGAGTTTCTGCAAGTGTAGCCAATCTGTGACAGCATTGAAGCAGGTGGTTAGTGGCGATAGGTCTGGCTGATCTATCGAGAAAGGCATGTATAGTAGCACATCATCAGCGTAGATTAGGCAGTTAATGTTGAAAGAGCGGATGAGATTGCATATGGGCTGCATGTAGACGTTGAATAGTAGGGCTGACAGTGAGGATCCCTGTGGTACGCCTTTCTCTTGGAGGAAAGGTGAGGTGGTGGAGGGGCCGGTGCGAACATGCTGCCATCTATCCGTTAAGTACGATGCACACCATGTTAGCGGGGTGCACTGGACGCCCTTCTCACTGAGACGGGTGATGAATATTTCGTGGCTCACAGTGTCGAAGGCTGCTGCGATGTCTAGGAAGATCAGGGCAAACCCTTGTCTGATGTTGTCCAAGCCGAAGGTCAAAGTGCTGAATAACGTGGTCAACAGTGTTTCAACCCCATGTGACTCCCGGAAACCGTGCTTGCAGGGGTCGAGGGGTGCCATGGCTTTAATGTGGTGAAGTTGGCGTTGTACGAACTTCTCAATGATTTTTGCCAGAAGTGGGATGCTTGAGATCGGCCTGTAGGAGTCCATCCTTGCTGGGTCCAGCTTGCTGTTTTTTAGTAGCAGCCTGATGGCTGTTTGCTTCAGGCTCTGGGGGGAAGGTCCCAGTTGAGAATGATAGTCCAATGAGTTTGGAGAGGAAAGGGCCGAGCTCAGCACGCAGGGATTTTATCCAGTATGCTGGACATTAGGTGCTGTGGTGGTGTTTATGGCGGTAATGATGTCTTGTATGTTTTCAGTCGGAGCAGAGAAGGTGGTGATGTGCTTGATGTCCTGCGTGGAAGGTGTCAAGGTGGGTAGAGGGGTTGGGTTGGTTGAAATGCACGAGGAGGGCGTGCGAACTAGTTGTTGATGGTCCATTAGATATGAATGACACCAATCTAATGCTAAGTTCTGAATGCCCTTTAGATGTAGTAGTTCAAGCAGGAGGTTGTGACAGACTATGTCGAAGGCTGATGCAATATCCAGGAAGATCAAAATGAAGCCTTGTTTTTTTTTTTTACTTATGCCTTTTACCAGGTTGTCAATAAGTGAGGTAAGCAGGGTTTCAACACCATGTTGCTGTTGGAAACCATGCTGTTGCTGATCCAATGGTGCACAGCAGTCGATATGGTCCTGGATCTGCTATTGGACTATCTTTCTAATATCTTAGCCAAGAAAGGGAGGCTAGATATGGGGCAATAGGAGTTCGGGTCTTGAGGGTCCAGCTTAGGATTTTTTAGGAGGGGGGTCTGATGGTGGCGGTTTTTAACAGTGATGGAACCAGACCTCTAGTGAAAGCAAGGTACACTATTCTTGAGATAAGAGGACTTAATTCAGAGCAGGCTAACTTGATCTAGTGAGAGGGGCATGGATCAGCAGGCGAGGTGGTAGACTTGAGACCTCTTAGTATGTTTTCTATCTGCTCAGCGGAGTATGGGTAGAAGGAGTTTAAAGCAGGGATATTGCTGCTTTCGTTATAAGGAATGTCTCTGTGGGTATTTTCAGTACTATGGGAGGTCAATTTGTTTTTACTATGAAAGTTGTCATCCAATGGCATGCCCTTCTTCAAATGACTGGGCTGCTGCCACCATTGCAGGCTGGTCTTCATGATCACTGGAAGCGGGAACCTGAACTCGAACTCCTGAGAACTCGGGGACCTCAGAGTCAGCAAGGACTGTTAGAGCAGCCACATAAGTACAAGTGATCATGACACCATTTCAATTGTCGCCGCCTTCAATCCAAAGAACTGAAGATACTCCTGGACTCTGGGAGCCTGCTATGAACAGAACAGCGCCAGGCAACCCAACTACCTTTTGACTTTGGCAGTAAGAGATTGGTCACTCAAGTATCGAAAAATACTCCCAGGAATTCCAGTGAATGGAAAGGCATCAACTTGCTCTTTCATAAGAACATAAGATAAGCCATATTTGGCCTGACCAAGGTCCATCAAGCCCAGTATCCTGTTTCCAACAGTGGCCAATCTAGATCACAAGTACCCAGCAGTTTCCCCAAAAGACAAAGGTTTCACAATGCTTGTATTGGGGCAAGCAGTATATATCCTAAGTCCCCTTTTAATAATGGTTTATGGACCTTTCCTCCAGGAACTTGTTCAGACCTTTTTTAAACCCGGCTACACTAACAGATTTTACTACATCCTCCAGTAATTTATTACAGAGTTTGATTGACATTGAGTGAAAAAATATTTTCTCTTATTAGTCTTAAATAGATTACCCCGTAGCTTCATTGCATGTCCCCTAGTCTCTCTATATTTTGATGGCATAAACAATCCATCTACGTTTATCCATTCCACTCCATTCAATAATTTATAGACCTCTATAGTATCTCCCCTCAGCCATCTCTTTTCCAGGTTGAAGAGCCCTAACCTTTTTAGTCTCTTCTCATAGGGGTATCCTTCCATCCCCTTTACCATTTTGGTGGCTCTTCTATGTACCTTTACTAATAATGCTATATCCTTTTTAAGATATGGCGAACACAATTGCACACAATATTCAAGATGTGGTCGCACTATGGAACAATACAGAGGCATTATAATATCCTTTGTTTTATTCTCCATTCCTTTCCTTATGATTCCTAGCATTCTATTTGCTTTCTTGGCCGCCGCTGCATACTGGAGGGTTTCAACATGTTATCCACGATGACGCCTAAATCTCTTTTTTGGGTGGTGGTTCCTAATGTGGAACCTTGCATTGTGGAACCATAGTCTGGGTTGTTCTTTCCTAGGTTCATAACTTTGCACTTGTCCACATTAAAATTTCCTTGATCGATCACCCAGCTGATGCTTTCCAAAAGAGACACCATTCGGGTTGCTACCCGAGATGCCTCTGAATGAGCCAATTGTCCTGATATAGGTGCACACAAATCCCTTGGCACTGTAGCGCGGCAAGCACCACCACCATAAACTTGGAGAACGTCCTTGGAGCAGTAGACAGTCCAAAAGGGAGGGTAGTGAACTGAAAACTAGAGCCAAGCATGGCAAAACGCAGATACTCTTGCTGATCTTCCTGGATCGGGATATGAAAATATGCCTCAGTCAAACCCAAAGATGCCAGGAACTCCCGTTGGCGCACTGCTTGAATCACGGATAGCAAGGTTTTTATCCAGAATAGGCCAGAATGATTTATCTTCAGGAACAACTTGTCCAAGGTGATCCGCACAGCGGCCCTTTTGTTCACAAAGCACAAGGAGAGATGAAGTGTCCTGGATCAGCTTTTTGCATTCCAGGACACAGTCGTACTAAATGGTGTGTAGCACCCAGCGATACATGGTGACCCAAGCCCATTCCTTAAAGAAAAGATAAAGCCTGCCCACAAGCAGAGGAACCAGGGCATGGGCCTTAAATAACCTTCATTGCACAGCCTGGGAAGGTCTTTCTCTGGAGGAGACCAAGCCTTTGGGCCCACGCCTCCTTTAAGGACTAAGAACAAGCCCGAAGTCTGGAAGAAAGGCTTCCCAGCCCGGTAGCAAGGCCCCCTGGATTTTAATCAGTATGCCCACAAGGAGTAGGTGGAGGATCATGGAAAGGGGCCTTGCCCACTTCACAGACCCCCTGGACCTGTTCTCTAGAATGTGGTGAGATTTCATCTCGCCCAGGTCCTTCACCAGCTTCTCCAAATTGAACCCAAAGACAAGCTTCCCTTTAAATGCCAGTTGGGTGAACCAGGCTTTGAGAGATATGCCCACTGCCCAATGTCTGAGCCAAATCCAATGCCATGTCACAGTCGACAGGGCACTATCCCCCTGGCCACAAGATGTACCAGGTTGTAAATGGCATCAGAAAGGAAAATCATAGTGACACCAAGAGAGGGGTAATCATCTGGCAGAAGAGAATGAATCCACTAGAGCAGTGCTTGAGAAGTCAAGCCTGCACAGACCACCAACTGAACAGCAGCAGCCAGCATGGCAAACTAGTTCTTCAACAACAAATCCACTTTTTGGTCCAGAGTATCCTTTTAAGGATGATCTGCCTTCCACAGGAATTGTGGTCCATCTGCGCATCCAACCTTGGGAATATCAAATCACACAATGCACTTCTTCTCTGGAAGAGCATACATCTTATACACCCTTAGCCCCTTAGGCAGGGAGTCGGGGGAATCCCACTCTGACTGGCTCATGTCCTTGATCATCTCCAGGAACAGGAAGGCTGTAGCGGACCTCTGCATCCCTTGCAGAAGTGGATGTACCTTCAGCTCCTGATCGGTGACTGAAGCATCCGCCAAGCTCAAGGTGGATGAGACTCTGGCAATCTATGCTGTCATATCCTCTGCCCGGAACAGGCAAACACCACCAGCGTCTTCACAATCTTCTGAAGACAAGAGTACTACTTTGTCCACACATCAGCACCCAGAACAGACACATCTGAATCCACATTACAGTCCAAATCTCAGACAGATCCCAGCTGATCCACATCTCCAGGGGGTGCCCTTTGCAGAGGAAGCTTAGCCAGAGGCAGTTGAACAGACTGCACGCGGGGCAATCCAGAGGCCACAGGGTCTGAAATTCCATGCCAAAATGATCAGGCCTATTGTAAAAAGGAAAAGAATTCCGGAGAGGACAATCCCAACTCTGGAAGCCCCCCTTGTGGAAATGATCACCCTACACCTTATGCCACTGTACAGGTCGCTGGTGAGGCCTCACTTGGAATACCGTGTTCAGTTTTGGAGACCATATCTTGCAAAAGATGTAAAAAGACTGGAAACTGTTCAGAGGAAGGCGACCAAAATGATTTGGAGCCTGCGTAAGAAACCCTATAAGAAGAGACTTGAAGACCTAAATATGTACACTTTGGAGGAGAGGAGGGATAGGGGAGATATGATTCAGACCTTTAAATACTTAAAGAGGAACGATGAACAAACAAACCTCTTCCAAAGACGGGGAAGCTGCAAAACTAGAGGGCATAACATGAAGCTGTAAGGTAGAAAATTGAAAGGCAATGTCAGGAAATATTTTTTCACCGAAAGGGTGGTGGATGCTTGGAATGCTCTCCCGATGGAAGTGGTGGGGGCAAACACGGTGACGGAATTCAAAACAGCATGGGACAAGCACGGCGGATCCCTCTATAGCAACAGGATAAAGACAAAATAAACTGAACCATCTAACTTCTCAACAAATAGGGGAGTCCTACATGGAGTGGTGGGTCCACCCCTAAACAAAGACATGGGGAGGGGGTGGCCTGCACGGAGCGACGGGTGCACCTACTCTTGCCGTATATTTGCTGGGCAGACTGGATGGACCATGCTGGTCTTTATCTGCCGTCATTTACTATGTTACACCAGGAGACATAGCCACCAACAATCCCCTAGAGAAAAGGGAGCAGCTCACAGCATGGTTGCCGGAACCTCCAGTTGGCTGGTCATCTTTACCCATAGCACCATCCAACACCTTATGCCTTAAGGCAGGCAAGTCAAATATAGAGAAAATCACTCCACTTATGCATACATTCCAAACAAATTATTCACACTATCCTGGGCATCTCTATTGAAGGCTGTGGTTTATGCTTTGCGCCTTTGTTCCAGCTGCTGATTTATACGATTTATATTCTTCTTCTGTTCTCTCTTGTAGCATATGGGGGTTCCCCTTGAAAAAGCGCTCGGCGAAACGCCTAGCCGGCATCGTTGGGGGTTTACCTTGCTGTAATGTGTTGGGCTATGTTATTTTGGAAAACAGAAGATTTTTCACTTCAGATAAGTGCATCCTGTTTATATGTATGTGTTACACTACCCATGCTCCAGTTGAGAACAGAAAGCTTTATAATACCTGAGGAGTTTTTTTAGGCCACTGATGTTTCTGTATTTGAGCTTAGGGCAGTTGCTGCCTATTGTGTTAGCTCTCTGTTACAACAGTTCTGAGGCCTTTTTCTCCTCTGTGTATTTTTTGTGTATAATAAGTTTGTATGCATAAGTGGAGTGATTTTCACTATATCTGATTATAATTTTTCACTCTGAGACTGACCCCTTGGTCTTCATTGTGTGAACATTAAGGCAGGTAAGGACAGACTAATTGCATTCCCTGGCTGAGAGATGGAGCAAGCCCTCCAGGGACGACTCAGAAGCTGCCATGGAAGAAAAGCAGAGTCCAGAAGCCAAAGATAAGGCACCTCACTTGACACAAGCCAGACGTCGTTTCCTGGAAGACAACAAAGTTAAGGCAAGTATCACAACGTGTGCTAAGGCGTGCGTTAACAGCACTTGCACAGTAACGCGTGCTACAGGCGCTTGGGTAAGAATATGCATTGGAGCCGCTCAGGTGGAATGCGCACACAGACCATGCAACTGCCAGGTGCAGAATAGTAAAGATACTAACGCATGCAAGAAAAAAAAAAAAAGAGGAAACCACATTGCACCAACAGTCGCCAGCTGTCCACCCCAACTTGCGCCCCAGACAGACGGAATCGGGAGCCCCCAACAAGAACAAGGATGAGATCAAGCCTCTACTCCCCTGAAACTGTTTTGTTTGCTTTGAAGGCACTGCATTCGAGGTAGCTGGCAGGCAGATTCCTCCGAGAGACTTCTGCAATTTTCAGGAGAGCGCAAGCAGGGGACAGGAAGAGGAGGAGGGCGGGGATATTCGGGTTGTGCAAGGTTGCTGAACTCTTCCGGCTGTTGAACATCCTCTTAAGAGCGCATAGCTAAACCAATTTTCCTTCCTCCTATGGCTACCAAAAATACTACTGTCTAGTGGAGACTCCCTCGTTGCACTCAAGTGAAAGAGTCACCCTCAAGGTGGTCGTTCACAAGCATTTAAATCAATCTTTTCCTCTTAATTATTCAGATTTTCTTCAGAGTGGAGAAAATCCATCCACTGTCTGCTGGAAACTAAAGCATACTGAAGAGACCTCTGGTGGCTGAGGCAGACAGAGATATGGGAGTTATGTCACTGAAACCTGGACTTTTCAATGGTTCTCTGTCTCCACCAATCTGCTGGTAGGGGAACACAACCCACTTGTCTGGAATGGTCTAGAACAGTGATGGCTAACCTTTTTGAGCCCGAGTGCCCAAACTGCCGCACAAAACCAAAGAATTTCCTCAAAGTGCCAGCACGTCATTTGCATAAGTGGTCTTATTTGCATAAATATTTGCATAATGTTACCATACACTAACTTTTAGTAAACATGTCTCTTAATGAGTGTATGGATAAAGAAAGACTAAAAGATTTCTACATTACTATAATCCAGTGCCAACCGCCAGGCACATTAGGAACTACTACAAACGCTGCCCATTTAGAACCCATAGCAAACCCGCCGTATCCTGACAGCATTACCAGGACTCACAAAGCACCATACCCTACCTATCAAAAGGCAACACTGCAAATATTAAACCAATACATTTCAGTGAATACTGGGGAAAGAGAACAAGTGGCAACGTCAAATAGGAATTTCCTCTTGTACCAAACAAAGCGCAGATGTTAATGATGCACATTTCCCAGAGCTGACATATTCCAGTTAATAAATTCAAAATAAAGAGATATCTTTCTACCTTTTGTGCATTTTTTTTCAGTTGCAATTGGTCCAGCCATTTTCTTCTGGTTTCTTCATGTTTTCTGCTAACTCTCCATCGTCTGCTGTCCATTTGTCCTTTCTTCTCTCTTCTAGTTTTTTTTCCATTCTCTCTCTCTACATCTGCTTTAACATACTAATCTTTCTCCTTTTGCTCTTTCCTCATTCCTATTTCATCCACACAAATTTTACCCCTCCATCCTCAATCCCCAATTACTCTCCTAATACCTGGCCAATTGTAGATTTTTCATCCCTCCTACACAAAATATTTTTCCCCTCTCCATTTTACTCTCCCAGCCCCATCCCATTCTAATCCTCCCCCAACATCAGCTCCCTTCTAGTTCCAGTCTCACCCAGCATCCATTCCGGACTTCCAGGCCCCCACTTCCCCTCCGCCCATTTCCATTCCAAGCCCCGTCCCCATCAGCTATTTGCAGTTCAAGCCCCCCACTTCCCCTCAGCCCATTTCCATTCCAAGCCCCATCCCCAACAGCTATTTGCAGTTCAAGCCCCCTTCCACTCAGCCCATTTCCAGTCCTAGCAACCGCCCAACCCATTACCAGTCCTAGCCCCCCAGAGCCCACGCCCCGGCCTAATCCCACCAGCCCCTGTCCAGTCGGAACCTCGCCCTCAGCACACTCCCAGGCCTAATCCCCCATCACTCAATTTTTAGTTTAAGCCCCCCCAGCGCCTATCACCTCCTAACCCCCCCAGCGCCCATCACCACACTCCTACCCACCCAGCACAGCGCCCATCACCACTCCTAACCCACCCAGCCAGCCCAGTGCCCATCACCACTCCTAACCCCCCCAGCCCAGTGCCCATCACCACTCCTAACACCCCCCAGCCCAGCCCAGCCCCTCCCTACTCCTCCCCCCCCCCTCCCAGCCCCGCCACTCTTCACTCCTTTCCCCCCCAGCGCCCCTCACCACTCCTTCCCCCCCCAGCCCCGCGCCCATCACCACTCCTATCCCCCCCAGCCAGCCCAGTGCCCATCACCACTCCTAACCCCCCCAGCCCAGTGCCCATCACCACTCCTAACCCCCCCCACCCCAGCCCATCACTACTCCTAACCCCCCCCAGCCCAGCCCAGCCCATCACTACTCCTAACCCCCCCCCAGCCCAGCCCAGCCAAGCCAATCACCACTCCTAACCCCCCCCAGCCCAGCCCAGCCCAGCCCATCACCACTCCTACCCCCCCAGCCCAGCCCCGCCCAACACCACTCCAAACCCCCCCCAGCCCAGCCCAGCCCATCACCACTCCTAACCCCCCCTCCAGCCCATCACCACTCCTAACCCCCCAGCCCAGCCCAGCCCATCACCACTCCTAACCCCCCCAGCCCAGCCCAGCCCAGCCCATCACCACTGCTAACCCCCACCCCCCCCAGCCCAGCCCAGCCCAGGGAAAATTAAAAAAAAAAACAACCCTGTCTGCTGCCGTTGTCGGGGCTGCCGCGGCAGAATCGAGCGTGCCGCGGGGCCCCCCTGTACCCACCCGGCAGAGCCTGCCCGCCCCGTAGCAGCTCTCTGTTTGGCGCTGCAGTCAGGCGCGCCGGCTTGCAGTGCGCGAGGGAAGAGTTCCCTCGCTGCTCTGTTACGCCCGCGGGGGCTGATGGGAAGTTCCCATCAGCCCCCGCGGGCTTAACAGAGTCGCGAAAGGGAAACTCTTCCCTTCGCGCTCTGCAAGCCAGCGCGTCTGACTGTAGCTCCAAAGAGAGAGCTGCTACGGGGAGGGCAGGATCTGCCGGGTACAGGGGGGCCCCGCGGCACGCTCGATTCTGCCGCGGCGGCCCCGACAACGGCAGCAGACAGGGTTGTTGTTTTTTTTTTCGATTGCGGACCTTCCCGCGTGCCAGCTGCAAGGCCTTCGCGTGCCACAGCTGGCACGCGTGCCATAGGTTCGCCATCGCTGGTCTAGAAGAACAATGTGGAATTAATTTTACCAACTGGTAAACAATGAGGAAGAAAAAACAGGCAGACGGCTGTGGATACATCTGGTTCTGAGGCATGCCTGCAGGGTGGTGACAGGCAATAAGTGGCCTGTAGGGTGGTGGAACGCTTCTAAAACCACCTGGAAGGAAGCTGCTCCGGCTCTTGAGTTCTATCTGTGACATCACCTATGAGAGGACTTATGCTGCTTGTCCACAAAGAAAGCACAGTTACTTACCTGTAACAGGTGATCTCTGGGAACAGCAGGAATAAGTCTTCACATATGGGTATGTCGGTACCGACGGAGTCTGTGCGGGAACGCTCCCCAGCATCCAATCAAAATGCTTTTGGGAGCATCCCAACACGCCTGCGTGCTGCCTTCCTGCCTTTCCCAACTGCCTCTCCTCAGTTAAGTTTGAAAGCTGAGACAGAGAGAGAGAGAGAGAGAAAGGGAAAGATAGAGATAGAGAAATACAACTCCTAGGGGAGGTGGGTGGGTTGTGAAGACTTATTCCTGCTGTTCCCAGAGATCACCTGTTACAGGTAAGTAACTGTGCTATCTCCAGGAACAAGCAGGAATGAGTCTTCACATATGGGGACTCCCAAGCTAAGATGCCTGGGGGAGTCCCAGCATGTTGCGAATTTGAGAGCCATGCTATTCTACAGAACCTCAGGCATCCTAGGGATGGAGGGTAGGAGTTGAGCTAAAAAGATGTGCTGTGGAACAGCTGGACCAAACAGGACACCTGGAAAGGAGTCTCTGAACAGGTGATATCTAGTGATAACATTGAAGTGCAATAACCCATAAGGACCTCAACTGGTGGAATTGCAAAGGGTTTTAAGGAGGTTCATATGAATTTGGCAATATGAACCAGGAGAATATCCCCAGAGAGTACCTCAATGTAAGGAGAAGTAGATACACTGTGCAAAGACAGGTTGAGGTCAGAACCCTTAGGGTGAGAAGAAAAGCCCAGTGGAACTGGGGTGGTTCAAATAGGTAGGACATTTGCAGGAGATGCGAAAGTCCGTAATAGATGAGTGAAGCTCTGTTGACCTGAAAAGGACATAGTCCCCATGGGAGAAAGAGCTGTGAAGACCCCTATATTCGAGAAGAAAAAGGACAGAAGCATGAGGCATTGTAGCCTCTCATTTTCTGAAGATTCAGAAGGTCCTTTGCAATCGAAATTACATAGGTAATAGAGAGTATATGGAGGGCTTTAGGTGTACCTAAAGTGAAGGTCATGGTGCAAAAGCCCCCTAACTACCACGGGTAGTGGTTGTTCATGGGGATTCCTAGGATGCTGGAACAGCATGGAAAGGGATAAAGACTATCTGTCGGGCCCGTAAGGAAAATATATGGATATATATATAAGAGTATATACAGATATATTTAGGCAGACAGATAAAGCACAGTTACTTACCTGTAACAGGTGATCTCTGGGAACAGCAGGAATAAGTCTTCACATATGGGTACGTCGGTACCGATGGAGTCTGCGCGGGAACGCTCCCCAGCATCCAATCAGAAAGCTTTTGGGAGCATCCCTCGTGCCTGCGCACTGCCTTCCCACCTTCTCCACTGCCTCTCCTCAGTTGAGTTTCATAGCTGAGTCAAAAGGAGAGAAAGAGGAAAAGAGATAGAAAGATAGATACAACTCCTAGGGGAGATGGGTGGGTTGTGAAGACTTATTCCTGCTGTTCCCAGAGATCACCTGTTACAGGTAAGTAACTGCTATCTCCAGGAACAAGCAGGAATGAGTCTTCACATATGGGGACTCCCAAGCTAAGGATGCCTGGAGCCCTAACATGTTGAAGATTGAAAACATGCTACACCTCATATGGCCAGGCATCCTGAGGATGGGGGGTAGGAGTTGAAAGGAGAGGAGCTGCTGAAAAAACAGCTAACCTAAGAGAGGACCTACCCGGAAGGAGTCCATGTATGTATGATCATTATCAAAAGATATATTGAAATGAACTAACATCATAATATTGAAATGAACAATCACCATATGATGCTCACCTACTGGATTGCAGGAAGTAGAGAGGCTGATGGAGTCTACTGGGGATCCAGTAGAAAAATGTTCAAGGTGACCTCACTGGAGTGAAGGTGGAGGTCCACATCTGGAAGTGAGAGGTGACCCCAGGATTTAAATGGGGTAACACAAACACGGCAGGTCTTCAGTGGGAAGCTTCATGGAAAGCTGAAAACTATTTTGGCTACAGAAGTATTCAGAGGTAGGAGCAAAAGAGGAAGACTGACCGATCTGGACAAACAGACCTAGTCCCTGAGGGAGGAAAGGGTATGAAAAGAACCCCATACTCCCAGGAAGGACAGATGTTGGAGGAATGGAATCTGAAATCTACTGAAGATCTGAGATGTCTTTCCTATCTGGTGAGAGAGAGGAAGACATTGGCTTCAGGGATACTTCAACCTAGGACACAGTAGGGCTGTCAGTTCCACAGCAATGGTTGAATGCAAAATAGCCGAAACATACTGTGGAACAGTATGAAACTGTGCAAGCCCACTGTCAGAAATATACAGGAAGGTAAAAACCTTTATGAGCATAGACGGTCAGGAGATAAGTATGGAAATACATATCTACCTATAAAAAGTATTTGGAGAGATACACACATATATGTAGAGATATGTGTATATATGTATATAGATATAGATATATGGATAGATCTAAAATAAGATCTAAAGGGCATAGCATATGCACAATTAGCTGACAGGCAGATACATCTATAGAGATGTATATAGGTATATATATATATGTATATAGATATATATACCTGAGTATATAGGTTAAATGATAAAGGAATGCTATCCAGTGAATTATCAGGATGGTTATGTGAAAAAACAGAGGATAATATCAGTCTGTAAACAGCAAGTCCGGAGTCCTGTGGAACTCCAGCATGGTAAAAGGACAGAAACGCATGGAATGAGATACCAGGTTGACCTACGTGAGGGACAAGGAGGTATCAGGCGTTTTTCAGATTAATATGTGCTGTCCTTGAAGTAATAGGATACCATGGGGACAAGCTGCAAGAAAAAAAAGAGAATATTCCTAAGGAATGGGATAACTCCCAGACTTTCATTTGGAGAAGGCTTATGTCCTTCTCCCTCTTTTTTTTTTTTTTTTAAGATAGCAGGGTATGAAGAACCCCCACAGTCATAGGAGATGACTGAGGAAGCATTTTTCAACCATGATGGATAGTCATTCGAGAAACTTTATGCTCTCTAGCAAGGGCCCATAGTGGAAAGCTTCTCAGTAGGATTGCAGAGAGCATTATGCAGGAGAACTGGGATGTAGAACTGGCTGATGGAGAAAAACTGACAGCCACGTCCATTACGTGCCAAACCCAGAGATTGGAGATGGCAAGGGTAAAGTGTAAGAAGCCTGTAGTGAAAAAGATTATCCAAGAAAGATGTAGAAAGACTGTCTTGGAATCACTACTAAGGCAAGACAGGAGTGGTGGAAGACAATACTGGGACTTGTGGCAAAGTACCAGTAGGGAAGCAGTGGAACTCCTGCATGGGCAGCTACTGAATAGGGTAACAGAGAGAGTCGGTCTGTATCAAACAGAGATAACAGACTGAACAAAGAGAGCAAGCTGTCTCTGTCTGCAGAGCTGCCCAGATAAAGAAGGGAGTTTACTCAGGAGAAGAAACTCTACAGTGAAAAGAAAGACAAGAAAAGTCTTTCAATGGTATGGTACCACTCTACAGGGGAAATCCTGGCGAAGAGGGTAGAGCTAGAAGCTGAAGAAGGACTTACCACATGGTAAGTCCATGGAAGGAAAACATTCATGCTGGTACAGAGAAACTATCATATGATAGTTGCTAGACCTCTCTTCTAGTCAGGAAGAGGTGGAAAACTAACTTATAGACATGAATAACCTGACAGTTCAGCATAGTGAAGAGTAAATGGATTTCCTGAGAATAGGAATCCCTGAGCAGAGTTTTGAATGGAAAAAAACAGTGAAAAACTTCTGCTGAAAGAAATTAACTGTAGTTATAAAAAGATTAATTAGAAACCTATGGTTACTGTGTTTATTCAGCCTGGCTAGAGTTTGGATTCTTCAGACCAGGGCGAGACTTCCCCTGCTTGGGAACATCCGAATGATGGGCAGGTGAAGAGGAAAACCTCTTTCTTTTAGGGAAAGAAGGTCTGGTAGGGCATTTTCTACCTGCTGAAGGAGAGGGCTTAGAATGGCCCTCAGAAACAGGAAAGTCAGTGGAGCAATGAGCAACCTGACGTAAGGACTCCTTATTGAAGAGATTTTCTCCAGTACAAGGAGTATTACTCAGTCTTTGTTGTGCCCATCTACTCAAGTCTGAAGCTTGGAGCCAGGCTTTACGACGTGCTCCTATGGCTATAGCAGACGTTCTGCTAACAGACTCAAAAGAGTCTAGGGAAGCACGAGAAAGAAACCAAGAGATATTTTGGCTATGACTAAGAAGTAAGGAATAGTCTACAGCCTTGGGCTCTGATAGAAAAGGAGTCAAAAGAGATAATTTCTTTGTGACCTCCTGAAGGGATAGACTCATATAGAAAATATATGAGAGAATCCTTTTTGCCAGCATAGATGTTTGGAAGGTTTGACATCCAAAGGCATCCAGTAATCTAGATGCACGCCCTGGCGGGAAAGAAGAATGTTTTTTCTTGCTTTTTACCTTCCTCATTGCTGATTCCACTACAATGGAATGATGGGGAAGTTGAGGCTTTTGAAATCCTGGAGAGGGGGGCACCTGATACAGAAGATCAGTTGCTGTAGGAGGTGAAGAAACCTTTAAAGGTTTTTCCCATACCTTCAGAAGAAGATTCTGCAAAGAGTGATGCAAAGGAAGCATTACATTTTCCTTTCTTGCAGAAAAACCCTGAGAAGACTCATAGCCAGGGATAGGAATATTAAGGAAGGTTGCCATGTCAAGGAGAAACTTCTGAAAAGAAGGATCTCCGATGGGAACCATCCGTGGACAGGTTAAACCTGAAAAGGAAGCCTGGCCACCGGAGGATATACCTGTCCGGTGCAGAACAGGATTTGCAATGGATGGATACTGGAACTGGCAATTATGAGTTGTCAGAAGTGTATCATCCATGCTCGGAATCGACTCTAAACTAGGCATAGAGAGGAGCGATCCAGGTGACAAAAGCATAGAAGGAGCTGGTTCCGATGATGCTGTGGGTACCGGCATCGATACCGATACCGGTACCGAAGGCGTCGAAGCAGATATCGGAGACAGCTCAAGTGGTACTGAGGTAAGTAAAACCCCTTGGTGATTATCCTCGGTACCGTGTATGCGGAATCGGTAAACATCGGTTCCGAGACGTGTCGGTACCCAGTCATCTAGACTAGATAGCGATTCCAGACTCGGCATCGAAGGGAGCGAGTCTATCGATGCATGTCTAGAGGGTACCGACGGCGGTGGTGGTATCGGCGATGTTGTCGATACAGGAAAGTCGGTCCGGGTCGTATCGATCGGTCCCGAAGGTACCGAGAACGCCCGATGACGATTCCTGGTGAAGAGTGGATCACTCAACACCGGTGCCGATGCCGATGCCGGGGTATCGGTACCGCTCGAAGCGGATGCCACCACCGAGCATGCTCAGGTATGTTCTGTGAGGGGTGAGCCCCAGGAACAACCTGAAATCCCTGAAATGCTTTGGAGCCCGAAGACTCCCGCCGGGGTTTTAATGCCAATGGGGTCTTGAGAGCAAGGCCGGAGCCGTCATCATGCTTGGCATGAGACCTACCACTCAAGAATTGGCTAGTCTTAACAGACTGTTTGTGGGTTACCTGATCCTGTAGAGAAGAAAAAAACGGTGCCCGCACTTCGGGAGGGGAAAACGGTATCGAGGGAAACTCGAAAGAGGGAAGTTCTTCTCACAGTTTTGCAGCCTGAGTGTTCAGGGGAAAAAGGGTCAGGACCCGAACAGTTTAGACACCAGGAATTGGAGTCTAAAAAGAAAACAGTGCTTCCACAGTGAAGGCACTTCTTAGGAGACGAAGGCTCCATGGTGGAGAGGCCTTGTAGGCCCAAAAAATTTAAAGACAGAAACTGAGCGAAAAAATCTCCCTGAGTTTAAGAAAAAGAAAGAAAAAATCCACTGGCGGTACCGGTGGCGGCGGGAAAACAGCCGCGACCACAAGAAAACAAGAAATAAAGAATTTGAAGAAAAAAGTTTCTGCGGTGACAGGAGGACGTCCTGCCGGCTCCGCGGAAAAACGAAAACTGAGGAGAGGCAGTGGAGAAGGCGGGAAGGCAGTGCGCAGGCACGAGGGATGCTCCCAAAAGCTTTCTGATTGGATGCTGGGGAGCATTCCCATGCAGGCTCCATCGGTACCGACGTACCCATATGTGAAGACTCATTCCTGCTTGTTCCTGGAGATACAAAAGTATATAGACATACATCTACCTACTATCCTGTTAAGATATGGATATATAGATAGGCAAGTACAGATATATCTGTCTGTGTGTATCTCTCTCTCTATACATACCCATGTCCTGTCATAGGGTAAGTGGCGAGAGAAGATTCCACTAAGAACAAGAGGGTGTTACCTGCCTGTGAGAATCTTTAGAGAATCCATTGCTACTGGTTATGAGTAGGAACGCTAAGGGCGTTCCCTCACTGACAAGGGGAAGCTTAGAGTCCTGTAAGAACTCTTGCCCTTAAATAACCAGGAATGGAGACCTACATGAAAATTGCAGAGGATGTTTTTGATATGCAGACAATAAGTCTGAATCCTTCCATAACTCCAGCAGGCAGCTGGAGAAAAAGATGCCATGAAAGAAATACCATATCTACCCATTGTGAGGGCAAAAAGGGTATGGTGCATTCTGGTGCTGAATAGGAATTCTGCTATGAAGAATTGAAGATGGAAGGAAATAGACATGGACTGGCTGTACTGAAAGAAAACACATCCCTGGTGGAGGGGTGCACTAGAGATGTGAACCAATCCAGGGAATTGGATGATTGTCCAGGTCTTCGCTTAATTAAAGGTCTGTGTCCTTTATTTAAGAAGATTTTAATGGAAAATGGTAAGGGTAAGGGAACCCAGTAGACATAACTAGGAAAAGCCCTTCCTAATCATCTAGAATTATATGCTCTTTAACAAGGCCCCATAGTGAAGAGCTGCTCTGTAGAAATGCAGAGAGCATGTTGCAGGTCAATTAGAAGAAAAAAACTGGCTGTTTAAGAACCAGTATATATCCTGAACACTGTTCCCTCTAAGCTGTGCGCGTGTGCGCGCGCACACACCTTGCCGAGCGAGCGCACATACTTTACAACAGAGCGCACAAAAATTACGACTCTGATTCTGATAGAAAACAACACAGATGTCTTAAAATTTAAAAGTTATGATTGTAATTACTAGAAATTTCCTGCTTCATTTAGTAATCGTCTATTTTCATTTAATTTAATTAAAATCAATGTGGTGTACATACTGTATTCTGACGTGTAGTCGAATTTTAAAGTATATAACTCCGAGTGTTGTTATGTGGTGCACAAAAATTTAACCTTCCATCAAAAGCTGCACACAGCTGATATTTTATGCGCACACAGCCTACAGAAAATTAGAGGGAACATTGATCCTGAACTATTCTGCCAAGCCCAAGGATTGGGGAAGGCCACGAATAGAAGGTGAGGAGAAGTGTCTGCAACAATAGCCAGAAAAGGTTGTAGCCTGTCTGGGACTTAGTAGTAAGAACAGAAAAAATTGAAACTGGAGTGCAAGCTCTGGTTTCTTGGTCAGCAAGTCAGTGGTGTAACCACTAAGAGCCCCTGCAGTTCTAACTATTGCTGGGCAGCAGACAAAATCTTATGACAAGATTGAAAGACATACAGACTTGAGTAGGAGTAGAAAGACTCTGTTATCGTCTGAGAAGCTGCCAGCAAAAACAGCAAGGGGAAGACAACTCTGAGAGAGAACTTAGGGGCTTATTGAGAAGCCTCTAGTTGAGTGGTAGCACTCCTACAGACGAAATGTCTTAGTAAGAGGGACAGGGTTGAAAAGAGAGACTTACGGTGGAGTAAAGCTCTGTTAAAGTAATATGAGACATGTTGATACAGGAGAAGAGTCAAAGGTAAAGGCATAGGAACCTCATTGACAACTGTAACTCCTGTGTGCCTGAAAGGAAGAGGAGTAACTTTAGTACCTGTACAACATAGTCATCTAAAGAAGCTCTATGAGCTAAAAGTCAAGATGTTCTCTTAAGAGATACATGTGTAAAAACTAGGATGGAACCACTGTAGACGCTTGTAAAGGGAAGAAGCAAACTACAGGTTCTGAACCTCAGACAGGAAGAAGAAGCAGTGAAGAGTCTATCAGCAACCCTGCGGCTGCTGGGTTTGCTGAAGCTGTTGAGGTTGTGGTTTCCTCAGCCTGGTTGGATGTTTGCCCTGTCTGGGAACATCTGTATGATGGGTAGAAGATGGATGAAATCTTCTCCCCTTGAGGCCACAAAGCCTGCCAGAAGATGTTCTAGAAACTGGGACAGAGGAAGGCGTAGACAAGCCTCAGAGCAATAGTGTCAGTAAACTGAGCAGCTTGGAGTAAAGTCTCTTTGTTGAAGAGATTTTCTCCAGTGCAAGGAGTATTTCCCAGTGTATCTCGTACGAATCTGTCCAAGTCTGAAGCTTGGAGCCAAGTTGTACGTCGTGCTCCTATGGCTATAGCAGAAGTTCTGCTAACAGACTCAAAAGAGTCAAGGGAAGCACGAGTAAGAAATCTAGAAATATTTTGAGCATGATTGAGTAGTATAGAAAAATCTGCTCTTTTAGGTTCTTGGAGAAAAGGGGTCAAAAGTAGTAAATCTTGTGTGACCTCCTCAAGAGATAATCCCATATAGTAAATATATGAGAGAATTCTGGCTGAAAACATGGATGCCTGGAAAGTTTGACGTCCAAAGGCATCTAAAGTTCTAGCCTCACGACCTGGCGGATAAGAAGAGTGTTTCTTAATACTCTTAATACGCCTCATTGCTGATTCTACAACAAGAGAATGATGAGGGAGCTGAGGCTTTTGAAAACCTGGAGTAGGGGGCACCCTGTATAAAAGATCAGTTGCCCTAGAAGGTGGGGACACCGTTAAAGGAGTTTCCCACATTCTAAATAGTAAATCCTGCAAGGTTTGATGCAAAGGAAACATAATGACTTCCTTTGGATTGCAGGGGATCAGCAGAGGTTCTGGATCCCCTGATGCAGGATCTAGACCAGGTATAGGAATGGCAAGTAACTTTGCCATATCAAGCAGTAAAGCTTGAAAAGAAATCTCCCCAGAGGGGAGTCCTCGAGGAAGAGGAGAAAGAGCTAGATCTGATGAAGAACTAGCTCCAACAACCACCGGTTCCTTCAGATTATCTAGAACAGAAAATCTGGAGGGGTGGAGCATCGGAGGATCTATAAAGATAGCTGTCGGTACCGTCGAAAAACGGCACCGCAATCTGTCGGTAGCAAATCGCCCATGTTAGGGATCGATTCCAGACTGGGTATGGAAGGAAGCAATCCAGTTGAACAGAACATGGACGGTACCGACACCGATCCTGATGTCGATACCGGTACTGGGACCGATACCGGGACTGGTACCATCGTTGATACCGATTCATGAAGATCAGTCTGTGATAGCACTATCGGTATTGAGGAAACCAAATGTGGCAGACCCTGATCATTGCTAGAATGTCTTCGGTACCGTTTAACATCGGTACCGAGACGAGTCGGTACCCAGTCATCCAGACTAGAGATCGATTCTAGACTCGGAATCGAGAGAAGCGAGTCTATCGATGCATATCTGGAGGGTACAGACATGGATACCAACATTGGCACCGGGATCGATACCGATGCTGGAAGATCGGTCGGTAGCGGCTCTAGCGGCACCAACGATACCGAGAGCGCTCGACTGCGATCATCGGTGTGGAATGTTTCATCCAACACCAGTGCTGATGCCGGGGTACCGGCACCGCTCAAAGCGGATACCACCACCGAGTATGGCCCAGGAATAAGAACATAAGAACATAAGATATGCCATACTGGGTCAGACCAAGATCCATCAAGCCCAGTATTCTGTTTCCAACAGTGGCCAATCTAGGTCATATGTACCTAGCAATTTCCCCAAGAGACACAAGTTCCACAATGCTTGTACTGGGTCAAGCATTGATATCTTCGGTCACTTCTTAATAATGGTTTATGGACCTTTCCTCCAGTAACTTGTCCAAACCTTTTTTAAACCCAGCTACACTAACAGCCTTTACTACATCCTCCGGTAACAAATTCCAGAGTTTGATTACATGTTGAGTGAAAAAATATTTTCTTTTATTAGTCTTAAATAGGTTACCCTGTAGCTTCATTGCATGTCCCCTAGTCTTTCTATATTCTGATAAGGTAAACAATCGATCTACGTTTACCCGTTCCACTCTGTTCATTAATTTATAAACTTCTATCATATCTCCCCTCAGCCGTCTCTTTTCCAGGTTAAAGAGCCCTAACCTTTTTAGCCTTTCCTCATAGGAGTATCCTTCCATCCCCTTTACCATTTTGGTGGCTCTTCTCTGAACCTTTTCTAAAATCGCTATATCCTTTTTAAGATACGGCGACCAGAATTGCACACAATATTCAAGGTGCAGACTCTCACCATGGAACGATATAGAGGCATTATAATATCTTTTGTTTTATTTTCCATTCCTTTCCTTATCATACCTAGCATTCTATTTGCTCTCTTGGCTGCCGCTGCACACTGGGCCGAGGGTTTTAACATGGTATCCACAATGACGCCTAAATCTTTTTCCTGGGTGGTGGTTCCTAATGTGGAACCTTGCATCGTGTAACCATAGTTTGGGTTGTTCTTCCCTAGGTGCATAACCTTGCACTTGTCCACATTAAATTTCATCTGCCATTTTGATGCCCAGTCTTCCAATTTAACAAGATCCTCTTGCAATTTTTCACAATCCTCTTGGGTTTTAACAACTTTAAATAGTTTTGTGTCATCTGCAAATTTGATAACCTCACTCGTTATCCCACTTTCCAGGTCATTTATGAATATGTCAAAAAGCAGAGGACCCAGCACAGATCCCTGGGGTACACCACTATTCACCTTTCTCCATTGGGAAAATTGGCCATTTAGCCCTACCCTCTGCTTTCTATCTTTTAACCAGCTCCTGATCCACAATAGTACACTGCCTCCTATCCGATGACTCTTTAGTTTTGCCAAAAGTCTCTGATGAGGGACCTTGTCAAAGGCTTTCTGAAAGTCCAGATACACAATATCAACCGACTCACCTTTGTCCACCTGTTTATTCACTCCTTTAAAAAAACATAACAGATTAGTAAGACAAGATCTTCCTTGTCTAAAGCCATGTTGGCTGTCTCCCATTAGGTCGTGACTATCTACATGCTGAGTAATTTTATTCTTTATGATGGTTTCTACCATTTTTCCCGGTACTGACGTCAGGCTCACCGGTCTGTAGTTTCCAGGATCACCCCTGGAACCCTTTTTAAAAATTGGTGTTACATTGGCGATCCTCCAATCTTCAGGTATTAGAGATTATTTTAATGATAGTTCACAGATTACTAATAGCAGGTCTGCAATCTCATATTTCAGTTCTTTCAACACCCTTGGATGTATACCATTCGGCCCAGGTGATTTGCTACTCTTCAGTTTATCTAATAGTTGTAAGACATCTTCCCAATGTATCGATATTTCCTTCAATTCTTCCGCACCTTTAAATACCACTTCAGTCATGGGTAACATCCCTACATCTTCCTCAGTAAAGACTGAAGCAAAGAATTCATTCAGTCTCTCCGCTATCGCCTTAGTGCTCCTTTAACCCCTTTATCATCTAATGGGCCAACTGACTCTCTCACAGGTTTTTTGCTACGAATGTACTTGAAAAGGTCTTTATTTCGTGTTTTTGCTTCCGCAGCAAGCTTCTTCTCAAATTCTCTCTTTGCCTGCCTTATCAATGCTTTGCATTTGACTTGCCAGTGCTTGTGCTGTTTCCAGGTTTCGTCATTTGTCTCTTTTTTCCATTTCCTGAAAGATGCTTTTTTGGCAACAACAGCCTCTCTGACCTCACCTTTAAACCATGCTGGCAGTTTTTTGGACTTCCTTCCACTTTTCTTAAAGCGTGGAATACAGCTGGTCTGGGCTTCCAAGATAGTATTTTTCAACAACATCCAAGCTTGATGTACGTCTAACCTTTGCAACTGCTCCTTTTAGTTTTTTCTTAACTGTTTTCCTCATTTTATCATAGTCTCCCTTTCGAAAGTTAAAGGGTAGTACTGTGGATTTCCTTACTATCCCTCCTCCACTAATTAAATCAAAGGCAATCATGCTATGATCACTATTGCCAAGTGGCCCCAACACCCTTATCTCTTGCACTAGATCTGGTGTTCCACTAAGGACTAGGTCTAATATGGCTTCCCCTCTGTTCGGTTCATGAACCAGCTGCTCCAAGAAGCAGTCATTTATTTCATCTAGGAACTTTATCTCCCTAGCATGTCCTGCTGTGACACTGACCCAGTCGATGCCGGGGTAATTGAAATCACCCATTATTATTACTGCACTGTAACTTTTGCTAGCTTCCTTGATTTCTTTGAGCATTTCATCATCCATTTGTTCATTCTGGCCAGGCGGACGATAGTACACCCCCACTGCCATCGCCTTCCCCTTTTTACATGGAATTTCAATCCATAGAGATTCTACAGCAAATTTTGTTTCTTGCAAAACTTTAATCCTTTCTGACTCAATGCCCTCTCTAACATAGAGCGCAACCCCTCCACCAATTTGATCAGCTCTATCATTACGATATAGTTTGTACCAGGTATCACAGTGTCCCACTGGTTGTCCTCCTTCCACCATGTCTCTGATATTCCAATCATATCTAACCTCTCGTTTAGTGCTATATATTCTAACTCTCCCATCTTGTTTTTTAGACTTCTAGCATTTGCATACAGGCATTTCAGAGACTGTATTTTATTCATATTAATTTGGCTATTGGTAGACATGGGTAATTTGGGATCTTTAAGTATGAACCGAGGCCCTGGTGGCTGCTCGACAGATCTGGTCGATGGACACAGAATGAAGATGAGCCATAGAGGTGGCCATGGCCCTCACATTGTGAGCTGTGACATGGCCCTCCAGAGAAAGGTTCTTACTCTGGTAAGCAAAAGAAATACACTGAGCAATCCAATTGGACAGTGTTCTTTTAGAGACTGGAAGTCCTAAATGAGAAGGATCAAAAGCAACAAAAAGTTGGGAAGACTTTCTATGTTGCTGTGTCCTCTGTAAGTAAAAAGCAAGAGCTCTTTTACAATCTAGAGTATGAAGGTTCCTCTCTGCAGTGGATGCATGAGGAGCTGGAAAAAAGACAGGTAGATATACCTCTTGATTAAGATGAAAAGGTGAGACCACTTTAGGCATAAAGTGTGGATTTGTCCTAAGGACTACCTTGTCATGATGGAACCTTTTTATAAGGTGGATTAGCCACTAAGGCCTGCAGTTCACTGATGCGGCGAGCAGAAGTGACTGCAATGAGGAAAATAACCTTCCAGGAAAGAAATTTCAAGGAGGTAGTGGCTAAGGGTTTAAAGGGTGGCTTCATAAGCTGACCAAGAACCAAATTTAAGTCCCATGCCACCGGAGGAGGTCGAATGGGAGGTTTAGTTAAAGTTAGGCCTCTCATAAATCTTGCAATAAGAGGATGAGAGGAAACAGGTTGTCCATTGATAGGCTTAAGGGATGCTGCAATAGCACTTAAATGGACCCTTACTGAATTCGTCTTAAGGCCTGCATTGGAAAGATGCAGGAGATATTCTAATAGAGAATTCACAGGAAGTGCCAGAGGGTCAAGACCCTGTTGATCGCACCAAATGGAAAATCTTTTCCATTTAAAAGCATAGGAACGCCTAATGGAAGGTTTCCTGGAAGCATGGAGGATATCTCTCACTTGTTGCGAAAGATTGAAGTCTTGAAGGTCTAGGCCTTCAGTAACCAAGCTCTGAGGTGAAGGGACTTGGGGTTTGGATGCCACAAAGTCCCCTCCTCCTGAGACAGAAGGTCTGGAGCAGCTCCCAAGTCCAGGGAGGGGGCTTGGGAGAGATGCAGAAGTAGAGGGTACCACACTTGGCGTGGCCAGTGTGGAGCTATGAGGATCATAGATCCTTGATCCCTCTGAAGTTTGAACAGAGTCTTGGGAATCAAAGGAATGGGTGGAAAGGCATACAGGAAGTCCTGACCACAATGAAGGAGGAAGGCATCCTTGGCCTGAACTCCCTGACACGGAATTCTGGAACAGAACCGGGGAAGTTTGGCATTCCACGGACTTGCAAATAGGTCTATGTCCGGGGTTCCCCATTCCTGGAAGATTCTGAGTACCTGATCCATGTGCAGGGACCATTCGTGTGGAAGCAGAACTCGACTGAGTCTGTCTGCCCAAGAGTTTGAATTCCTGGGAGGTATACTGCCAGGAGATGGATTTGATGCTCTCTGGCGAAGGCCCATAATCTTAGAGCTTCGTTGCAAAGCGACAGAGAGCCAGTTCCTCCTTGCTTGTTTATGTAAAACATGGTACCTGATTGTCCGTTTGAATGAGGACTGTCTGGTAGCTGAGGAGGGTATGAAAGACCTTGAGAGCTAGGAACACTGCTCGAAGTTCCAAGAGGTTGATATGAAGAGAGGTCTCTTGTGGGGACCAAGTGCCTTGGGTGGAGAGGTCCTGTAGATGAACTCCCCAACCTGTTTGGGAGGCATCTGTTGTGAGGATTGCTTGGGGCAAAAAAGGTTGGAGGGGGACCCCAGCAACAGATTTTGAGTGGACATCCACCATTGGAGAGACCAAAAGAGACGTTTGGAGTTTGCTATTTGGTCTGAGAGAGCTCCTGAAGCTTGAGTCCACTGGGTGGACAAAGTCCATTGAGCTGCTCTCATGTGTAGGCGAGCATAGGGCACCACATGTACTGTAGAAGCCATGTGGCCTAGTAGTTGTAGCATCTCCCGGGCAGTTAAGTGGCTCTTTGACTGAATCTGGGAGGCTAACTTCACTAGACGTTGGCAACGAGCCTGGGGAAGATAGGCTCTTGCAGTAGTAGTGTCCAACCAAGCCCCTATGAATTCTAGGGACTGAGTAGGGGTGAGCTGAGACTTTGGGAGGTTTACCACAAGTCCCAGGTATTGCAGAATGCGCCTGATGCGGTTCAGGGAGATCTGAGCCTCTGACTGGGTTGGAGCTCGGATGAGCCAGTCGTCCAGGTATGGGAAGACAAATATTCCCAGAGTGCGTAGAAATGCAACAACTATTGCCATGCATTTCGTGAACACTCTTGGAGCAGAGGCTAGACCGAAAGGAAGCACTCTGTATTGGTAATGTTTTCCCAGGAACAGAAAACGTAGGAATTTTCTGTGAGATGGATGGATGAGGACATGAGTGTATGCATCCTTGAGATCTAGAGAACAAAGCCAATCCTGACTCTGTAGGTATGGAAGGAGAGTGCCTAGAGAAAGCATCTTGAACTTCTCCTTGCATAGAAATTTGTTCAATTCTCTGAGATCTTGAATGGGTCTGTATCCCCCTGTTTTCTTTGGAATGAGAAAGTAGGGGGAGTAAAACCCTGACCCCTGTTGAAGAGGAGGAACTTCTTCTATGGCCCTCTGGGCCAGAAGGGTGGTTACCTCCTGATCCAGAAGGTCGAGGAGAGATGTGGGAGAATTGAAATGTCTCACCATGGTGAAGGGAGGAAGGTCTGAGAAATAAAGTTTGTAGCCCTCTCTGATGATGGAGAGGGTCCACTGCTCTGATGTGATTTTCTCCCATCTGGGAGCAAAATGAGCTAACCTTCCTGGAATGGTGAGAGGTTCTGGCTGTTGTAGAGCCAGAAAGGTTAAGTTCTCTAGTATCAAGTCAAAAACCCTGAGGGGCTTGGGACTGCTGGGTTGCAGCAGCCCCTGCAGGTTTAGGCCTGGCCTGTTTAGGTTGCTGACGCTTAGTAGCAAAGCGACCTGTAGAAGATTGTTGACCAGAAGTGGAAGGAAATCTGCCCTTCTTGTAAAAAGACTTTTTAAAAGATTTCTTCTTGGCTGGAATGGAGGTAGACTTAGAAAGTCTATCCAGAGCAGCATTTTCGGCGTCCATTTGAGTGGCTTTAATTTCCCACTCTTTGCCAAATAGATTTTCACCTGTACAGGGCAGATTTCCTAAACCATCTTGAACCCAGGGTTCTAGATCAGAAGCCTAGAGCCAAGCAATTCTACGAGCAGCTATAGCAATGCCTGAGGCTCTGCTGGCACCTTCAAAAGAATCAAAGGCTGCCCTGTTGGAAAACTTTGAAATGTCTTGAGTATGCTTAAGCCAAAGAAGGAACTCATCCCTTTTATCCTCTGGAATAAAAGGGCGAAAGTTGTGCAGTTTTTCTGCAACCTCCTTCAGAAACATACCCATATAAAGGCTGTATGAATTGATTCTGGCAATAAGCATGCTAGCTTGGAAGATTTTCCTACCAAAAGCATCCAAGGTCCTGCATTCTCTTCCTGGGGGAGTAGAAGAGTGTCTTTTGGTACTCTTTATCCTCTTCATAGCTGACTGCACCACAATGGAGTGGTGAGGAAGCTGAGTTTTTTGAAATCCAGGAGGAGGGAGGGACACGGTACATAGTGTCCAATCTACGAGAATGAGGAGAAAGGGTGAGAGGAGTCTCCCACAATTCAATCAAATGTTCTTGAAGAATTTCATTAATTGGCAAGGTGACTGCCTCTCTGGGAACCTTAGAGTATCCCAAAATATCTAATTTTTTTTCTCTAGGTTCTTTTTCAGAGGTTACTGAAATAGAGAGTCCTTTAGCTACTTCTATTATGAAGTCTTGAAAGGACAAATCCTCTGGAGGAGACATTCTCCTTTTTGGAGAAGAAGGCTCCTCAGGAAAGGTGACAGATACTTCAGGGGACTCATCCGATGACTCAGAATCATCAGAAGAATCGAAGTATCGTCTGCTCGATTCTAAAGATCGATAGGCGTATCGATCGGTACCGACATCGGTATCGAAGTTGGTACCAGTACCGGCGCCGGTACCGACAACAGAGCTTGTTGTGGTACCGACGGCGTCGCAGCCTTGATGAAAGCCAGTATAGCCTGCTGCATGGATTGCACAGTGTGATCCATGGACGCCACGACTGCCTGGATGTCGGTACCGGGAGATTGTGCCGGTACCCCAGAGCAGTCTAACAGGTGATCGGTCGAGGCCGTGCCATCGATGTCAACCTGTAACCCCATAGGAGGAGCTTTGGAAGCCGGAGCTTCCCGCCGGGGTTGTTTGGCTGGGGCAGGATCCTCAAGGGCAAGCCCGGAGGCATCTCGATGCTTAGAGGGAGATTTGCCCTTTGAGGACCTGCTAAAAGTATGTTTGGTTACCTGAGATCCATCAGGAGAGGAAGACCTGGAAGATGTCGATGCTACCGCCAGTGTATCCGTGGGAAACAGCACATGGAGCTTGGCTGCCCGGTTCTGTAATCCTCATTTAGACATTAGAGAACAGGACTGGCAATCCGGGATGGAGTGTTCAGGCCCCAAACATTTAAGACACCATTCATGGGTATCTGTAACAGAAATTGTACCGCTACACTTAGTGCATTTTTTGAAGCCGGAGGCTGGTTTTTCCATGAGGGAAAGTTTCTTGTGGGCCTGGAGGCCTAAGAAGAAAATACACCAAGTGAGGAAAAAAGATTTCTTTTCTTTTCTTTAAAAAAAAAAAAAAAACCTAAGACCGGCGGTACCGGTCCGGCGTCGGGGAAGGCAGACACGCGACCAAAGAAATAAATTAAAATAAAGAACTTCTTCAGCGGTGACAGGAACACGACCTGCTGGCTCCGCGGAAAAGAAGAACTGAGGAGAGTTGGTAGGAAAGGCGGGAAGGCAGTGCGCATGCGCTGTGGGATGCCCCAAAAGCTTTCATTCTGGGAAGCTGGGGAGCATTCCCGCGCAGGCTCCGTCGGTACCGACGTACCCATATGTGAGGACTTATTCCTGCTTGTTCCTGGAGATATAAGTATACATATTTGTATCATTAAACATAATCTTAGCTTTCATACATCACACTCTTAGCAGGAAAAGGAGGGGTGATTTTATATAAGAGTGTAGTCAAGAAATTTTATGAGAAAAAATGGCCGCGGAACCAAAAACTCGCAAAAGAAACTATTATCAGTGGAAAAAGAAAGGACACTATTTATACTTTTTTTTAAACCGTTTAATTTGAACTTAATACATGTTATCTGATATGCCATGTATTTTATGGGCAAAGCAAAACGAAAAACGCCAAAAAAGGGGGGCCAAACAGAATCAGTGGAAAGCGAAAGGACTTTATTCATACTTTGTAAAATCAATTATTTAATATGAACCTTAATGCATATTGTCCAATATGTCAATGGTACATCATATTACCTGCATGACTCAGAAATGATTGTATTTTGTATTCATCCAAGTTGAAAATACTATGTTTACTAGGATGCACGTTCAGATATACCGTGCATATAATCGCCGACTTTCTCACTAAAAGAAATTGAAAAATCACATGCACTTATGGCGATCTATGGAATATAAACAGCTAATTGTTGTTCATTCTTAAAAAAATCATTATTATAATTGAAAAGGAGAGGAGAAGCGGTGAAGAATCCAACTTTACCTGTCTTTCATCTATGTTCAATCTTCCGAACATGACTCTCTAAACAGGCTGTTGCATATATCCATAATAATAAATATAAAAATACTAACTAGCCCTTTATTAAATATTCCTTTACAAAGGTTCTAACATATGTCTACTATTTACAGTACCTCAAGATTCTCTCACAATCTGCTAGTGTTCAAACAAGCATGTGCCTTCAAAAAACGCCAGCACCTGCACTCTGGCAAAGGGGAATCCTTTAAACTCAGGGCTATGAATAAACATGATGAGGATCTGCATATTGTGAAAAACTGTAGAACCATACTGATTAGATTTTAATGAATCTATTACAAATGTTCAATCATTCATAAATGCTATAAAAAGTTATTTGCAGTCACTGACTTTCAGAACTACTCAAAAAAAAACCCAAAACACCACCACTTTGACTAGGCTTGTGAATGCTAATTTGTGAAAGGGGTATGAACATGATGGAAAACGTCAGCATAATCAATTTCTTTTCTGTTTGAGACATTCACAGACAGAATGTAAACCGGCACCGTCTTACATACTCTCGGATAGTACTGTAGAATGTATCTTTCACTGGAGAGGTAATATACCGACTAAAAAAACGTACCTGCAGAATTCTATAGCACATACTTCAATGTAATAAATAAATAGATACTAAAAACTATGAAAATTATTGAAAAGGCCTATGTAACAAACTGTACGTGGGTAAAACAACCTGCCCCATTCAAAATAGAATTATTGAACACAGGAGTTGCATCAAAAGGAATATGGTGGACAAACCCTTAGTTAACCATTGGCTAGAGTTTACACACAAGATATCCGACAAAGTTTTTCATCATTAAAAAAGTGAAACTTAACTGGAGAGGCGGGGATGTGGATAAATCGATTCAGCAAATAGAGGAGAGATACATTTTTGCCTTGAATAGCTTACATCCTCATGGTTTAAATATGGATAGAGATTTGTCGGTTTTTCTTTAGTATATATGCTTATGTGTTTTAGTTATGTAGTTATGTTGCTTCAGTCCTTGGGCATAGAAATTTAGTAAATTATTGAAACTATATGTAAGTCAATTAATAAGTTGTTAGTTGAATTATTTATTTATTTATGGGTTTTTAAGGTTGTTTTTAACATGGTTTTATTTAGCATAGGCCTTTTCAATAATTTTCATAGTTTTTCGTATCCATTTATTTATTACATTGAAGTATGTGCTATAGAATTCTGCAGGTACGTTTTTTTAGTCGGTATATTACCTCTCCAGTGAAAGATACATACTCTAGGTTAGTGCATGTAAGACGGTGCTGGTTTATATTCTGTCTGTGAATGTCTCAAATAGAAAAGAAATCGATTATGCTGACGTTTTCCATCATGTTCATACCCCTTTCACAGATTAGCATTCACAAGCCTAGTCAAAGTGGTGGCGTTTTTGAGGTTTTTCGAGTAGTTCTGAAAGTCAGTGACTGCAAATAACTTTTTATAGCATTTATGAATGATTGAACATTTGTAATAGATTCATTAAAATCTAATCAGTATGGTTCTACAGTTTTTCACAGTATGCAGATCCTCATCATGTTTATTCATAGCCTTGAGTTTAAAGGATTCCCCTTTGCCAGAGCGCAGGCGCCAGCGTTTTTTGAAGGCACATGCTTGTTTGAACACTAGCAGATTGTGAGAGAATCTTGAGGTACTGTAAATAGTAGACATATGTTAGATCCTTTGTAAAGGAATATTTAATAAAGGACTAGTTAGTATTTTTATATTTATTATTATCGATATATGCAACAGTCTGTTTAGAGAGTCATGTTCGGAAGATTGAACATAGATGAAAGACAGATAAAGTTGGATTCTTCACCGCTTCTCTTCTCCTTTTCAATTATAATAATGACTTTTTAAGAATGAACACCAATTAGCTGTTTATATTCTGTAGATCACCATAAGTGCATGTGATTTTTCAATTTTTTTTAGTGAGAACGTCGGCTATTATATACACGGTATATCTGGTTCGCGCCATCGGGCGCGTGGTCCCTTTACACCCACCACCTTCATCAGCTCTCTCCAGTCGGGGGATCGAGCTTCAGGCGGCGGGAGGAGCAGCGGTAACATCTGCGCCCAATCGGGGCTGACTGCAGGACTTTTAAAGGTTCGTGCCATCCGGCGGGCCCGCGTCTGAGGGCCTCACCAGAGGGCCCTTTGGCGTGGCCCTTAGGCGCAGCGAAAAAGGCATCACCAAGGGCAAGCACTGGAAGCAGCTAGTAAGCCCTGTGGCTGCACAATCCCTGCAGTCTGCAACATTCTACCTAAGGTACTTTACATCTGCCTATGACTCTAATGCCTGTTCCTATGCACATCCCCATCCCCGAGTAAAGTGCTACGGGATAATTACAACTTGCCACGTGATATTTACAATATTAATATATGTTAATGATACACTGCGAATCCACTAGTACACATTGTTGCATCAGTGTTTTCCTACTGCTAATAAGCCATAGAAGTGTTAAGACCGTTGTTTCTGCTGTCTATGCTGTCATTCAGTTCAGCTCTGGTAACTTGCTAAATGTAATTACCTCTGGGTAACAATACATATTCATTCTTATATACCATAGTGCTAATCCTCCTAGAACCTGTAAAGCTCTTGTTAAGCTCTTGTTGCTTCCACGACTACACTGTCTTTACTATAACACACCCTCGTACACATGCCACAACTGGGCCACAAATAAGTAGTACCCTACCCTCACACATCAAGACCAACGCAACAGCCACCAAGCCATCATGGCCATCCCATTACTTACCCTTACCACTATATTCCTAGCTGTAAACACCTTACAATGCTCCATAGCCCTCTCTACCGGGCAATACCACATCACCACCTTACCCTATCTGGGTAAGAGGAACCACTCTAACCCATATCACTCTGCAACCAGCTTCCCACAACACCCGCGACGCTCACACCTGCTATATGTGGCCCTCAATCAATCAGACAATCCCAAAAAAGCCCCACCTAAAACTCAACTCTCCCTCAATTGTGCCCTTATAAACTCACGCTCTGTGCGCAAGAAATGGTCAGTGATACCGGACCTGATAGCTGTACATAACCTGGATCTCCTCATGGTGACTGAATCCTGGCTCAAGGATACTGACACAGCTCTCATAAACCAACTAATCCCTTCCAACTTTTCCATCCACACCTGCCACAGGACTAACCGAAAAGGCGGTGGCATTTTTATCCTTTCAAAAACAGATCTAGAATTTCGACTTCTCACATCCAAGAGCTCCACCCATGCGGACATAATCACCATTGCCAATAAGGACATCACCATAAACCTCATTTACAGATCCCCCTCTTCTCCACCTGAGGTCATCTCTACCTTCATTGACTTAGCCTGCAACCCAGCCGACCCGCGCAGTTCCAATTGGCTGCTCGGAGACTTTAACTTACCCTCCCTACAATCCAACCAAGCAGATGCTTTCCTAGAAGCCATGCAAACACTCGGTTTTGATCAACTTGTGAACACTTCCACCCACAATAAAGGAAACCTACTGGACCTAATCTTCGCCCCCCACGCTGCTATCAGCCAGAACTCCAACCTCAACACTACTATCACACCCATCCCCTGGTCAGATCATAAACTAATCATGTTCCAGATGCCCACTCTTCATTCTAAATACCCACCTAACGACTCCAGTACAGAACCCAAACTTACCTCTCACTTCAAACCACTGGACAAAGAAGAATTCATTAAGCACGCCTTACCTATACTCAATTCAATGCCTTCTGACCTCGGCGAAGCAATCACCAACTGGAACGCCACATTAAAGTCTTTTGCACAGCTACCAGCCTCAACCAAAAGCAATAAGAACAAACAAAACAAAAGACAGCCATCGCCATGGTTCACAGCAGATCTTCGGTCATCCCTCCTCTCCCTCAGAAAATTTGAAAGGAAATGGAGAAGGTCTCGCTCTGAATCTGACAAAGTAACATACCTGAACCACCTCAAACTCCACCGTGAAACCATCTATCTCAGAATGAGTGAATACCATGCTAATCTTCTCCTCCGCTCACTAAATAAACCTAGAGACCTTTTCAACATAGCAAAATCCCTAATTAAAGAACCATCACCTACACAACTTGTTCCTATTTCCCCCCAGTCTTACGCCGACTACCTTCAATCCAAGACCTCCTTAACTGACACAGTCTCAGTTACAGCGTTCTCCCACTCTCACACCTCACTTCCTCCTATCACAATGTTCACCACATCAATTGAGAAAAACATTCAAGACCTCATCACCTCCATCAACACCTCTACAGCACCAAGTGACCCCTGGCCAGCATACTGGGTCAGATCTCTGCGTGCCGAACTGAGTCCAATCCTAATCAACATCATCGGGCTATCCTTTGCAACAGGCTCGTTCCCCTCTTTCCTCAAACAAACCTCCATAAGACCACTCCTGAAGAACTCTAGACTTGACCCGTTAAAGTCTGACTCCTACCACCCAATCTCGAGCATACCTCTATTAGCCAAAATAATAGAGAAGGTTGTACAGAGACAGTTACATCACATCGATATAGCCTCACCGCTTGATCCTTGTCAACATGGCTTCAGGGAATCACACGGTGTAGAAACTCTCCTTACCACCCTAACTAACGCACTGAACAGAGGTCTCGATAAGGCTGAAAACGGCTTCGCCTTAATATTCCTAGATATCTCCGCTGCCTTCGATTCCGTTAATCATAATCAACTCCTCGCCCGCCTCCTGGAGAAGGGAATTCGTGGCCTCGCCTGGGATTGGTGTAGGTCTTACCTATCGGAGCGCTGGCAGCATGTCAGAGTCGGCTCCACCACATCCACACCTTTCCACCAACATCAAGGTGTTCCGCAAGGATCTTCTTTATCTGCGCTTCTGTTCAATGTATATATACAGCCTATATGTGACATCATATGCACCTTCGATATCTCCACATTAATCTATGCTGACGACGTCCTACTGTTTACACCATTTAAAGTCAAACAACCAGACTTCACCAACCTTATTCACTGCTTCAACGCCATCACAGACTGGTTATTATCTCAAAACCTCCGTATAAATTTCAAGAAGACCGAAGTTCTGTTCATATCAAGAAACAAAGAATTCTCCCCCCCATCCTCCCTAAGAGTAAGAGATGCGGAACTCCCTAGTAAACCATCTATTCGCTACCTAGGCATTACACTGGATCAACATTTTGACTTTAAGGAACACATACGGAACACCACCAGATCTGTCTACAATAAAATCAGAACGCTAAGGCACCTCAGACCCATGCTACCTCATAACAACTTCCGGACCATTTTCCAGGCCCTCACACTACCTCACTTTGATTATGCAAACGTCGTCTTATACGGACTCCCCAAGAACATCATTAATCCGCTGCAACTCGCTATGAACGCGGCTGCTAGGGTGCTCTGTGGTCTAACAAGATCAGACCATATCACCCCGATTCTCATGGAACTCCACTGGCTACCAATTCATTGCAGGTTAACCTATAAAATCCTCCTCATCACTTTCAAGATCATCAACAACCTTGCCCCCACGCCCCTCAATGATCTCATCTCCCTCACCCCAAAAAACAGAACGAGAAGGTCAACAACGGACAACACCCTGATCATCCCTAAAGAGTCCATCAAATGCACCCAGACAACCAAGAAAAGGACCTTCGCCTTCTATGCACCTAAATGCTGGAATGACCTCCCACCTGAAATAAGAGCAATAAAAGACCTCACTCAATTCCGCAAGGCAATCAAGCACCACATTTTCCTTCTCCACTTTGCACAAGCATCCAATCATCAGCACTCCTAAACCTACAAACTCTCAATCTCCACTCCCAATTCCCTCATAGGCAATTCCACCTCAAGTTCTCTGCGGTCTTGCCTTAGCCCTCCTGTGAATACTAAAGAATCTAATATGTTTTTGTACATAGTTACAGTTTTTTACCCTGTTGTTCCAAGTTTAAGTTTCCTGTTATAATGTAAGCACACAATTGTCCTCTGAATGTGCAACCTTTGTTATATGTAAACCGCACTGACAACAAATAGCGCGGTATATAAAAGATGTTAAATAAATAAATCTGAACGTGCATCCTAGTAAACAGTATTTTCAACTTAGATGAATACAAAATACAATCATTTCTGAGTCATGCAGGTAATATGATGTACCACTGATATACTGGACAATATGCATTAAGGTTCATATTAAATAATTGATTTTACATAGTATGAATAAAGTCCTCTCGCTTTCCACTGATTCTGTTTCGCCCCCCTTTTTTGGCGTTTTTCGTTTTGCTTTGCCCAAAAAATACATGGCATATCAGATAACATGCATTAAGTTTCAAATTAAACACTTGGTTTTAAAAAAAGTATAAATAGTGTCCTTCCTTTTCCACTGATTCTAGTTTCTTTTGTGAGTTTTTGGTTCCGCGGCCATTTTTTCTCATAAAATTTCTTGACTACACTCTTATATAAAATCACCCCTCCTTTTCCTGCTAAGAGTGTGATGTATGAAAACTAAGATTATGTTTAATGATGTTACAAATATGTATACTTATATACATGTCTTCGTCTTCTCCCCCTTAAAAAAGACATAGCATGCAATTAAATACACAAGATTATACAGAGGTATGTGTTTGTTTTGATGGGGTTTATGTCTTTTTGAACTGTTCATGTTTATATTTGTTTTATTTAATAAGAAGTTGTGATTGTTTATATTGAATATTAATAATCCATTGTTTAAATTTTATATTTTTAATATTTTTATGTATTTTTTATGTATTTATTATTTGATATATTCTGTCTTCATAATATAGTTTTAGGTATTCAATACACATTAAGTTTACATGTTTTTTAATATATAGTAATCTTAATTGGATACTGGTAATGAGAATGTTTTTAAGGCCCTCATATGTTTATATGTTTTATCCTTTTATTATTTATTAATATGTTTTTTAGTTAAGCCAATCATAGCCCCAGATGAAGGCAACGAAACACGGCCTGTGTCAGACCAGTGGCTTTTGAATCTTAATAAAAATCTACGTTCCTTTCACATCCACGGTGTCAGACTGGGTGTTGTGCATTAGTACGTGGAGTTTGTGCTTTCTAGTTGGACAACCCCTATGGGATGGACAGCATGCTCCACACACCAGGCCTCAAACAGCGACCACACCCAGATGTAGGCCAAAGCTGTCAAGCGGCATCAGGCCTGCAACAAGGTAACTATAACTGGTTCTGAATATCTTCGACGCCTCAGCCTAGTCCTCTCAAGAGTCAAGCAATAAGTGAGAACCAATCTACCACTGGCATGCACACTGGACCTTGGGTCAACAGATCAGACACCAGTGGCAACCGAAAAGGTTCATCCACCCGAAGGCACATGAGATCTGCATACCACGGCTGCCGAGCCAGTCCATGGTGATCAACAGCACCCTGCCCCAGCACACCTTGATGCATTGGATCACCCACCCCACCAGGGTCCAGGGTGGAAACATACATCAATCCTGTCCGAAGCCATGTCCGCACCAGAGCGTCAAGGACCTTGGACATCGAGAATGCCTGATGGTTGAAAAACAGAGGCACCTTGGCATTGTCCAAGCATGCCATCAGGTCCATCACCAGCATCCCCAAGCGTTCCACCAGTAACTGGAAGACCTTGCCTGAAAGGGACCATTCCCCTGGGTCCAACATGTGGTGACTCAGAAAATACGCATGTACATTTGCCACTCCGGCCACGTGCGCCACCAAGAGGGCCATGAGATGCACCTCTGCCCAACACAAGAGTGACAAGGTCTCCACTGCCACCTGGAAGCTCAAGTGCCCCCCTGGCGATTGATGTAGGCCACAGTGGTGGCACTGTCCAATAGGATCTGCACCACCTTGCAGTACACCTGAGGAGGAAACCCTTCGAGCACCAGCCAGACCGCCCACCTATTGAAGCTGTTGATGGGTCAGTGCCCTTCCTCGGCTGACCACTGACACTGTGCCAGGCAGTGGCTACTACTACTACTACTATTCAGCACTTATAAAGCGCCACGCACGCAGCACTGCACAGCTAACCTACAGGAGGTAGCCAACATACAAGAGACAGTCCCTGCCCATCAGAGTCATGCTCATCGAAGCTTACAATCTAGTGAGAACAGTACATTAGTTAGAACAGTACAGAGCATTAGTCAATTCTGCGCAAGGTAAAAGAAGGGTAATTGTACAATTGTAAATAATTATGTATAAATGTAAATATGTATAACGAAGTCCCCCATGACACTAACCCTGTGTGCTGTGACCTACCCTCAGACCTATATAATTACTGTCCCCTCCCTGTCCTGATTGACATCCCCAAAAGAAGAATCGAACCGCTGCTGATCGCTGGAAGCAGCGGTATATAAGTGTGTATTAAATAAATAAATAAATAAATAAAGGTATGGTGTGGTACAGTTTGGTCTATAGTTTGGTCATAAACGTTGACGGGGGTTAGGGTAAGATGAGGAAGGAGTCAGGATCTGAATGCAATGGTGAAGAGGTGGGTCTTCAACCTGGATTTGAAGAGGGTCAGGGAGGATGCCTGGGGCACGGACGCAGGTAGGCTGTTCCAGGCGTATGGTGCAGCAAGGTGAAAGGAATTGATAGAAGTAATTTGTTAGCGGAGTGTAAATTTCGAGAGGGGACGTAAGGAGAGATAAGAGAGGGGCCATAGAGTGAATGTATTTATAGGTCAGGAGGAGAAGCTTGAATTGGATGCGGAATTGGACAGGAAGCCAATGAAGCGACTTGAGAAGAGGAGTAATGTGAGCATGGCGAGGTTGGCAGAAGATCAGTCGAACAGTGTGATTTTGTACAGATTGAAGGGGAAGGAGGTGGCTCACGGGGAGACTGGCGAGGAGTAGGTTGCAGTAATCGAGACGAGAGGAGATTAAGGAGTGGATAAGCGTTTTGGTAATGTGTTCAGGGAGGAAGGGGCGGATTTTGCTGCCTCAACTGTACAGACTTGCATCCATAGTAACCACTACCCAGACCGGGGTCTCCAGGGGCATGCCCATCTCCAAGTTTGCTGTGTGCAGCCACCAACAGAAACTGTGCCATGCTGTCAAGGACAACCGGAGGCGCACTTCCATAAACTGCGTCGGAGCAACTTGCAGCTCAGGCGATGTGCCTGCAGCACTCTCACATGGAGGCGGGCCTAAGGAACGTAATCCAGACAGGCTGCCATGGACCTAGAACCTGCAGGTAATCCCAGGCCAGAGGACGCAGTGTCCGAATGAGCACCCAGATCTCTCCCTGCAACTTCACAACCTGACTCTCCAGGAAAACACCTACCTCTGGAGGGGGTCGAATGAGGCACCCTGATATTCCAGTGTCTGTGTGGGACGCAACTAGCTCTTGGCAAAGTCAACCACCCAGCCGAGGTCCTGCAGGCAACGCACTACTGCCGCTGTCGAGTGCTGGCTCTCCTCCAAGGACTTCCCCCAAATCAGCCAGCTATCCAAATACACGTGGGACCAGGATCCCCTGTTTGTGGAGGTGGGCTGCCATGAACATCATACCTTTTATTTATTTTATTTATTTAATGTCTCTTCTATACCGTGCTCTTTAAAATCAGTGCGGTTTACATAAAACGGTAACTTATACAATGCAGTCGAGGCTGTACTGTATTTACAATGAACAGGTGCCATAACTTGGACATAACTAGAGTAACTATATACAGGTTGGTAAATCAAGTCCCAGTGCCGAGGTGGGGACTATTATTGACTAGCGACTCTTTAGAATAGTAAGGAATATGTACAAGCTAATATTTACATGGTGTGGAGTGGCGCCAGTGGGTGTGGCTGCATCACTGCATGCTGGGTGTGCTGTTGAAGCCATCCTCGTGGTGGAAGGTGGCTGTTTGTGAGCTTTTATCAGAGTAGTGCAGGAGGAAAAAGTGGTGCTTCAGCACCTTCCTAAATTGGGCAAGGTCGGTGATTGCCCGGATAGTAGTAGGGAGAGCGCTCCAACATCTGGGTGCATAGAACATAAATGCCCTATTTATATAAGGCCCTTAAACACTTCCTTTTCCTCAAATACTTCCCAGAGAGCAGTGAATCTCATCCCCATTCAAATACGTACAACTGTGCCACCACACCCTATCAGCCAGGTGACCACACCACACCATGCAAGGAGTTCCTGACCATTAAATCACCCTCTTGCTATGTCTTTATATGACACCGATGTGTAAATAGTTACTTTTGTTATCCAAGTTGGTTCCCCTGTTAATTGTAAACGCAGACTTATGTACCCTGTCTGATTGTTAAGTTATATGTAAACCGCGCTGATGCTGAATAGTGCGGTATAGAAGAAATTGTAAATAAATAATAAATAAATTGTTGCTTGAGTGCATTTCGTTATTGCCTTTGGAATTGCCAGTTTATTGACAGCTGCGGATCTTCTAGATCTGTTAGGGGGCGTGGGGCAGATTAGCTCAGTGAGGGAGGTGGAGGAGCCCTTGTTGATGGCCTTGAAGGTCATAAAGAGAATCTCGAAGGAGAGTCTGCAATGGATCGGCAACCAGTGGAGGTGTTTCAGGACTGGTGTCACGTGATCCTTCCTGGAAGCTCCGTGTAGTATTCTGTCGACGGCATTCATTGCGAGCTGGAGTGGGTTTAGTGTGGTTTGCGGGAGTCCCTGTAGAACTGCATTTGTGTAGTCAAAATGAGGGATTACTAGCACTTGATAGATTGTCCGGAAGTCCTCTGGGTCCAGCAGGGGTCGTAGATGCCAGAGTGTCCATACCTTGTGATAGACTGCCTTGACTGTGTTGCTTATATGGTTTTCATGTCTAGCTGTTGGTCCAATGTGACCCCCTAGGTAACGGATTGTGGACTTTGTTAGCAGCTCGGCATTCTTCACCTTTAAAGAGGCTGGAGGGGTGAGTCCTTGGTTCTTGGTAATGAAAAGGACATCTGTCTTGTTGTGGTTTATTCGGAGGTTTTGAGTGTGGAGCCAGTTGGCGATGGCGTCGAAGCAGCTTGTTAGTGGGGTGAAGTCTGGTTGATTGGGTGCGAATGGCATGTAGAGCAGTATGTCATCTGTGTATACTAGGCAGGCAACGTTGAAAGAGAGGATAAGGACACAGATGGGCTGCATGTATATGTTGAACATCAGTGCCAAGAGAGAGGATACCTGTGGTACACCCTGCTTTTGTTGGAACGGTTCCGATGCTGTATCGCCAGTTCAGCGTAGTTACTCACCTGTAACAGGTGTTCTCCAGGAGCAGCAGGAATCAGTCCTCACATATGGGTGACGTCGGCGCCGACGGAGCCCTCGCGGAGCAATTTTCCCCAGCTTTCACAGAAAGCCTTTGGGAATTGCAGCGCGCATGCGCGGTCGCCTTCCCGCCCAAGGGTGCCATCTTAGCCAGTCAGATGACATAGCTAAAAAAGACAGCATAAAAATTTGCAAAAAAACTTAAGCAGATGATTGCAACTCCAAGGGGAGGAGGGAGGGTTGTGAGGACTGATTCCTGCTGCTCCTGGAGAACACCTGTTACAGGTGAGTAACTACGCTTTCTCCAGGACCAAGCAGGAAGTCAGTCCTCACATATGGGACTCCCAAGCTTAAGGCTACCGGAGACCCTAAGCACAAAAATGAGCTCCCTCTAGCTCAGCAGCACAGAAGGAAGGAATCTTCGCTGAATTATTACCCACCGGTAGCCCACATCCGGGATGGAGGGTAGGAGTTGCTCAAACCTCAAAGAGATTACGGAGGACTGCCTGTCCGAAAGCACTGTCCCTGCGGGACTCCCTCTCGAGACAGTAATGGACCGCAAACGTCTGGCTCGAAGACCAAGAAGCGGCCCAGCAGATGTCTGCCAGCGGAACAGAGCGGAGGTAAGCCACTGACGTAGCCTTCGCCCGAACACAATGAGCCGTGACTCGACCTTCTAACGAGAGTCCGGCTGCCCCATAAGCCCAAGCGATACAGTCAGCAACCCAGATGGACAGAGTACGCTTGGAGACCGGGAGCCCCAATTTATTGGGGTCAAAAGACACAAAAAGCTGAGCAGCTTTACGGTGCTCCCGCGTACGGTCAAGGTAGAAGTTCAGGGCCCTTCTACAGTCCAGGGTATGCAGGACCATTTCAGCTCGGCTGGAGTGTGGTCTGGGAAAGAAGGTCGGAAGTACCACCTCCTGATTGATGTGAAAAGGGGAGACCACTTTTGGAAGAAATTTTGGGTGAGTCCGTAGGACTACCCTATTTTTGTAGAACCGAGTGTAAGGGGGATCAGACACGAGGGCCTGCAATTCACTTACGCGTCTAGCGGAAGTGAGGGCTATCAAGAACAATGTTTTCCAAGAAAGAAAACGGAGAGAGAACAGGTAGCCATAGGTTCAAAAGGCGGACAGGTGATCCGCTGTAAAACCACATTCAGATCCCAGTCAGGCGCTGGCGGGCGCAGAGGTGGTTTAAGTAGAAGGAGACCTCGGAGAAACCTCGCTACGAGAGGGTCGCTGGAAAGAGGTCTGCCGTCCACCGGTACATGATGTGCTGAAAGAGCACTGAGGTGAACTTTGACGGAGTTGGACTTAAGTCCCAGATTAGAGAGGTAGAGCAAGTACTGCAAGATCACCGACACCGAGCAGGAGAAGGGATCCTGAGACTGCTGGGTACACCAAACGGAAAAGCGACGCCATTTAAGGGCGTAGCATTTGCGGGTAGAAGGTCGCCGAGAAGCTAGGACGACCTCCTCCACCTCTGCCGGCAGGAGAAGGGGAGCAAGGACTACCCTCTCAGCAGCCAGGCCATTAGATTGAGAGATCTGAGGTTGGGGTGTAGCAGAGACCCCTGATCCTGAGTGAGGAGATCCGGTTCAAACCCCAGAGGGAATGGATCCTCTACCGCTAATTGCAGCAGGAGTGGAAATCACGGCTGTCTGGGCCAGCGAGGGGCCACCAGGATCATGGAGGCTTTGTCTCGGAGAACCTTGAAAAGAGTTCGAGAGACTAGCGGGATGGGAGGAAAAGCATACAGAAGGCTCTCCGACCATGAGAGTAGAAAAGCGTCTGCCGCAACTCGAAGGGGATGTGGCTGATGAGAGCAGAAGCGAGGAAGTTGCCGGTTGTGAGGACTGGCAAAGAGATCCATCGTGGGGAGGCCCCACTTTAGAAAGAGCTTCTGAACTACCAAGGGATCCAGGCGCCACTCGTGCGGCTGGAGGATCCTGCTGAGTTTGTCCGCCAGGCAATTTTCTTGGCCTGGGAGATAAACTGCCTTGAGAAGAACGCCGTGACTGACGGCCCAAGAACAGAGCTTCTGTGCTTCCCGACAGAGAAGGAAGGAGCCCGTGCCCCCCTGTTTGTTCACGTAGAACATGGCAACTTGATTGTCCGTCTGGACAAGGACGGACTGGTGAGAGGTCAGGTGGGAGAAAGCCTTGAGAGCCAGGCGGATCGCTCTGAGCTCCAGGAAGTTGATCTGCTGAGCAGACTCCCACGTGGTCCAGAGGCCCTGAGTACGTGCCCCTTGACAATGTGCTCCCCAACCCAGGAGGGACGCATCTGTCGTCAGCACCTGGGCCGGCTGAGGTGACTGAAAAGGCATGCCGAGTACCAGGTTCGGCCGATGAAGCCACCACCGGAGAGACGAGGCCAGCGGCTCGGAGACGCGCACTAGGTCTGCTAGGCCGCCTGTGGCTTGGTGCCACTGCTTGCGAAGACACCATTGAGCAGGCCGCATATTCAGGCGGGCATTGGGGGTCACATGGACGGTGGAAGCCATATGGCCGAGCAGTCTCAGGAAGCGCCTGGCGGAGACCAGGGACTGGCTGCGAAAACGGTCGGCTAGGTCCATGAGCCGTTGAGCCCTGTCGAGAGGCAGGAAAGCTCGCGCCTGAGGAGTGTGCAGTCTTGCGCCGATGAACTCGAGATCCTGTGAGGGGAGCAAAGTGGACTTTGCGAAGTTTATGACGAAGCCCAAGTACTGCAGAAGAGTCACCGTGCGGTGTGTGGCGTTGGTGACCTCCGGAGCGGACGCTGCACTGATGAGCCAGTCGTCGAGGTACGGGAAGACATAGAGGCCGTGAAGCCGGAGATGGGCCGCCACCACCGCGAGACATTTTGTGAAGACTCGCGGTGCGGAGGACAGGCCAAAGGGCAGTACCCTGTACTGGTAATGATTTCCTGCCACCACAAACCTTAGGTATTGGCGGTGGCTTGGGTGGATGAGGATGTGCGTGTAGGCATCCTTTAGATCCAAGGAGCATAGCCAATCTCCCTGCTGGAGGTAGGGCAGAAGGATTCCAAGGGTAAGCATTTTGAACTTTTCCCGCACGAGGAACCTGTTGAGGTTGCGCAAGTCCAGGATGGGTCTGAGGCCTCCTGTCCTTTTTGGTACTAGAAAATACCTGGAATAAAAGCCTTGACCTCTCAGGTGGTGGGGCACCGGTTCCACCGCCTGTTCCTGTAGAAGACCTGCTAACTCCTGAAGGAGTAAGTCCCTGTGCAGAGGGAGTCGTGGGGGTTCTCCCGGGAAATAGGAGGGAGGGACCTGGTGGAAGTGGAGAAGATAGCCTTCTCTTACGACTTGAAGCACCCAGGCATCTGAAGTGATGTTGGACCACCTGTGGGCGAAGTGAACCAGCCGGCCTCCGGTGCTGGGAGGAGCCAGCGGAGGGGGAGAGGCTATGCTTAAGGAGTCAAAAACCCCCACCCTGCTGAGCAGGGGCTGGTGGGGCAGGCTTGGGGGTTTGCTGCCTACGGGACCCGTTACCCCGTCCCTTGGCCTGCTGGCCCTGTTGGGGAGCTGCGGGGGCCTGATATTGGGGGTAGTGTTTATAGGCAGCCGCCTTTCTCGGGTAAAAGGACTTCTTTCCCGAGCCCTTCTTTTTCTGGGAAGGGGCGGAGGTCTTCCTAGAAAGCCTAGCCCTGGTGAGAGTCTCCGTCTCGATCTGTGCAGCCTTTTCTGCCATAGGTTTGCCAAAGAGGTTTTCACCTCGGCAGGGGACATCGACCAACTTGTCCTGCACCCAGGGCTCAAGGTCAGACGACTGAAGCCAAGCCTGTCGGCGGGCACCGATGCCGGCTGCGGCCACTCGAGCCGATGCTTCAAAGCCATCATAGGCTGCTCGGGATATGAATTTTGAGCATTCCCGAATGCCAGTGGACAAGGCTAGGAACCTCCGCAAAGGTTCCTCGGATAATCCAGCGGAGAATCCGGCTAGCTCTTTAGCCAGGTCTCGAAGATACATGCCCATGTATAGCTGGTAGGTCTGGACACGACACGCAAGCATAGAGCCCTGGAAACACTTCTTACCAAGGCCATCCAGGTTACGGGCCTCCCTGCCAGGGGGCACCGAGGAGTGCATCTTCTGGCTCTTAAGACGATGCATGGCCGATTCCACTACCATGGAATGGTGTGGTAGCTGTGCTTTTTGGAAGCCAGGGCTCTTGCGGACTCGATAGATGGAATCAACCCGCTTGCTCAGGACCGGCGAGGAGGCCGGACTCTCCCACATGCGGAAGAGTAGTCGTTCCAGCATGGGAGGAACCGGTACAGTAAAGTGTTCCCTGGCAGGAGAGTCATACTGGAGGGCGTCGAGCTCTTCGGCTCGAGGCTCCTCCTCGGGGGCCGCAGGGAAGGCCAAAGCCTTGGCCATATCCCTGACGAAGTCCGAGAACCGGGCATCCTCCGGAGGGGACTGCTTCCGAGGTTCGGACTCAGGCGAGTCCGAGGGGACACACCGAGTCTGAAAAGAATCAGGTGACTCTTCCTCTTCAGACTCCCAGACCGACTCCGAGGAGGAATCGGTGGGGTCGGCCCGGGCAGGCTGCGGCGCCCGCCGCCCCGACGCCGAGGGAGTCGGCGTCGGCGACCTCGGTCCCGAACGGGAGGCCGAGGGTGACCTCGACCGAGGATCGACTCGAGTTCGCATGGACTCGAGGATCGGCTCGGTCTCCGGGGTCGACTTAGACGTCGACGTCCCGGCAGTCGGGGCAGCGGCGCCAGCGAGGCTAGCGAGCAGTGCCCGCTGCTGGTCCATGAAGGCAGACAGTCTGCTCTCCAAGGCCGTCAACCTGAGTCCGACCTCAGGTGACCCAGCGGGCCCCGACGGCGTCGGGCCCGACGTCGGCGGTCTCGGAGGCGAGTCCAGGAGGACCACAGGACTTACCCGAGCAGGCAGCTCCGACTCCATGCGAGGTCGCTTCGAGAGGTGCTCCTTCTCCAAGGACCCGGGATGGCTATCGGGGCTATGCGACCTGGCCCTCGCGGAGCCAGGAGCGTCCACCGATGCCGCCCTCGCGGGTTTCACCTTCCGTCGATGGTCCCCGGAGGGAGAACCCCTGTCGGAGGAACTCCGGCGACGGTCCGAGCTGGAACCTCTGGACGCCGAGGCCTCCGACGAGGTCCGGGTACGGCTGGGGTCAGCGAAGATCCTATCCCGCTGATGCCGCCAACTTCTCAACGCTTTGGAGGACATTTTGCCACAGGCCCCACAGATCATTTCTTCATGATCCGGGCCCAGGCAGCGGAGGCAATTATCGTGTGTGTCAGTTAGTGACATATTTCGGTCACACTGACCACACCGCTTGAAACCACTGGCAGCCATCGGGGGAAAAAGGGCCCCTGCGAGGTCAAAGGACCGGGCTGCCAGTGAAAAAACCGAAAACGAAACTGACTAAATCAGAAAAACCGAAAAAAGAAGAAGAGGACTCGTGACCGGCGTCGCGAGTCCGGGCGGGAAAAAGACCGGCGTCGAACCGAAGGAAAAAAGAGAATAAAATCAACTTTTTCGCGGGGACACGACGGGTACGTCTGTAGGGCTCCGCGGAAAAAAGAAGACTGGCTAAGATGGCACCCTTGGGCGGGAAGGCGACCGCGCATGCGCGCTGCAATTCCCAAAGGCTTTCTGTGAAAGCTGGGGAAAATTGCTCCGCGAGGGCTCCGTCAGCGCCGACGTCACCCATATGTGAGGACTGACTTCCTGCTTGGTCCTGGAGAAGTATGTGTTGCCATCTGTCAGTCAGGTAAGATTTGCAACAGCTTAGGGCTGTGTCCTGTATCCCCTTCTTCTTGAGATGCATCAGGAGCAACTGGTGGCTCATAGAGTCGAATGCTGCAGTAATATCCATAAAGATAAGGGCAAACCCTTGTCGATTCCCGTGATTATGGTATTGAAGAGGGTGGTAAGGAGCGTTGACACCATGTGATTCCCTGAATCCGTGCTGACATGGGTCCAGAGGAGCAGTGGTCTCAATGTGATGTTGGATTTGGCGTTGGACTACCTTTTCAATTATCTTGGCGAGTAGTGGGATGCTTGAGATTGGCATGTATGATTCGACCTTCTGGGGGTCCAGTTTCTTAAGAACATAAGAACATAAGACATGCCATACTGGGTCAGACCGAGGTCCATCAAGCCCAGTATCCTGTTTCCAACAGTGGCCAATCTAGGTTATACGTACCTAGCAATATCCCCAAAAGACACAGGTTCCACAATGCTTGTACTGGGTCAAGCATTGATATCCTGGGTCCCTTTTTAATAGTGGTTTATGGACCTTTCCTCCAGGAACTTGTCCAAACCTTTTTTAAACCCAGCTATACTAACAGCCCTTACTACATCCTCCGGTAACAGATTCCAGAGTTTGATTACACGTTTAGTGAAAAAATATTTTCTCTTATTTGTCTTAAATAGTTTACCCTGTAGCTTCATTACATGTCCCCTAGTCTTTCTATACTCTGATAGCGTAAACAATTGATCCACGTTTATCCGTTCCACTCCATTCATTAATTTATAGACCTCTATCATATCTCCCCTCAGCCGTCTCTTCTCCAGGCTAAAGAGCCCTAACCTTCTTAGCCTCTCTTCATAGGAGTAGCTTTCCATCCCCTTCACCAATTTGGTGGCTCTTCTCTGTACTTTTTCTAATAACGCTATGTCCTTTTTAAGATACGGTGACCAGAATTGCACACAATATTCAAGGTGCGGTCGTACCATGGAGCGATACAGAGGCATTATAATATCCTTTGTTTTGTTCTCCATCCCTTTCCTTATGATACCTAGCATTCTATTTGCTCTCTTGGCCGCCGCTGCACACTGGGCGGAGGATTTTAACATGTTATCCACAATGACTCCTAAATCTTTTTCCTGGGTGGTGGTTTCTAATGTGGAGCCTTGCATCGTGTAACTATAGTGTGGGCTGTTCTTTCCTAGGTGCATAACTTTGCACTTGTCCACATTAAATTTCATCTGCCATTTGGATGCCCAGTCTTCCAATTTATCCAGATCCTCCTGCAGTTTTCCACAATCCTCTTGGGTTTTAACAACTTTAAACAGTTTTGTGTCATCTGCAAATTTGATAACCTCACTAGTTATTCCCTTTTCCAGGTCATTTATGAATATGTCAAAAAGCAGCGGACCCAGTACAGATCCCTGAGGTACTCCACTATTCACCTTTTTCCATTGGGAATATTGGCCATTTAGCCCTACCCTCTGCTTTCTATCTTTTAACCAGTTCCCGATCCACAATAGTACACTGCCTCCTATCCCATGACTTTTTAGCTTCGCCAAAAGTCTCTGATGGGGGACTTTGTCAAAGGCTTTCTGAAAGTCCAGATACACTATATCAACCGACTCACCTTTGTCTACCTGTTTATGCACACCTTCAAAAAAACATATCAGATTAGTAAGACAAGATCTTCCTTGTCTAAAGCCATGTTGGCTGTCTCCCATTAGGCCATGACTATCTACATGCTGTGTAATTTTGTTCTTAAAAAAAAAACGGAACGAGGAGGGGCAGGCCTCCCTCCCGCCGACCCGAGCCGCGGACGCACGCGGGGGCGCCGGGGCCCTTCCGCGCATCCCGCAGGAGGACCCGCGGCCTCGGGTATGTTCGAGTCTTCAAACCTCCGCCGGCCCACCCGCCGGGACGGCGCTAGGTACCTGGAACCGGGACGAGGGAACGGTTCTCGTCCGGAGGGCGCGGCGGGGCACCGCGTGTGCGGCGCCTACCGGCCGCCACGCTGCGTGCGCCGTGACCCCGACCCTCCGGGACCACGGGGCGGCCCGACCCCCTTTTTCTTTCCCCGCGCCCACGGAGCCCTACCCACGGGCCGCGGTTCCCTCGGCTCACGGCCCAAAGGCGTATCCGTGCGCGTCGGGAGGGCACGCGCGTGCACCGCCCCCCCCCCCCGGCCGGAAGGGGTGGCCGTACGCGCGGTGATGGGTCCCGCGGTCTTCTCTCGGCGAGGCGGGCGGTGTGCTGTCGGAAGTGGCGGCAGCGGGGACGCCCCCGCCAGCCCCGATCCCTCCCCGCCCGCCTCTGGCTCGCGTCTGGCTCTCCGCGCGGGGAGGACCCAGGCCTCGGTGGTACCCGGCGGCGGTCGCCGCCCTCTCTCTCGTTAATGATCCTTCCGCAGGTTCACCTATGGAAACCTTGTTACGACTTTTACTTCCTCTAGATAGTCAAGTTTGATCGTCTTCTCGGCGCTCCGCCGGGGCCGATCCGAGGACCTCACTAAACCATCCAATCGGTAGAAGCGACGGGCGGTGTGTACAAAGGGCAGGGACTTAATCAACGCGAGCTTATGACCCGCACTTACTGGGAATTCCTCGTTCATGGGAAATAATTGCAATCCCCGATCCCTATCACGAACGGGGTTCAGCGGGTTACCCGCACCTGTCGGCGAAGGGTAGACACACGCTGATCCGTTCAGTGTAGCGCGCGTGCAGCCCCGGACATCTAAGGGCATCACAGACCTGTTATTGCTCAATCTCGTGTGGCTGAAGTCCACTTGTCCCTCTAAGAAGTTGGACGCCAACCGCTGGGGGTCGCGTAACTAGTTAGCATGGAGGAGTCTCGTTCGTTATCGGAATTAACCAGAGAAATCGCTCCACCAACTAAGAACGGCCATGCACCACCACCCACAGAATCGAGAAAGAGCTATCAATCTGTCAATCCTTTCCGTGTCCAGGCCGGGTGAGGTTTCCCGTGTTGAGTCAAATTAAGCCGCAGGCTCCACTCCTGGTGGTGCCCCCTTCCGTCAATTCCTTTAAGTTTCAGCTTTGCAACCATACTCCCCCCAGAACCCAAAGACTTTGGTTTCCCGGAAGCTGCTCGGCGGGTCATGGGAATAACGCCGCCGGATCGCTAGTCGGCATCGTTTATGGTCGGAACTACGAAGGTATCTGATGGAAGTGTGTTTCAGCCTTCGCGGAATTGATCCTGTTGAGAATGACTGCTTCATGAGTTTCGCCAGGAACGGGCTGAATTCGCTGTGTAGTGCTTTCATCCAGAACATTGGACAGGGGTCATTTGGTGCTGTGGTGCTGTTGATGGCAGCAATGGTGTCCTTGATGACTTTCTTGGATGGGTCCTGGTGAACACCCAAGGTGCCATGGCCAGCCTGAAGGACAGTGTCTGGAAATGGAATTGCCCGGCCGGGATCACAAACCACAGAAAATGCTGATGTTCTGCCTGCACCAGAATGTGCAGGTAGGCCTCTGTGAGATCCAAGGAAGAAGCGATGGACCCAGAGGGGCTTTGTGACCCCTTTGAGATCGAGAATGGGTCACCAGGAATCCTCCTTTTTCAGGACCATGATGTAGATTGAATACCTGCCCAGGCCCAACTTTGCTTGTGGTACCAGAATCATCACTTTGAGCTGTAACAGGCGCTTGAGGGTCTCTGCCACTGCCCGGTGCTTCTACACCGACCCGCAGCAAGTTGCCATTAACGTGTCCTCCAGGGGTCGGGCATACCCCTCGCAGATGATCTCCAGGACCCATGCATCATAAGAACATAAGATATGCCATACTGGGTCAGACCAAGGTCCATCAAGCCCAGTACCCTGTTTCCAACTGTGGCCAATCTAGGTCATACGTACCTAGCAGTTTCCCCAAAAGACACAGGTTCCGCAATGCTTGTACTGGGTCAAGCACTGATATCCTGGGTCCCTTCTTAATAATGGTTTATGGACCTTTCCTCCAGGAACTTGTCCAAATCTTTTTTAAACCCAGCTACACTAACAGCCTTTACTACATCCTCCGGTAACAAATTCCAGAGTTTGATTACACGTTGAGTGAAGAAATATTTTCTTTTATTAGTTTTAAATAATTTACCCTGTAGCTTCATTGCATGTCCCCTAGTCTTTCTATATTCTGATAACGTAAACAATCTACGTTTACCCGTTCCACTCCGTTCATTAATTTATAGACTTCTATCATATCTCACCGCATCGAAAGTGATCTGGGCCCAGGCAGGGAGTAAGGCTCACAAGCAATCATCTACAAGCTGCACTCTGCCGAGGTCCCCCGACCTTTATTTATTTATTTATTTACATTCTCTTATATACCGCGCTATTCTGCATCAGTGCGGTTTACAGTGAACAAACTGAAATTACATTGAACAGGGCATTATAACTTGGAGATAAAGCACAGTTACTTACCTGTAACAGGTGATCTCTGGGAACAGCAGGAATAAGTCTTCACATATGGGTACGTCGGTACCGACGGAGTCCGTGCGGGAATGCTTCCCAGCGTCCAATCAGAAAGCTTTTGGAAGCATCCCAACATGCCTGCGCGCTGCCTTCCCACCTTCCCAACTGCCTCTCCTCAGTTAAGTTTTAAAGCTGAGACAAAGAGAGAGAGAGGAAAGGAAAGACAACTCCTAGGGGAGGTGGGTGGGTTGTGAAGACTTATTCCTGCTGTTCCCAGAGATCACCTGTTACAGGGTAAGTAACTGTGCTATCTCCAGGAACAAGCAGGAATGAGTCTTCACATATGGGGACTCCCAAGCTCAGATACCCGGAGGGAGTCCTAGCATGTTGCAAGTCTAGAACGAACCATGCTATTCCTCAGGACCTCAGGCATCCTGGGGATGGAGGGTAGGAGTTTAATACAGAAAAGAGCTGTGGAACAGCTGGCTAGAACAGGGCTTCAAAAGGGGAAGACCCTGTATCGAGGGCATTTAGTAATAAGATATTGTAATCTGGGCCTCCCTTGTTGGCATTGCACAAGTGCACTGAGCTACATATGGATCTGATAGAAGAGCCAGTGAATGTGCTCAAGGGGTACCTCACTGAGAAGTAGAGGTAATAAAGTAGAAAAAAAAAACAAAAAACAAGTGGAGGTCAAAACCCTTTAGGGTGAGAAAAAATAGCCCCAGAGGAAAACTGGGGTAGTATAAGGGGTAGAGCTTCAGCGGAGACGCAGAAGGTACTATTAAGGAAAGCTTAAGCTGCTTTGGTCCAAAAATGGTATAAATTTAGGACCAAGAGAAAATTTAAGTCTGACCCAACGGGATTGGGGTTAGAATCAGTCCATGTAGAGGAGAAAGGGTATGGAAACCCTTGTATCTGATAAAAAGGTAAGGACAGAATCAGGAGCGCTAAGCTTTAGAGCAACGGAAGCTCCGCAATGTCTTTCCTAAATGGGGTCAATTAGGAAAGAAAGGTACATGGAGAGCTTCAGGAGTACCTAAACCTGAAAAGGTTAATTACCACAGGAGTGGTTCTAGGTGTAGTCCCCTAGGTATGCTGGTACAGCATTGATAGGGTTAGTGCCCATCTGTCAGGATCATAAAGGAATGTCAGGATATCTGATCCTAACAGCCAGATAGATAAGTAGATGGATACAGATCTAGATAGATAGATAGATAGATAGATTTAAATATATACACATATTGGGTTTATATGCATATATCTACAAAGATATATATATATGGGCAGAAGACACACAGATAGATATAATCAATATATATATATATGTATATTTTTATTTAGTTTATTTATTTGAGAAGTTTATATACCACATTTCCAATGTTCAATATGGTTTACATAGAACAGAATATCACTTTACATTGAACGTGTTAACATTTCAAGAAACATTGAATCAAATATAAGAATCTCATATATCTTTGCAGGGAACTAGTAAATAATTCAAAACATTAATAACAAATAACATACCTAGATGAATAGGCAGGCATATAGAGACATGTTCCCTGTAAGCACAGTTACTTACCTGTAACAGGTGATCTCTAGGAACAGCAGGAATTAGTCCTCACATATGGGTACGTCGGTACTGACGGAGCCCGCACGGGAAAGCTCCCCAGCTTCCCAGAAGGAAAGCTTTTGGGGCCTCCCACTGCGCATGCGCGCTGCCTTCCCGCCTTCCTGACCAACTCTCCTCAGTTCGAGTTTTAAAGCTGAGACAATAGAGAGAGGAAAGGAAAGAGAGAGATAGATACAACTCCTAGGGGAGGTGGGTGGGTTGTGAGGACTAATTCCTGCTGTTCCCAGAGATCACCTGTTACAGGTAAGTAACTGTGCTATCTCCAGGAACAAGCAGGAATAAGTCCTCACATATGGGGACTCCCTAGCTAAGATGCCGGGGAGATCCCCTGAAGGGTATGAGACCCTTAAAGGTTCCTCATCTTCCTATGGATCTTAGGCATCCATTCAGGGAAGGTGGGCTGGAGTTGTTCAAGAATGGAACAGGTGTCTGAGGACAGCCTGACCAAACAAGGCATCCCGGCGGGAGTCCTTGTCCAAACAGTAATGGTCTGTAAAGGTATGAACCGAGGCCCAGGTGGCTGCTCGACAGATCTGGTCAATGGATACAGAGTTTAGATGAGCCATAGAGGTGGCCATGGCCCTCACATTGTGAGCGGTGACATGGCCCTCCAGAGAAAGGTTCTTACTCTGGTAAGCAAAAGAGATACACTGAGCAATCCAATTGGAGAGTGTTCTTTTGGAGACTGGAAGTCCTAAATGAGAAGGATCAAAAGCAACAAAAAGCTGAGAAGACTTTCGATGTTGCTGTGTCCTGTGGAGGTAAAGCACAGTTACTTACCTGTAACAGGTGATCTCTGGGAACAGCAGGAATTAGTCATCACATATGGGTACGTCGATACCGACGGAGCCCGCGCGGGAAAGCTCCCCAGCTTTTCAGATTAAAAGCTTTTGGGGCCTCCCACTGCACATGCGCGCTGCCTTCCCGCCTTCCTGAGCAGCTCTCGTCAGTTCGAGTTTAAAGCTGAGACAATAGAGAGAGAGGACAGGAAGACAGATAGAGATACAACTCCTAGGGGAGGTGGGTGGGTTGTGATGACTAATTCCTGCTGTTCCCAGAGATCACCTGTTACAGGTAAGTAACTGTGCTATCTCCAGGAACAAGCAGGAATACGTCATCACATATGGGGACTCCCTAGCTAAGATGCCCGGGAGATCCCCTCAAGGGTATGAGACACTGAAAGGTTCCTCATCTTCCTATGGATCTCAGGCATCCATTCAGGGAAGGTGGGCAGGAGTTGTTTAAGTATGGAACAGGTGTTTGAGGACAGCCTGACCAAACAAGGCATCCCGGCGGGAGTCCTTGTCCAAGCAGTAATGGGCTGTGAAGGTATGAACCGAGGCCCAAGTGGCTGCTCGACAGATCTGATCTATGGACACAGAGTGAAGATGAGCCATAGAAGTGGCCATGGCCCTCACATTGTGAGCTGTGACATGGCCCTCCATAGAAATGTTCTTACTCTGGTAAGCAAAAGAAATACACTGAGCGATCCAATTGGAAAGTGTACGCTTGGTGACTGGAAGTCCCAAATGAGAAGGATCAAAAGCCACGAAAAGTTGGGAAGACTTTCGATGTGGTTGAGTCCTGTTGAGGTAAAAGGCAAGAGCTCTTTTACAATCCAGAGTATGAAGGTTCCTCTCTGCACTGGATGCATGAGGAGCCGGGAAAAAGACAGGTAGATATACCTCTTGATTAAGATGAAAGGGCGAGACCACTTTGGGCATAAAGTGGGGATTCGTCCTAAGGACCACCTTATCATGATGAAACCTAGTATAAGGTGGATGAGCCACTAAAGCCTGCAGTTCACTGATGCGGCGAGCCGAAGTGACTGCAATAAGGAAAACAACCTTCCAGGAAAGAAATTTGAAGGAGGTAGAGTCCAAAGGCTCAAAAGGTGGCTTCATAAGCTGACCTAGAACTAGGTTCAAATCCCATGCTACCGGAGGAGGTCGGATGGGAGGTTTAGTTAGAGTCAGGCCTCTCATGAAACGTGAAACAAGAGGATGAGAGGAGACAGGTTGTCCATTTATAGGTTTTAAGGATGCTGCAATAGCACTCAAATGGACCCTTACTGAATTCGTCTTAAGGCCTGCATTTGAAAGATGCAGGAGATAGTCCAAGAGGGAATTCAAAGGAAGTGCTAGAGGGTCAAGACCCTGCTGAGCACACCAAATGGAAAAACGTTTCCATTTGAAAGCATAAGAACGCCTCGTGGAAGGTTTCCTAGAGGCATGAAGGATATCTGTCACAGGTTGAGAAAGATTAAAGTCTTGAAGACTTAGGCCTTCAGTAACCAAGCTCTGAGATGTAGGGATTTGGGGTTTGGGTGCCACAAAGTCCCCTCCTCCTGAGACAGAAGGTCTGGCGCAGCTCCCAGGTCCAGGGAGGATCCCTGGGAGAGATGCAAAAGTAGAGGGAACCACACCTGGCGTGGCCAGCGGGGAGCTATGAGGATCATAGTCCCGTGATCCCTCTGGAGCTTGAACAGAGTCTTGGATATTAGAGGAATGGGTGGAAAGGCATAGAGGAATTCCTGACCCCAATGCAGGAGGAAGGCATCGTGGGCCTGAGCTCCCTGACACTGAGTTCTGGAACAGAACCGGGGAAGTTTGGCATTCCACGGACTTGCAAAGAGGTCTATGTCCGGGGTCTCCCATTCCTGAAAGATTCTGCGTATCTGGTCCATATGTAGGGACCATTCGTGTGGAAGCAGAACTCGACTGAGTCTGTCTGCACGAGAGTTTTGAACTCCTGGAAGATACACTGCAAGAAGGTGAATTTGATGCTCTCTGGCGAAGGCCCATATTCTGAGAGCTTCGTTGCAAAGCGACAGAGAGCCTGTCCCTCCTTGTTTGTTTATATAGAACATGGCTACCTGATTGTCTGTCTGAACTAGGACAGTCAGATTGACAAGGAGGGTATAGAAGACCTTGAGGGCAAGGTAAATTGCTCGCAGTTCCAGGAGGTTGATATGAAGGGTGGCCTCCTGCGGAGACCAAGTGCCCTGAGTGGAGAGGTTCTGAAGATGAGCTCCCCACCCTGTCTGGGAGGCATCTGTTGTGAGGGTTGCTTGGGACAACAAAGGTTGGAAGGGGCCCCCCAACAACAGATTCTTGGTGGATGTCCACCATTGGAGGGACCAAAATAGACGGCTTGAGGTGAGTATTTGGTCGGAGAGCGCTCCAGATGCTTGAGTCCACTGGGTGGCCAAGGTCCATTGAGCTGCTCTCATATGCAGACGAGCGTAGGGCACCACATGTACCGTGGAGGCCATGTGGCCCAGAAGTCGCAGCATTTCCCGGGCTGTCAAATGACTGCTGGACTGAGCTTGGAAGGCCAAACTCAGCAGGCGTTGGGCCCTGACCTGAGGCAGGTAGGCCCTTGCAGTGATGGTGTCTAACTGGGCCCCTATGAACTCGAGAGACTGAGTAGGGATTAGTTGAGACTTGGGAAGGTTTACTACCAGTCCTAGATACTGCAGAAGACGCCTTGTGCGGTCCAGGGAAATTTGGGCCTGGGACTGAGAGGGAGCTCGGATGAGCCAGTCGTCCAGGTATGGGAATATGAAAATTCCCAGGCCTCTTAGAAAGGCAGCTACGACTGCCATGCATTTGGTGAACACTCTTGGAGCAGAGGCTAGACCGAAGGGGAGTACTCTGTACTGGAAATGTTTTCCCTGAAACAGAAATCAAAGGTATTTTCTGTGGGATGGGTGGATGAGTATGTGTGTATACGCATCCTTTAGATATAGAGAACAAAGCCAATCCTGACTCTGAAGGTATGGAAGGAGAATGCCCAGAGAAAGCATTTTGAATTTCTCCTTGAAAAGAAATTTGTTCAATTCTCTCAGATCCAGAATTGGTCTGAAGCCCTCTGTCTTCTTTGGTATTAGAAAATAAGGGGAGTAGAATCCCGTCCCCTGTTGAAGAAGAGGGACCTCCTCTATTGCCCCCTGGGCAAGGAGGGAGGAGACTTCCTGACCCAAGAGGGCCAGGAGAGATGGGGGAGAATTGAACTGCCTCACCATAGTATAAGGAGGAAGGTCGGAAAAATGGAGTTTGTAACCCTCTCTGATGATAGAGAGGGTCCATTGCTCTGATGTAATTTGCTCCCATCTGGGAGCAAAGTGAGCTAACCTTCCGGGTATGGTGAGGGGCTCTGGTTGTTCTAGAGCCAGAAAAGTTAAGTTCTCTAGGGGCAAGTCAAAACCCCTGAGGGGGTGGAGCCTGCTGAGGCGTAGCAGACGCCGCCGGCTTTGACCTTGCCTGTTTAGGTTGCTGACGTTTAGCAGCAAAACGAGGCTGAGAGGATTGTTGGCCAGTATTTGTAGAAAATCTGGACTTCTTGTAATAAAGCCTCTTAAAAGACTTCTTCCTGGCAGGACTGGAGGTAGACTTAGAAAGTCTATCTAAGGTGGCATTTTCTGCATCCATTTGAGTGGCCTTAATTTGCCACTCCTCACCAAATAAGTTCTCACCTGTACAGGGCAGATTTCTTAAGCCATCTAGGACCCAAGGTTCTAGATCAGAAGCCTGGAGCCAAGCAAGACGTCGGGCTGCTATAGCAATGCCCGAAGCCCTACCAGCACCCTCAAAGGAATCAAAAGCTGCCCTGTTGGAGAACTTTGAAATATCCAAAAGGAAATGAACTGCTCCCTCTTATCCTCAGGGAGAAAGGGGGCAAAATGCCGAACTTTTAGAGCGATTTCACTGAGAAACATGCCCATGTAAAGACTATAGGAATTAATCCTGGCTATAAGCATAGTAGCCTGGAAAATTTTCCTGCCAAAAGAGTCTAGAGTCTTACATTCTCGCCCTGGAGGAGTAGAAGAGTGCCTTTTGGTACTCTTTATCTTCTTCATTGCAGACTTCACCACAATAGAATGGTGAGGCAACTGGGTTTTTTGGAAACCAGGAGAAGGGGGGACACGGTACATGGTGTCCAACCTGCGAGAAGAAGGAGACAATGTTAGAGGAGCCTCCCATAAGTCCATCAAGTGTTCTTGAAGGATTTCATGGATAGGCAGGGTGACTGCCTCTTTAGGAGACTTAGAGTATCCTAAAATATCCAGTTTCTTTGATCTGGGTTCCTTTTCAGAAGATGAAGCAATAGAAAGACCTTTAGCCATTTCTATGATGAAGTCCTGAAAGGACAAATCCTCTGGTGGAGACATTCTCCTGTTAGGAGAAGAAGGCTCCTCAGGAAGATCAAGGGAGAACTCATCAGAATCATCAGAGGAGTTAAAATCCTCTGAAGAAGCAGAGTATCCTCTATGTGCTTCCAACGCACGATACGCATACCGTTCGGTATCGACATCGGGCGTACCGGGTATGGGATCGGTACCGGGCAAAAGCCCGGATCCGGCATGCGGAACCGATCTGCGTTTGGAAGACGATGGCCTCGGTTCCGGTATGGAAGCCATTACCGGAACCGGACCCGGTACCGCTGGCTGCGGTACCGAGGGCGTAGCAGCATTAATAAAAGCCAGAATGGCCTGCTGCATGACTTGGACAGTATTGCCCATAGACGCCACTGCTGCCTGGATGTCGGTACCGGTATGGGCCGGTACCCCAGAGCAGTACAACAGGTGATCTGTCGAGGCCGCGCCATCGATGTCAACCTGTGACCCCATGATTGCTTTGGAGGCCGGAGCCTCCCGCCGGGGTTTTTTGGCCTGGGCAGAATCCTCGAACTCAGAATTGAGAGCCTCTCGATCTTTAGAAAGAGATTTGCTTTTAGAGGATTTGCCCACTGGAGTTTTGGTTACCTGAGATCCATCCGGAGAGGAAGACCTGGATGACTGTGATGCTTCTGAAGGAAACAGCACATGGAACTTGTTGGCCCGGTTCTGCAATCCACGTTTCGACATCTGGGAGCAGGATGGGCAGTCCGGTATGGAATGGTCAGGTCCTAAACATTTAAGACACCATTCATGGGTGTCTGTAAGAGGAATGACAGCACTGCACTTGGTACACTTTTTAAAACCAGGAACTGGCTTCTCCATGAGGAGAAATTGTGTAGGCCTGAAGGCCTAACAAAGTACCAAGCTGTGCTGAAGAAAAGAAAAATATATATTTTTTTTTTTTAAAAGAAAGAAAGAGAGACCGGCAGTACCGGTTTCAGAATGGGGAAGGCAGGTACGCGGTCTAAAGAAAACAATAAAATTAACAATTTCTTCAGCGGTGACAGGAACACGACCTGCTGGCTCCGCGGAAAAAAAAGAAACTGACGAGAGCTGCTCAGGAAGGCGGGAAGGCAGCGCGCATGTGCAGTGGGAGGCCCCAAAAGCTTTTAATCTGAAAAGCTGGGGAGCTTTCCCGCGCGGGCTCCGTCGGTACCGACGTACCCATATGTGATGACGTATTCCTGCTTGTTCCTGGAGATAAGGCAAGAGCTCTTTTACAGTCTAGAGTATGAAGGTTCCTCTCTGCACTGGATGCATGAGGAGCTGGAAAAAAGACAGGTAAATATACCTCTTGATTAAGATGAAAAGGGGAGACCACTTTAGGCATAAAGTGGGGATTGGTCCTAAGGACCACCTTATCATGATGGAACCTTGTATAAGGTGGATTAGCCACTAGAGCTTGCAGTTCACTGATACGGCGAGCTGAGGTGACTGCAATAAGAAAAATAACCTTCCAGGAAAGAAATTTCAAGGAGGTAGTGGCTAAGGGTTCAAAGGGTGGCTTCATAAGCTGATCAAGAACCAAATTTAAGTCCCATGCCACCGGAGGAGGTCGAATGAGAGGTTTAGAGTTAAGGTTAGGCCTCTCATGAATCTTGCAATAAGAGGATGAGAGGAAACAGGTTGTCCATTGATGGGCTTAAGTGAAGCCGCAATAGCACTCAAATGGACTCTTACTGAATTCGTTTTGAGTCCTGCATTGGAGAGATGCAGGAGATATTCCAAAAGAGAATTCAACGGGAGTGCTAGAGGGTTAAGACCCTTGTGAGCACACCAAATGGAAAATCTTTTCCATTTAAAAGTGTAAGAACGCCTAGTGGAAGGTTTCCTAGAGGCGTGTAGGATATCCTTCACTTGCTGTGAAAGATTAAACTCTTGAAGGTCTAGGCCTTCAGTAACCAAGCTCTGAGGTGAAGGGACTTGGGGTTTGGGTGCCACAAAGTCCCCTCCTCCTGAGACAGAAGGTCTGGAGCCGCTCCCAAGTCTAGGGAGGGGGCTTGGCAGAGATGCAGAAGTAGAGGGTACCACACTTGGCATGGCCAGCGTGGAGCTATGAGAATCATGGACCCTTGATCTCTTTGAAGTTTGAACAGAGTTTTGGGAATCAGAGGAATGGGTGGAAAGGCATACAGGAAGGCCTGACCCCAATGAAGGAGGAAGGCATCCTTGGCCTGAACTCCCTGACACGGAATTCTGGAACAGAACAGGGGAAGTTTGGCATTCCACGGACTTGCAAAGAGGTCTATGTCCGGGGTTCCCCATTTCTGGAAGATTCTGAGAACCTGATCCAGGTGCAGGGACCATTCGTGTGGAAGCAGAACTCGACTGAGTCTGTCTGCCCAAGAGTTTTGGATTCCTGGAAGATATACTGCCAGGAGATGGATTTGATGCTCTCTGGCAAAGGCCCATAATCTTAGAGCTTCGTTGCAAAGCGACAGAGAGCCAGTCCCTCCTTGTTTGTTTATGTAAAACATGGCTACTTGATTGTCCATGTGAATAAGGACTGTCATGTTGCTGAGGAGGGTATGAAAAACTTTGAGAGCCAGAAAGATTGCTCAAAGTTCCAAGTAGTTGATATGAAGGGTGGTCTCCTGTGGAGACCAAGTGCCCTGAGTGTAGAGATCTTGAAGATGAGCTCCCCAACCTGTTTGGGAGGCATCTGTTGTGAGGGTTGCTTGGGGTAGCAATGGTTGAATAGGGGCCCCCAACAACAGATTTTGAGTGGATATCCACCATTGGAGAGACCAAAAGAGACGGTTGGAGTTTGCTATTTGGTCTGAGAGAGCTCCTGATGCTCGAGTCCACTGGGTGGATAAAGTCCATTGAGCTGCTCTCATATGTAGGCGAGCATAAGGCACCACATGCACTGTGGAGGCCATGTGGCCTAATAGTTGTAGCATCTCTCTGGCAGTCAAGTGGCTTCTGGACTGAGTCTGAGAGGCTAAGAGCACTAGACGTTGGCAACGGCCCTGAGGCAGATAGGCCCTTGCAGTGGTGGTATCCAACCAGGCCCCTATGAATTCCAGGGATTGAGTAGGGGTGAGTTGGGACTTTGGCAGATTGATCACAAGTCCCAGATATTGTAGAATGCGCCTGGTGCGATCCAGGGAAGTCTGAGCCTCGGACTGAGATGAAGCTCGGATGAGCCAGTCGTCCAGGTATGGGAAGACAAAAATTCCCAGGGCGCGTAGAAATGCAGCTACTATTGCCATGCATTTGGTAAATACCCTTGGAGCAGAGGCTAGACCGAAGGGAAGTACTCTGTATTGGAAATGTTTTCCCTGGAACAGAAACCGTAGGAATTTTCTGTGGGATGGATGGATGAGTATATGTGTGTACGCATCCTTGAGATCTAGAGAACAAAGCCAGTCCTGACTCTGTAGGTATGGAAGGAGAGTACCTAGAGAAAGCATCTTGAATTTCTCCTTGCATAGAAATTTGTTCAATTCTCTGAGATCCAGAATAGGTCTGTACCCCCCTGTTTTCTTGGGAATGAGAAAATAAGGGGAGTAAAAACCTGACCCATGTTGAAGAAGAGGAACCTCTTCTATTGCCTTTTGGGCGAGAAGAGTGGTCACCTCCTGACCCAAGAGGTCTAGGAGAGATGGGGGAGAATTGAAACATCTCACCTTGGTATGGGGAGGAAGGTTGGAGAAATGTAGTTTGTAGCCCTCTCTGATGATAGAGAGGGTCCATTGTTCTGAGGTGATTTGCTCCCATCTGGGAGCAAAATGAGTTAACCTTCCTGGAATGGTGAGAGGTTTTGGATGTTTTAGAGTCAGAAAGGTTAAGTTCTCTAGTTTTAAGTCAAAAACCCTGAGGGGGTTGGGACTGCTGGGCTGTAGCAGCCCCTGCAGGTTTTGCCCTGGCCTGTTTAGGCTGCTGACGCTTAGGAGCATTGTTCCCTCTAAGCTGTGCGCGTGTGCGCGCGCACACACCTCGCCGAGCGAGCGCACATACTTTATAAAAGAGCGCACAAAAATTACGGTTCTGATTCTGATAGAAAACAACACAGACGTCTTAAAATTTAAAAGTTGTTGTGTATTTACAGTTTTCACAAGTTCTACAATATTTTCTAGTGCAATCAATGTGGTGTACATACTGTATTCAGATGTGTAGTCAAATTTTAAAGTATATAACTCCGAGTGTCGTTATGTGGCGCACAAAAATTTAACCTTCCTTCAAAAGTTGCACAGCTGATATTTTATGCGCACACAGCCTACAGAAAATTAGAGGGAACATTGCTTAGGAGTAAAACGAGTATTTGTGGCAAATCTGGCCTTCTTGTAGAAAGGCTTCTTGAAAGATTTTTTCTTGACAGGGGTAGAGGTAGACTCAAAGTCTATCTAAAGCAGCATTTTCTGCATCCATTTGAGTGGCTTTGATTTGCCACTCCTTACCAAACAGATTCTCACCTGTACAGGGGCAAATTTCCCAACCCATCCTGGACCCAGGGTTCTAGGTCAGAGGCCTGGAGCCAAGCAATTCTGCGAGCCGCTATGGCAATACCTGAGGCTCTGCTAGCACCCTCAAAGGAGTCAAAGGCTGCTCTGTTGGAGAACTTTGAAATATCTTGGGTATGGCTTCAGCAAAAGAAGGAACTCCTCCTTTCTATCCTCTGGGATAAAGGGGAGAAAATGGCGTATTTTTAATGCAATTTCCTTCAGAAACATGCCCATATAGAGGCTGTATGAATTGATTCTGCCAATAAGCATACTTGCTTGGAAGATTTTTCTACCAAAAGCATCCAGAGTCCTACATTCTCTTCCTGGAGTAGAAGAGTGTCTTTTTGTACTCTTGATCCTTTTCATAGCTGACTGCACCACGATGGAGTGGTGAGGGAGCTGAGTTTTTTGAAACCCAGGAGAAGGGGGGACACGATACATGGTGTCCAGACGACGAGAATGTGGAGATAGGGTGAGAGGAGTCTCCCATAAGTCCATCATGTGTTCTTGAAGAATTTCATGGATGGGCAAGGTGACTGCCTCTTTGGGAACCTTAGAGTATCCTAAAATGTCTAACTTTTTTGCTCTAGGTTCTTTTTCAGAGGATACTGAAATAGAAAGACCTTTAGCTACTTCAATGATGAAGTCTTGAAAGGATAAATCCTCTGGAGGAGACATTCTCCTTTTTGGAGAAGAGGGCTCCTCAGGTAGAGTAAGGGATACTTCAGCAGAGTCATCTGATGAATCAGAATCATCAGAAGACTCGAAGTATCGTCTGTTTGCTTCCAGGGATCAATAAGTGTATCGACCGGTATCGACATCGGGGGTACCCGGAACCGGATCGGTATCGGGAAACACCCTGGAACCGGGAACCGGAATCGGTATCCTGGTCGATGTGTATGCCCTGGGTACCGGTATCGGTTGTGGTACCGGAACCGGAGTCAATACCGCAGGGTGCGGTACCGAGGGCGTCGCAGCCTTAATAAAAGCCAAAATGGCCTGCTGCATGGATTGAACTGTGTGATCCATAGACGCCACGACTGTCTGGATGTCGGTACCGGATGATTGAGCCGGTACCCCAGAGCAGTCTAACAGGTGATCGGTCGAGGCCGTGCCATCGATGTCAACCTGTAACCCCATAGGAGGAGCTTTGGAAGCCGGGGCTTCCCGCCGGGGTTGTTTGGCTGGGGCAGGGTCCTCAGGGTCAAGCCCAGGGGTATCTCGATACTTAGAGGGAGATTTGCCCTTTGAGGACCTGCCAGAGGAATGTTTGGTTACCTGAGATCCATCAGAAGAGGAAGACCTGGAAGATGTCGATGCTGGAGTATCTGTAGAAAACAGCATGTGAAACTTGGCTGCCCGGTTCTGTAAGCCACGTTTAGACATCAAAGAACAGGATGGGCAATCCGGAATGGAATGGTCAGGCCCCAAACATTTAAGACACCATTCATGAGTGTCTGTGACTGAAATAGTACCGCTACACTTGGTGCATTTTTTAAAACCAGAGGCTGGTTTTTCCATGAGGGAGAATTTGTGAAGGCCTAGAGGCCTCACAGAACAAACACACCAAGTGGGGAAAAAATAAGATTTTTTTTTTTTTTTTTTAAAGAAATAAAGGAAAAAAGACCGGCGGTACCGGTCTGGAATCGGGGAAGGCAGACACGCGGCCAAAGAAATAAATTAAAATAACTTCTTCAGCGGTGACAGGAACACGACCTGCTGGCTCCGCGGAAAAAGAAGAACTGAGGAGAGTTGGTCAGGAAGGCGGGAAGGCAGCGCGCATGCGCAGTGGGAGGCCCCAAAAGCTTTCCTTCTGGGAAGCTGGGGAGCTTTCCCGTGCGGGCTCCGTCGGTACCGACGTACCCATATGTGAGGACTTATTCCTGCTTGTTCCTGGAGATAAATAGTTATCTCCAAGTTATAATGCCTTGTTCAATGTAATTTCAGTTTGTTCAATGTAAACCGCACTGATGCAGAATAGCGCGGTATATAAGAGAATGAAAATAAATAAATAAATAAATGTCTCCAGGTATATGGATGGAGAAACGTCCAGAGAACCCCATCCCCCCTTATAGGGAGCGAGAGAAATGTATCTAATAGCAAGAAGGTTGATACCTGCTTGAATAGATAAAATAGAAAAAAACTCTTCTCCTGGTTATGACTGGCATAGTCAGAGGAAAGGTGTCCCTGACAAGAAGGCGGCTTAATTCTTTGCAGAATTTGAGCTCTTGAGTAACCAGGATAGCCTACGTGAAAATGGCAGAGGATAACAGCAGTCTGCAGACATGAAGTCCAGATATCTCCAGAATTGTAGTATGGAGATTGGATAGAGGAGGCCTCAGGAGGAAGATACCCTAGTGATCCGCCTATGAGGGCAAGATGGGTATTAGGTATCCTCTAGCAGCCAGTGAAGAATTTATCTGACGGGAGACCCCAGGAGATATGGGCCAAGCCAAGGAATTGTCCCTTCTTTAGGCTTTCACGTAATGAAAGGCCTGAGGCTTATGCCTCAAAAGATTTTTAAGATAAGATGGAAAAGGTAGAAAAAACCTGCCAGGCATGAACATGACTGGGGGAACCCCTTTTAACCATCTGGGGTTATCTGCTAGGCAAGATACTAATGCTCTCTAGCAAGGGTCCATAGTGCAAAGCTACTCTGTAGAGTTGCAGAGAGCATGCTGCAGGTTGGTTAGAAGAAAAAACTGGCTGTGGAAAGCCAGCAGGTAACCAGCTATTCTGCCAAGGGCAAGGGGCGAAGAATAGAAGTTAACCAACCAAACTGTGATAATAGGGTTTCCCAAATGAGGTTGATACCCTGTTTGGGACTTAGCACTGAGGCTAGGAGGATTGCTAGTGGAGGGGAAACCCTGGTTGTGTAGTGAACAAAAACCAGTGGTTTAACCACTAGGAATTGCTGCATTTGCAGGAACTATCAGGGCAGCATGGAGAATTTCTTGTCCCTCCTCTTTTTAGAGTGGGAAAAAGAAACAGACATGGTAGGACTTCCCATTGTCTGAGGAGCTGCCCTAAGGTAACAAGGGGGAAGACAACTCCAGAAGGGAGAATCCCCCAGTAGAACAGGTAGAAGACCATAAGGGCTTACCCGTGTAAAAAAGTCACTCTTACAAACTAAATGTTGTAGTAAGAGGGAGGTAAGACAGAGTTTCAAGAGACCAACTATGGAGGAAGTCTCCGATAGGTGAGATGATACATGCCAATACAGGGAAAACAACTGTCTATTGATAGTTGTTACCTCTCTTTCCTCCTAGAGGAAAAGGAAATCTGTTAAGTATGGGCATGATCATCATAAGACTCTTAGAGAAAAGATGTCTCATGAAGAGATATCTAGGTAGGTTAGGATAAATTTAGTGCAGATACTGCAAGTGAAAAGAAGCATACTGCTATCCTAACCAGCAACCAAGAGGGACAAAGATCTATTTGAAACCCTGCGACTGCTGGGTTTGTTGACCCTGTTGAGTTTGTAGATTCTTCAGACCAGGGTGATGTTTCCCCTGTTTGGGAACATCTGTATGATGGACCGATGATGGACAAAACCTTCTCCCCCCTAGGGGAAGAAAGTTTGGTAGGACATTTCCTACCTACTGGGAAAGAAGGCGGCGTAGAATAGCCCCTGGAAACAGGAAAGTCAGTTGATCAACAGACTAGAAAACCTAGGAATAGGCGGGATTGTCCTTAACTGGTTCAAATCCTACATTTCACACCGATTAATACGCGTCCAAATTGACCAACAAGCATCAGAAACATTCCCCCAAGGACAGGGAATACCCAAGGATCAGCCTATCAGCCCTCCTATTTAACTTGTACCTGCAACCGATAACTAACATATTTAAAAAACACAAGATTAATCACTTTATATACGCCGATGACATCATGCTAGCTATCCCCATAGCCATAAAAAACCCTACATATGACCCGCTATCCAAATGCATGGCTGAGACCTCCTCCTGGATGGAAAACTAACCACCTCAGCATAAACTTCAAAAAAACCGAGGCAATGTTTGTGACAAGATCATCTATGACTGAGAACACCTACCCAGAAAACAATCACTATCAACAAAACCTCCATACCTGTCAGAAAACAGGTAAAATACTTAGGAGTAATAATAGACCACACTCTCACCATGCTACCACACATAAAACAAACAGTAAAAACCATTTTCTATAAACTCAAAACAATTCAACACCTAAGACCACTCCTAGAAACACCAGACTTTAGATCCGTAGTAGGTACACTGATCACCCCTCACTTCGACTATTGCAATAGTCTCCTAATAGGCCTCCCGCAAAAAAGCACATACCTTCTTCAAAGAGCACAAAACATCTGTGCAAAAGTGATTGCTAAAGCTCGCTAACAGACCACGTAACCCCTATACTGCTAGACCTCCACTGGCTCCCTATAAACAGCCGAATTAAATATAAAATTATCCTAACAACCTATAAACTCATAAACGACATAACCCCCTCACACCTATCTACATTACTGCAATCTCCAACTTCGACAAGGACCCTCAGACAAAACGCAGCCCACTCTCTCATCATACCAAAAACCATCCGCAAAACTAAGAACACCACTAGCTCCAGAGCATTCTCATTCGCTGCTCCTACACTCTGGAACGACCTCCCATTGAACTTCGTACCATAAGAGACCTCTTCCAATTCAGAAAAGAATTAAAGACCTACCTGTTCACTGAACACTTCGAAGTCCCCTACTACCCCAAAGCTAGCTCCACAACAAACGTGGTCACACATGCACAAACTCCCTTAATCCAAACAATGTAAACACAAGCCTGCCCCCTCCCTCCACACACACGCCCCAAGACGACATAAAAAGGAACTAAATTCCAACACCTACACCAATATCTGACCCACACAACACACACACCACACACTGTAAATATACATTTGTAAAAAGTTAGATGTGTTTGTTTTAATACCTACAAAGTTCTTGCTTTAATACCTAAAAGATGTTTCTGCTTTTTGTTTTTCCTTTAATACCTACAAAGTTTATATTACTGTTCAATGTAAATAGTTGAATTCTATTGTTCTATGTAAAATGTATACAAACTGTGTACAAGACTGTTAACCTGTTATATGTAAACCGCCCTTGATCTCTGGAAGGGGCGGTATAAAAGAAATAGTTAAATAAAATAAATAAATAAATAAATAAATAAATAAATAAATAAAAAAAATAAATAACTGAGTAACCTGGAGTAAAGACTCCTTGTTGAAGAGATTTTCTCCAGTGCAAGGAGTATTTCCCAGTCTTTCTTGTGCCCATTTGTCCAAGTCTGAAGCTTGGAGCCAGGCTCTACGTCGTGCCCCTATAGCTATAGCAGAAGTCCTGCTAACAGACTCAAAGGAGTCTAGGGAAGCACGAGTAAGAAACCTAGAGATATTATGAGCATGACTAACCAGTAAGGAATAGTCTGCTTGTTTGGGCTCTTGAAGACAAGGAGTCAAAAGATGTAATTTCCTTGTGACCTCCTCAAGAGATAGACCCATATAAAAAATATATGAGAGAATTCTTGCTGAAAGCATGGATGTCTGGAAGGTTTGACATCCAAAGGCATCTAGAGTCTTAGACTCACGACCTGGCGGACAAGAAGAGTGCTTTTTATTTACTCGCCTCAATGCTGATTCCAGTACAATGGAATGATGAGGAAGTTGACTCCTTTGAAACCCTGGAGAGGGGGGCACCTGATATAGGAGATCAGTTGCTCTGGAAAGTGGGGGTACCCTTAAAGGAGCTTCCCACATTCGTAGAAGGAGATCCTGCAAAGAATGATGCAAAGGAAGCATTATGTTCTCCTTTGCTTCGTTAGGAACAGAGAGGTATTCTGTATTCCCTTGTGTAGGATCTTGTCCAGGAATAGGAATGGCAAGTGATTTTGCCATATCCAGGAGGAAAGTCTGGAAAGAAGGATCCCCAAAGGGAACTTCCCTTGGATAGGCTAGATCTGATGAAGAACTAGCGTTGGCATCGAGGGATCTATTCCAGTATATAGGAATAGAAGATCCTGAATGGTGCAGTATGGGATCCTTAGATGGTGGTCGCTGGTACTGCAGGTCAGAACCAGCGAGAGTCGGTAACAGATCATCCATGCTAGGGATCGATTCCAGACTCGGCATCGAGGGAAGCGAGCCTGAAGAGAGAAGCATGGAAGGTACCGACAGTAATGGTATTGTGGATATCGGTACCGATCTTGGTACCGTATCTGATACCGGCGGAAGAATACCAGCCGGTGACAACTCTAACGGTGTCGGAGGAACCGAGAGTTGCGGATCCGAAGTATCGGAACCGAGCCTTCGGTACTGACGGGAGTCGGTACCAAGGCGAGTCGGTACCCAGTCCTCCAGACTGGAGATCGATTCCAGACTCGGCATCGAAGGCAGCGAGTCTATCGATGCACGTCTGGAGGGTACCAACGTCGGTACTAGTATCGGTGTCGATACCGATATTGGAAAGTCGGTCTGAAGCGTATCCACCGGGCCCGTAGGTACCGAGGACGCCAGACGATGATCCTTGGTGAGGAATGTTTCATCCAACACCAGTGCCGATGCCGGGGTATCGGTACCACTCGAAGCGGATGCCACCACCGGGCATGGCTCAGGTATGTTCTGTGAGGGGTAAACCTCAGGAACAACCTGAAACCCCACACAGGCTTTGGAGCCCGAAGACTCCCACCGGGGGTTTGAAGCCAGTGGATTCTCGAGGACAAGGCCATAGGCATCTCTATGCTGTGCATGAGAAGTGCCGCTCGAGAACTGGCTAGTCTTAACAGACTGTTTTTGGGTTACCTGATCCTGTGCAGAAGAAGAAATGGTCGGTGCCCTGAAGTTGGAGGGGGACCGCGTGTCGAGGGGAACTCGATGTTGAAAACTTCTTCTCACCATACTGGTGCCCGAGGGCTCCGGAGGAAAATGGTCAGGACCCAAGCAGGTTAGACACCAATTGTGAGTGTCTAAAAATAAAGCTGTACCGCCACAGTTTGTACATTTCTTGGGGAAAGTGGCTGGCGGTTCCATGAGGAAAAATGGAGAGGCCTAGAAGGCCTGAGAACCGTGAGACACTAACAAAGAAAAATATATTCCTTAAGGGAAAAATTTTACAAGAAAAGAAAAAAGAAACACCGGCGGTACCGGTGGTGTCAGGGAAGGCAGCCGCGACCACAAGAAAGCTAAAAAATAAAAGAAGAATTTTCTGCGGTGACAGGAGGACGTCCTGCCGGCTCCGCGGAAAAGCGAAAACTGAGGAGAGGCAGTTGGGAAGGCGGGAAGGCAGCACGCAGGCGTGCTGGGATGCTTCCAAAAGCTTTCTGATTGGACGCTGGGAAGCGTTCCTGCACGGACTCCGTCGGTACCGACGTACCCATATTTGAAGACTCATTCCTGCTTGTTCGTGGAGATCTGTTTCACAGGGAACATGGGCTATGGAGGGTTAAGTGGCTTGCCCAAGACCACAAGGAGCACCTGTGGGACTAGAAACCCCAGTCCTTCCGGCCCAAGGTTGCTGTCCTCTAGTGGGATTTGAACCCCTGACCTTCCAGCCTGAAGTACCTTGCCCCAACCACTAGGCCACTCCTCCATGGCCAAACCCACTCCTTTATTGAGCGGGTTTGGCCATGGACAGATTGGGGGTAGAAGAATCCCTTACTCCATGACCATTGCCTTGAAAGGAGGAATCGTGTTGCAAAAAAACGCACCGCCTGAGTGTCCCGTCACCCCACAACTGGACCGGAACCCCCAAAAGTCCTTACCCATAGCCCCTGGCTGGGCTGCCTCTGCCTGCTTTGGGTTCATCTCCGGGTAGATGGGGAGCCTTAGACTAACCTAGTGACTTCACCAACTTCTCCATGTCCTCTCCAAAGAGCAACTTGCTTGCAAAGGGAAGCTTGGTCAACTTGGCCTTAGAGGGCAGGTTCGCTGACCAATTGTGCAGCCACAGTAGGTGTCACATGGCCACAACTGTGGCCATACTCTTTGCTGAGACCCGCAAGAAGTCACAGAGCAGATGTCAGGAAAGCCGTTGGACTCCAGTCGGGCATCCAGGGGACAGCTCGAGGGCCCAGGGCCCCCCACGTCTGACAGTTCCTGTGACCAGTGGAGGCAAGCATGGGCTACATAGGCCATGCAAATGGTACCTTGGAAGCAGAGCACACAAACCTTTAAGGCCTCTGAGTCCTGGAGAGCTGCTCTGCCTTCCACCGGAATGGTGGCCTTACACATTACTGCAGCCACCAGGGCATCCACCTGGGGCAGGCACAGTTTCTCCTTCTCCTCTGGCAGTATAGGGTAGAGCCTAGCCATGCTACGTTACGCCCAACCCTCAACCCCACATCTGGGGTACTCGACTCTTCAGAAATCATGGCCCACAGCACCATATGGACCGGGAAGGACTGAGGACAGACGTTTGATACCCTCCATGAGAGGGTCCTCATCGGGCTCCACCACGGGAGCTTACTCCATGATCCGGAGGGCCACCAGTGACTCTGATCAAGGTCAGAAGCTCATTTTGGAGGAAAACCTACACGGCCATCGCATCTTCCTGCTCAAAGAGCTCCCCCCTCCTCTAGCTCCTCCTGAAGCTGCTCGAGGAGGTCCGCTGGCCCCTCCATAAGGTAAAGGGACTCCCATGACACTATGGGGCCAAATTCTTGCTCCTCCTCAAAGCAGTTCCATCATCAGCACCTCGCCTGCAGCACCCCTTTCCGAACCACCATGGGACCGGAGGGGGCACTTGCCCTACTTCCTGCTTTATCAGGAAAGCCTGATGAAGCAGAAGCACAAATTCAGGGGAAAAAGGGGCAGTACACACTCCCCCAGTGCCTGCCATCCTGTCAGGTGGCAATCTAGTGGGCAAATCACGTGAATTACACAGGACCGGAGGCCCCCATTCTGTCAGCAGAAGTCTGAAACAGTTCCTCTAAGATGGTGGCAAGGCAGCAGTTCCTGCCAAAATGACAGGCCTGCCACCATCATCCACAGCCTCCCGACGGTCGACAAACATGCTTGTATTCAACTCGGGATTTTCCTGGGGCTTCCCCCAGCTCCTCTGCTGCTGCTTCCCCCAACTTCCAGCAGCCGTGGCACTGCCTGATGTCTAATAACTGAACCTGGAGGCTGCCGCAAGGTACACAATGGCCCCTCTCGCCAAGCAGCCGTGGCACTCAGCATACTCCTCCAGCATGAACTGCAAAAAAAACACAGACTTATTGGGGCCTACAGGACTATTCCAGGCACCCTCCGACATGGGCACCAACAGCTAAAACACAGAAGAGAGCTTTCTGGTTAAATTTAGAACCCAGCAGAGAGCTTGTAGTTTAAATTTCATAATAAGTTAGAGACTAGCAGCAGCAAAGAGCTATAATTTAAATCAAATAAGAATATAGATTAGCACAAAAGGCAAAACAGGGTCAGTACTCTTTGAGCAGCAAATAGTCTTCTAGAGACCTTTACAAAGAGGCCTTCTACCTAGGGGGTAAAATAGTCTGTAGGGTCAGTACTCTTTGAGCAGCAAATAGTCTTCTAGAGACCTTTACAAAGAGGCCTTCTACCTAGGGGGTAAAATAGTCTGTAAATAGATGTAAATTGTTGTACATAGTTACCATCAGTTGACATCCAAGTTAATCTACCCTGTTCATTGTAAGTTCTTTGCTTTGACTGCACAAATCTGTTATATGTAAACCGCGCTGATTTTTAAGAGTGCGGTATATGAGAACAACAAATAAATAAAAATAAATAAATAGGGGGCAAGAGACCTGTGAAACTTTTTCAATAGGTGTAAACACCAGGTGGCAGATCAAAAGGCCATTTTGAAAGACTCCTTCTATCCAAGCAAGGACTGTTAATCATCCAGGAAGTTGGTCACAGCTCACCTCAGCAGCACAGGCATAAATAGCTCAACCAGAGCTCTGTGATCCTCAGTCTTGAAAGACTAGAAAAGGGGACTGTTACTTCTGGAGAGAGATCTGCAATTGTGAGTGTATACTTCTGGGAATTTTCTGAAAGGAATTCGTTTTATTAAAGCTAATTAATTTGTGAACCCACTATTTTTTGTTAAATCAGTCAGGGCCTAGTAGCAGCAGTTTAAGTTTACATTTAAAACACAGAAGAGAGCTTTCTGGTTAAATTTCATACCCAGCAGAGAGCTTGTAGTTTAAATTTAATAGTTATTCAGGGCTTAGCATCAGCAAAGTACTTTTAGTTTAAATTTAAAACACAGAAGAGAGCTTTCTGGTTAAATTTAGAACCCAGCAGAGAGCTTGTAGTTTAAATTTCATAATAAGTTAGAGCCTAGCAGCAGCAAAGAGCTATAATTTAAAACAAAAAAGAATATAGCTTACCTCAGCAGCACAGGACAGGGTACTGTGCAGCCCTCTTTTAATAAGTGTTATTTCCCACCCACCCCTGGGATAATTGTAGCTTTATAGGTACTTACACATTTTCAAAGACAGGAGGTGCTCTCAGGTGAAGCTCGTTACCCAAATCAGTCATACACTAAGGACCTGAGATTAATTAAGCTTCAGGTGAACAAGGTATATTAAACGTATTAGGTACAGTTTTATTGGCAATCCTTAGTAAGTAAAGAACTTAAAGATATAAACAAAAACTTAAAACTAAGATGCAGACAGCAGTCCAGCAGCGAGATGGGGGCTTTCCAGTCTTTTGCATTGAGTGTCACATGTATGATTTTCTCCCAGTTGGTGAGAGGTCTTACATGTGCACTAGGTGCAAGGAGCTCTTTGCTCTCAGGGAACAAGTCCGTTCTCTAGAGGCTAGAGTAGCAGACTTGGAAAACATAAGACAGACAGAGAGGTACACAAACGAGACCTACAGGGATATAGTCCTGAAGTCCCACCTCCAGTCTGGCAGCATCCCTGTTGCCATGGAGGAGAGAGGTCACGTGACAGGAGAGCATCACCCTGGTGTGGCAGGAAGTGATCCTGTAACTAGGACCTGTCCTCCAGGTGATGTAAAACCCTCTCGCACCGAGGAAGTTTCTCCAGGGTCATGTGCCCATGAGGGAAGGGTTAGGACAGCCATTATAGTTGGTGATTCGATCATTAGGCATGTAGATAGCTGGGTGGCTGGTGGACGTGAGGATCGCCTGGTAACATGCCTGCCTGGTGCGAAGGTAACGCGCCACCTAGATAAAGTCTTAGATAGAGCTGGGGAGGAGTCTGCTGTCTTGGTACATGTCAGTACCAATGACATAGGAAAATGTGGTAGGGAGGTTCTGGAGGCTAAATTTAGGCTTTTAGGTAGGAAGTTGAAATCCAGAACTTCCAGGGTAGCGTTCTCCAAAATGCTTCCCGTTCCACGTGCAGGACCCAAAAGGCAGGCAGAGCTTCGGAGTCTCAATGCGTGGATGAGACAATGGTGCAGAGATGAGTGTTTTAGATTTGTTAGGAACTGGGGAACATTCTGGGGAAAGGAGGGGCTCTTCCGAAAGGATGGGCTTCACCTTAACCAGGATGGAACTGGCTGCTGGCATTAACCTTTAAAAAGGAGATAGAGCAGCTTTTAAACTAGATAATAGGGGAAAGCCGACAGTCGCCCAAGAGCGGATGGTTCGGAAGAATGTATCCTTGAAGGATACTACCAAAAACAGAGAGGTTCCAAAAAAGAGTAAAGTAGCCCAAATGCCCTCGAGTATGGAGCAGACAGAGCTTAAAGATCTCAAATTACCCATGTCTACCAATACCCAAATTAATATGAATAAAATACAGTCTCTAAAATGCTTGTATGCAAATGCTACGAGTTAGAATATATAGCACTAAATGAGAGGTTAGATATGATTGGAATATCAGAGACATGGTGGAAGGAGGACAACCAGTGGGACACTGATACCTGGGTACAAACTATATCGTAATGATAGAGCTGATCAAATTGGTGGAGGGGTTGCGCTCTAAGTTAGAGAGGGCATTGAGTCAGAAAGGATTAAAGTTTTGCAGGAAACAAAATTTGCTGTAGAATCTCTATGGATTGAAATTCCATGTAAAAAGGGGAAGGTGATGGCAGTGGGGGTGTACTATCGACCACCCGGCCAGAATGAAGAAATTGATGATGAAATGCTCAAAGAAATCAAGGAAGCTAACAAAGGTTACAGCGCAGTAATAATGGGTGATTTCAATTACCCCGGTATCGACTGGGTCAGTGTCACGGCAGGACATGCTAGGGACATAAAGTTCCTAGATGACATAAATGACTGCTTCTTGGAGCAGCTGGTTCATGAACCGACCAGAGGGGAAGCCATATTAGACCTAGTCCTTAGTGGAACACCAGATCTAGTGCAAGAGATAAGGGTGTTGGGGCCACCTGGCAATAGTGATCATAGCATGATCGCCTTTGATTTAATTAGTGGAGGAGGGATAGTAAGGAAATCCACAGTACTACCTTTTAACTTTCAAAAGGGAGAATATGATAAAATGAGGAAAATAGTTAAGAAAAAACTAAAAGGAGCAGTTGCAAAGGTTAAAGACTTACATCAAGCTTGGGTGTTGTTGAAAAATACTATCTTGGAAGCCCAGACCAGCTGTATTCCATGCTTTAAGAAAAGTGGAAGGAAGTCCAAAAAACTGCCAGCATGGTTTAAAGGTGAGGTCAGAGAGGCTGTTGTTGCCAAAAAAGCATCTTTCAGGAAATGGAAAAAAGAGCCAAACGACAAAACCTGGAAACAGCACAAGCACTGGCAAGTCAAATGCAAGGCATTGATAAAGCAGGCAAAGGAAGAATTTGAGAAGAAGCTTGCTGTGGAAGCAAAAACGCGAAATAAAAGATTTTTTCAAGTACATTTGTAGCAAAAAACCTGTTAGAGTCAGTTGGTCCATTAGATGATAGAGGAGTTAAAGGGGCACTAAGAGGCGACAAGGCGATAGCGGAGAGACTGAATGAATTCTTTGCTTCGGTCTTTACTGAGGAAGATGTAGGGATGTTACCCATGACTGAAGTGGTATTTAAAGGTGCGGAAGAATTGAAGGAAATATCGATACATCGAGAAGATATAGTACAACTATTAGATAAACTGAAGAATAGCAAATCACCTGGGCCGGATGGTATACTTCCAAGGGTGTTCAAAGAACTGAAATATGAGATTGCAGACCTGCTATTAGTAATCTGTGAACTATCATTAAAATCATCTCTAATACCTGAAGATTGGAGGATTGCCAATGTAACACCAATTTTTAAAAAGGGTTCCGGGGTGATCTGGGAAACTACAGACCAGTGAGCCTCACGTCAGTAACGGGAAAAATGGTAGAAACCATCATAAAGAATAAAATTACTCAGCATGTAGATCAGGGGTCTCAAACACGCGGCCCGCGGGCCGCATGCGGCCCGCGAGAGCATCTTGTGCGGCCCGCGAAGCACTTACCGGCGTCTAAAAAAAAAAAAAATTCCAAACTTGCCGCCGCAGTATTAAGCGTCCCGTGGGCCCCTCTGCCTGCTCTGAGTCCTCTCCTCCCTGCAGCATCAGCTCCAAAAGCGGCGGCTTTCAGAGCCACGAAGAGAGAGAGTTTCTCTCGCGCGGTTCTGAAGACTCTCTCGCTGCTCTTCAGAACCGCGCGAGAGAAACTCCCTCTCTTCGCGGCTCTGAAAAGCCGCCGCTTTTGGAACTGATGCTGCAGGGAGGAGAGGACTCAGAGCAGGCAGAGGGGCCCGCAAAGTAGTAAATAGTGGAGTGCCCTAAGAATTTGCATTAGGACCAGTGCATGTTAGCATATTTAGAAATGAACTGGAAAAAACAAATGAGATGACCAAATCTGCAGGTAACACAAAAATGTTCGGAGCCATTAGATCGCGAGCAGATTGTAAGGAACTGCAGTGGGACCTTATGAGACCGGGCATCTGGATGGCTGATGAAATTTAATGTAGATAAGTGAAAACTAATCATATAGGGAAGAATAATCCAAATATTTGCTATAAAATGCTAGGTACCACATTAGAAGTCACCATTCAGGAAACAGAATCCTCAGCATAGTGTGCAGAGGTACTTAAAATGCAAATAGAATGCTATAAATTATTAGAAAAGAAATGGAGAATAAATTAAAGTGTATTATAATGCTTCTATTGCTTCATAGTGCTACCGCACCTTGAGTACTGTGTACAATTATGGTCACCACACATCTGGATCTGCTGTTGCTCATGGGACTGGCTGACGGCATCAGGACTTACAGTAGTAGATGGTGGCAGGATAGGGGAGCAGCATTGGGGGCTCCAGAGCAGGAGAATGCAGGCAATGCTAGGCACGGCTAGGTCTAGTGAATTCTGGAGGGGGAGCCAGTCTTAAAGGGGCCAGCAGACTCTTCTGGGTGCAGGGTTCAGGTGCCGCGGCGGCAGGGTGAGAGCGATCGGGACAGCAGTAGTAGTTCCTAATGTGCCTGGCGGTTGGCACTGGATTATAGTAATGTAGAAATCTTTTAGTCTTTCTGTATTCATGCACATTAAGAGGCATGTTTACTAAAAGTTAGGGTATGGTAACATTATGCAAATATTTATGCAAATGAGGTCCCTTATGCAAATGAGGTCCCACATCTCATGCGGCCCCCGGGTTATTTTAGAAGTCCTCATTTGGCCCTCAAAGCAATTTGAGTTTGAGACCCCTGATGTAGATAGTCATGGCCTAATGGGAGACAGACAACATGGCTTTAGACAAGGAAGATCTTGTCTTACTAATCTGTTGTGTTTTTTTGAAAGTGTGAACAAACTGGTGGACAAAGGTGAGTCGGTTGATATAGTGTATCTGGACTTTCAGAAAGCCTTTGACAAGGTCCCTCATCAGAGACGTTTGGCAAAACTAAAGGGTCATGGGATAGGAGGCAGTGTACTACTGTGGATCAAGAACTGGTTAAAAGACAGAAAGCAGAGGGTTGGGCTAAATGGCCAATTTTCCCAATGGAGAAAGGTGAATAGTGGTGTACCCCAGGGATCTGTGCTGGGTCCGCTGCTTTTTGACATATTCATAAATGACCTGGAAAGTGGAATAACGAGTGAGGTTATCAAATTTGCAGATGACACAAAACTATTTAAAGTTGTTAAAACTCAAGAGGATTGTGGAAAACTGCAAGAGGATCTTGATAAATTGGAAGACTGGGCATCGAAATGGCAGATGAAATTTAATGTGGACAAGTGCAAAATTATGCACCTAGGGAAGCACAACCCAAACTATGGTTACATAATGCAAGGTTCCACATTAGGAACCACCACCCAGGAAAAAGATTTAGGCGTCATTGTGGATAACATGTTAAAACCCTCGGCCCAGTGTGCAGCGGAAGCCAAGAGAGCAAACAGAATGCTAGGTATCATAAGGAAAGGAATGGAAAATAAAACAAAAGATATTATAATGCCTCTATATCGTTCCATGGTGAGACCGCACCTTGAATATTGTGTGCAATTCTGGTCGCCATATCTTAAAAAGGATATAGAGTTATTAGAAAAGGTTCAGAGAAGAGCCACCAAAATGGTAAAGGGGATGGAAGGATACTCCTATGAAGAAAGGCTAAAAAGGTTAGGGCTCTTTAACCTGGAAAAGAGACGGCTGAGGGGAGATATGATCGAAGTCTATAAATTAATGAACGGAGTGGAACGGGTAAACGGAGATCGATTGTTTACGTTATCAGAATATAGAAAGACTAGGGGACATGCAATGAAGCTACAGGGTAAACTATTTAAGACTAATGAAAGAAAATATTTTTTCACTCAACGTGTATTCAAACTCTGGAATTTGTTACCGGAGGATGTAGTAAAGGCTGTTAGTGTAGCTGGGTTTAAAAAAGGTTTGTACAAGTTCCTGGAGGAAAGGTCCATAAACCATTATTAAGAAGGGACCCAGGATATCAATGCTTGACCCAGTACAAGCATTGCGGAACCTGTGGCTTTTGGGGAAACTGCTAGGTACGTATGACCTAGATTGGCCACTGTTGGAAACAGGATACTGGGCTTGATGGGCCTTGGTCTGACCCAATATGGCATATCTTATGTTCTTATCCCCACACAGATAGCGTGCACTGCCTTTCCCCGTGCCTGCTCTGTTTCGTATTTTTTTCCCTTTTTTCTTTTTGCTTTGAATAACTAATTCAGCAGGCATCCAAGGAAAGGCTCACACAGACAGGCACAAGGGCTCTTACCTCCAGCCTCCTCCAAAAGGTTGGGAGAGGGAAAGAGACAGTCAGGCAGAGGGACCACTGGGGGAGATTGGGGGAGGGACCCAGACCACTCTGTTCTGCACCCCAGCCTAAACCAGTCTAGCAAGTCTCCGCAGTCTAGTCACACAGGCTATGCACGTCATCTGCTGGAGAGTGAGAAATACTGGCTCAGGTCAAATCAGAGAGTCTGCTCAGTTTCCTCCTGCTGGTTGGCATGCATAACCCACTTGTCTGGATTGGACTGGAGGAATTCTCTGAAATATACAAATCTCTACAACATGCTACCCCAGCTTTTCTTGTCTCTTACCTGATACAGGTTAGTATTTTTTATATCAGCCAAGTATCCAACACACTGCTTTATTTGCTCATGTCCAACGATCTTCTTTACTTTAAAGAAAAGCTCAAAACATCTGAAGAGCAAAAGAGGTGAATAAGGTAAACAGCACTGGATCACCATTAAACTCTCACATCAAGCCTACATCAAGACCCTCTGCAGAGTCGGTGCAATATTAGGTGTCCTAGGTAAATCCTCAGTCTTGCATTCCCCCTCTTCCTCCAAGTAACTTTCAGGCCACTAGTCCACCCTGCTCCCAAACAATAAAGCATAGTTACTCACCTGTAACAGTTGATCTCCGGGAACAGCAGGAATTTAGTTTTCACATATGGGTATCATCGGTACCGATGGAGCCTGTGCGGGAACGCGCCCCAGCATCCAATAGGAAAGCTTTTGGGAGCATCCCACAGTGCCTGCCTGCTGCCTTCCCGCTTTTCCCAACTGTCGCTCTCCAGTTGAGTTTAAAGCTGAGACAAAAGAGAGAGAGAGGGAAAGAGAAAGAAAGAGATAGAGAGATACAACTCTTAGGGGAGGTGGGTGGGTTGTGAAGACTAAATTCCTGCTGTTCCCGGAGATCACCTGTTACAGGTGAGTAACTATGCTATCTCCAGGAACAAGCAGGAATGTAGTCTTCACATATGGGGACTCCCTAGCTGCAGATGCCAGGGAGAAGGCCCCAGAAGTTGTGTGCCCTTGTTAAAGGGCTACACCTCCCCCCATGGATCTCTGGCATCCTACCAGAGATGGTGGGTAGGAGTTGATTAAGTATGGAACAGGTGTTGAAGAACAGCCTGACCAAACAAGGCATCCCGGCGGGAGTCCTTGTCTAAGCACTAATGGGCTGTGAAGGAATGAACCGAAGCCGAAGTAGCTGCTTGACAGATGTCATCGATAGACACAGAGTGAAGATGAGCCATAGAAGCTGCCATGGCTCTCACATCGTGATCTGTGACATGGCCTTCGAGAGGAAGGTTTTTACTCTCATAGGCAAAAGATATACACTGTGCAATCCAGTTGGACAGTGTTCTTTTGGAGACTGCAAGTCCCAAATGACTAGGATCAAAAGCAACAAAGAGTTGAGAGGACTTTCTATGTTGCTGTGTCCTTTGCAAGTAAAAGGCCAAAGCCCTTTTATAGTCCAAAGTATGAAGATTCCTATCTGCATTTGAGGCGTGAGGCCTTGGGAAGAATACAGGAAGGTAAACCACTTGGTTTAAATGAAAAGGTGACACCACCATTGGCATAAAATGTGGATGAGTCCTAAGAACTACCTTATCATGATGGAACCTTGTATAAGGAGGATCAGCCACCAACGCTTTCAATTCACTAATGCGATGTGCTGATGTGATTGCAATAAGAAAGATAACCTTCCAGGAAAGGAATTTCAAAGAGGTAGTGGCTAATGATTCAAAAGGCGGTTTCATGAGCTGCCCAAGAACCAGATTTAAGTCCCATGCCACCGGTGGTGACTTAATGGGAGGCTTAGTTAAAAGAAGGCCTCTTATAAATCTCGCTATGAGAGGATGAGAGGAAATAGATTGTCCGTTTAGAGGCTTGAAATAAGCTGCAATAGCACTCAAATGAACTCTCACTGAATTGGTCTTAAGCCCTGCATTTGATAAATGAAGGAGATACTCCAGTAATGATTCCAGAGGTGTCGCAAGGGGGTTAAGACCCTTCTGCGAGCACCATATGGTAAACCTTTTCCACTTGAAAGCATAAGAGTGTCTTGTGGAAGGCTTCCTGGAAGCATAAAGGATATCCTTTACCTGCTGGGAAAGATTAAGACCGTGAAGTTCTAGGCTTTCAGCAACCAGGCCCTGAGATGCAGAGACTGCGGACTGGGATGCCACAGCATCGCATCCTCTTGAGAAAGGAGATCTGGAGCAGATCCTAACTCCAGAAGCGAAGCTTGAGAGAGATGTAGGAGCAGAGGGTACCACGTTTGCCGTGGCCAATGTGGAGCTATGAGAATCATATGACCTCTGTCTCTCTGAAGCTTGAACAAGATTTTGGGAATTAGGGGAATGGGTGGAAAGGCATACAGGAAGTCCTGACCCCAATGGAGGAGGAAAGCATCCCTGGCCTGACAATCCTGAGCCAGAATTCTGGAACAGAACCAGGGAAGTTTGGCATTCAGCAGACTTGCAAAGAGGTCCATGTCCGGGGTTCACCAGATTTGAAAAATTTGGGCTACCTGGTCTGCATGGAGAGACCATTCGTGTGGAAGCAGAACTCAACTGAGTCTGTCTGCCCAAGAGTTTTGAATGCCTGGAAGATACACCGCAAGGAGATGAATCTGATGCTCTCTGGCGAGGGCTCATAGTCGCAAAGCTTCGCTGCAGAGCGACAGAGCCCGTCCCACCCTGCTAGTTCACATAGAACATAGCTACTTGGTTGTCCGTTTAAACTAGGACTGTCTTGTAGCTGAGCTGGGTGTGGAATACTCGAAGAGCAAGGAAGATTGCGCTGAGTTCCAGGAGACTGATGTGTAGATAGGCCTCCTGTGGAGTCCAGGTACCCTGGGTAGAGAGGCCTTGCAGGTGGGCTCCCCAACCCACCTGTGAAGCATCTGTTGTTAGAGTGGCTTGGGGTGGGGGTTGCTTAAAAGGAGACTCCACCAGAAGGTTTTGGGGTGACTGCCACCATTGGAGGGACAAAATAAGGCGATCTGAGTTTGCTATTTTGTCTGACAGGCAACCTGATGCCTGAGTCCACTGAGTTGCCCTCATATGGAGGCGAGCATAAGGAACCACATGCACGGTGGATGCCATGTGGCCTAACAACTGTAGCATTTCCCGAGCAGTGAGGTGAGGTTTTAGCACTGCTTGGGAAGCTAACTGCACAATGCGAAGGCAGCAGGGCTGTGGGAGGTAGGCCCTTTTCTCTGTCTGGTATCCAGCAGAGCTCCTATAAATTCTAGAGGCTGAGTAGGAGCAAGGTTGGATTTTGGGAAGTTTATGACAAGTCCCAAATACTGAAGGATGCGCATTGTGCGAGAGAGAGCAACCCTGGCCTCTGGCTCTGAAGAGGCTCGAATGAGCCAGTCGTCTAAGTAAGGGAAGACTGTAGACGAGGACTAATTCGACTAGGCCCCAAATGCAAATTGGATATAATCAGTGAGGTAGAAGAAACAGCTGCAGACAAACAAATTTATACACCTATGACTTATCCAGGATATGCAGACTTGGAGCTATCAGATTCAGAAACAGATAGCGGATCGGGGTCGGTGATATCAATTGGAATAGAACCAAAAACAGCTATACATGAAACTATACATGAAACAGGATTATAAAAATCTAGCCTGCTATAAGCCTAGAAAATACAGGTCTGAATTGCATTTAAAACTATCCCTTTAAAAAGTATTTCTGCTTTTTGCTAGGACATTGAATTTAGCAACTGGAACTTGTGGCATTAGCAAACAGAGTTTGTGTAACAATAGATATTAGGTCAGATTGAAGTTCCTTAATTAAATATAACAGAGGGTGAAGTTGCTCATCCTGCAAGCGGATAGGCTAAAACAGTTACTAGGTCAGGTTGTGCTGCTCTTGTGAAACTGGCTGTAATTCAATTAGTAAATATAACGGATATAGTTTGCTTAACTAATAGAACATCAGCATAATACAATAAGTAACTAATTAGCTTCTACTGAAATAAAATGAAATCACAGCGACACCTACTGAATTTAGTGAATATAGTCATGAGACATAACTTCTGCTTTTTATTAATAATGTTGTCTATGTTAGCAAAAATAATGTACACGTGGAATTTGGAAAGTACCAGATGTAATTAAAGATTAACTGAATCAGCTGATATCTCCCAATAAAAGCCAGAGCCCTATCGGACCATCTTTGAAGAGGTGAGATGGATATGTCAAATTAGACTCTATGCGTCTCTTCCCTATAGAGCTCAATAGAGATTGATTAATTAATTAATTGTGTCGTGTCTTTTCTTCCTGTTGAATGGTATAAGGGATATAAAGAATCCAGGTATTGTGTTGTGTGGGATTCCAGACCCCAGCAGGGTGAGAGAAATTCCCATGGTGCAGAGAAATGCTGCCACCACAGCCATGCATTTTGTGAACACCCTTGGTGCAGAGGCCAGGCCAAAGGGAAGAACCCTGTATTGGTAGTGCTTCCCTTGAAACAGAAAGCGAAGAAACGTTCGATGAGTTGGATGGATGAGAACATGAGTGCACGCATCCTTGAGATCTAGAGAACAAAGCCAATCCTGACTCTGAAGGTATGGCAGCGGAGTTTCTAGAGAAATCATTTTGAACTTCTCTTTGAACAGGAATTTGTTCAATTCTCTGAGGTCTAAAATGGGTCTGTGTCCTCCTGTTTTCTTTGGAATAAGGAAATAGGGGGAGTAGAACCCTGTACCCCATTGGGGAATGGGTACCTCTTCTATTGCCCCTTGAGCAAGCAGCACAGTGAACTCTTGACCTAACTGGTCGCTGAGAGAGGTCTGTCTTACCATTGTAGGAGAGGGCATGCTGAGGAAATGAAGCCTGTACCCCTCTCTTACAATAGACAGAGTCCAATTTTCTGCTGTTATCTGACCCCATCTGGGGGCAAAAAGACATAACCTTCCTGGGATAGTGGAGGGTTCTGGGCTGTTCAGGGCCAAGAAGGCAAAGTTCTCTAGATAGGAGTCAAAGCCCCTGTGGAGGCCGAGTCTGCTGAGCCGGTTGAGGCTTAGCTGCTTTTGTCTTTCTTTGCGTAGGTTGTTGCTGCTGTCCCTTTTGGGCAGACTGACCTAAACGATGCCCCCTGCTGGGTATAGGAGGGATAAAACTGCTTCTTCTTACTGAAGAATGGTTTCTTAGAAGATTTTTTCCTCGCAGGATCAGCTGTAGATTTAGACAATCTATCCAAAGTGATATTGTCAGCATCTCTCTCATTAACTTTTTCCTGCCTATTCTTGCCAAAGAGATTCTCTCCTGTGCAAGGAATATTCCCTAGTTTATCCTGTACCCAAATTTCCAAGTCAGATGCCTGGAGCCAGGCAATCCTACGTGCACCTATGGCAATGGCAGAGGTTCTGCTTATGCACGCAAAGCAGTCAAAGGCTGCACGATTCGCAAACTTGGAAACATCCTAAGCATGCATGACAAGAGCGAGGTAATCTTGCCTCTTATCATCAGGAAGGAGAGGGCTCATAAGCTCTAAATCTCCTCTGACTTCCCTAAGGAACATTCCCATATATAAGATATAGGAACTGATCTAGCAGAAAGCATGGAAGCCTGGAAGGTTCGACGTCCAAAGGCGTCAAGGATCCTACACTCACGTCCTGGAGGATTAGATGCATGCTTTTTTGCACTCTTTATCCGTCTCACGGCTGATTCCACCACCATGAAATGATGTGGTAATTGAGTCTTCTGAAACCCAGGACAGGGAGAAACTCGATACATGGTGTCGAAAGAGTGAGGAGATGTGGTTAGAGGTGTTTCCCACATCCTTAACATAAGATCATGCAAGATCTCATGTATAGGTAAGGTAGCTGCCTCCTTGGGAGCTTTAGGGTATTGTAGGATTTCCAATTCCTTTGCCCTAGGCTCTTTTTCAGGAGCCACTGTGATGGAAAGACCTCGGGCCACATCTCGGATAAAATCCTGAAAGGACATATCCTCTGGTGGAGACATCATCCTATGCTGAGGAGAAGAGGAATCCTCAGGAAGAAGTACTCTGGTATCGGCAGAGCTTTCAGAGTCTTCAGACTCATCCGAGGATTCGAAGTATCTCCGATCCGGGTGATCGTGAAAGGCACGGTACCGGTACCGATCGAAGTCGGCATTGGAGTGGTCCAGTACCGACTTGTCGATGCCGGATAGAGATGCATGACTCGGTCCCAGTAGAATACCTGCCGATGTCTATGCAGTCGGTGCCGGTACCGGTTGAACTGTCTGAAGCAGTTTCAAGGGCATTGAGGCCGTGAGAAAAGCCGCCAGACTGCGTTCAATAGCCAAGAATCTCTGGTCTATCGATGCTGCTGATGCTTGGGTATCGGTGCCAGATGAAGCGGCCGGCACCCCAGAGCATGGCACCAGTAGTTCTGCCGAGGTTGAAGCCTCGAGAACATCCTGGAGCCCCGTTAGTGCTTTGGAAGCCGAAGCCTCCCGCCGGGGCAATTTTGCCAGTGAAAGCCCCTCAAGGGCAATGCCAGAGGCATCTCGATGTTTAGGAGGAGATCTACCCTTTGAGGACCGGAAAGATTTATGTTTAGTTACCTGAGATCCATGGGAGGGGGAGGAACACGAAGCCCTGGAAGACGTCGATGCCATGGAGGCTGCATCAGAGGGAAAAAGGGTGCTAGGTTTAGCAGCTCGGTTTTGCCAGCCCCTTTTCGACATCATCCCACAGGCAACACACTCTGAAATAGAGTGGTCAGGACCTAAACATTTGAGGCACCACTCATGGGTGTCAGTGACAGAGATGGTACCGCCACACTTAGAACACTTTTTAAAACCCGAAGCCGGTTTTTCCATTTCGAAGGAAAAAAGTTGGGTCTAGTGCCCAAAATGGCGCACCTGAGGAGAAAATTACTGGAAAAGACTCCAGAAAGAAAGGGTTTTTTTTTTTTCTTAGAAAAAAAGAAAGAACCACCGGCGGTGCTGGTGTAGCGTCGAGGGAAGGCAGACGCGACCACAAAAAAGAAGAATAGAAGGGAATTTTTTCTGCGGTGACAGGATGTGCAACCTGTCGGCTCCGCGGAAAATGAAGAACTGGAGAGGGATAGTTGGGAAAGGCGGGAAGGCAGCACGCAGGCGCTGTGGGATGCTCCCAAAAGCTTTCCTATTGGATGCTGGGGAGCGTTCCCGCGCAAGCTCCGTCGGTACCGACGATACCCATATGTGAAAACTACATTCCTGCTTGTTCCTGGAGATAAAAAAAACCCATACCCGACTAGAACAAACCTGTAAAAACAAATACTTGGATATCATGCTTTTAAATACTAAATTAATTTTTGTATACACACACATAACGTGAAATTAGACTTACCTGCTAATTTGCTTTCCTCGAATACCTCCAGTCCAGTCTCGACAAGCAGATTGACTCCCCTTACCAGCAGCTGGAGGCTGAGCATGCTCAAAGCCTTATTGATATCACCCACTTAGGCTAATCGTATATCTTACCAAGACCAATATCTTGTTGCCCAAGCCACTAAACTAGCCAGCAACCTACAAGACATCCAATCCCAGGATTCCAACAGAGCAGACTAACACTCATGAACCCAAAACACGAAACCAGTTAACTCTTTCATTACCTCCTTTTATTTTTTTCTCTCAGTTTCCACCGGGCAACCATCCGACAAGTCGACACCACTGTGCCAACCCCAGTACTGATATGACAATGGAAGAGTGCCAGCACTCCACCAACCTTTCCCAAGGAAACCCAAGGCGTTCCGCCCCCTCTCCCTTCCCCCACCAAAAACCTGAGGAATCCAAGCATATGCTGACTTCTGTATCCCCGGGCTTGCAGATTTAGATCTATAACTCTCAGGCAGGTCCAGGACTGGAATGGAGTTATTTGAGGAAAGCAAATTAGCAGGTAAGTCTAATTTCACCTTCCACATCATAGCTCTAGTCCAGTCCCAAAAAGCGAGATGTACCAAAGCTGATTTACATGTGGGAGGGACCGCAAGCCCTGCCTGCACCACCAAAGCACCAAACTGTGCTTCTCCTGCCGCCTGGACATCCAGACGGTAATGACAGGCAAAGATATACAAAGACGACCATGTGGCTGCTCGACAAATATCTTCCGGCGGAACCAGCATTACTCCACCTACGACACTGCTTGTGCCCTAGTGGAATGTGCCCTCAGGCCCTGCGGAGGTTGTCTCTCCCGAAGCAGGTTGCTGACACAATGGCCTCCTTGATCCAATGTGCCACTGACGCCTTGGAGGCCACATCTCTTCACCTTGCTCCTCCAAAAAGCACAAACAGCAATCCAACTTCCTGAAGGTCTCGGTTCTCCACAGATAAATCCTCAGAGCCTGACTCACATCCAACCTATGGAGGCATTGGCCCACTTTAGACTCCCCCTTCGCAAAAATGGGGAGCATGACGACCTGATTAACGTGAAATGCTGACACCACCTTAGGCAAGGAAGAGGGCACCAGACGAAGGACTACCTTTCTCCCGAAGGATAGAAAGGAATGGCTCATGACAAGACAATGTCTGAAGCTCCAAAATTCGTCTAGAAGAGTAAATTGCCACCAGAAAAAATACTTTCAACTTAAGATCTTTAAGAGTTGCTCCTCTTAGAGGCTCAAAGGGTGCCTCTGCCAGAGTGGAGAGCATCAAGTTGAGATCCCACATGGGAATTAGTTCACAGCTCGGAGGAAGTGAACTACATTGGGGTGAGTGGCCAGGGACATCCCTTGAACCGTTCCCTGGTAACGTGGCAAAGCAGCCACCTGCAATGAGCCCAGTGCCAGGCCCTTCGCCAGTCCTGCCTGAAGAAAGGATAGGATTTCCAGCAAAGAGGCCCTGAACGGACTACCGTCCAAGTCATCGCACCAATTTTCTAAAACGTGCCAAACACGTATGTAAGCCAGCATCGTCGACCGCTTCTGAGACCACAACAATCACTTGTGGAAAATAGCCACATTTCATTAGCCTTGCCCTTTCAAAAGCCAAGCGGTGAGTGATGACCAATCCACTTGAGGCATCTTGACCAGGTCCTGAATCAGCAGATCGACCCTTGCCGGCAGCCTCCATTGATCCACTACCAGTAGACGCAAGAGGTCCGCATACAAAAGGTCAACACTGCCAATTGAGAGCAATGCGCATCACCTTGCCTGTGTGACCTTCTATCCATTGCAACACTTGGCCGATCAGAGCCCACGGCAGAAAGATATATAGTAGACCACGTGTCAGCAATAGCTGCATCAGGGCGTCCAGGCCTTCCAACATATGTTCTCGTTGTCAACTGAACCACCTCAAGGCCTTGGTATTTGCTTAAGGCGCCATGAGTTCGATGACTGGCTGTCCCCACTTTAGAGCCACCATGTCAAAAACCTCCTGTTGTAGAGCCTACACACAGAGATCCAGGCAATGCCGGCTCAGAAAATCCGCTTGTACTTTTGCACTCTCGGCCATGTGTGCCGCCGATAGAGCCAGCAGATTGAACTCTGCCCATGCCAGAATTGGTGCTACCTCGTCCTCCAACATTTTGCATCCCGTGCCACCCCTGCATATTCAGATGTGCTATCGTAATTGCATTGTCCAAGAACACCTGAACCATCTTGGCCTGAAGCTGCAGCTGGAAGGCATGAAGGGCTAGGAATACCACCCGCATTGTCATTGCAACTCTCTGTAAGGGCCACATATGCACTCTCGCCCATGGCACCAGCTCTAGGGTGGCCGCCATGGAGCCCAGGAGTTGCAGGTAGAGCCATGCCAAGGGAGCCGACAAATGGAGAAAACGTCACACCTGCGTCTGTAATTTCTCTACTCTCTTCAGAGGCAGAGAAACGTGACCCTCCCCTCATGAAAATGAGCCCTCAGATGAATCAGATCCTGGGAAGGGCTCCAGGTGGCTTTTGGGGAAGTTGAGCACTCAACCTAACTGCTGCAAAAGCTGAATCACTCACTGGGTCACTCTGATGCTTTCCGCGTGTGACTTCACTCTTATCAAGCAGTCATCAAGGTAGGGGTGAAACAATCTCCTCCCGACACAACTGTGCTGTCATGACTACCACGACCTTTGTAAAGGTTCAAGCCACTGTGGCGAGCCTGAAGGGCAATGCCCAAATTTGAAAATGTCCCATGGGCCTCACAAATCAAAGGAAATGGTGATGACCCAGGCCTGATCGGGATATGGAGGTATTCTTCCATGAGATCCAGAGCAGTCAGGAACTCGCTTCCTTGCACCGCTCTGATAACCAAGCGCAAGGTCTCCATGCTTGAAGTTGAGAATGGGATGGAAGGCTCCCTCCTTTTTGGGCAACACAAAGTAGATGGAGTAGCACCTCCTGCCCATCTGCCCCTCTGGCACCAGCACTACTGCCCTCCAGGTGGAGTAGTCTTTGGAGGGTCTGCTGAACCACCCCTGCCTTTCTGGCTGATTGGCAGGGTGAGACCACAAAGGCTTCAGTTAATTAATTTATTTATTTATTTACATTTCTTATATACCGCACTATTTGGCATCAGCGCGGTTCACAGAGAACAAAAACAAAACCAGAACAAGCAGCTGTTCGGTGTTACATATAACAGGAGCATAAACTTGGAAAAACATGGGAGAACTATCTACATGGAGTATATGATCTGTTAACTAGATAACATACTCAAACTATTTACACAATTTAGCAAGAAAGTTAGTAACAATGAGAGGCTGTGGTTAAGTTTGCGGTGGGACTGTAAGTTTCACTTTATGTCGGATAGTATTTGATGAATAGGTTGAATTTGAGGGCCTTTCTGAACTGGGCTAAGTCGGTTATGGCACAGATATCAGGTGGTAGAGAGTTCCAGCATTTTGGTGCGCAAAATATGAAAGCTCTGTTTGCTGTTGATAGGCTGCATGTTGTTATGGCCTTTGGCATTATTAGAGAGTTTAATGATACCTGTCTTCTATTTCTGTTTGGTGGTACAGATTGTATGAGCTCCGTGAGAGAGTTGGCTGATAGACTATTGATGGCCTTGAAAGTGAGAATCAAGGTCTTGAACATAACCCTTCCGTGTATGGGGAGCCAATGGAGCTGCTTGAGGATAGGTGTAACATGTTCACTCTTGGACGCTCCTTGGAGAACCCTTGCAGCGGTATTCATAGCTAGCTGTAATGAGCTCAGAGTGGATTGTGGGAGCCCTTGTAGAATGGAGTTGGCGAAGTCGAAGTGCGGTAAGATCAGTGCCTGGTAGATGGTTCTGAAGTCCTCTTGGTCTAGTAAGGAGCGTAGGTGCCTGAGTGTGTGTATCTTGAAGTACACAGCTTTTACAATATTATTTATGTGTGATTTCATGTTGAGACGATGGTCCAGTGTGACTCCGAGGTATCTTATTGTTTCCTTAGTGCATAGATCAGCTCCCTTAACACTTATATGTGGTGGAGGAATGAAGTTGGGGTCTTTTGTGATAAAGAGAACCTCAGTTTTCTTATGTTGAATGCGGAGGTTCTGTGACAGGAGCCATTCTGATACTGCGTCGAAGCAATTTGTTATAGGCAATAAATCCATTTGCACTGTGGAGAATGGCATGTAGAGTAGGATATCATCTGCGTATATCATACATTTCACATTGAATGATCTGATGATGTTGCAGATAGGCTGCATATATATGTTAAACATGAGAGATGAAAGGGAGGATCCTTGCGGAACGCCTTGTTTTTGATGGAAGAGTTTTGATTTTCCTGTTGCAGATTTTACGTATTGCATTCTGGTGTCAAGGTATGATTTACACCAATCAAGTGCGGAGTTGCAGATGCCTTTCTCTTTGAGTCGCCCGAGGAGAATCTCATGGTTTACTGAATCAAACGCTGCTGCTATATCCAAGAAGATTAGAACGACGCCTTGGCGGATGTTGTCTATGCTAGTGAGAACATCATTGAAGAGGGTGGTAAGCAGTGTTTCCACGCCATGGTATTCTCTGAAACCATGTTGAGAATGGTCTAGGGGGGCTGCGGAATCTATGTGGTCTTGAATTTGACGTTGTGCCTCTTTCTCAAAAACCTTTGCTAAGAGGGGGATACTGGCTATAGGTCTGTAGGAGTCAGGCCGTTTTGGGTCTAGTTTGGCGTTTTTTAGCAGAGGTCTGATGGATGTGAGCTTTAGTGCAGAGGGGAAGGAACCAGTTGTAAATGAGAGGTTCATGATTTTTGCAATGAAAGGGCTAAAAACACTTTGAAGATCCTTTATCCAAAAGGCTGGGCAAGGATCGGTTTGCGCAGTGGTGGTGTTGAGTGAGATGATTGTGTCTTCGATGTGTTTGGCAGAAGGTGTGGCAAGTGCAGACAGGGATGTTAGGCAGGATGTTTCTTGTGCACTGATTGTTCAGAGCTCATCTGTCTGTAGAAGTTTTGATTGCAAGTAGTCAGCAAATTCTTGTGGGTGAATGTCTTCTTTTTGTTCAGGAGCTGGTTCCTTTGATAGTGATTTGACTAAATTGAAGAGGTCACGAGGTTTGTTCAGTGATCTTTTGTGTGTATCCGTGTGGTATTGCTTCTTTCTGGTTATGATTGCCTCGCGGTGAGTTGCTAGGTGGAGATTGTAGGCTGTATGATCTTCGATGGATAGTGATCGGCGCCAGCGTTTTTCAAGTCTTCGTAGGTGTGTAAGAGGACCGCAGTTCGGGGGAAAACCATGGAGCAGAGGTTCTCTTTCTTGATATGTTCTTTATGTGTGGTAGTTGAGCAACGGTGTTGAGGCTGTTGTTCCAGGCGTCAATTGAATTATCAAGGTTGAGTGTTGAGTCATTGAGGAGTGGTTGAGTGCTTGACAGTATAAGTTCCCTGTTGAAAGGTCGAAAACCCCTTGTTGGGGCTCTAGATGGGTTGTTTAGTTTTCTGTTGTTGAGAAGATGAGTGTTGCTCAGGGGAATTTGTAGGTTTATGAGTTTATGGTCTGACCATGGTACATCGGTGATCGACTTTACAATGTTGCTGCTTTGTTCATAAACAGATTGTGGGACGAAAACCATGTCAAAAATGTTTCCTTTGGTATGAGTGGGCTCCATGATTAGTTGTTTATATCCAAGATTTTCAATGGCATCGAGGAGTGAGGAGGACTGGTTTTGCTGCAGTGATGGGAGATTGGGATCTCCCATTATCCAGTTGGGAGTGTTGATGTTACTGGTATTGGCGGCTAGGTCTAATATGGTGGGAAGGTCGTTCGGGGAACTCGAAGGGGCTCTATAGACCAGGTTGACAGAGCATTGTTTGTTCTCTATAGTGATTATATCCAGGTTGTTTGTGCTATAGGAGTTAGTCATGTTGAAAAGGAGTTCAGACTTAGTGAGAATGAGTGCTCCTCCTCCCTTCTTGTTTTCTCTGTGGGTTGTGTGTATAGAGAAGTTTGGTGGAATGAGTTGGTTAATGAGGACATTGTCTTCTTTTGATAACCAAGTTTCAGTGATCATGAGTGCATCAAGATCATGAAGGGTAACTATATCTAGGATTACAGGCCATTTTTTTCGAATTGAGCAAGCATTTATGAGGGCACATTTTAAGCTTTGTGGGGGTGGGGATTTGTGTTGTTTAGAGTTATTGGTTTGGTGTATTGCAATGTGAATCAAGTGGGAATACCAGATACGAGCTTCCCTACCTGGATAGTGGTAAGGGTTGCCTGACCATTTTTTTCCATGGGTTTTGAGGATTGGGATATGATTGGTGGAGGGTGAGTAGGCATGGGAGGTCCCGAGCCAGTCTGTGAGGAGGTAAAAACTGAGAAAGGTAATGAAGTGGAGAGACATTTTAGTTTCATGAATGGGAATGTGTATGGTATGTCTTGGAGACTTGAGTGGCAGAATACAAGTTACAGTATAATTGGTACAGGCTACAATACAATAATAGCAACTAAAATGGGTTTGTGCTACTGGCGACAGTATATAAAATCAAGCGGAGACAATTACTGACTACAGTATAGATAACAAAATAAATAGGGTACAATAGATAACTGAAAAGGAATGCCGTTGCTATACAGAGTGCAAACTTGAGCATGTAACCCTCTTGGATGATATCCAACAAGATCACATCACCCCCATTCTAAAACATCTCCACTGGCTCCCAATCAGCTCCCACATCAGATATAAGACAATCCTAAACATCTTTAAAATCAAACACCAGACATCAGCACTCAGCCTACAACCACTCCATACAACCCATCAGCACCAGACCGAGGAGGAGAGGCACCTCTGACCTCATCAACACACCAAAAGACTTATTTTATTTTAATTTTTATTTATTTATCTATTTTCTTTTATACCGCCCCTTCCAGAGATCAAGGGCAGTTTACATGGAACAGTTTAACAAACTTCTACACTTCTGTATACATTTACATTGAACAGTAGAATTCAACTATGTACAGGTAATAATACAAACAACTGTCAAACTATTTACATTGGCTATTTACAGAGGCTATGTATAGTGTGTTACAGAGTTGGATTAGTTATTGGGCATGTGTAGGTATTGGAATTAATTTCCTTTTTTTGTCGTAAGTCAGGAGTGTGTGTGGCAGAGGACTGTCAGGAGTTAGTTAATTGTAATTTCAGGGGTTTTGTGTTTGTGTGACTGTGGTTGCTGTGGAGCTGGACTTGGGGGGTAGGGGATTTCAAAGTGTTCGGAAAATAGGTACGTTTTTAGTTCTTTCCTGAATTGAGAGAGGTCTTTTATGATGCGAAGGTCTATTGGGAGATCGTTCCAGAGCGTAGGGGCAGCGAATGAGAATGCCCTGGAGCTTGTAGTTTTCTTAGATTCCTGAAGGCTTCTGGTGTGTTAAGGGTGTGGGCTGCGTTTTGTCTGTGAGTTCTCATTTCAGTTGGAGCATGCAGCAGTGTGGACAGATGTGAGGGGGCGATGCCGTTTATGAGTTTGAAGGTTGTTAGGATTATTTTATATCTGATTCGGCTATTTATAGGGAGCCAGTGTAATTCTAGCAGTATTGGGGTTACGTGGTCTGTTAGGCGAGCTTTAGCAATTACTTTTGCGCAGATGTTCTGGGCTCTTTGTAGCAGGTAGGTGTTTTTTTGTGGAAGGCCAATTAGGAGACTATTGCAATAGTCGAAGTGGGGTGTGATGAGTGTACTGACTACAGATCTAAAGTCATGTGTTTCAAGGAGAGGCCTTAGGTGTTGTATAGTTTTGAGTTTGTAGAATATGGTTTTTACTGTCTGTTTTATGTGCGGTAACATGGTGAGAATGTAGTCTATTATTACACCTAGGTATTTGACCTCTTTTTTAACAGGTATGGTTGTTTTGTTGATTGTGATTGTTGTTGGGTAAGTGTCCTCAGTCATAGGTGTCCTTGTTACGAACATTGCTTCCGTTTTTTTAAGGTTTATGCTGAGGTAGTTGGTTTCCATCCAAGAGGTAGCCTCAGCCATGCATTCAGATAAGGTGTCATATGTAGGGTTTTTAGTGATTATGGGGATAGCGAGCATGATGTCGTCAGCATAGATAAAATGGTTAATCCTGTGTTTTTTAAATATGTTTGTAATAGGCTGAAGGTACAAGTTGAAAAGGAGGGCAGAGAGAGCTGATCCTACTGCAAGAAGAGCTCTATCGCTGACTGCACCTGCAATATGGAATGCACTCCCTGATGACCTACAACCGACGAAAGACATCAAGGACTTTCGGAAACAGCTCAAGACGACGCTCTTCATTGAGCACTATGGTGACATCACAATCTGCCCGCCAGCTCCCGGGCTACATACCAAGCCCCCTTCCTTCATGTACACAGCCTTGTAAAGTAGCGCACGCTGTAAATAGCCCACCACGAATCAACGAACCAACTTACACACACACACATTCGCTTTATAACACTGCATGCACACACAAATGTCACTATACTTAGATTGGTTGCTGTGTAAACTGCCTTGATTACAGGAGAAGGCGTTATATAAATCCTCTTAAATAAATAAATAACACACCCATCGGTCAGAGGTTACTTAGACCCAAGCTGGCAAAAACTGCTGCAAACATCCACCCACTGGTCATATCGAGGGCTGGGCCCTCCACGCAGCCAAGGAAGTGGCCGAGAAATATCCTTGACTCCTCGACTCCCCCTGTTCAGATATCACACCAACTGGAAGGGTGCAAAGCGGGCAGCTCAGGGGAGTCACCGCCTTGGATAGCTTTGGCTTATCCTCGGGTAGCTTACCCCAATTGGTATCTGCTTCACCAATATTTCCAAGGTCTCTCCAAATAGAACCCCTTGAAGAGAAGTCTGCTCAGCCGAGCCTTAGATGAGGAATCTGCTGACCAATTACGCAGCCACAAAAGTCACCGAGTCGCCACCACAGAAGCCATACCTCTTGGCTGTGGTTCTAACAAGGTTGTAAAAAGCATCCACCAGTTATGCATCCCCAGACTCCAGACGAGCCCCTTCTGAAGTCCCTGGGGTCAGCGTCCCCTCTGCTTCCAGGCGGGCCTGTGCCCAACAAAAGCACTCTCTGGAGACACAGGCCCCACAAATAGTCACCTGGAGAACCACGGCATTTAAGTCAAATGCCTGTTTCAATACAGCTTCCGTCTTCTTATCCCGAGGGTCCTTTAAGGTCACTCACCCTTCCATGAGGATAGGTGTCTTCTTGGTAACCGCTGAAATTGCCGCATCCACCTGTGGAACACTAGATGCTGCCTATCCTAGTCCAGTTAAGGGGTATAGCCTCAGCATCAACTGGCTACCTTTCAGTCCCATATCCGACACTTCTCACTCTGTGTCAATCATCTGCTGGATGACTCTATGCATTGGGAAGACCACCAGTGACCTACTGCAAGATGAAGAATCAGATTCTCCAAGGGTTCATCAGAACAGAAGAGGGGTGCAGAGGGATCAACTCGGTCCTCACAATGGCTTCCACTCCGTTTTTTTAACTGGTCCATTAGTCACCTCACCCAAGAGGTGTTTGTGTTTGTGAGAAACTAGCTCAACTTAAAGTAGACAAAGCGATGGGACCGGATGGGATACACCCTAGAATACTGAGAGAACTTGGGGACGTTCTAGCAGCTCCACTGACTGACCTTTTCAATGCCTCGTTGGAGTCGGGAGTGGTGACAAAGGACTGGAGAGAGGCTCATGTGGTGCCTTTACACAAAAGCGGAAGTAAGGATGTGGTTGAAAACTACAGGCCAGTTAGTTTAACTTTGGTGGTGAGTAAATTATTGGAAACGCTGCTGAAAGAGAAAATAGTGAGGTTTCTGGAGTCCAGCAGATTACAGGATCCGAGGCAGCATGGATTCACCAGAGGCAGGTCTTTTAGACAAATCTGATTGATTTCTTTGACTGGCTGACCAGGGAGTTGGACCGAGGGAGAGCCCTAGATGTGGTGTATTTAGACTTCAGTAAAGCCTTTGACACTGTTCATCACAGGCGACTTATAAACCAACTGAGCACCCTAGGGATGGACCCTAAAGTTACTGCTTGGGTTAGAAATTGGTTGAGTGGGAGGCGACAAAGGGTACAGGTAAAGGGAGCTCACTCTGAGGAGGTGGTTATTACCAGTGGTGTGCCCCAGGGATCTGTCCTTGGTCCAATTCTTTTGAATATCTTTGTTAGTGATATAGCAGAAGGGCTGTCGGGTAAGGTTTGCCTCTTTGCAGATGATACCAAAATCTGCAATAGAGTAGACAGACAGGAAGGTGTAGATAACATGAGGAGGGATCTAATGGTCTAGAATTTGGCAGCTGGGATTTAATGTTAAAAAATGTAAGGTCATGCATTTGGGCTGCAGCAATCCAAGGGAGCGATATAGTATAGGGGGTGAAGTACTTTTGTCCACAAAAGAAGAGCAGGACATAGGCATGGTTGTGTCTGATGATCTTAAAGTAGCTAAACAGGTAGAAAAGGCGACAGCAAAAACTAGAAGGATGCTTGGGTGCATAGGGAGAGGAATGGCCAGCAGAAGAAAGGAGGTGACAGTGCCTCTGTATAAGTCTTTGATGCGACCTCATTTGGAGTATAGTGTGCAATTCTGGAGACCACCCCTTCAAAAAGATATAAACAGGCTGGAGTCAGTACAGAGGGTGGCTACTAAAATGGTTAACGGTCTTCATTATTTATTTATTTATTTACATTTTCTTATATACCGCGCTATTCTGCATCAGTGCGGTTTACATTGAACAAACTGAAATTACATTGAACAGGGCATTATAACTTGGATATAACTATTTTACAGGGAACATGGGCTATGGAGGGTTAAGTGGCTTGCCCAAGACCACAAGGAGTACCTGTGGGACTAGAAACCCCAGTCCTTCCAGCCCAAGGTTGCTGTCCTCTAGTGGGATTTGAACCCCCGACCTTCCGGCCTGAAGTACCCTGCCCCAACCACTAGGCCACTCCTCCAATCTAAAGCATATGAGGACAGACTTAAGGATCTTAATATGTACACCTTAGAGGAAAGGCGGGATAGAGGCGATATGACTGAGGTGTTTAAATACCTCTGTGGCATAAATGCACAGGAGGAGAGCCTCTTTCAATTGAAAGCAAGTTCTACTACGAGGGGACATGGGATGAGGGTGAAAGGGGGTAGATTCAGGAGTGATATACAGAAATATCTCTTTACGGAAAGAGTGGTGTATCCGTGGAATAGTCTCCCAGTGGAGGTGGTAGAGATGAGGACAGTATCTGAATTCAAAAAAGCATGTGACAAACAGAGGATCTCTAAAGGAAAAAAGGGGACTGTTGTAGTGGTCAATATGGAAGGACAGACCAGATAGGCCACGTGGTCTTTTTCTGTCATCATGTTTCTATCTAAAAAGAAGACTGAGGATCTTAAAGGAGACCAAGTTGAGCTTGCTACAGGAAGAAAATACCAGATATGAGAAGATCCTTCAGGATTATAATAGGAACTGAGATAATTACAGTAAAGAAGTCAAGGACAAAAACGTATCTAAAGTCAAACGTGACAACTATAAATTTGGATATGTTGAGACTTCCGGTAGCATGGTGAGCTGAGCGGGTCGCAGCCCTCTTAGCTCCGAGGCTCTTCTCCTCTCTCACCCCCTTGATTTAGCGTGACAGCCCCGAATTTACTTGAAACAGCGTGGGGGTGTCTGCCTGCACGAGATTGTGCGCCGCTAGCTGTAAAGCCCGGGGAGTGCTGTGTATGGCGACAAGATCCTCCCGCCGAGAGAAACCACGTGGCGGTGCCGGTAAAATGGCGGAGGGGGCCCAGGAAGGTCCGATGACCGAGACAACGCTGATGGTGGAGGAAGTCTCAAAGGCGGTGGTGGTCGCACTGGAGGGGCGTCTAGGAGGGCTGGCGACACAAATCGCGGCTGTGGCACAAGCGGTGGCGGAATTCGCCGGCCGCGTGGAGCGGGCGGAGACCCGAATCGGTGCCCTGGAGGACCTGCAGGTGCGGGACGAAAACCGGCTCAAGCGGCTGGAGGATACTCTGGCCCAGCAGCGAGATAAACTTGAAGATCTTGAAAATCGCAGCCGGCGCAACAACTTACGATTTATTGGCATCGCAGAGACGGTGCCGGAGAAGGACCTGCGCTGTTTCCTTGAGAAATGGATCCCGGAGCACCTGCCTTTGGAGGGGGATCTGGGGCCCATTGTGCTGGAGCGTGCGCACCGGTTGGGGTCCCTCCGGGCCGGAGATAGCAGGCCACGTGCTGTTATTGCCAGGTTTTTAAATGCAGCACAAAAAGAAGGGGTGCTCCGTGCTTCCCGCCTCTACAGAAGATCGGGGCCCGCGGCACACAAGGTGCTTATCTTTCAGGACTACTCCGCTGGCGTTGCACAACGTCGGAAGGCTTTCAGGGATGCTTGTGGCAGGTTGGTGGAACGGGGCATACGCTTCACCTTGGCTTACCCAGCCACTCTGCGAGTGGACTCTGACAACGGCCGCCGGGTCTTCTCTTCACCACAGGACGCCCTAGACTTCTGCAATGGCCTGGGATGAGGAGTCAGGCTCAGTCCAACTGGGAGTGCTCAGCTTTGTTGGGGGCTTTGGCCCTCTGGGGCCTGGCGTGGACCGGGTCCCCCTCGTTTTCCTTGGGACTTGAGCCTGCCCGGCGGAGGTCCTCTCTCCTGGCTCTTCTCTGGCTCTGTTTTGGACCGGCCCTAGGGCCTTTGGGTTAACCTCGGTATGTTGGGTATAAGGCTTCATGTGTTAAGGCCTTGGGTATCCCTCCTGCTCTCCTTTCTGTTGTTGTTGAGGAGCTACGTGGGAGCCCGGCACACAAGGATTTTTAGTAGTGCCTCATTTAATTATCGTGTCTATACATTTGCTCTCAGCTCTCTAATTGTTTTTCTTTCTTTGTAATATTACAGGGGGGGGGGGTTTTGTTTCTTTTGTTTTGTTTTGTTTATTTACTACACCATGGTGGTCGGCTGTTGAGGCGAAGCAGCCATCACGACTTTAGGTTTGCTGAAGCCTTTGCTTTAGAAGGGGGAGCTGTGTGTAATGTAATGTGTTTTTTTTCTTTTTCTTTGTCCCTTCCCCCTTTTTTTCTTTTTTTCTCTTGTCTTCTTCATAGGCTGAGGATAAGCCGCAGGATCTTGTTTTCATTAATTCCTAATATCCATTTTTCTCTCTAATTATCTTTATTTCTATCTTTATTCTCTATATTGTTCATATGCACTGTTATATAATGTACTGTATCTTTAATGGGTTTGCACTGCAGGGTTTGGTTCCACAGTTTACATGGGCCAGCCAGGGGTCTGGTGCCTGGGCCGGGCCCCAGGGGGGCTTCCATCTATTTGTCTCTCCCTGGGCGAGGTTTTCACTGTTTAGCAGGAGGGCAGGCGGCGTCATAGGTGGGTATGGCCTTAGATGCCTGAGTGTGCGTGTGAGGATGTGGGGCGTGTTTCTGAGGGGGTTAGTAGGGTTGGTTGGCTCGGGGTATGGTTGATTGTTTGTCTGCTGGATGGGGGGGGAGGGGGGCCTTGCATGCAATGGAAGTCCTGGTGGAGCCAGTGGGGTTTGACTGGCAGTGGGAAGTGGAGGTGGGCGAGGGGGGAAGGGGGGAGGTTGAGGTGGGGAGGGGATGGGAGGGGTGGGGGGGTATGGGGCAGAGGTTTACTTCAAAGGGGGATAGGGATGCTGGACGTCGAGTTGGTTCAGGCATATGTGTGTGGCTGGACTGGTGTGTTGGTGGGTGGAGTATGTTTGTGTGCTGGATGATACGTTGGTGGTTGCGGTCATTCTGGACGGGGTGGATGTGGACGGAGGGGGGGACCCTAGGCTGGGGGGGTTTCCACTTCATAGACGGGCAGGTTGTTTTTTCCTGGAAGCCCACTTGGAGTATAGACGCTGGATAGTGCTGTTCGAATCGCGACTTGGAATGTGTGTGGGCTCGGCTCTCCCATTAAGCGCTATAAGGTGCTGCAATATCTGCAGCGTCACCGTCTTAATGTGATCTTGCTACAAGAAACGCATCAATCAGCGGCGGAGCATGCGAAATTATGCCGTGGACCTATCTCTCATGTATATGGGGCCCCTGCTTTAGGTAAGAAGAGAGGAGTGGCTATTTTGTTTACCAAATCCGTTACATGGGTCGAGGAGCGTGTTGCCACAGACCCGGAAGGCCGTTATGTCTGTGTTTGGGGGACCCTTAATGGGGCGAAGGTGGCTATCTGCTCGGTGTATGGGCCTAATGGCTACGAGGCTGGTTTTTACCGGGATCTGGCCCGTATCCTGGAGGATACTGGGGGATATCAGCTTGTGCTGGGCGGGGACTTCAATGAAGTGCTAGCTGTTGCTCTCGATCGTTCTGGCAGAGGGGGGGGCGGGAGTTCGAGAGCTCGTAAGCGTCTGTTGGGGCTTTGCGAGGCGTACCGCTTGTTGGATGTTTGGCGGGTTTTACACCCAGGGGAACGCGAGTATACACATCTGTCCCGGGCCCATGGGACGTGGTCCCGTATTGATTACTTTTTACTCTCGGAGGCCATGTTCGGGCGGGTGGTGACATCAGCGATTGAGTCTTCAACTCTTTCTGACCACGCGCTGGTTGTGCTGGAGCTTCGAAATCCTGGCCCCGTTGGTACCCGGCTTTGGAGATATCCATTGGACCTTGGTGGGGATGCTCAGTTTGCGGACCACATACGGGCATGTTGGAAGGAATATGTGGCCTTTAACGATACGCCGGAGACTTCCCCTGCTCTTCTTTGGGAGGCAGGGAAGGCGGTTATGCGTGGGGAAATTATTAGTTACTACGGTCAGAAACGCAAGCGCTTAAACCAGCAGATTTTGCTCCTGGAAAAAGACCTGACTAGAGCTCGGCAGCGGGTAGCTGCGGATAAATCTGCTGTGAATCAACGAGTGGCACGGGATCTTCAGATGGAATTAGAAACGCTGCTTCACCGTCGCGCGCAGAAATCCTTGCTATATTATCGGTTTCAGCTTTACCGTTACGGCAATAAGGCCAGTAAGTTGATGTCTGCCTTGGTGCGTCCTGGTGCGGGAGCTCGACATATTGGGGCCATAAAACGCCCTGATGGGGCCATCCAGCGGGACAAGACGGCGATTGAGGCTGTTTTCACTGATTTCTATCGTCACTTATACGCGAGTGAAGGGGACCGGGAGGTGGAGGGTTGGGAGTTTTTGGCTGGGTGTGTCCTGCCGCGGCTTACCGAGGAACAACTGCTGCTTCTTAATCGGCCAATTACGGGGAGGGAGGTTCAGGATGGTATTACGCAATTGAAGAATGGCAAGGCGCCGGGGGCCGACGGTTTTCGGGGGGAATTCTATAAGCTTATGGGGGCAGCCTTGGTGGTCCCTTTGGTGGGCTATTATGAGGATCTGGTGCAGAGAGGGCGATTTCCGTTTGAGGCGAATAAAGCCATCGTTACTGTTTTGCCGAAGCCTGGGCGGGACCCCCTTCTTCCAGGCTCTTACCGCCCGATTTCACTTCTTAATGTTGACATTAAGCTGTTCGCCAAGATTATGGCGGATAGGCTGGCCCCTCTGTTGCCCATGTTAATACACCCTAATCAGGTGGGGTTTGTCAGAGGCCGCCAGGTGTCCCATAATTTACAGCGGATCCTGCTTTCCTTATGTGCTGAACAAGTCAGGACTCAAGGGTCTCTTCTTATCAGCTTCGACGCCGAAAAGGCGTTTGATAGGGTGCAGTGGAGCTTTATGTACCAAGTTCTTGAGGTGATGGGGTTTGAGGGTTTCTTTGTCGACGCCATTAGGCTGCTGTATGCTACGCCAATTGGGGCCCTCTTGGTGAATGGTGCTGTGACGGCGGATTTCGCAATTCAGAAGGGGACCCGGCAGGGGTGTCCGTTGTCCCCGCTTCTCTTTGTTCTTACCTTGGAGCCTCTTTTACATAAGATCCGCGTGGCTACGCAATTCAGAGGGATCCCCTTGGGCCGGGAGGAATTTCGCGTGGCAGCGTTCGCGGACGATCTGCTTGTGCATTTGGGTGACCCGCATGTTGGGCTCCCTCATCTCCTACAGTTAATTAAGGACTATGGGCAGGTGTCGGGCTTTAAACTTAATTTGGATAAATCAGAAGCGTTGCACTTAGGAGCCGCAGTGGGACGACCATGGCCGGGCGATTTCCCTCTGCGTTGGGCGGCTGGGTATTTTAAGTATTTGGGGGTATATTTGCCGGTGGACCTCGGGGACCTTTACAGTCTGAATGTTGACAGGGCGCTTACTTCTATCTCGTCTGCGGTGGACAAATGGCGAGACCTACCGTTGTCGCTGGGTGGGCGGGTAGCCTTGTGTAAGATGGCTCTCTTTCCCAAGCTTCTTTACGTGCTTCAGACGCTTCCGTTGTTTCTTAAACGATTTGACCTCCGGCGGTTCGATCGGATTTTTAATCGGCTACTTTGGCGGGGGAGGAGACCTCGGGTGCGTTTGGGCGTACTCAGTCAGCCTCGGGAGTTCGGAGGTTTGGGCTTCCCAAATATACGACAATACAATATTGCCTGCTTGTTGAGGTTTGTACGTGACTGGCTTTGGGACTCTGAGGATTATGCGCCGACGGCGACACTTGCGGGTGTGGTCTCTCCACTGCACTTGCGTTACCTTCTCCATGCTTCCAGGGTCCGGGGCTTGGGGGGGCTCCCTCTTCTTCGGCGTACTCTTCTTGATCCGGTCCGATTGGCGTGGCGCCAATTTTGTGCGGGGCGCCGCTTGCCGGCCACTCATACTCCATACCTTCCTATTTGTGGTAATGAAGATTTTGTACCGGGTATGGGGAATTCGCCTTTTATTGCCTGGAGCCGCATGGGGATCGTTAATTTGGAGCATGTGCTGACCCCCGAGGGGGAGATGGTTGACTTTCCCACGTTATGTCGGCAGTATCCCCTCGTCCCCAATGATGTTTTCCGCTATGCCCAGCTGCGCAGCTATGTCCGCACGATTCCCCCGGCATCTCGGAAGGGGGAGGTGAGTACGGCGGTGGAACTGGCGTTGTTGGGGGGTGAGGGGGGCATGAGGGTGTCTTGGCTATATAAGATGCTCTGGGAGGGGGTTTCACCCCTAGACCTGGCGCACTTGGCGTCCGCATGGACCCTTGACCTGGCGGAGGAGGTGTGTGCCGATGAGCTTCTTAGGGGGTTGGCCAATATTGTCTCATTGAGTGTTTTGGTCTCTCATCGTGACACCCAATATCGGCTTTTGCGTCGGCTTTACTTTGCCCCTCTCAGGGCCTGGCGGGCGGGGGTGGGCGCTGCTCATAGTTGCCCTAGATGTATGGAACCCAGGGCCACGCTGGGGCATATGTTTTGGCGTTGCCGGGTTGTTCAGGTATTCTGGGAGAGGGTGCGTTCTTATTTGTCCACCTGTCTCCGGCAGAGTGTGTTGTGGAATGCTAAGAATGTGGTGCTAGATGTTTGGGACACAGTGTGGTTGGAGGAGTTGGGAGAAGTACGCTTGCGATGGTTGCGCCTGGTGTTGGTGTCCGCCCGAGTGACTGTGTTACAGCAGTGGCTTGCTGCTATAGGCCCTCAATATGGCCTCTGGCGTATTCATCTCCACCAACTTCTGCTCATGGAACACCTTTGGGCCCGGGGGACTGAGCAGCGGTGGCGGCGGTTCCTGGAGGGTTGGGGGCCCCACTTGCATTTGCTGCCTTGGCGAGTACGTAGTAGAATCATGCGGAGGCCATGAGGGTCCTGTAGAGGAGGGGGTCGCATATCCTGTTCCTTGCAAGATTTGACAGTCTGGCCGCTAGTTTTTAAGGGTTAGCCCAACTCTCTGTTACCCAAAATAAGCTGGGGGGGTGGGGGGGGGAGAGGGGTGGTAGGTAGGTAGGGGAAGTGGGGGGGGAGGGGTGGGGGGAGGATGGTAGGTAGGGGGGGCGGGATACGGGTGGGTGGGGGGGAGAGCCGTGGCCTGTATGTGTGACTGGGCCTCTGCTGGCGGGTTTGGGAGAAGAGTTCACCCCAAGCCTGGTTGTCCTCCTGTGGGACCGTATTATTCTTGTTTCTTGCCTACTTTTGCGTTCTTTCCTGGGGGGATGCTGCGGAGGCCGTTAGGTTTCTTTATCATTGCCTAACTCTTCCCCTGTCGATATCTGTCTGTACGGGTATATGTGCTTTTATACCCATGTCTGTCCGGGAGGGTGGGGGAAGCGGGGGACTTCTTTCTGGGGGGGTCCTACCGCAGCCTTGGATGTCGTTTGTAGTCTGCCACTCTTGGGGACTTGTATTTCTTGTGTACTTTGGAATGCACTGTTCGGCTATGTGGTGGGCTCTGTGTTTACCCACCCCCCTGTGTTGATTTTGTTTCTGTATATGCTCTGGAGAGGTTGTGTTTGTTTCTTTCTAATAAAAAACAGATTCATCTAAATTTGGATATGTTTACTCTTGGAGTAAAAAGGGATACTCCAAAGATCAATTTAAGAGATATAGGAACAATAAGCAGAGAACCTTTTGAGAGAGAGGAACCCATGAAGGAGACTAATGCATCAGTTAAAAAACAGTAGAAGCCATTCTGAGGACAGAGTGATCCCTCTGCACCCCTGCTCAGTTCTGATGAACGGTCAGATAATTTGGGTTTTCAGATGGATAAACGTAATCATGCTCAGTCCTAAAGCATGCAGAACAGGAGCACAGAGTGAACCGACCTCGCTTTCAATAGAAGAAACACCCTTCCTACTCTGGTATCGAAACGCCCCACCAGGTACTCTAGACTCTGTGATGGGTTCAACCTGCTCTTTGCCACATTGACTACCCAGCCGAGACTCTAACAACTCTACCACTCTGGCTGTCGCTGACTCTCTCTCCCCTCTGGACTTCGCTCGAATCAACCAGTCATCCAGATAACGGTGGACTAACACCCCCTCTCTTCTTAACGCCGCCACTACTACCACCATCACCTTGGTGAAGGTTCGCGGAGCTGCTGCTAACCCAAATGGCAATGCCCGGAACTGAAAATGTCCCATGGGAACTGCAAATCTGAGAAACTTCTGATGTTCCGCCAAATCCAGAGAAGTCAGAAACTCCCTTTTACAATGACCGATCTAAGAGTTTCCATATGAAAGTGAGTTACTCGGAGACAGCGATTTACGCTTGAGATCTAAAATTGGCCAATAGGAGCCTTCCTTCTTTGGTACCACAGAATAAACATAAGAACATAAGATATGCCATACTGGGTCAGACCAAGGTCCATCAAGCCCAGTATTCTGTTTCCAACAGTGGCCAAACTAGGTCATATGTACCTAGCAGTTTCCCCAAGAGACACAAGTTCCACAATGCTTGTATTGGGTCAAGCATTGATATCTTCGGTCACTTCTTAATAATGGTTTATGGACCTTTCCTCCAGGAACTTGTACAAACCTTTTTTAAACCCAGCTACACTAACAGCCTTTACTACATCCTCCGGTAACAAATTCCAGAGTTTGATTACACGTTGAGTGAAAAAATATTTTCTTTTGTTGGTCTTAAATAGTTTACCCTGTAGCTTCATTGCATGTCCCCTAGTCTTTCTATATTCTGATAACGTAAACAATCGATCTATGTTTACCCGTTCCATTCCGTTCATTAATTTATAGACTTCTATCATATCTCCCCTCAGCCGTCTCTTTTCCAGTTTAAAGAGCCCTAACATTTTTAGCCTTTCTTCATAGGAGTATCCTTCCATCCCCTTTACCATTTTGGTGGCTCTTCTCTGAACCTTTTCTAAAATCGCTATATCCTTTTTAAGATACGGCGACCAGAATTGCACACAATATTCAAGGTGCGGTCTCACCATGGAACGATATAGAGGCATTATAATATCTTTTGTTTTATTTTCCATTCCTTTCCTTATCATACCTAGCATTCTATTTGCTCTCTTGGCCGTCGCTGCACACTGGGCCGAGGGTTTTAACATGGTATCCACAATGACGCCTAAATCTTTTTCCTGGGTGGTGGTTCCTAATGTGGAACCTTCATCGTGTAACCATAGTTTGGGTTGTTCTTCCCTAGGTGCATAACCTTGCACTTGTCCACATTAAATTTCATCTGCCATTTTGATGCCCAGTCTTCCAATTTATCAAGATCCTCTTGCAATTTTTCACAATCCTCTTCGGTTTTAACAACTTTAAATAGTTTTGAGTCATCTGCAAATTTGATAACCTCACTCGTTATTCCACTTTCCAGGTCATTTATGAAGATGTCAAAAAGCAGCGGACCCAGCACAGATCCCTGGGGTACACCACTATTCACCTTTCTCCATTGGGAAAATTGGCCATTTAGCCCTACCCTCTGCTTTCTATCTTTTAACCAGTTCCTGATCCACAATAGAACACTGCCTCCTATCCCATGACTCTTTAGTTTTGCCAAAAGTCTCTGATGAGGAACCTTGTCAAAGGCTTTCTGAAAGTCCAGATACACAATATCAACCGACTCACCTTTGTCCACCTGTTTATTCACTCCTTCAAAAAAACATAACAGATTAGTAAGACAAGATCTTCCTTGTCTAAAGCCATGTTGGCTGTCTCCCATTAGGTTGTGACTATCTACATGCTGAGTAATTTTATTCTTTATGATGGTTTCTACCATTTTTCCCGGTACTGACGTCAGGCTCACTGGTCTGTAGTTTCCCGGATCACCCCTGGAACCCTTTTTAAAAATTGGTGTTACATTGGCGATCCTCCAATCTTCAGGTATTAGAGATGATTTTAATGATAGTTCACAGATTACTGATAGCAGGTCTGCAATCTCATATTTCAGTTCTTTCAACACCCTTGGATGTATACCATCCGGCCCAGGTGATTTGCTACTCTTCAGTTTATCTAATAGTTGTAAGACATCTTCCTGATGTATCGATATTTCCTTCAATTCTTCCACACCTTTAAATACCACTTCCATCATGGGTAACATCCCTACATCTTCCTCAGTAAAGACCGAAGCAAAGAATTCATTCAGTCTCTCCGCTATCGCCTTGTCGCCTCTTAGTGCTCCTTTAACCCCTTTATCATCTAATGGACCAACTGACTCTCTCACAGGTTTTTTGCTACGAATGTACTTGAAAAGGTCTTTATTTCGCGTTTTTGCTTCCGCAGCAAGCTTCTTCTCAAATTCTCTCTTTGCCTGCTTTATCAATGCCTTGCATTTGACTTGCCAGTGCTTGTGCTGTTTCCAGGTTTCGTCGTTTGGCTCTTTTTTCCATTTCCTGAAAGTTGCTTTTTTGGCAACAACAGCCTCTGACCTCACCTTTAAACCATGCTGGCAGTTTTTTGGACTTCCTTCCACTTTTCTTAAAGCGTGGAATACAGCTGGTCTGGGCTTCCAAGATAGTATTTTTCAACAACACCCAAGCTTGATGTACGTCTTTAACCTTTGCAACTGCTCCTTTTAGTTTTTTCTTAACTGTTTTCCTCATTTTATCATAGTCTCCTTTTCGAAAGTTAAAAGGTAGTACTGTGGATTTCCTTACTATCCCTCCTCCACTAATTAAATCAAAGGCGATCATGCTATGATCACTATTGCCAAGTGGCCCCAACACCCTTATCTCTTGCACTAGATCTGGTGTTCCACTAAGGACTAGGTCTAATATGGCTTCCCCTCTGGTCGGTTCATGAACCAGCTGCTCCAAGAAGCAGTCATTTATTTCATCCAGGAACTTTATCTCCCTAGCATGTCCTGACGTGACACTGACCCAGTCGATACCAGGGTAATTGAAATCACCCATTATTATTACTGCACTGTAACGTTTGTTAGCTTCCTTGATTTCTTTGAGCATTTCATCATCCATTTGGTCATTCTGGCCAGGCGCTCGATAGTACACCCCCACTGCCATTGCCTTCCCCCTTTTATATGGAATTTCAATCCATACAGATTCTACAGCAGATTTTGTTTCCTGCAAAACTTTAATCCTTTCTGAGTCAATGCCCTCTCTAACATAGAGCGCAACCCCTCCACCAATTTGATCAGCTCTATCATTACGATATAGTTTGTACCCAGGTATCACAGTGTCCCACTGGTTGTCCTCCTTCCACCATGTCTCTGATATTCCAATCATATCTAACATTTCATTTAGTGCTATATATTCTAACTCTCCCCTCTTATTCTTTAGACTTCTAGCATTTGCATACAAGCATTTTAGAGAATGTATTTTGTTCATGTTAATTTGGCTATTGTTAGACATGGGTAAATTGGGATCTTTAAGCTCTGTCTGCTCCATACTTGAGGGCATTTGGGCTACTTTACTCTTTTGTGGAACCTCTCTGCTTTTGGTAGTATCCTTCAAGGATACATTCTTCCGAACCATCTGCTCTTGGGCGACTGTCGGCTTTCCCCTAATATCTAGTTTAAAAGCTGCTCTATCTCCTTTTTAAAGGTTAATGCCAGCAGCCTGGTTCCATCCCGGTTAAGGTGAAGCCCATCCCTTCGGAAGAGCCCCTCCTTTCCCCAGAATGTTCCCCAGTTCCTAACAAATGCAAAACCCTCATCTCTGCACCATTGTCTCATCCACGCATTGAGACTCCGGAGCTCTGCCTGCCTTTTGGGTCCTGCGCGCGGAACAGGAAGCATTTCGGAGAATGCTACCCTGGAAGTTCTGGATTTCAACTTCCTACCTAAAAGCCTAAATTTTGCCTCCAGAACCTCCCTACCACATTTTCCTATGTCATTGGTAAATGGAGTACCGACCGCAGCCACATTGGTCCGGAGGTACCAGCACCACTGCGTTGAGGTCCAGTAGCCTGTCCAAGGTCTCCTGTACCGCTTCGAATTTGCCGCGGGCTTTGCAAGGGGATTGAACGTAAAAATCGATCATTGGGAATTGAAACTCTAGACTTCCAACACCCACTGATCTGACGTGATTTGGACCCAGGCCGGATAAAAATCCCGTAGACGACCTCCCACAGGCACCTGTCCTACCTGGGTCCTCCTGGCTTCATTGCGACTTTCTAAGGTTCGAGGAAGCGGAGGCCGCAAATCCCCTGCCTGCTCCTCGAAATCCCTGATTTCTATAAGGGAGATGACCTCTTTGAAATTGCCCAAATTGTGGGGAACAAAAACGGCAAAATTCCCAGCGGCCAAGGGTCAGCAGAGGGATCGGGCACCCCTGTTTCTGCTTGTCCTCAGACAGTCTTCCGCCCTTGGACTCCCCTAGATCTTTTACCAATTTCTCCAAATCTTCTCAAAAAAGTAGCTTACCAAGCCTTGCCTTGGAGGAACCATCTGCTGCCCAATTGCGCAGCCAAAGATACTGCCTTGCTGCTATTACAGATGCCATGCTTTGATAGACCTCGAATGAGGTCATAATGAATGTCGGCCAAATAAGCAGCCCCGGATTCCAACCTGGCCGCCTCTCCAGTCGACTCCTCCATCTGCTCTCCACGAATCCACTAAGACCATCGAAGACAGGCTCTGGCCATCCATGCTCCACAAATAGATGCTTGAATGGATAGAGCATTGACATCAAAAACCTGTTTCAATAAGGTGTCTAGCTTCCTGTCTTGTGCATCCTTGAGAGTGGCACTACCTTCCACCGGTATTGTGGTCTTCTTGATAACAGCTGAGACTGCTGCATCTACCTTTGGAGACCTAAATAGCTCGCGATCCTGGTCCACTAATGGGTAAAGACGTGACATAACCCTGGACCCCTTAAGACCTGCCTCAGGCATGTCCCATTCTTCCTGAATCATTTCTCGCACTACTCTGTGTACCGGGAAGGCCTTTTGGGTCTTCCGAATGGCCTGCAACAATGGATCTTCCAAGGTGGCATCCTCTGCCGGCCCCGTGGACGGCATATTAAGCGCCTTAAGCATCTCTGTAATCAGCGCCAGTAATTCGCCCTGCCTGAAAACGCAAAACACTCTAGCTTGGTCTTCCTGCTCCGTGAGCTCTCCTTCCTCCAACTTGTCTTCTATTTCTAAGTCCGGGTCTACTTCCTCTGAGAGGATGCCTTCTGAGACCTCCAACGGCTCCGGCTGCTCCTTAACAGGTCTAGTTTTTTTTTTTTTACAAAGGACTCCACTAGTCCCCAATCCTAGGGGTGTCCCCGGACGTTTTCCACCCAGTTCTCCCTTTGCAGGACTGCCTCCTGGCCCTTTCTGAACACCACCGAAGGCCTGCTGAAGCACTGACACAAACTCTGGAGAAAACAATGCCGCCAATCCCCCTGACAAGAGCGATGGAGAAGGGGCGACATCCGGAGTGGAGGAAGGCCCTGCCACTGTCTCTATAGGTGGCAAAGAGGGGGAAACCGGCTCCAGGTGGACTAAGGTTGACTCCTCCTGATTCTGTACACCTGCGTCCAAGGCCTGCTCCATCGCGGATGCCTCTTGTACGCAGCCTCTACAGACGCCGGTATCTGATACCGCTCCCCTTCGAGTGCCACAGACCAAGCACTGTGGCCTAGAAGGCATCCCGTCTAGGAGATTACTTTCTCTTGCCACACTGCCTCTCAACCTGAGGATCTGAATATCTAACAAACTGCAGCTTCTTGAAAGCAGTACTGTTAGATTCTGCTGTGGCCAAACAGGAAAATTCTTTTCTTTTTTTTTTCAAAACCACTCAAATGTACATGGAGCCTACCTCACAGCACCCTCAGCTAAAATCCACTAGCCGAACCAAAAAACGAAGCTCCCACAGCCACCGGGCACCTTCTGTAAGTCCAGAACACTCAAACTGAAACCGCCGCTTCCCGCGCTTTTACCACGCGTCTCGGCCTGTGTTAGCGAACGGCCCGAAAAACCTGTTTCATATCCCGGCTGCAACTGCTGTCTTAGAGCCCCCCCTTACCTCGCTCTGGTTGCCGAGGATGTGTTCTGCTCTCTCCGCGCTCGGCTGGAATAGTGGCGTCAGCGTTGGGCAAGAAAACACAGATTGGAGGAGCAACTGCTTCAGCAAACACCGGTCTCTGCACCCATATATACAGGGAGTCCATCAGCGCGCTGCAATCCTCAGAGCACCGGCTCCTCACCCATTAACGTGGGTTCAGGAGCCGGAGCACCTCCTCTGGTCACTTCTTTACCTCCTGTCTGCTACCAAGGACCAGGAGAAGAGGGGGGGGGGGGGGTGACCCTCAGCACCACACACTAACACCTAATTTTGCCAATCCTTTTTTTTTTTTATACCCCTCTTGCAACTTGAATTAAGTTTACTTCAAACTTAAAATTAAACTAACTCCTTAATCGTCCCTCAAGTGAGCCCTGATCCTCTGGGCTCATCACCCTCCAGCTGCTTGGAGACTGAGATAACTGGAGGAGGCGTCCCTGTGGTATTAGTACCAGTGTCAAACAAAGGGGAACAGCGGAAGTATGACCACAGCCTACCAGATGGTAATAATAAATATTCTTTATTAAGGACCCAACTTAACAAGTTTCGGTCTCAGCCTTCGTCAGGGGTCTAAAAAAACAAAACAGAACAAACATAAAAGCAAACGAAAAATTTAAAAACAAGAAAATGTAAGTATCATACTGCATAAATGAAACTGTGATAAATGACAAATTACCAGGGAACCACACAGATGAACACGTCTGTGTGGAACAGTAGTCACTCTTCCCAATCTGTAAAGCATTAAAATGACAAGCGTGAATAAAATCAAAAGATAAAAACCATATAGCATAAGAATAAAATAATATAAATATCTAAAAATCAAATAGAACACACCAGATACTTAATAACAAACATAACTAAAAACAACAGAAGGTAAAAACCAAATAACATAACGTTAAAATAATGTAGGGAAATCGATTACAACATAATAGATGCTTGATGTGTACAAACAGCAATAGGCAAACTGATTTTGTGTTAAACTAATAAATAAAACAGAATACTACATATAACATAATAGGGGAGTACTATGAGTGAACTAAGGTCAAATAAAAGCAAATGAATGCCTGATGCACACAGACAGCAATAAGCAACTAATTGTGTGTTACAAACTTTAAAATGAAGAAAATATTGCATAAATCAAAACTATGAAGTACAACAAGAATATATGTGTGTAATGTAAAAACGCAAGGATTATATTATATTAAAAAACATACGGTTAAATAGCAAACCAGAGAGAAACTCAATATTATACCCAGACAGACATATAAAAACGGCTAATCATATTATACAGACCGTTACTAAAATTAGAACAATGAATGATGGACAGAACAAAAAATAAAAAATATACAAACAAGAATAAAACAATACTTTATACATAAGACCTTAATTATTAAAAGCAGACTGAATATACATGTAGCCATAAGAAAAAATGGACGCCACTGAAACACTCAGGGGGAATGGTATGCAAAGGACCACAAGACCTGTGAGAAACTCGACAGTGTAAGGCAAAAAACGTTAGGACACATTGCACCTTGAACCGTTAAGGAGAAAAATGAAAGGGGAAGGCTAAAAATAGTAATATTGAATCAGAGCCAAAGAAAAAATGAAAAATCATGTATATCCACAGGAGTTGCCATCCATCGCATTGATTAATATAAGTGCTGCCGATGTGCTTGTCATTAACACGGCAAATATATGTGAAGCCATAATAGAAATGGCAAAAAAAAAATATATATATATACAAGGCCAAAATAAAAAACAAAACACCTGGAGGTGGTATGCACAGAATACAGCAGCAGTAAGGCTGGTTGTTACACATGCAATAAATTACATCGGTGTGACAGAAACGAGTGCATAAACCGAAGAAGGTATGAAGACGACTGTGTAGCGCTATTCACAAGAGGAATAGAAAAAACGTGCGTTGAGGAAATCTACAATGGCCCATGAGATGAGATTACCGAAAAAATAATACATGTACACATAAAAAAGCACACACTAGCATATCGGCCGCTATTTCTCTAAACTCGCCAAATGACTATGAAAAAAAGGGGGGGAAAAGAACCGAAAGAAAAAACAAGAGGCAATGGGAACGTCTGTACATAACAGATATACTAAAAGTAGCCCATACAAAGGACACATCGCAAGTTATAGCCAGAAAAGGATAAAAATTGATAAATAAATGGCCTGTAAATGAGGAACATAATATGTATGACAATTAAAACGCCGTATATACTCACAAGAAAAAGGCGGGAAAAAAACTGCACACTGCAAGCAACCAAACGTCAGTAAAAAATGTGAAGAGGATGTACTACTGACCGTCAAGCTTGTAGATAAACGCAAGAGTTTACAAAAAATCCTGATATGTGAAAATCGCACGGGGCAGTGAAAGCGCCGTCAGAAAGTTAATGTGAAAAAAGAAACTGTTATAGTGCGACCTAACTGTAAGCATGATCACATGGTGAACTGGAGAGGCAAGGTGAACATATGATGTGCCAGGAAAACGAACCGTATGGGAGATATTGTAAAACTCTATTACAAAGCTAAATGGAGGAAAAAAGCTTGAGAGATAAGAACACGTTGCAAGGAACCAAGGGCAGCAATAAACCAAGGAACAAAATCAATGTGATGTATATCATAAATGAAAGGCTCTGACAAACAATGTGTATCGCACAGTAAAAGGAGATGAAAGCAAAGGACCATACCTGCACACGGAGTCAGAGGCGGTAAAACGCTACGCAGGGGCATATGGGCACTATTTAAAGAGATTGATTAAATTAAGGGGCTCCCCCTACTGGCGATGAGTGGAAAAAAACATCGCAAAGAACCAGGCATTGTGTACCGTCTTAAAAGGATGAAAAGGAGTAAGGAGCTCCCCCTACTGGCAATCCATACTTTAATTTAAAAAATTTTAACTGAGAGTGACATGCATTGTATCGTAAAATATTAACAAAAACCATAAAAGGTGGATGAAATCACACCAAATAAAGGAAATAATAGGGAATGTAAAGAAAATAAAAGAAACAAGGAAGCTTAAAATACAAAAAAAACTGCTAGAAAATATTATGAAATAATTAAAAACACATAATGGGGCGTATACAGAAGGTAAAAGTGGTAGAAAACCATTGTGATAAACAAACCAGATGGGAAGGAAAAAATTAATTAAACAACTAACATGAGTAGCAGAGGGGAAGACAAATAAATGTAAAGTAAACAGGATACAAATGTAGCATACGAATAGCCTTATAAGGAGATCAAAGGAATAAATTGTATTCGATTTCCTTATTTAACCCTTTCGGACAGACAGTATCAAGGGAAAAAATGTATCTTTGTTCTTCTTGAGTTAACTTATGGTTAAGGTCTCCTCCACGGGGGGAGGGGTACATTTTCCTGATAGCAAAAACCTTATGTCATTAATATGGTGCTGGAATTGGATCCAGTAGCACATCCTCTTCATATTTTTTACTGACGTTTGGTTGCTTGCAGTGTGCAGTTTTTTTCCCGCCTTTTTCTTGTGAGTATATACGGCGTTTTAATTGTCATACATATTATGTTCCTCATTTACAGGCCATTTATTTATCAATTTTTATCCTTTTCTGGCTATAACTTGCGATGTGTCCTTTGTATGGGCTACTTTTAGTATATCTGTTATGTACAGACGTTCCCATTGCCTCTTGTTTTTTCTTTCGGTTCTTTTCCCCCCCTTTTTTTCATAGTCGTTTGGCGAGTTTAGAGAAATAGCGGCCGATATGCTAGTGTGTGCTTTTTTATGTGTACATGTATTATTTTTTCGGTAATCTCATCTCATGGGCCATTGTAGATTTCCTCAACACACGTTTTTTCTATTCCTCTTGTGACTAGCGCTACACAGTCGTCTTCATACCTTCTTCGGTTTATGCACTCGTTTCTGTCACACCGATGTAATTTATTGCATGTGTAACAACCAGCCTTACTGCTGCTGTATTCTGTGCATACCACCTCCAGGTGTTTTGTTTTTATTATGGCCTTGTAAATATATATATATTTTTTGCCATTTCTATTATGGCTTCGCATATTTTTGCCGTGTTAATGACAAGCACATCGGCAGCACTTATAGTAATCAATGCGATGGATGGCAACTCCCTTCTGTGGATATACATGATTTTTCATTTTTTCTTTGGCTCTGATTCAATATTACTATTTTTAGCCTTCCCCTTTCATTTTTCATCTTAACGGTTCAAGGTGCAATGTGTCCTAACATTTTTTGCCTTACACTGTCCAGTTTCTCACTGGTCTTGTGGTCCTTTGCATACCATTCCCCCTGAGTGTTTCAGTGGCATCCATTTTTTCTTATGGCTACATGTATTTTCAGTCTGCTTTTAATAATTAAGGTCTTATGTATAAAGTATTGTTTTATTCTTGTTTGTATATTTTTTATTTTTTGTTCTGTCCATCATTCATTGTTCTAATTTTAGTAACGGTCTGTATAATATGATTAGCCGTTTTTATATGTCTGTCTGGGTATAATATTGAGTTTCTCTCTGGTTTGCTATTTAACCGTATGTTTTTTAATATAATCCTTGCATTTTTTAATATAATCCTTGCGTTTTTACGTTACACACATATATTCTTGTTATACTTCATAGTTTTGATTTATGCAATATTTTATTCATTTTAAAGTTTGTAACACACAATTAGTTGCTTATTGCTGTCTATGTGCATCAGGCATTCATTTGCTTTTATTTGACCTTAGTTCACTCATAGTACTCCCCTATTATGTTATATGTAGTATTCTGTTTTATTTATTAGTTTATAACACAAAATCAGTTTGCCTATTGCTGTTTGTACACATCAAGCATCTATTATGTTGTAATTGATTTCCCTACATTATTTTAACATTATGTTATTTGGTTTTTACCTTCTGTTGTTTTTAAGTTATGTTATTAAGTATCTGGTGTGTTCTATTTGATTTATAGATATCTATATTATTTTATTGTTATGCTATATGGTTTTTATCTTTTGATTTTATTCACGCTTGTCATTTTAATGCTTTACAGATTGGGAAGAGTGACTACTGTTCCACACAGACGTGTTCATTTGTGTGGTTCCCTGGTAATTTGTCATTTATCACAGTTTCATTTATGCAGAATGATACTTACATTTTCTTGTTTTTAAATTTTTCATTTGCTTTTATGTTTATGTTCTGTTATTTTGTTTTTTTAGACCCCTGACGAAGGCTGAGGCCGAAATTTGTTAAGTTGGGTCCTTATTAAAGAATATTTATTATTACCATCTGGTAGGCTGTGGTCATACTTCCGCTGTTCCCCTTTGGTTGTCCACTTGTGGAAGAATATCTTCTTTTTCTTCTCCCCCATTAGTACCAGTGTCATCAAAAGAATGACGTTGCTCAGTCTCCAAGCTGCTGGAGAAGGTGCTAAACCCAGAGGTTTGGGACTGGAATGGAGGGACGATAAGGAATAACCAGTTTTACTCATGTTTGGATAGAAACCCTACCTTGTCTCTTAAAAACAGGGTAGACTGATATTTCAAGGTTGTGAAGCAGGCTACCTAACTAAGAAAGGAGACTATTTTCTTATGGTTGCTCATCCCGTAGTAACTAGCATATATACACTACCAAAAATACATAAATCTATGATTAATCCAAGGAGCAGCCGCCTAGTGGTTAGAGCAACTGCCTAGTACCCAGAAGATCAAGGGTTCAATTCCCACTGGCACTCCTTGTGACCTTAGGCAAGTCACTTTACCCTCCACTGCCTCAGAAGAAAAGGCTGGCAATCTACTTCTGGTGATACATTGCCAAGGAAACCAAGAGGTAGCTGGGTTACTATCAGTCAACACTGACTTGATGGCACAAAAAAAAAAAGATTAATCCACTGGGACGGCCCATCATTTTCGCTACTGGTTCCTTATTTGAACCCTTGACGAAAGTTTTGGATGTTTTATTATGTTTGTCAAATTCCATCCTAGACTAGGGATTCAGCTCATGTTATACAAACACTACATGATTTCTCAGGATATCATAATGGACTCATTTTGGTTACTTTTGACATTGAATTGTTGTACACAAATATTCAACAAGAGGCACTGTATATTGTTGAACAGACACTATTAGCCCGTGCTGACCATAAAAGAATTCCGACGCATTTTCTAGAACTGACAAGCCTGGTGCTTTTTGAGAATTACTTTTGGTTAGATGACTTGTTTTACAAAGAAACCAAAGGCGTTGCAATGAGGTCCTCTGTGGCCCCCTACATTGCTAATTTATATGTAGTTCAGTTTGAATCTCTTTCATGCAATATATACAAACCTTAACTTAAATTATGACTTTGCTATATAGACAATGTGATACTTATTTGGGATGTGGAGAACCAGGTGCTAGATGAATTTTTAGAATAGATTAATACTTTGGATTGTAATATGAAATTTCAGGCCCAATATGATTTTCCTAGGTCATCAGTGGAGCTGCTAGAACGTCCCCAAGTTCCTTCAGTAATCTTGGATATATCCCATCTTGTCCTACCGCTTTGTTCACCTTTAGTTTAGCTAGTTCCTCACAAACACAGTCCTCTGAAAGCCGCTTTTGTTCCTGTTTATGGGTGTTGTCTGAGGTCCTGCTCCCAGCCCTTCATCTGTGAACACAGAACAGAAATATTTAAGCAATTCTGCTTTATCCTCATCGGTTTCTACATATTCCTCCCCTTTACCCTTGAGTCTGACAATACTACTTTTGCCCTTCCTCTTCTCACTAACATAGCTGAAAAATGTCTTATCCCCCACCATTTTATTGCATTGGCTATTTCTTTTTATACCTTTGCTTTCCTGACTACTTTTCCAGCCTCTCTAAGTTTTTCCAAATATAGATGCCTGTCTTCCTCTCTCTGTGATCTCTTGCACTTCATGAAGGACTCCCTCTTTCTCCACCTTTTCAGCTACCTCTTTTGAAAACCATAGCGGCCTCCTTTTCCTTTTATTGACCATTGTAACAAAAAGGTTAGCTGCCCTTAAAATAGCCCCTTTCAATATTGTCCACTCTTTTCTTACATTCCCCAGCTATTCCCATCCCGCTAATGACTCCTTGAGGTATTCACCCATCTTGGCAAACAGTTTTCCTAAAGTCTAAGATCCTCGCTTTCGAATGGAGTTTTATCAGCCCTAGACCTAATACTGAACCACACCATCTGGTTATCACTGGATGTGAGATAATTTCCCACTATAACATCAGAAACACTTCCCATTGGTAAGCACCAAGTCCAGTAAGGCTCCTTCACATTTGGGTTCTGTTACTAGTTGCCTGAACTTCCTGTAAAAAATCCAGGATCTCCTTGCTTCTAGATGACACTGAAGCAGGGATGCGCCAATCAACATCCGGCATATTGAAATCCCCAGCAGTAGCACTTCCCCTTTCCTGGCAATGCTGCATACATCTTCTATTAAATCTTCATCCACGTCTTCTCCCTATGATGGAGGTCTGTATATCACGCCAATGCAAATGGATTTCTCTTTCCCTCTTTCTAGCTTAACCCACACTGTCTCCTCTCCCCCTTCTAAGCCCTGTATTTCCATAGCTTTAATATTTTTTTACATATATTGCCACTCCTCCGCCCCTTCTTCCTACACTATCCTTTCTGAATAAGTATATCCTGGTATAGTTATATCCTAGTCATGGTTGTCTGTGAACCATATCTCTGTAACTGCCACTAAATCCAAGTCAGCCTCTCCCATTAAAGCCTCAGCATATGGGATCTTATTTCCCATGCTACGGTCATTTATAGACATTGCTTTTCAGATGTTTATTTATTTATTTATTTAATACACACTTATATACCACCACTTCCAGCTATCAGCAGCGGTTCGATTAATCTTTGGGGGTTGTCGAATCAGGACTTGGGAGGGGATAGTAAATACATAGATCTGAGGGTGGGTCACAGCACACACGGTTAGTGTCTAGGGGAATGGATTACACATTTTTACATTTATATTTACATATTTATACATATAGCGGTTTCAAAAGCATATAATTAACTGATTGTTTCGCTACGACTCCATCGCACTTGAGAGTCATAGCTGATTGTAGTGACAATTGAATAGGTGAGTTTTTAGCTCCTTCCTGAATTTGGTAAAGTCCTTGGTTAAACGCAGCTCAAAAGGGAGTTGATTCCAGATAGTTGGTGCAGAGAATGAGAAGGCTCTGCGACACGTACTTGTTTTCACAGCTCTGATGTTGGTGGGGAATTGCAGGGTACCCAAGTTGGTGGTTCTTCTGTCCCTATTTGTAGGTTGTGTGCTGATAAGTGAGGACAGGAATGAGGGGGATAAGTTATTTATTAGTTTGAAGGTGGTTACTAACATCTTGTATTGTATCCTAGCTGTTGCCTCTTCTACCTATTTCTATAAAAGTATTTAAGGTTTCACTTATCTGGAGGCTTTCTTCACCCATCTCCAATGAATCTAGCTTAAAACCCTCTTCGGTAGGTTAGCCAGTCTGCTACTGAAGACATGTCTACCCATCTTGGACAGATGGACACCATCTCTCCTCTTCAGCCTTGGAACATTATCCCATGGTCCAGGAAACCAAAACGTTCTCTATGACACCATCCAAACAACCATGCAAGCTTCTCTGCCCTGGCCTTTACCTTCAACAGGGAGGCTTGAAGAGACCACCACCTCTCCCCCCCCCCCCTCTCTCTCTGCTTCACCCTCTGTCCCAGAGCTATGAAGTCACACTCAATATTCTCAAGGGGATACCTGGCAATATCATTTATGCCAAAATGGATGAGCAACATCGGATAAAGCACAGTTACTTACCTGTAACAGGTGATCTCCGGGAACAGCAGGAATAAGTCTTCACATATGGGTACGTCGGTACCGACAGAGTCAGCACGGGAACGCTTCCCAGCGTCCAATCAGAAAGCTTTTGGAAGCATCCCAATACGCCTGCGTGCTGCCTTCCCAACTGCCTCTCCTCAGTTAAGTTTTAAAGCTGAGACAGAGAGAGAGAGAGCAATGAAGGGAAAGATAGAGATAGAGAAAAAGCAACTCCTAGGGGAGGTGGGTAGGTTGCGAAGACTTATTCCTGCTGTTCCCAGAGATCACCTGTTACAGGTAAGTAACTGTGCTATCTCCAGGAACAAGCAGGAATGAGTCTTCACATATGGGGACTCCCAAACTCAGATGCCCAGAGGGAGTCCTAGCATGTTGCAAGTCTAGAACGAGCCATGCTATTCCTCAGGACCTCAGGCATCCTGGGGATGGAGGGTAGGAGTTGAATACAGAGAAGGAGCTGTGGAACAGCTGGCTAGAACAGGGCTTCTAAAGGGAAAGACCCTGTATAGAGGAAATTTAGTAGTAAAATAGTGTAATCTAGGCCTCCCTTGTTGGCATGGCACAAGTCCACTGAGCTACATATGGATCTGTTAGAAGAGCCAGTGAATGTGCTCAAGGGGTACCTTACTGAGAAGTAGAGGTAAGAAAGTAGAAAAACAAGTGGAGGTCAGAACCCTTCAGGGTGAGAAAATAGCCCCAGGGGAAAAACTGGGGTAGCATAGGAGGTAGAGCTTCAGTGGAGACGCAGAAGGTACTATTAAAGAAAGCTTAAGCAGTTTTGGTCAAAAAGTAGGAACAAAAGAAAAAATGAGTCTGACCCATCTGGACTGGGGTTGGAATCAGTCCATGTAGGGGATAAAGTGTATGGAGACCCTTGTATCTGATAAGAAAGTAAGGACAGACTCAGGAGCGCTAAGCTTTAGAGTAACTGAAGCTCCGCAATGTCTTTCCTAAATGGGGTCAATTAGGAAAGAAAAAAGGTACATGGAGAGCTTCAGGAGTACCTAACCCAAAAGGTTATGGTGAGAAAAAAGTTTATTAATTACCACAGGAAGTGGTTATAAGTGTAGCCCCCTAAGCATGCTGGCACAGCATTGATAGGGGTAGTGCCCATCTGTCTGAATCAGATAGGAATGTAAGGATATCTGAACCTGACAGATAGATAAGTATATAGATACAGATCTATCTAAAAATATATCTCACTAGATCTATAAATATATATATGCAATGCAATGTGTGCCTTCGAGTCAGTCCTGACTCCTGGCGACCCAGAAGCTCCTGGGTTTTCTTGGCAGTGTCACCGGAAGTAGATTGCCAGGCCTTTCTTCCGAGGCAATGGAGGGTTAAGTGACTTGCCCAAGGCCACAAGGAGTGCTAGCGGGAATTGAACCCTGGTTGCTTGGTTACCAAGACAGTGCTCTAACCACTAGGCTACTCCTCCACTAAAGATATATATATATATATTTAAATATATACACATATAGGGTATATATGCATATATCTATAAAGAGATATGTATGGGCAGAAGACACACAGATAGATATAGGAATATACATATATGAATATGTAGGCATATAGACACATGTCTCCAGGTATGTGGATGGAGAGATGTCTATAGAACCCGATCCCCCCTAAGGATATAGGGAGAGAGGAAGATTTATCTGACAGCAAGAAGGTTGATACTTGCTTGAATAGATATATAGAGAAATCCTATTTTCCTGGTTATGACTGGCAGAGGCAGAGGAAAGGTCTCTCTGACCAGAAGTCTGGATTCTGTCCAGAATTTGAGCTCTTGAATAACCAGGATGGCCTACATGAAAATTGCAGAGGATAACTTCAGCCTGCAGGCAGGCTGTCCAGATCTCTCCAGTGCAGTATGGAGAGTGGATGGAGGATGCCACTGGAGGAAGATATACCCTAGTGACCCACCTATGAGGGCAAGATGGGTATTAGGCATCTTCTAGCTGACATTGAAGAAAAATATCTCTGACAAGAAGACCAAAGAAGATACGGGCCAAGCCGGAGAATTGGCCATTCTTTAGGTTTTCACGTAATGAAGGCCTGAGGCTTATGTCTCAAAAGAGATTTAAGATGAGATGGTAAGGGTAGGGATACCAACCAGTCATAGAATATGACAGGGGGGACCTCTGCTAACCATCTAGGGGTATCTGCTAAGCCAGATACAAATGCTCTCTAGCAAGTGCCCATAGTGCAAAGCTACTGTGTAGGGTTGCAGAGAGCATGCTGCAGGTTGGTTAGAAGAAAGAAACTGGCTGTGAAAAGCCAGCAGGTAACGAGCTATTCTGCCAAGGACAAGGGCGAAGAATAGAAGTTAACCAACCAGACTGTGATAATAGGGTTTCCCAAACGAGGCTGATAACTTCTTTGGGACGTAGCAGAGGCTAGGCAAACAGAACCAGTGGCTTAACCACTAGGAATTGCTGTAACTGCAGCAACTACCAGGGCAGCTGATAAAATTTTATTTTCTTGCTCCCTTTTTTAGATTGGGAAAATGAAACAGACATGGTAGGATTTCCTGATGTCTGATGTGCTGTCCTAAGGTAAGAGGGGGGGAGGACAACTCCAGAAGGGAGAAACCCCCAGTAGAACAGGTAGAGGACCAGAGTGCTTACCAGTGTGAAAGAGTCACTCTTACCAACCAATGTTGTAGTAAGAGGGAGGTAAGACAAAGATGAAAGAGACCGACTATGGAGGAAGTCTCTGAGAGGTGAGATACATGCCAGTACAGGGAAACAACTGTCTAATGATAGATGTTGCCTCTCTTTCCTCCAAAGAGAAGAGGAAAACCTGTTAAGAATGGCATGATCATCATAAAGATTCTTAAATTTAAAGAAAAGATGTCTCATGAAGAGATATCTAGGAAGGTTAGGATAAATTTAGTGCAGATACTGCAAATGAAAAGCAGCAGACTGCTACTCAAACCACCAACCAAGAGGGGCTATGATGATCTATTTGAAACCCTGCGAATGCTGGGTTTGTTGACCCTGTTGAGGTTGTGGATTCTTCAGACCATGGCGATGTTTCCCCTGTTTGGGAACATCTGTATGATGGGCAGATGATGGATAAAACCTTCTCCCCCTAGGGGAAGAAAGTTTGGCAGGACATTTCCTACCTACTGGGAAAGAAGGCGGCATAGAACAGCCTCTGGAAACAGGAAAGTCAGTGGTTAACTGAGCAACCTGGAGTAAAGACTCCTTGTTGAAGAGATTTTCTCCAGTGCAAGGAGTATTTCCCAGTCGTTCTTGTGCCCATTTGTCCAAGTCTGAAGCCTGGAGCCAGGCTTTACGTCGTGCCCCTATAGCTATAGCAGAAGTCCTGCTAACAGACTCAAAGGAGTCTAGGGTAGCACGAGTCAGAAACCTAGAGATATTGTGAGCATGACTAACCAGTGAGGAATAGTCTGTATTCTTGGGCTCTTGAAGAAAAGGAGTCAAAAAATGTAATTTCTTTGTGACCTCCTCAAGAGATAACCCCATATAAAAAAATATGAGAGAATTCTTGCTGAAAGCATGGATGCCTGGAAGGTTTGGCGTCCAAAGGCATCTAAAGTCTTAGACTCACGACCTGGCGGATAAGAAGAGTGCTTTTTAGAACTCTTCACCCGCCTCATTGCTGATTCTACAACAATGGAATGATGAGGAAGTTGAGTCTTTTGAAATCCTGGAGAGGGAGGCACCTGATAGAGAAGATCAGTTGCTCTGGAATGTGGGGGTATCTTTAAAGGAGCTTCCCACATTCGCAGAAGGAGATCCTGCAAGGAAGGATGCAAAGGAAGCATGATGTTCTCCTTTGCTTTGCCAGGAGTATGGATGGATCCTGGATTCCCTTGTGTAGGATCCTGTCCAGGAATAAAAATGGCAAGTGATTTTGCCATATCCAGGAGGAAAGCCTGAAAAGAAGGATCCCCAGAGGGAACTTGCTTCGGATTGGCTAGATCTGATGAAGAACTAGCGTTGGCACCGAGGGATCTATCGAAGTTTATAGGAATAGAAGATCCTGAATGGTGCAGTATGGGATCCTTAGACGATGGTCTCCGGTACTGCAGGAGGTCGGGACCAGCGACGGTCGGTAGCACATCGTCCATGCTAGGGATCAATTCCAAACTCGGTATCTAGGGAAGCGAGCCTGATGAGAGAAGCATGGAAGGCACCGACAGCAATGGTACTGTGGATAACGGTACAGAGTTCGGTACCGTATCCAATACCGGTGGATGAAGGCCAGCCGGTGGCAACTCTAACGGTATCGAAGAAACCGAGAGTGCCGGATCCGAATTACCGGAACCGAGCCTTCACTACCGTCTGGTGTCGGTACCGAGGCGTGTTGGTACCCAGTCCTCCAGACTGGAGATCAATTCCAGACTCGGCATCGAAGGAAGCGAGTCTATCTATGCATATCTGGAGGGTACCGACGTCGGTACTAGTATCGGTACCAGTACCGATACTGGAAGGTCGGTCTGTAGCGTATCTGACAGCCCCGTAGGTACCGAGGACGCCAGACGACGATCCTTGGTGAGGAATGTTTCATCCAACACCATTGCCGATGCCGGGGTATCGGTACCGCTCGAAGCGGATGCCACCACCGGGCATGGCTCAGGTATGTTCTGTGAGGGGTGAACCTCAGGAACAACCTGAAACCCCACACGGGCTTTGGAGGCCGAAGCCTCCCACCGGGGTTTTGTAGCCAGTGGATTCTCGAGGGCAAGGCCAGAGGCATCCCCCTATGCTGTGCATGAGATCTGCCACTCGAGGACTGGCTATTCTTAACAGACTGTTTTTGGGTTACCTGATCCTGTGTCGAAGAAGATATAGTCTGTGCCCAGAAACTGGATGGGGACTGCGTGTCGAGGGGGACTCCATGTTGAAAACTTCTTCCCACAATAGTATTGCAGGAGGGACACTCCGGAGGAAAATGGTCAGGACCCAAGCAGGTTAGACATCAATTGTGAGTGTCCAAACTTAAGTTTGTACCGCCACAGTTTGTACATTTCTTGGGGATAGTGGCTGGCGGTTCCATGAAGGAAAGTGGAGAGGCCTAGCAGGCCTGAAAAACCGTGAGACACTGAGAAGGAAAAATATTCCTTAAAAAGGAAACATTTTACAAGAAAAGAAAAAAAAACACCGGCGGCACCGGTGGCGTCGGGGAAGGCAGCAGCGACCACAAGAAAACTAAAAAATAAAAGATGAATTTTCTGCGGCGACAGGAGGACGTCCTGCTGGCTCTGCGGAAAAACGAAAACTGAGGAGAGGCACTTGGGAAGGCGGGAAGGCAGGACGCAGGCATGTTGGGATGCTTCCAAAAGTTTTCTGATTGGACGCTGGGAAGCGCTCCTGCGCAGACTCCGTTGGTGCCGACGTACCCATATGTGAAGACTCATTCCTGCTTGTTCCTGGAGATTAGTCAGTAGACTTGATGAGTCAAATTCTCCATAACTTCTTTGATTCTGGCATCTGGCAGACAGTTTAACTCTCTGGATATCATGTCTGGACAGCAGATGGACGTCTCAGTACCCCACAGAAGAGAGTCACCAACCACCACTACCCTTCGCTTCCTAGTGGGCACTGATTCAACAACTTTGGGGTGTTCGAGCTCTGGTTCTTCCCTTTCCTGGGATGCCTCCACATCCTCCACTTCCAGGACTGCATAGTTCAAGGGGCTTGAGGAGTCAGACTGGTGATTCTGCAGGCCCTGGTGACTTGTGTCCAACCTTGGTCCTTCTGTAGGCTCCCATCCTCATCTCTGTTGGAGAGCTTGGATATTTCAAGAAGCATCTCATCAATGTACCTCTCACTGTCTTGAATGATCCTCAGCCTCGCCACCTCTTCTCTGAGCTCCTCCACCTGTTTCCTGAGAGCTTCAGTATGTAGGCATCTGCACAGGAACTAGTCCTTCAAATGGCATTGGGATCTCTGTCTGGCCAGAGGTAGAAGCTGTAACGGGGAAAATAGCTTTGGCAATCTGATTTTTCCAAGCCATTGTTCAGTTGGTGAAGCTTTGTTACCTTGCTTGCTTTGAAATGGAGAGACTTTGATTTCGATAAGAATGCCCAGGTTCTTGCCACCCGGTTCAGTCAGAAGAGTTACCCAAAGAAATTCATCCCAAGGCTTACAATAAAGCCACCAATACAAACTGCAATTCACCACTTCTTACCAAAAATTAGCCTCAATACAATAAAATTGTTTGTTAGTTACTCACTCACCCCCAGAAAATTGCATCTGTCTTGAGAGAGGAATGGCATATAATTCAAACCATCCCTGGTTTTGAATCTCAGGAACTGATGGTTGCCTGCAAGAGGAATCGTAATTTTTCAAACATCTTGGTTCCATCAGCTCTCCCCATCGCTCAGAGGAAACCACCGACTGTTGGTCATTTTAGATGTGGTTCCTGTTCAGTGTGCCCACTAGCTATTGTCAGAAAAAAAATTGTGCTTCCAACACCACAGATCAGAATTCCTCTTAGAGATTTTACCAAATCTAACTCCAAAAATGTGATATATTTAGTGAAATGTCCATGTGACATGCTATATGTTGGCAAAACTAGCTGAAGGATTAAGAACAGGATCACTGAGCACAATAGCAGTATTCGGTATCTGGCGTCCCAAAAACTTCTTGTGAACCAATGGATTGAGGCATCTCACTGTGGTAGGCTATGGCCTATATAATAGCCTGTACATGTATGAGCCTGCAAGCTAGGCCTGAGTCCCCACCCCCACTGCTAGAGAAATAGTAGTGCTGAGAAAGACCAAAGTCAGTGAAGGCTGAGGATCTGCCTTAAACCGCTCTAAACTGCTTTTGATAAGTTTGTATTAATCCTTTATTCCATGCTTTTATGCTGATGCAATGACCTTGTAGCAGGAATGTATTATGTCTAGAAACTGAGCCTGTGTTAGCATAGCCTGAGAAGGGGGAACAGGGCCCAGTGAGTGTCCCTAATTGGATAGGTGCAGGGGGCGTTGGGGCCAATAGAAAGTCTGCCTGTATCAAACTGTGAAGCTTGTATATAAGGAAGTTGTTCCTGTTCGCCATTGCTCAGTCCTTTGATGCTTGGGCCTTGTGCACAATAAATTGGTTTGGATCCTTGAACTGACTCCGGGTATTTATTGCATGCTATCAGTGCTGCCACATCACAATCTTGCAGATTTAAGAGATTCTTGGTGTTAAAGAAAGTATGCCCTCATTGGTGTGGAAGTGATCTGAAAAAATTATGTTTATGTTTATTTATTTGATAAAAACCGCCTTTCTCAATAACCAAGGCGGTGTACAATTAAAAGCTAAGTAATAAAAGAAGGCCGAGGCCAACGAAAGGAAAAGAAATGTACAATATTAAAAAAAAGGGATAGTAGAGAAGGACCAAGAAGGCAGGACGAGACATGGCAACATGAGGGAACATCAGGGAGGGGGTTAAGGAAATAGTAGAGTCACACAAAAGGAGAGGGGAGATTAAATGCCAGGGAAAACAGGTGGGTCTTGAGGTTTTGCTTGAAGACTTTGTGTTGGGGCTCTAAACGGAGGGTAGGAGGGAGAGAATTCCAGAGGGCGGGACCAGCAAAGAAGAAAGCAGAGGAGCGGGTGGATTGTAAGTGAGCACGGGAGGGGGACGGGAGTGTGAGACGATTGAGGTGAAAAGAACGAGGGGTATATCTGGGAGAATGGAAGAAGAGGAGATCAGATAAGTACTGGGGGGTGCTGTCATGAATAGCTTTATGGACCAAGGTTAATAATTTAAAGGTGGAACGGAAGGGGATAGGAAGCCAGTGAAGATGAGATAACTGGGGTGTGATATGATCACGGAGGGAAGTGTGTGTAAGGAGGCGTGCTGCAGTATTTTGAACACGTTGTTGTTGTTGTTGTTAAGTGCCGTCGAGTCGGAGTCGACTCATGGCGACCCTCTGGATAGCTATCCTAAATTGTGTTCGGTCTTCAGTCAGGCGGCTCATTGTTGACAGACTGGTACCCGTAGCTGCTGTTATTGTAGCGATCCATCTCATTGCTGGCCTTCCTCTTTTGCGTTGACCTTCTATCTTTCCAAGCATGATGTCTTTCTCTAATGATCTCTCTCTTCGCATAATGTGTCCGAAGTATGAAAGTCGAAGTCTTGTCATCTGAGCTTCTAAAGAAAGCTTAGGTTTGATCTCCTCTAGTACCGATTGGTTTGTTCTTCGGGCAGTCCATGGTATACACAGTATTCGCCGCCAGCACCATAATTCAAAGGCATCAATTTTCTTCCTGTCTGTCTTTTTCACTGTCCAGTTTTCACATCCCTATGATGTTATGGAAAATACCATGGCTTGAACAAGTCGAATCTTTGTATGGAGAGAGACATCTCTGCTCTTGAGAATCTTATCTAGGTCTTTCATAGCCATTCTGCCAAGAGCAATGCGTCGTCTGATTTCTTGACTGCTTGTTGCTTCTTTATTGATAGTTGATCCAAGTAGGTTAAAGTTGTTCACGATTTCAATTTCTTCTCCTTCAACGATGAACCTGTTGATTATGCCAGTTGTCATGATCTTTGTCTTCTTTACATTAAGGCGCAGGCCCATTTTGAGACTATGTTCTTTGATTGTGAGAAGCAAATGTTTCAGATCATCTTCACTTTCTGCCAGTAATGTGGTATCATCAGCATAGCGAAGGTTGTTGATGAGTCTTCCACCAATCTTCACACCTCTGTTGTCTTCATACAATCCTGCTTCTCTGATGATTTGTTCTGCATATAAATTAAACAGGTAGGGGGAAAGTATGCAGCCTTGTCTTACACCTTTGCTTATTTTAAACCATTCTGTTTCTCCTTGTTCCGTTCGAACTATTGCTTCTTGATCAATGTACAGATTGCGCAAGAGAACGATCAGGTGTTCTGGTATACCCATGCTTCTTAATGTGGCCCAGAGTTTCTCATGGTTTACACAGTCAAAAGCCTTGCTATAGTCGATAAAGCACAAATAGATATCCTTTTGGTATTCTTTAGTCTTTTCAAGGATCCATCTCACATCCGCAATGATGTCTCTCGTTCCTCGCCCTTTCCTGAACCCTGCTTGCACTTCAGGTAGTTCTTGTTCTAGGTATGGCTGTAGTCTCTTTTGAATAATCTTCAGTAGAATCTTGCTGGCATGTGGGATCAGAGCGATTGTGCGATAATTTCCACAGTCAGTTGGATCACCTTTCTTTAGTATTGGTATAAACACAGATCTTTTCCAGTCAGTTGGCCATGATGTTGTCGTCCATATTTCTTGGCAGAGCCTTGTAAGTACAGTAACAGCTGCATCAGATTGCTGCAATACTTCTATGGGAATGCTATCAATGCCTGGTGCTTTGTTCTTTGATAAGGCTTTCAATGCTGCTTCAACTTCTTCTTTCATCACCAATGGTTCCTGATCATAAGGTATAGGTTGAAACGGCTGTTGGTCCACTTGATCTTTATCATATAAAAACTCTGTATATTCCTTCCACCTTTTCTTGATCTTCTCAGCATCATTCAACATAGAACCTTGAGCATCTTGTAACATTCCAATTCGAGGCTGGAACTTTTTCTTTAACTCTCGCAGCTTTAGGAAAGCCGATCTTGTTCTTCCTCTAATAGTTTCTGCTTCTATTTCCTTGCAAGTGTCATTGTAGTACTTTTCCTTGTCCTGTCTTGCTGCACGTTGGAAATCTCTGTTGAGTTCTGCGATTGTCTTTCTTTCTCCTTTGGCTTTAGCTTCTTTGCGTTTCTGGGCAATTTTCAGAGTTTCTTCCGTCATCCATTTTGGCCATTTTTGCTTTTTCACCTTTTGTAGAGACTTCTCGCTTTCTTCCAGCACAACCTTCTTGATGTCATTCCATAACTCTTCCGGAGTTCTGTCATTTGTATCTAAAGCAGCAAATCGATTTTGCAGGCAGTCTTTAAATTCCAGTGGTATATTCTCAAGGTCATATTTTGCTGCATTCATGAGTGGTTTGCCCTTTTTCAACTTTAGCTTGAGTTTGCATACTAGTAGTTGATGATCTGTACCACAGTCAGCTCCAGGTTTTGTCTTTGTTGATGTTACAGAGCTTTTCCATCGTTGACTTCCACAGATGTAGTCAATTTGATTTTTATACAATCCATTGGGTGAAGTCCATGTGTACAGTCGCCGCTTGTGTTGCTGGAAGAAGGTGTTTGAGAGGAATAGATCATTGGTCTTGCAGAATTCTATCAATCTTTCTCCAGCTTCATTTCTGTTGCCAAGTCCATATTTTCCAACTACTTTGCCTTCTTCTTTGTTGCCAACTTTTGCGTTCCCGTCACCCATGACTATCAGGATATCCTGTTTGCATGTTCTGTCAATTTCAGCTTGTACTTGTTCATAGAACTCTTCAATTGCATTCTCTTCTGCAGCTGTTGTTGGGGCATATACTTGAATTATAGTTGTGTTGATAGGCAATCCCCGTAGACGAATAGAGATTAAGCGTTCGCTGACTGCATTGTATTTCATTACAGTTCTTGCAAGTTTCTTCTTTATTATAAATGCAACACCATTTCTTCTTTGTCTTTCATTTCCAGCATAGTAGACCATGTGATCATCTGATGCAAAGTGCCCCATGCCAGTCCATTTCAGTTCGCTGACACCCAACAGATCAAGTTGTACACGTTCCATTTCATTCTTGACCACCTCCAACTTCCCTTGGTTCATGCTTCGTACGTTCCATGTTCCAATGTGTAAGACATCTTTACAGCTTCTGACTCTCATTTCATGCGCAGCTGCATCAGCAGTCAGACTTCCCGAGGGCTTTGATCCAACCACATCATAAATGCTGGCTTTACTCTGAAAAGTCTTCAGCTCTTCCCCAGTAGCTTGTTGAGCGCCTTCCGACCTGGGAGTCTCATCTTCCAGCACCATAGCACAATTTGTTTTGTTGTAACTATCCATTGGGTTTTCATGGCAAGATACAGAAGTAGATTGCCGGGCCTTCCTTCTGCGCAGTTTGAGTTTGGTGTTGTTGCCGTTGTCACAGAAATGTGATCCTCCGCCATCAACACTATCCCATTCTGCTGCTGCCCAGATGGGTGGTTTGTCTTCGTCTGGCACCTCAGCTGAGACCTGTCCATCTTGGGAGACCCTGCCAGTAGTTAAACTACCGATATTTTAGCTCTCAGCATCATTGATGCACGCAAGCCCTCACAGCACGACAAGCTGCAAACCAAGTGAACACGTTGCAAGCGGTTTAATTGGGATTTGGGGAGACCAATGAAGAGTGAGTTTGAAAAATCAACGCGGGACATGACAAGGGAAAGCACTAGAGTGGTAAGAGCAGAAGAGGAGAAGAAGGGACGAATAGAGCGAAGTTGACGCAGGAAGAAAAAAGATGATTTGGTGATATGTGATATGTGTGTGTGAAAGGATAGATCAGAATCAAAGTGTACGCCAAGGTAACGAAAAGTGGAGACCAGAGGTATAGGGGAGCCAGAAAAAGAGGGGGCCGTGGAAGGGGAAGAGGCACCGTGAGTGAACCAAATAGCGATGGTCTTGGTCAGGTTGAGATGGAGGCAGTTGAGAGTTAGCCAGTTTGCGACGGCTGAAAGGCAGGAATCTAGTGCAGTGAGATCAGGACTAGAGGGGGATGTGTGATGGAGTAACAAGATATCATCAGCATAGAAGAAAAAGGAAATACCGAACTGTTGGATTAAGGAAGCAAGAGGGGCTAAAAAAAGGTTAAAAAGAAGGGGAGCGAGGACGGAACCTTGAGGGACCCCACAAAGAAGACGCTGAGGTTCGGAGGGGGAAATAGAAGTGGAAGAAGAAAGCACCGAGCAGGACCGGGAAGAAAAAGGAATGGAACCAGTGGTGGACTGTACTGCAGAGACCCGCATCCCGTAAACGTTGTAAGAGGAGAGAGTGATCAACCAAGTCAAAGGCTGCGGATAGATCCAGAGCTACCGCCACCGAGATGTCACCACGATCGTGTGCAACATGTAAGGCATTTGTGAAAGCTAAGAGAACCGTTTCGACGCTGTGACCCTGACGAAACCCAGATTGGCGTGGGTGAAGAAAATTGATGGATGCAAGGTGGTGAGAGAGTTGTGCAAAGACATATTTCTCCAAAAGCTTAGAAAGAAAAGACAGATTGGAAACAGGACGGTAGTGCGTGGGAAGTAAAGGATCCAAGGAGGGGTTTTTCAGAATAGGGCGAACGAGAGCGTGTTTCCATGGTGAAGGAAAAATTCCAGTGAACATGGTGAGAATACAGGGTAAGAGTCCAAGGGAAGGGGTGAGAAGCCACGTAGAGGGAACAGGATCGAGGGCACAAGAAGTCTTCTTAGAAGAGGTGATAAGGCGATGGAGTTCAGGAGCAGTGATTGGATCAAAAGAAGCCCAAAAATGAGAGAACTGTGAGATAGGAGGGGGGGGACGGAATGGGAGGAGGGGAAGGGATCGGAGCGGGGCAGGAGGGCAGGGATGCTCTCAAATGAGGTTAGAACGAAGATTTTTCAAGAATTAGCTACACTACATCCCCAAGGTCTTAATCAAGATACAGACCTTTCGGTCTTTTTATGAGATTGCTATTTCACCACACTTTGGGCTTCCTTTTAATTTTTTATACAAAGACTCCCCTTGTCCTAGTGTAGTCTGCTGATATGCAGTGCCTTCTTGTTGAACTCTAACAATTTGTCTCTAATTTTCATTTGAATGCGAGAAACATCTTTTAATGCCTATAAGCTGCCATTAGCTTTTTTAAAATTCATTTTACTTCATAACACCATCACCTTAACTGCGCTCCCTCCTCTTTTTTGGCATATATACAATGGACTAATCTACATTTTATGCTTTGGCTTTTATGAGTATTAATACATATTCATTATTCTCACTCTTTTAATGTGGTTGTTTCACCCTCTATTATATTAGATATATATACATATACATGCACATATATATACACATACATACACCTACACACCTTTCGTTTATGTATTTATAATTCTGTTTTGTATGTTTTTACGCGTACCCTTTTAAGTCGTTGGTTTATGCCATTGGTCTCATTGTCCATACAAACCATCGGTCTTTACATTTGTTTTTAAAATAGTATGTATTTTTTAATTAATGTGGCTGCCCCCTACCTTTCCCACTATGGTGGTCTATTGGTCTTTTCGCCTCTTTTTTGTTTTTCTTTATTAACGTTTTTATCCTTACGACCTCTACTTATATATACTTTTTGTCCTGATCCGTTTTCCCACATACATGGTCTTATTTACCCTTTATTCCACAAATTATTAAATTTGCTACACAAAGACACACTCTTTATCAGTTGGCTATGATGTTATACTGGCCTTCAAATATAAAAATCTTTACCAGGATTCTCTTCCACAATGGTCCCCTTTGTCTTGACCTTTTCTAGAAACATGACTGTTTTGTTTTCTGTGCAAGATAGAATTGTTTGATGTATTTCCTACTCACCGGTGTCATATGTTTTTTATGTGACAATGGCTGTCATACCTTACAACTTTGGATAATATATTACTTATACATGCTGTGGTTTATCACTGCCCAATAGGTTTGCATTCCGTACTGAATTACACAAGGGTTTCATGTGAAACATTATGTCAATATCAGGGTGAGCTTCTTGCTCCCGCCCTGATGTTCCATGATGCAGTTTCTACTCTATGCATTTTGACGACAGTTTTGAGTTTGATTTGGTTTTATTATAATTCATTGGCTTGGATAATCTATTACATACATGTTGTGGTTCATTACTGTGCAATAGGTTTATAGTTGAAATGTATATGCTTCCCTCACGGACATTCTCTCCGTACCAGATTTTTTACCAGTTCATTTGCAATATTCTCGGGGAAAGTTTCCTGCTATGGTCTTGATGCAACGTGATGCTGTTCTCATTTTATATATTTTTTGATCATTTCAAGTCTACTTGGTTTTTAATTTTCTTATCTAATCATGTTTCTATATCGTGGACGATAGCACAGGTCTGCGACTAAAAAGCTGTTTGATTATTTTCATCTAATTTCCATGTATTTTGGTGTGCTGAAAACAAATAAAATATTGAAAAAACTCTGACGTCATGATTTGCCACAACATGCAAAATTGTCTTCAAATTTATCAAATTTTTTCAAATTACTATTAATTAATTCACATAAGTGCATTTAAGATATAAAATGCCAAAAAAAACCTTAAAGGGGTTGTCCGAGTTATGTAAAAAAGAAAATAGCACTGTAAATCTGATGGTCAGCAATATATACATAAGCTAAGCAAGTTTTAAGTCCGTGCTTCTAATGGTAGAAGGGGTTAATCTTTCCTGAAGAATCCAGTGGGAGGGAGACACAGGGCAGATAGCAGCAGCTCCGGTCAGTGCAGGGGGGCATGGCCAGCACTGTGACGTCTCGTGTAAAGACAGAGCTGCTCTCTCCTGCATGCCACACTTGTACACGAATCATCATCAGGTTCTTGGTTCTAGGCTGTTCACACTTTTTCATCGCAATTCGTGTTAACTTGTCATTCTTCAACCGTTATGTTATGGCTCCGCAAAAGTATATTAATTCGCCAGACAGTTTCTGTTTCATCTGTGGTGAATATACAGTGTTGAAGCAACAGCAGAATATTACAGACTTTGTGAAAAAAGTATACTTTGCATACTTTGGACTAAAAATTGGAGATCACGATAAAGTCTGGGCACCTCAAAGTTTGCAAACGGTGTGTTGAGGACCTCCGAAACTGGTTCAAGGGTAAGAAAAAATCTTTCCGTTATGGGATTCCTATGGTATGGCAAGAGCAAAAGAACCATAGTGACGACTGTTACTTTTGTTCATGTGATGTGAAAGGGTTTAATTCCAAATGGAAGCATTCCATTTCATACCCCAATCTTCACTCGGCAATTCGTCCCATCCCCATGGCACAGATATACCAGTACCCAAGCCCCCTGCTACCTTGGAAGAGATACCTAGCTCCGATGAAGGTGAAGTCATACCTGAACCAGATGACGAATCAAGTTCTGACTTTGAAGATGATACAAGACCAAAATTGTGCTCTCATATGCAGGCGAGCATAAGGCACCACATGAACTGTGGATGCCATGTGGCCTAGCAGTTGTAGCATCTCCCTGGCAGTCAAGTGGCTTCTGGACTGGGTTTGAGAAGTCAAGTGCACTAGATGGTGGCAACGGGCTTGAGGAAGATAGGCCCTTGCAGTGGTGGTATCTAGCCAGGCCCCTATGAATTCTAGGGACTGAGCAGGGGTGAGTTGAGACTTTGGCAGATTGATGACAAGTCACAGATACTGCAGTATGCATCTGGTGTGGTCCAGGGAAGTCTGAGCCTCGGACTGAGAAGGAGCTTGGATGAGCCAGTCGTCCAGGTATGGGAAAACAAAAATTCCCAGGGTGCGTAGAAATGCAGCCACTATTGACATGCATTTGGTGAACACTCTTGGAGCAGAGGCTAGACCGAAGGGGAGTACTCTGTACTGGAAATGTTTTCCTTGGAACAGAAACCGTAGGAATTTTCTGTGGGATGGATGGATGAGTAAATGTGTGTACGCATCCTTTAGATCTAGAGAACAAAGCCAATCCTGACTCTGCAGGTATGGAAGGAGAGTACCTAGAGAGAGCATCTTGAATTTCTCCTTGCATAGAAATTTGTTCAATTCTCTCAGATCCAGAATGGGTCTGTATCGCCCTGTTTTCTTGGGAATGAGAAAATAAGGGAAGTAAAACCCTGACCCCTGTTGAAGAAGAGGAACCTCTTCTAATGCCCTTTGGGCAAGAAGGGTGGTCATCTCCTGACCCAACAGGTGCAGGAGAGATGGAGGAGAATTGAAACGTCTCACCATGGTATGGGGAGGAAGGCTGGAGAAATGTAGTTTGTAGCCCTCTCTGATGATAGAGAGGGTCCACTGTTCTGATGTGATTTGCTCCCATCTGGGAGCAAAATGAGTTAACCTTCCTGGAATGGTGAGAGGCTCTGGCTGTTGTAGAGCCAGAAAAGTTAAGTTCTCTAGAAGTAAGTCAAAAACCCTGAGGAGGTTGGGACTGCTGAACTGTAGCAGTCCCTGCAGGTTTTGCCCTGGCCTGTTTAGATTGCCGACGCTTAGGAGCAAAGCGAACTTGGGAAGATTGTTGGCCAGTATTTGTGGAAAATCTGGTCTTTTTGTAGAAAGGCTTCTTAAAAGATTTTTTCTTGGCAGGGGTAGAGGTAGACTTAGAAAGTCTATCTAAAGCAGCATTCTCTGCATCCATTTGAGTGGCTTTGATTTGCCACTCCTTGCCAAACAGATTTTCACCTGTACAGGGCAGATTGCCCAACCCATCTTGGACCCAGGGTTCTAGGTCAGAGGCCTGGAGCCAAGCAATTCTGCGAGCAGCTATGGCAATGCCTGAGGCTCTGCTAGCACCCTCAAAGGAGTCAAAGGTAGCTCTGTTGGAGAACTTTGAAACATCTTGGGTATGCTTTAACAAAAGGAGGAATTCCTCCTTCCTATCCTCTGGGATAAAGGGGAGGAAATGGCGCATCTTCAGTGCAATCTCCTTCAGAAACATGCCCACATAGAGGCTGTATGAATTGATTCTGGCAATAAGCATACTGGCTTGGAAGATTTTCCTACCAAAAGCATCCAAAGTCCTACATTCTCTTCCTGGGGGAGTGGAAGTGTGTCTTTTGGTACTCTTTATCCTTTTCATAGCTGACTGCACCACAATAGAGTGGTGAGGAAGCTGAGTTTTTTGAAAACCAGGAGAAGGAGGGACACGATACATGGTGTCCAAACGACGAGAATGTGGAGATAAGGTGAGAGGAGTCTCCCATAAGTCCATCATGTGTTCTTGAAGAATTTCATGGATGGGCAAGGTGACTGCCTCTTTGGGAACTTTAGAGTATCCCAAAATATCTAATTTTTTTGCTCTAGGTTCTTATTCAGAGGTTACTGAAACTGAGAGCCCCTTGGCTAGTTCAAGAATGAAGTCTTGAAAGGACAAATCCTCTGGAGGAGTAAGAGATACTTCAGCAGAGTCTTCTGAGGTATCGGAATCATCAGAAGACTCGAAGTATCGTCTATTAGCTTCCAAAGATCGATACGCGTATTGACCGGTATCCACATCGGGCGTACCCGGAACCGGATCGGTATCGGGATAAACCCCGGAACCGGGAACCGGAACCCTGGTGGAAGTGGATGCTCTGGGTACCGGTATTGGTTGTGGTACCGGAACCGGAAGCGGAACCGCTTGGTGCGGTACCGAGGGCGTTGCAGCTTTAATAAAAGCCATTATGGCCTGCTGCATGGATTGAACGGTATTATCCATAGACGCAACGACTGCCTGGATATCGGTACCAGTATGGGCTGGTACCCCAGAGCAGTCTAACAGGTGATCGGTCGAGGCCGTGCCATCGATGTCAACCTGTAACCCCATAGGAGGAGCTTTGGAAGCCGGAGCTTCCCGCCGGGGTTGTTTGGCTGGGGCAGGGTCCTCAGGGTCAAGCCCAAGGGCCTCTCGATGCTTAGAGGGAGATTTGCCCTTTGAGGACCTGCCGGAAGAATGTTTGGTTACCTGAGATCCATCAGGAGAGGAAGACCTGGAGGATGCTGATGCTGGAATATCTGTAGAAAACAGCATATGAAACTTGGCTGCTCGGTTCTGTAAGCCACGCTTGGACATCAGAGAGCAGGATGGACAATCCGGAATGGAGTGGTCAGGCCCCAAACATTTAAGACACCATTCATGGGTGTCTGTGACTGATATAGTACCGCTACACTTGGTGCATTTTTTAAAACCAGAGGCTTGTTTCTCCATGAGGGAGAATTCTGTGAAGGCCTAGAGGCCTCACAGAACAAACACACCAAGTGGGGAAAAATAAGATACGTTTGTTTTTTTTTTTGTTTTTTTTTTAAGAAATAAAGAAAAAAGACCGGCGGTACCGGTCCGGAATCGGGGAAGGCAGACACGCGGCCAAAGAAACAAATTAAAATAACTTCTTCAGCGGTGACAGGAACACGACCTGCTGGCTCCGCGGAAAAAGAAGAACTGAGGAGAGTTGGTCAGGAAGGCGGGAAGGCAGCGCGCATGCGCTGTGGGAGGCCCCAAAAGCTTTCCTTTCTGGAAAGCTGGGGAGCTTTCCCGCACAGGCTCCATCGGTTCCGACGTACCCATATGTGAGGACTCATTCCTGCTTGTTCCTGGAGATTATGGAGTACTGCCTGGCCAAAGACAATGTCCCTGCGGGACTTGTTCTCTAGGCAGTAGTGAGCTGCGAACATATGAATGAAAGACCATGTAGCAGCCTTGCAGATTTCTGTCACCGGCACTGAGTGGAGGTTGGTTACCAACGCAGCGTTCGCTCTCAAGCGATGCACTGTGAGTCGGTGCTCAAGAGAGGAGCCAGCTCACTCATAGGCGAGGGCAATACAGTCTACCACCCAAGTGGACAGAGTTCCCTGAGTCACAGGGAGCCCCAGTCCACTAGGGTCATAATATACGAAAAAGCTGAGGGGCTTAAGAACATAAGATATGCCATACTGGGTCAGACCAAAGGTCCATCAAAGCCCAATATCCCGTTTCCAACCATGGCCAATTCCTCAATGCTTGTATTGGGTCAAGCAGTGATATCCCGTGTCCCTTTTAATAATGGTTAATGGACCTTTCCTCCAGGAGCTTGTCCAAACCTTTTTAAAACCCAGCTACACTAACAGCTTTTACTACATCCTCCGGTGTACCATCCATTCCAGAGTTTGATTACACGTTGAGTGAAAAAATATTTTCTCTTATTAGTCTTAAATAGTTTACCCTGTAGCTTCATTGCATGTCCCCTAGTCTTTTTATATTCTGATGACATAAATAATCGATCTACGTTTACCCGTTCCACTCCATTCATTAATTTAAAGACCTCTATCATATGTCCCCTCAGCCGTCTCTTTTCCAGGTTGAAGAGCCCTAACCTTTTTAGCCTCTCCTCATAGGAGTATCCTTCCATCCCCCTTTACCATTTTCGGTGGCTCTTCTCTGTACCTTTTCTAATAACGCTATATCTTTAAGATAGAGCGACCAGAATTGCACACAATATTCAAGGTGCGGTAGCACCATGGAACAATGCAGAAGCATTATATCATCCTTTGTTTTATTTTCCATTCCTGTCCTTATGATATCTAGCATTCTATTTTCTCTCTTGGCCGCCGCTGCACACTGGGCGGAGGGTTTTAACATGTTATCCATAATGACACCTAAATCTTTTTCCTGGGTGGTGATTCCCAATGTGGAACCTTGCATCACGTAACCATAGTTTGGGTTGTTCTTTCCTAGGTGCATAACTTTGCACTTGTCTACATTAAATTTCACCTGCCATTTGGATGCCCAGTCTTCCAATTTATCAAGATCCTCTTGCAATTTTCCACAATCCTCTTGGGTTTTAACAACTTTAAATAGTTTTGTGTCATCTGCAAATTTGATAACCTCATTCGTTATTCCCTTTTCCAGCTTATTTATGAATATGTTAAAAAGCAGCGGACCCAGCACAGATCCCTGGGGTACTCCACTATTCACCTTTTTCCATTGGTAAAATTGGCCATTTAGCCCTATCCTCTGCTTTCTATCTTTTAACCAGTTCCTGATCCACAATAGTATATCACCTCCTATCTGATGAGGGACCTTGTCAAAGGCTTTCTGAAAGTCCAGATACACTATATCAACCGACTCACTTTTGTCTGTTTATTCACACCTTCAAAAAAACATAACAGATTAGTAAGACAAGATCTTCCTTGTCTAAAGCCATGTTGGCTGTCTCCCATTAAGCCATGACTATCTACATGCTGAGTAATTTTGTTCTTTATGATGGTTTCTACCATTTTTCACAGTACTGACGTCAGGCTCACCGGTCTGTAGTTTCCCGGATCATCCGTGGAACCCTTTTTAAAAACTGGCATTACAATGGCGATCCTCCAGTCTTCAGGTATTACAGATGATTTTTAATGATAGTTCACAGATTACTACTAGCAGGTCTGCAATCTCATATATCAGTTTTCAACAGCCTTGGATGTAAACCATCTGGTCCTGGTGATTAGCTACTCTTCAGTTTATCAAATAGTTGTAATACACCCTCGCGGTGTAACGATATTTCTTTCAATTCTTCTGCAGCATTACCTTTAAATACCATTTCAGTCATGGGAAACATCCCTACATCTTCCTCAGTAAAGATCAAAGCAAAGAATTAATTCAGTCTCTCCGCTATAGCCTTGTCCCCTCTTACTGCCCTTTTTACCCCTCTATCATCTAATGTCAAATGACTCTCTCACAGGTTTTTTGCTACAAATGTACTTGAAAAAGTCTTTATGTGTTTTTGCTTCCACAGCAAGTTTCTTCTCAATTCTCTCTTTGCCTGCTTTATCAATGCCTTGCTTTTTTGATGAGTAGAAGGACAAGGCCCACTTACAATCTAGCGTGTGAAGTATTAGTTCCTCTCTTCCGGCATAAGGCTGCAGGAAGAATATGGGGAGGACCACTTCCTGGATGAGGTGGAAAGGGGACACCACCACCTTCGGGAGTAATTTGGGGTATATGCGGAGCCAGGGCCGGATTTACCTATACGCCAGGTACACCGTGGCGTAGGGCCCACAGCTGGCAAGGGCCCACAAACAAGAGTCCCCAGGACTGAGAAAACCTGCACCCGGGGCCGGCCCATACACCGGAGGGCTTCAGAGGGAGCAGGGTAAGCTCACGCGAGGCCCCGGCTCCCTCTGTACAGCCGCCAGCATGAAGAGCCTTTTCCTTCACGCTGGTGGCTGTATCTGTAAAGCCGCGATTGCTGGGAAAGGTTAAAGGCAATACCTTTTAACCTTTCCCAGCATTCGCGGCTTTACAGATACAGCCACCAGCGTGAAGGAAAAGGCTCTTCACGCTGGCGGCTGTACGGAGGGGGGAGGGGGGAGGGGGGAGGGGGGAGGGGGAGGGGGGAGGGGGGAGGGGGGAGGGGGGAGGGGGGAGGGGGCCTCGCGCGAGCTTCCCCAGCTCCCTCTGAAGCCTCAGACAGCCGTGGTGCTGGTCGGGGGGGGGGGGGGACGTGGACTGGAAAGAAATGGGCTGTGATGGGGGGGGGACCTGAACTGTAAAAGGGCTACGGGGGGGGACATGGACTGGAAATGGGTGGTGTGGGGGGGGGTAAATTGGACAGGAAAAGGGCAATGGGGAGGGTAACTTGGACTGCAAATGGGCTGTGATGGTGGGGGGGGGGGGAACTAGGACTGCAAATGGGCTGTGATTGGGGGGGGGGGACCTGAACTGTAAAAGGGCTATGGGGAGGGGGACATGGACTGGAAATGGGCTGTGATGGTGCAGGGGGACTTGGACTGCAAATGGGATATGATGGTGGGGGCTAGGACTGGAAATAGGCTGTGATTGGGGGGCGGGGCTAGGCCTGGAAATGGCCTGTGATGTGAGGGCTAGCACTGGAAATGGGCTTATGAAGAGCTGGAATAGGACTGGAAATGGGCTGATGTGGGGCATGGGAGAATGGGACTAGAAGGGAGTGGATGCTGGGTAGGTCTAGAACTATAAGGGAACTGATTTTGGGGGAGGACTAGAATGGATGGGGAATGAGAATGGAGAGGGGAAAAGATATTTTGTGTGGAAGAAAAGTCTATGATGGGCCGGGTATTGGGAGAGTAAGAGGGGCTTGAGAATGGAAGGGTGAAATTTAAATGGATGATAAAGGAATAAGGAAAGAATTGGGGGAAAGAGCAAAAGGGAAACAATCAGTATGTTAAAGCAGAAATAGAGAGAGAATGGAAAACATCTAAAAGAGAAGAAAGGACAAATGGATAGCTCGCAGAAGACACGAAGAAACCAGAAGAAAGTGACTGGAGCAATTGCAACTGAAAAAATGCCCAAACAGAAGTTGAAAAATACTTTTTATTTTGAATTTATTAACTGGAATATGTCTGGTCTGGGAAGTGTGTATTGCTAACATCTTTGCGTTTTTGTTTAGTGCAAGAGGAAATTACTTTATAGTTTTATTTCTCCAGTGTTGTACATTTCATGTTTGGATTTTGGGGTTCACAGTTTAATTATTATCTGACCAAGGAAGTTAGCCTACACGTATCCTCAGTAATTTTTGTGGGTGGGGCTGGGAGCGGGGCAGGGGTGGGACTAGGGGCAGAGAATGGGTGGAGCATGGCGAGCCACAGGTGTCGGGTTTTTCTCGGTGAAAAAGTTGGCAACCCTATTTGTGGGTGTGTTGGGTATAGTCAGAGTGAGAGGCGGGGTTGTGCGAGCCTGGATCCCTCGCTCTCTAGAGAGAGTTGAAATTGCTGCAGCCTAGCTGAACGGGGCCGTCCGCGAGCTTCTCCAGGCCCTGGCATGAAGGGGAAAGAGGAAAAGGAGAGTGGGGGAGGCGGGAGTCCGGAGAAGAGCACTAGCGCTCAGGAGTTAAAGGAGCAGGGAAACAGACTCTTCGTCACCCGCAAGTACCAGGAGGCGGTGGCCTGTTACACCAAAGCCATAGTGAGTACCAGGGAGCAGCGACGGCCAGGTCCGTTTCCTGTAGATGCTGTAGTACCGCCGGATCATTCAGTGATTCTCTTCCCCGATGGATAAGACATTTTTTAATGTATTTCTTGAATTCCGATGCTGATTTTGTCCCTATTGCCTATTTATGTCAGGCAATTCTATACATCTATTGCCATTTCTGTTTTGGTAAGTTGATCTCGTTTTTATTTTTTCTGGGGGCCCACAATTTTTGTTGGCGTAGGGCCTCACTCAAGGTAAATCCGGCCCTGGGCGGAGCACCACCCTGTTCTTGTAAAACCTGGTATAGGGTGGGTCTGCCACCAGGCCTGGAGTTTTCTTACTCTTCAAGCGGATGTGAGGGCCACCAGGAAAGTCACTTTCCAAGAGAGGTACTGTAGATGGAAAGTGGCCAGGGGCTTGAACGGTGGTTTGGTGAGCTGAGAGAGAACCATGTTGAGGTCCCACTCCAGAGGTGGACAGATAGGCGGCTTAGTTAATAGGAGACCCTGGAGGAAACCTTGAGATCAGGGGCTGGCTTGAGAGGGGTTTTCCATTGATAGGGTGGTGGTAAGCTGCTATGGCGCTTACTTAGATTTCAGCCTGGAGTGCGACAGGTGCAGTAGGTACTGCAGCACTAGCTAGATCAGACATGAAAAAGTGTTCTCCTCCCTTTCAGCAAACCAGACCGAAACCTTAGAGGTGTAAGCCTGTCTGGTGGAAGGCTTTCACGAGGCCAAGAGAACCTCGACTTCTACTGGGAGAGTGAAGGGGACCAGGGCTATCTTTTCAGCAGCCATGCTTTTAGCATTAGTGACCCCGGGATGGGGTGCAGGAGGGAGCTGCCCTCCTGGGATAGGAGGTCCAGAGTTCGGCCCAGGGGGACTAGCAGTGGCACCGACATGGAGAGGAGCAGAGAGAACCAAGGTTGCCTGGGCCACCTGGGGGTAATCAGTATCGCTGAAGCCCTTTCACTCTGGACCTTGAAGAGGGTCTTGATGACCAGGAAGAGAGGGGGTGTGGAGGAAATGCATAGAGCAGGCCCGCGGACCATGAGATCAGGAAGGCATCCGCCGCCACTCTCTCTGGTGTGGTTGATGAGAGCAGAAGCGAGGAAGCTGCATGCTGTCCGGAGAAGTGAACAGCTCCAGCACCAGGCTGCCCCAAAGGCAGAAGAGTTGTTGCGCTATTATGGGGTTCAAGTGGCACTCGTGCGGTCAAAGGACTCTGCTTAGTCTGTCCATTAGCTAGTTGTCCGGGCCCAGAGATACACCACTCTCAGCAGCATGCTGTTGTGTGCTGCGAAGGAGAGGGCGGCCACCGCCTCCTGGCAGAGGTTGTATGAACCCATGCCCCCCTGCTTGTTGATATACAACATGGCGACCTGATAAATCCCACTAGAGGACAGCAACCTTGGGCCGGAAGGACTGGGGTTTCTAGCCCCACAGGTGCTCCTTGTGGTCTTGGGCAAGCCACTTAACCCTCCATTGCCCATATTCCCTGTAAACTAGTTATCTCCAAGTTATAATTCCCTGTTCAATGTAATTTCAGTTTGTTCAATGTAAACCACCTTGATATCATGAAAGGCGGTATATAAGAAATGTTAAATAAATTAATAAAATAAATAGCAATCTCAGAAGATTGCCCTGAGCTCCAGAAGGTTGATCTGAAAGAGGGACTCCTCTCTGACACCAGCTTCCCTATGTGCGGAGGCCTCCGCATTGTGCCCCCCAACCCAGGAGGGAGGCATCAGTGGTTAGGGTCCTCTGCAGCATGGGTGCCTGGAAGGGCATCTCCGTGTGGAGGTGGTGTAGTTTTTGCCACCAACTGAAGGACTCTGCCAACTGGTGGGTAACCTTGACCCTGTCCTGTAATCTGCCCTTGGCTTCAGTCCACTGCAAGCGGAGGCACCACTGGACTGTCTGCATGTGTAAGCGGTATGAAGGTGTGATGTGGACCGTCGAGGCCATGTGGCCCAGTAGGCAGAGCCGAGCCAGCACTCACCGTCTGCACAACACCTCTTTTGCTAATTGCCAGAGGCGTTCTGCCCTTTCTGTTGGGAAGACAGCCTTGGCCTATAACTTATCCAACTGGGCCCCTATGAACTCCAGGCTTTGGCTGGAGAGAGATGGGATTTGGGGTAGTTTAAGATAAACCCCAGGTAATGCAGAAAGAAGACTGTCCAGTCTGCGGCCTGGCTGGCTTTCAAGGCCGTGCAGCCTCTGATGAGCCAATCATCCAAGTAGGGGAGAATGTAAGTCCCTTGCAGGGGCAGCAACGACTGCCAAGCACTTGGTGAAGAGCCTTGAAGAGGAGGCCAGGCCTAAGGGTAGCACCTTGTATTGGTAGTATCCTCCCCCTCCCACCACAAACCATAAGTATTGCTTGTCGAAGGGATGGATCAGTATGTGCGCATATGCATCTTTTAGGTACAAGGAGCACAGCCAATCTCCTTGACAGAGGTAAGGCAGCAGTGTTCCAAGGGAGAACATCTTGAACTTCTCAATCACCAGAAACTTAAGTTTCACCAGTTTAATATGGGCCTGAGGCCCCCAGTTCTCTTTGGGACAAGGAAATATCTGGAGTAGAAGCCCTTTCCTCATAGGTGTTTGGGAACTGGCTTTACTGCATTGCCCCGAGTAGACATGTGAGCTCTGAGAACAGGAGGGTCTCCTAGAAAAAAAATTTGGGTGGTACCTGTTGTAGGTGGAGGAGATTACCCTTCCTTTACCACTTGCAGTACCCACTGGTCTGAGGTGACCCTAGCCCACCTGAGAGAGGATGTGGCCTAGTGGTTAGGACAAGGTACTTCAGGCCGGAGGGCCAGGGGTTCAAGTCCCACCTGGGGACAGCAATCTCAGGCCGGAGGGACTGGGATTTCTAGTCCTATAGGCACTCCTTGTGGTCTTGGGCAAGCCACTTAACCCTCCATTGCCCATGTTCCCTGTACGTATTAGCGTATGTGTGTCATATCCCCCCGTGTTAAATGTATCTCCCAATTGACCGCTTTGACCCGGTGAAAAGCGGGATATAAATACAGCTAAATAAATAAATACCAAGTGACCCCCTGTGGGCTGGTGAGGGTCTCCCGGGGGAAGAGAGGCCCTGCCCTGGGAGTCAAAAGCTCACCTCCGGGGTGGGCAGGAACCAGGACCTGGGACTTCTGTGCCTTAGGTTTTCGGTGTCCAAGGCCCTGGGCTTTTGGGGTGAGAACCCTGTTGCTGGCTTCAGAAGGACTTGTTAATGGTGACTCTGATGAAGAGGTCCCTTTTTCTTCGAGAACAGGAGCCTCTCTCTTGAGGGTTTCTTCCGAGGAAGGGATGAGATCTTCTTGGAGAACCTATCTTGAACCTACAACATGTCGGTACTAATGACGTAGGAAAATGTGGTAGGGAGGTTCTGGAGGCTAAATTTAGGTTTTTAGGTAAGAAGTTGAAATCCAGAACTTCCAGGGTAGCATTCTCCGAAATGCTTCCCGTTCCACGTGCAGGACCCAAAAGGCAGGCAGAGCTCCGGAGTCTCAATGCATGGATGAGACAATGGTGCAGAGATGAGGGTTTTGGATTTGTTAGGAACTGAGGAACATTCTGGGGAAAGGAGAGGCTCTTCCGAAGGGATGGGCTTCACCTTAACCGGGATGGAACCAGGCTGCTGGCATTAACCTTTAAAAACGAGATACAGCAGCTTTTAAACTAGATAATAGGGGAAAGCCGACAGTCGCCCAAGAGCGGATGGTTCGGAAGAATGTATCCTTGAAGGATACTACCAAAAGCAGAGAGGTTCCAAAAAAGAGTAAAGTAGCCCAAATGCCCTCAAGTATGGAGCAGACAGAGCTTAAAGATCCCAAATTACCCATGTCTATCAACAGCCAAACTAATATGAATAAAATACAGTCTCTAAAATGCTTGTATGCAAATGCTACAAGTCTAAAAAATAAGATGGGAGAGTTAGAATATATAGCACTAAATGAGAGGTTAGATATGATTGGGATAGCAGAGACATGGTGGAAGGAGGACAACCAGTGGGACACTGATACCTGGATACAAACTATATCATAATGATAGAGCTGATCAAATTGGTGGAGGGGTTGCGCTCTATGTTAGAGAGGGCATTGAGTCAGAAAGGATTAAAGTTTTGCAGGAAACAAAATTTGCTGTAGAATCTCTATGGATCGAAATTCCATGTAAAAAGGGGAAGGCGATGGCAGTGGGGGTGTACTATCGACCGCCGGCCAGAATGAACAAATGGATGATGAAACGCTCAAAGAAATCAAGGAAGCTAACAAATGTTATAGCGCAGTAATAATAATGGGTGATTTCAATTACCCCGGTATCGACTGGGTCAGTGTCACGGCAGGACATGCTAGGGAGATAAAGTTCCTAGATGACAGCTGGTTCATGAACCGACCAGAGGGGAAGCCATATTAGACCTAGTGCTTAGTGGAACACCAGATCTAGTGCAAGAGATAAGGGTGTTGGGGCCACTTGGCAATAGTGATCATAGCATGATCACCTTTGATTTAATTAGTGGGAGGAGGGATAGTAAGGAAATCCACAGTACTACCTTTTAACTTTCGAAAGGGAGACTATGATAAAATGAGGAAAATAGTTAAGAAAAAACTAAAAGGAGCAGTTGCAAAGGTTAAAGATTTACATCAAGCTTGGGTGGTGTTGAAAAATACTATCTTGGAAGCCCAGACCATGCTGGCAGTTTTTTGGAATTCCTTCCACTTAAGAAAAGTGGAAGGAAGTCCAAAAAACTGCCAGCATGGTTTAAAGGGGAGGTCAGAGAGGCTGTTGTTGCCAAAAAAGCATCTTTCAGAAAATGGAAAAAAGAGCCAAACGACAAAACCTGGAAACAGCACAAGCACTGGCAAGTCAAATGCAAGGCATTGATAAAGCAGGCAAAGGGAGAATTTGAGAAGAAGCTTGCTGCGGAAGCAAAAACACGAAATAAAGATTTTTTCAAGTACATTCGTAGCAAAAAAATTGTGAGAGAGTCAGTTGGTCCATTAGATGATAGAGGAGTTAAAGGGGCACTAAGAGGCAACAAGGCAATAGCGGAGAAACTGAATGAATTCTTTGCTTCGGTCTTTACTGAGGAAGATGTAGGGATTTTACCCAGGACTGAAGTGGTATTTAAAGGTGCGGAAGAATTGAAGGAAATATCGATACATCGGGAAGATGTATTAGAACTATTAGATAAACTGAAGAGTAGCAAATCACCTGGGCCGGATGGTATACATCCAAGGGTGTTGAAAGAACTGAAACATGAGATTGCAGATCTGCTATTAGTAATCTGTGAATTTTCATTAAAATCATCTGTAATACCTGAAGATTGGAGGATCGCCAATATAACGCCAATTTTTAAAAAGGGTTCCAGGGGTGATCCGGGAAACTACAGACCGGTGAGCCTCACGTCAGTCCTGGGAAAAATGGTAGAAACCATCATAAAGAATAAAATTACTCAGCATGTAGATAGTCATGGTCTAATGGGAGACAGTCAACATGGTTTTAGACAAGGAAGATCTTGTCTTACTAATCTATTATGTTTTTTTGAAAGTGTGAATAAACAGGTGGACAAAGGCGCGTCGGTTGATATAGTGTATCTGGACTTTCAGGAAGCCTTTGACAAGGTCCCTCATCAGAGACTTTTGGAAAAACTAAAGAGTCATGGGATAGGAGGCAGTGTACTACTGTTGATCAGGAACTGGTTAAAAGATAGAAAGCAGAGGGTTGGGCTAAATGGCCAATTTTCCCAATGGAGAAAAGTGAATAGTGGTGTACCCCAAGGATCTGTGCTGGGTCCGCTGCTTTTTGACATATTCATAAATGACCTGGAAAGTGGAATAACGAGTGAGGTTATCAAATTTGCAGATGACACAAAACTATTTAAAGTTGTTAAAACTCAAGAGGATTGTGGAGAATTGCAAGAGGATCTTGATAAATTGGAAGACTGGGCATCAAAATGGCAGATGAAATCTAATGTGGACTGGTGCAAAGTTATGCACCTAGGGAAGAACAACCCAAAACTATGGTTACACGATGCAAGGTTCCACATTAGGAACCACCACCCAGGAAAAAGATTTAGGCGTCATTGTGTATAGCATGTTAAAACCCTCGGCCCAGTGTGCAGCGGCAGCCAAGAGAACAAATAGAATGCTAGGTATCATAAGGAAAGGAATGGAAAATAAAACAAAAGATTTTATAATGCCTTTATATCGTTCCATGGTGAGACCACACCTTGAATATTGTGTGCAATTCTGGACGCCGTATCTTAAAAAGGATATAGCGTTATTAGAAAAGGTTCAGAGAAGAGCCACCAAAATGGTAAAGGGGATGGAAGGATACTCCTATGAAGAAAGGCTAAAAAGATTAGGGCTCTTTAACCTGGAAAAGAGACGGCTGAGGGGAGATATGATATAAGTCTATAAATTAATGAATGGAGTGGAACAGGTAAACGTAGATCGATTGTTTATGTTATCAGAATATAGAAAGAATAGGGGACATGCAATGAAGCTACAGGGTAAATTATTTAAAACTAATAAAAGAAAATATTTCTTCACTCAACGTGCAATCAAACTCTGGAATTTGTTACCGGAGGATGTAGTAAAAACTTTTAGTGTAGCTGGGTTTAAAAAAAGGTTTGGACAAGTTCCTGGAGGAAAGGTCCATAAAACCATTATTAAGAAGGGACCCAGGATATCAATGCTTGAGCCAGTACATGTACTGCGGAACCTGTGTCTTTGGGGAAACTGCTAGGTAAGTATGACCTAGATTGGCCACTGTTGGAAACAGGATACTGGGCTTGATGGACTTTGGTCTGATCCAGTATGGCATATCTTATGTTCTTATGAGTCACTATGTCAGCCACTATCCCAGCTGCCTTGTCGGCCATGGGTATGTCGAACAGGGTGTCCCCGGTGCAGGGGACGTCAAGCAGCTTTTCCTGGACCCACTGCTTGAGGTCATAGATTGTAGCTAGGCCTGGTGCTGCTACTCAAGCCTGTTGGGATATTTTGGCTTAGGGATAGTTTTTTTCCATTCTCTCTCTCTACATCCACTTTAACATACTAATCTTTCTGCTTTTGCTCTTTCCTCATTCCTATTTCATCCACTCAAATTTTACCCCTCCATCCTCAATCCCCACTTACTCTCCCAATACCCGGCCAATTGTAGATTTTTTATCCCTCCCACACAAAATATTTTTCCCCTCTCCATTTTACTCTCCCAGCCCCATCCCATTCTAATCCTCCCCCAACACCAGCTCCCTTCTAGTTCCAGCCTCACCCAGCATCCATTCCCTTCTAGTCCCTGCATCAGCCCATTTCCAGTCCTAGCCCCCCATCAGCCCATTTCCAGTCCTAGCAACCCCCCCAACCCAATACCAGTCCTAGCCCCCCCCCCATCAACCCACTTCCAGTCCTAAACCCCCATCACCCCATTTTCAGTTTAAGCCCCCCCTATAACCCATTACCAGTCCTAACCCCCATCACCCCATTTCCAGACAGCCCCCATCAGCCCACAGCCCATTAGCAGTCCTACCCCCCCCCGCCCGCCAGCCCATTAGCAGTCCTACCCCGCCCGCCCATTAGCAGTCCTAACCCCCCCAGCCCATTAGCAGTCCTAACCCCCCCCTAGCCCATTAGCAGTCCTAACCCCCCCGCCCACCCGCCCATTAGCAGTCCTAACCCCCCCCAGCCCATTAGCAGTCCTACCCCCCCCGCCCGCCCGCCCCCCCTAGCCCATTAGCAGTCCTAACCCCCCCCTGCCCATTCGCAGTCAGAACCCCCCCCCTAGCCCATTACAAGTCCTAACCCCCCCCCCCCAGCCCATTAGAAGTCCTAACCCCCCCCCCTGGCAAATTTAAAAAAAAAAAAAGCAGGCTCTGGCTGCTGCCGCGGCAGATTGCAATGTCCCGCGGGGCCCCCTCCGCCCGCTAAGCCCCTCTGCAAGGACTTTCAGATTCGCGAGGGAGAACATCTCCCTCGCGTCTCTGTTAAGCCCGCAGGGGCTAATGGGAAATTTCCCATCAGTCCCTCGCGTCTAAAGGGGCTGATGGGAAATTTCCCATTAGCCCCTGCGGGCTTAACAGAGACGCGAGGGAGACGCTCTCCCTCGCGAATCTGAAAGCTCTTGCAGAGGGGCTTAGCGGGCGGAGGGGGCCCCGCGGGACGCTGCATTCTGCCCTTGCCGCGTCCGCGGCAGCAGTCAGAGCCAGCTTTTTCTTTTTTTGCGGACCTTCCCGCGTGCCAGCTGCAAGGCCTTCGCGTGCCACAGCTGGCACGCGTGCCATAGGTTCGCCATCGCTGCCCTAGGGAGATTCCAGCGGTGAGTATTATGTTTCCTGTCTACCCCAAAGACAGAGGTCTTGCCTGATTCAACTGGTGGGTGAGTATACATATGCATATGTCTTTTATGTAATTAATGCTTTGTTGTGTAGAAATTGTTAGAGAAGTGTTCCAATTTTGTTGTACATAGTAGGGAAAGAGAGTGTTGCCCAGATCCTTATATCTCCCGGATTGATTGGTGTATGCAAGAGACTGTACGTTTCTTTGGGTGCGAAGCAATTGGGTGTCCATATCCACGTTTCTGTACTCCCGCGAGAGGGACGGCCGGGTTTGGACGAAGCGTGAGGATAGTGCGTTTGTGTAAAATCCTGGTTTTGTACCTTCGTCCCTCTGTAAATAAAGAGGTTCTTTGTAAAAAAGTGAAGTTACCATCTCCTCTGCAGCTATAGAGGTTCGATTTTTCTATCGGTAAAAGTGAAGTTATTGACAGGCTTTTGCCTGTCAAAGTGTCCCCAACACAGTGAAAACACCAGGTTTACTGACTATAGAAAGAGGGATAGTTCAGGAGGATGTTTAGAAAGAGAAAATCCAAAGAGGGGGGAGATCATAGCAAAGGGACTGAGCCCTGCCCTAATCCCATAGATTGCCTCATTAAACAAAACCCCCTACTGGAATCCTCAATTTATTTATTTATTTTATTTATTTATTTATTTAACAGTTCTTCTATACCGCTCTATTTTAGATCAGAGCGGTTTACATTTAACATCAACTATACAACACAGGCAATTTGAGTTGTATTTACAATAAACAGGGAGATCAACCTGGAAGTAACTGGGGGAAACTATTTACATTGTATTTACACTGGTACCTGATTTCAGGCAGAACATATCTACATCTTATTTACACTGGGAGTCTGAATTCTACTTCAGGGAGTACTTCTGAGGGATCAGTTGGTTATCCTTTTTCATGCTGAGTCTGATTGTTTAGTTGTAGTGAGTGATTGTCTGAGGGGCCACATGTATGATTACTAAGGCTGGATTCGGGGTAGTATGTAGTGAACAGGTGCTGCTTTAATGCCTTCCTGAAATGAGTTAGGTAAGTGATGTTTCGAATAAAGGTGGGGAGGGCATTCCATGCTCTAGGTGCATAAATCGTAAAAGCCCTATTTGTTGTTGCTTTTGTGCATTTCGTTATTACTTTTGGGACCTCCAGGGTGTTTTGCATCATGGGTCTTCTGTTTCTGTTCTGTGGTACTTTATGTATCATCTTGCTGATAGCTGTGGGAGTCAGAGTGTTTAAGGCTTTGAAGCTTAAGGTTAGAACTTTGTGGAGGGCTCTTGCTTGAACCGGTAACCAATGGAGGTTCATCAGTACTGGCGTTATGTGCTCTCTCCGTGAAGCCCCTGTTAGTACTCTCGCAGCAGTGTTCATTGCGAGCTGGAGTGGAGCTAGCGTTGCTTGAGGGAGACCGTGTAGAATTACGTTGGCGTAGTCGAAATGTGGTAATATTAATGCCTGATAGATCGATCGGTAGTCGCTGAAGTCGAGTAGCGGTCGGAGATGTTTTAAGGTCCTTATTTTCATGTATACTGTTTTTGCTGTGTTTTTTTATGTGGGTTTTCAGGTCCAGTTGTTGGTCCAGTGTAACGCCAAGGTAGCGGATTGTGGGTTTGGTTTTCAGTTCTGTGTTGCCGATTTTTAAAGAGAGTGGAGGGGTGAAGTCCTGGTTCCTTGAGATGAAAAGGACATCTGGTTTGCTGTAGTTGATTCTCAAGTTTTGTGTGTTGAACCATTCTGCTACTGCCTCAAAACATCTTGTTAGAGGGGAGAGGTCTGGTTGGTTGGTCCTGAATGGGATGTATAGGAGGATGTCGTCCGCGTAGGCTAGACAGTTGACTTGAATGAACGTGCTAGGGCGCATATGGGCTGCATGTAGATGTTAAACATCAATGCAGATAGTGACGAACCCTGTGGTACACCCTGGTTTTGTAAAAACGGTTCAGAGGTTGTGGAGCCAGACCTTACATGTTGCCATCTATTAGTCAAGTATGACTTGCACCACTTTAGGGCTGTTCCCTGAATTCCTTTCTCGCTGAGGCGTTGTATGAGGATCTCGTGGTTCACCGAGTCGAAGGCCACTGCAATGTCGAGGAATATGAGGGCGAATCCTTGATGAATTTTGTCGGTTCCAGAGACTAGGTGGTCAAATAGGGTGGTGAGGAGGGTTTCCACCCCATGTGCTTCTCTGAACCCATGCTGGGAAGGATCCAGTGGGGCTTCAGCATCAATATGCTGTTGGATTTGGCGCTGTACTAACTTTTCGATTACTTTGGCAAGCATGGGGATACTTGAAATTGGTCTGTATGATTCCACTTTCGTTGGGTCCAGCTTGTTATTTTTCAGCAGTGGTCTGATTGATGTTTGTTTCAGACTTTGTGGAAACGATCCGGTTGTAAGGGATTGGTTTATTAATTCGCTCAGATATTGGCTTAAGTCACATCGTAACTCCTTTATCCATAAAGCTGGGCATGGGTCATTGGGTGCGGTAGTGGGGTTGATTGCAGCGATAGTGTCTTCAATCTCTCTGCGTGATATTTTTTCAAATTTGGATAGTGGTGTTGGTTGGGGCAAGTTCTGTTGAAAGATGTTGTCCACGGAGCTCGAAGTTGCACCAGCCTGGATCACTTCAGGTTGTAGGTAGTTGGTTGAAGATGTAGTAGTCTGGATCATTTTTGACTGTAGGTAGTTGGAGTATGCCTGGGGGTGTGGCATCTGTGATTGGTCTGCGGGAGGTTCTCTTATGAGAGATTTCACTATATTGAAGAGGTCGTGGGGCTTGTTTAGTGACCGCTTCAAGGTGTCGGAATGATATTGTTTCCACTTCTTTGTTAATTCATCACAGTGTGCTCTTAGGTGAGCGATGTAAGTACTTTGTGCTTCAGTAGAGCGAGCCTGACGCCATCTTCTCTCGAGCCTGCGCAGGCACTTGAGTGAATCTCAGAGGTCTTTGGTATACCATGGTGCGTGCTCTCGTTTCTTTGTTGTTGTTATTTTATGTGTGGCTGGTATGCATGCGATGGTCTTGAGGCTCTCATCCCAGGTGGACACCAAAGCATCTAGGTCGTGTGGTACATTGTTGAGGAGTGGGAGGATCTTCCCTCGAATCTCTTCTTTATTAAAGGGGCGGAAGCGCTTCAACGAGATTTCATGGACAGCGTTGGTTTTGTTGGAGTTTTGATTGTGTGTGTTAATAGGTATCTGGAATTTGAGCAGGCTATGGTCAGACCATGGCACAGGAGTTATGGTTGGCAGCATTGGTTGGGTAGTATCCTTATCTGTCTGTGGGGCAAAGATCAGGTCAAGTTTGTTTCCCTTGACGTGAGTGGGACTATCGACTAGCTGATCGTAACCTAGCTCTTGTAGCGCTTCTAGGAAAGCAGAGGCTTGAGATTCCTGTAGCGTAGGCAGGTTGAAATCACCTAGGATCCAGTTTTGGGATCGTGGTCTGTTTGAGTTGCAGGCGAGGCCAATTATCGTTGCAAGATCCTCTGAAGATGGTGTTGGTGCTCGGTACAGTAGGTTGATTGTGCAGGTGTCATTTGTTATAGTGAGGGAGTCCAGGTGGGCTGTGCTGGTTGCATTGCGCATCTGGAAGCCTAGGCAAGTTTTGACAAGGATGAGTGTTCCTCCTCCTCTCTGATTGGTTCTATGGCATGCGTGGACTGAAAATCCTGTGGGTAACATCTGGTTGATGATTGCATTGTCACATTCTGATAGCCAAGTCTCTGTGATCATGATGATGTCAAGATCATGGGTCGTGACCAGATCGGTAATTATTGGCCATTTAGTACGTATTGACCTTACGTTGATGAGTGCACACTTCAGGGCATGATGGTGTTGCTGACGGTCCGAATGTGACTTCTTGATGTGTTGAAGTGGGATGTGTAATAAATGTGAGTAAGGCGTGTCGTTGGGTTCTCTTGGGGGGTGTTGGTGGTTCTCCGTCCATCTTTTCCCATCACTGCGGAGTATTGGGATGTGGTTGGTGCTTGTGTGAAAGGCGTAGGATGTAAGGGGGAGTCAGGAGGCTAGGTGTAGACATGCCAGGGCTAGAAATGGATGCATCTTGTGGACATCTTTGTGAATAGTATGTGAGCTGTTTGTTGTTGGGTAATTAGTGGGACCGGTATTGACTACTGTGCTAGCTATCAGCGGTGTATAAACTCACTGCCTGACGATGAGTAGGTATTTGGAACAATGTGGCAGCATACAAGACAGGAACAGTACAGCAGCGAGCAAACAATGAGGCAATGTGTCAGTCAGCAGATAATGAGACAATGTAACACTCAGCAAAGAACGAAACAGTGACCATGGGACAATGTAGCAATCAGTAAGCCATGAAACAATGTTGCAATATCCTGCCTGCAATAGCTACTATGAGTGTAATGGGCTGCCGTTATTATGGTTAGAAGGGATCAATGTTACAGTCTTTTGATCGCAGTGTTAGTTAAATGCAACCTAGGCATAGCAACATTGGCTTACAGAAAACGGATACAATAGTGGTTATCTAGAGTAAATATATACTTGCAATATAATGTAGGATACACAGAGAGGTAGCTAAGTAGTTGTTTAGAGCGAGCTCAGCTTGGGGATCTCAGGTTGCCATGATGCAGATTATGAGAAATACTGATAAAGATGATAGTATATGGGCAACAATAGGAAATAGATGGGAGAGTACTAATAATAGTAGGAAGAGGATGTTAGTAATGTTTGTAGAAGTGTTTGAAGTGTTTGTAGAAGTATTTGCAACAGTGTAACTAAATGGGAGAAGTACTGGCAACAGTGTATATAGATGAGCGACAGTGTAAACATATGAGAGAGGTACTAGCAAAAGTGGAGACAAATGTTGCTTGGGAGGATGCTAGTAGCAATAAATGGCAATGTGTTAGCAACCAAGAGAATATATCAGCAATATTTATAATATTAGCAACATTGGAGATACATTTGAGAATATTGGCAATATGCTTAGCAGTGATTATTAGCACAATTATGATACTGTGTTGGCAACAGTAAATCCAGGTATATTCACTATATCTAAGGTAAAAAGTGATTTGGGCAAGATTATGACAGTGTTATGTGCTCAAGTTTCTTATTTCATGTGCACTTTTCATACTATAGCTATTGGTAATATAACTTACAGTCTGTTTAGTAGAGAGCTGGTCTTGGCAATAACTGCTATTTTGAATTACTTGTAGATTTTATTTATTTATTTAGTGTACATTTGTAGCCCGCTGCTTCCAGTGATCAGCAGCGGTGTCTATACATAGGAGGTTTGGCTGTACTGGCCAGGATTAATTTATATACAATGTGATTTGGGGGAGGGGGGGGATAGAGCACAGCAAGCATAGGGTTACAAGATTTACAGTAGATTGAATATTGTAGTTACATACAGGTACTTAATACATATTTACAGTGGCTGCCTGTTAGGGCTTTACAAATGATGACCCTTATATACAAATTTATACATTGCTGAGTTTACTTCAGGAGGTTAGTATATTTCATGTGGTTAGGTTGTAATGTGCTTGGTATTGTGTTTGTTGATTATTCGCTAGGTTACCGTTTGTTTCTCGCCTGTCATGCCCCGCCTAAGGGCCACGCCAAAGGGCCCTCTTGCGAGGCCCTCAGGCGCGGGCGCGCCTGCCGGCGGCGCTTCTTTAGCGATCAGCTGGGTCCTCCCACAGCCCCGATTGGGCTGGAGTGCAGGAGCGGGAAACCACCTCTCGCCCTGTGCTCTACCCCGACCGGGGGAGCCTCCGAAAATGGCTGCACTTGTTCAAGGGGGCTGTCTCCTGCCGGCGGCGCTTCTTTAGCGATCAGCTGGGTCCTCCCACAGCCCCGATTGGGCTGGAGTGCAGGAGCGGGAAACCACCTCTCGCCCTGTGCTCTACCCCGACCGGGGGAGCCTCCGAAAATGGCTGCACTTGTTCAAGGGGGCTGTCTCCTGCCAGCGGCGCTTCTTTAGCGATCAGCTGGGTCCTATAGAGATTGTTCTAAAAAATGGGAGAAATGGGCAAAGCAGGATCCTACTCTCGCCTGGCCAGCGGGAGGATCCTTCGATCCGCTCATTTTAACTAAAATCAGGGACCATATTATTTCATAAATGTGGAAAAGCTCAATTAGAACATCTAAGGCATGTCTCTCTGTGAATGCAAGCAGGTCCTGACCCAGCGCCCACAGCACCTGCCCCTCCACCACCGTACTGGGCATCTGAAAGTAAGACGTTAGCTGCTATAGGGTACCACGATCCTGTAGTGACCCCTAAGGTTAAACAGAAGCCTTCACAGCCCCTTTATCCGCCCCTTCCCAAATCCACCCTGGAAAAAACGGTCCACGATCCCACGATCTCGGACCCAGAACTTATTGAAGCTTTAAATGACGCCGCTAATGATGAGGACAGTGGATCTTGGATTAAGGTTTCTGGCCTGGTTCATCTGAAGCAATCAAAAGCCCCAGCTCTCGATCCCAAAGGATATGCTAAGCGTGAGGCGGCTTTAAGGAAAGCAGAGGAGGATCTAATAGCTGAAAAACAATCCTTTCAGAAGCTTAAACAGAAGGAACTGCCACAACCCAGCATGGCTGGAGAGAAAGTTCCCTCACCCCTCCCTGAGTCTGAGGCGGGGAAGTTGGAGCAAGGTGACTCCGAGTTATCGGGCAGTGATGCTGAGGAGAATATCGCTAGCCAAGATTATCAGGATTGTCAAGACAACTTAGCAAAAGTGGACGCTGAGCAACACAAACCCTGTACACGTAGTCAGAAGAACAGGAAAACAAAATCTAGCAAAACAGCTGATGTTAAACCTAATGGGGATAGCAATCAGGACAATTGGTCCTGCGTGGCCCAAAGCCATGCCCTGACATACTCTCGTTTATAGTTGAACAGGAAGGGGGAAACAGCTACTATGTGTATCGATGGTCCTCCAACATGTATGGCTGGACGAAAAACAACCAGCCTCAAATGTTACAGTGGCCCCCAACGGGCTCACTTGACACGATACACCTCAACACCGCCCGCCTTTGTATCCGTGGCGGTGCAGGAGATCCAGGCTGGGATCTCGCTTACATGGAGGCAGGTTTAAGAGTTTGGGAGAAATATGAAGGACAGGAACCCAAATCTAGTTTAATGTTTCCTATTATGCATACAATGCAGGGACAGAAATATGTTCCATGGAATTTTACTGACATGACAAATATTGCTTCAAGTCTACCTCCATTAAATCGAGGCGGCGGAGCATGGATTCAGAAGTTTGAGAGGATTACATAGAAAATTGAAATATGAAGACAGAAAAAGACCACATGGCCTATCTAGTCTGTCCTTCCATAACAACTACAACAGTCCCCTTTTTATCTTCAGAGATCCTCTGTGTTTGTCCCATGCTTTTTTGAATTCAGTTACTGTCCTCATCTCTACCACCTCCACTGGGAGACTATTCCACGGATCCACTACTCTTTCTGTAAAGAAATATTTCCGCATATCACTCCTGAATCTATCTCCCTTCACCCTCATCCCATGTCCCCTCATAGCAGAACTTGCTTTCAATTGAAAGAGGCTCTCTCCCTGAACATTTATGCCACGGAGGTATTTAAACATCTCAATCATATCACCTCTATCCCGCCTTTCCTCTAAGGTGTACATATTAAGATCCTTCAGTCTGTCCTCATATGCTTTATAATGAAGACCACTAATCATTTTAGTAGCCACCCTCTGCACCGACTCCATCCTGTTCACATCCTTTTAAAGGTGCGGTCTCCAGAATTGCACACTATACTCCAAATGAGGTCGCACCAAAGATTTATACAGAGGTATTATCACCTCCCTCTTTCTACTAGCCATTCCTCTCCGTATACACCCAAGCATCCTTCTAGCTTTTGCCGTCGCCTTTTCTACCTGTTTAGCTACTTTAAGATCATCAGACACAACTACGCCTAGGTCCCGCTCTTCTTTAGTGGACAAAAGTATTCACCCCCGCGCCGTTTTACAGTTGGAAGATAGCCGATAAAAGTTATCTGGTTAAAGGATAAATGCTTTTGTTACATTAAGGCATTTCCCCTGAGGAAACAACATTTGTGAAACGCTACGGCGCCAAGATTGGGCGTTGGGAGAACCGTTTACAACACAGCCTTGAGGAGAAGAAAAGCATTGCCTGTGACATATTAAGCAATTTCGGGAGAATCGTTTACCACACAGCTCTGCAGAGAAGAAAAGCATTGTCTGTGGCATATCAAGCAATTTCAAGATAAGCAATCTTTATTATAAAAAATCTTGATGCATTCAATAACCTGATATGACAAATAATCAATTAAATCTAGCGATATAAATGGGCCACTGATGTACTAACGGCATTCAACACTGCACCATACTTACCAAAGTAGGTTCAGTGATTAGCCTTGATAAGTCTGAGACCCAATCGCTACGATAAATACACATTAAATATACTTTGCCGTTTGCAGTTGAGAGGTGCTATAGATATAACTAGCCATAATTGCAAAGGGTTAGAAGTAGAGCTGACCAAGTATTTGTAGCTAGGAGATGTAAAGGCACTATTTGCTAAAATTCTTGGCAATAATGCCACAAATCAGATCTTTCTTGGAGCATGCCTTAAGGATGTCACTGTAACCGTGGACAGATTTGACGGTGCATCTTTTAATGATTACCGTCCGTGTATTTGGGACTCCATACGGCAGATTTACCCAACACAGCATAGTATGACTCCCCTTTACTACCGTGCGTTTCCAACCCGGAGAAGATATCAGTGCATATCTTGCAAAATTTCAAGATTTGTGGGAAGCACAGTTGGGTGCTTCATATGATGACCCGAATATGTCATTGATGTTTTCCAAACCCTTTGCAATACTCTGCCTCCTACAGTACAAGCTAAACTCAAGTCTGTGGTCGGTCTTGAGACCGAACCGTGGCCCAAACAGCAGGCCCATATCTTCCACTATATCCGTTCCTTAGAAGATGCTTTAAAGCCTGAAAAGGACTTAATGCATGCCCAGGCACGTCTTTTGAGCCTTCAATTACAAGGCTTACAAGAGGCTAAAGATGCCTCACCTTCTATTAAGTTACAGGATAAAGACAACAAAAGCAGTGAAGAGCAGCTTATTAAACAACTTAAACAAAAAATTTTGGAGCAACTAAAATTAGATGATTCTGACTTCCCGGATGCATATGATGATTATGTCTCAGACCCCTATGAGGAGGTCTGGGATAGAGCTAAGGAGCGTATTTACTATAACAGAGCCCAGCAACGCTGTTATTCCCAGCCACAACGTCGGGATCACCCTCTTCAGCAAAATAATCGCACTCCCGCCTTGCGGTGCTAGAATTGTGGTGGCTATGGTCATATTCAGCGTACATGTCATGCCCGGCGTGGCCCCGATAACTATGATCAGAAGCATTTTCCCATGTGGACGCTCCCTCGGGATCCCAGACCCCCACCATCACAATGACTGAGAGTTTATCTTTTACAGGCACGGCTCACATATCAGGAACCCATGATTGTGGTATACCTTAATGATGAGCCCACAGAAATGTTACTGGATACGGGCGCCACTTCTTCAGTGTTAACTGCCTTACCAAAGGGATGTCAGCTTAGTTCAAAGAAAATGACTACCACAGGTTTTGATGGTAAACCCCTTACATCACACTTGACTTTCACGGTTTCCCTGAAAGTGGGAGATCAGCGAGCTTCTCATTCTTTTTTATTTGCCCCACATTGTCCGGTAAATTTGATGGGAAGGGATTTACTGGTGAAATTGCAGGTCGAGTTCACCTATGGCCCACCAGGAGTGAAAGGCCCTGAACGGTCGTTGCTCCTCAGTCCCCACGGAAGGGTTAAATCACATCCTCCTGTTACCATTCATATTAAACCTAATTGCAAGCCGCCAAAAATTTCACAATATCCCATTCAGCTGGGATCTCGCCAGGAGATCCAGGAGCTGTTACAGCATGGCATTATTGAACTCAGCAACTCCCCTTTTAACACACCGTTGTTCCCTGTGAAAAAGCCCAATGGGAAGTGGCTAATAGTTCATGATTTGCATGCACTCAATAGTGTCATTGAACAACAGTTCCCAGTTGTTTCAAACCCTGCTACTCTGTTAACAACTACTTTGTACAAGTATCACACTGTTTTGGATCTTTCCCATGCTTTCTTTGGGATTGTTGTCGAGCCTGCATCCAGGTGCTTTCTGCCTTTACCTATGAGGGTCAACATTATCAGTGGACCAGGCTACCTCAGGGTTATGTGGAGAGCCCCTCCATCTTCTCTCAAGCATTGGCAGCCGACTTGCAAGCATTTCAAGCAGACCTACCCACTGAAGCATCTCTCTTACAATATGTGGATGATTTGCTGCTTTCCACTGCTGAAGCTGAAATAAATTTAGCTCTCACAGACAAACTTGTGTGTCAGCTCAGAGAAAGGGGTTATCAAATTAACATGGACAAGGCACAGATATGCCAGACAGAGGTAACATTCCTGGGATTCCTAGTAGGCCAGGGAACACTATGCCTTACTGAAAAAAACCAAACATTGTTTAGAACTACAGATGCCTACAACTGTTAAGGAGTAACGCTCACTTCGCGGCGTGGTTAACCTCTGTCGTAATTGGATCCCAGGTCACAGCCAACGCACACATCCCTTTCGAAAATATTTGAAGGGGGGGTTAAAGGGTCCACTGCCATCAGCCTGTCAGCTACTGACCAGATTTTGCTTCAGTCTCTTCTGTCTGATGTATCGCACACAAGCAGCCTCTGTCTCCCTGACTATTCAAAGGAAATGTTCCTCATTAGCTTCCACGGACATCACACATGGGCAGCTGTTTACCAAGATGATGGTAAGATTGTGTCTTACTTGTCTGGAATTTTCTCTGTTACCGAAGAGCACAATTACTTGCCTGTAACAGGTGATCTCTGGGAACAGCAGGAATAAGTCTTCACATATGCTACGTCGGTACCAACGGAGCCTGCGCGGGAACGCTCCCCAGCGTCCAAAAAGAAAGCTTTTGAGAGCATCCCACGCGCATGCGCGCTGCCTTCCCACCCATTCACTTCCCTCTCATCAGTTGGGTTTGTAGCCGAGACCGAAGGAGGGAAGTAGACAAATTAGAGAGAGAAAGAGAGAGAGAGAGAGACAACTCCTAGGGGAGATGGGTGGGCTGTGAAGACTTATTCCTGCTGTTCCCAAAGATCACCTGTTACAGGCAAGTAACTGTGCTATCTCCAGGAACAAGCAGGAATGAGTCTTCACATATGGGGACTCCCAAGCTAAAGATGCCTGGAGGAGGTCCCAGCATGTTGCAAATCTAGTCGATGGGCCATGCTTTTTCCCAGAACCTGAGGCATCCAAGGGATGGAGGGTAGGAGTTGAACTAAAAAGGGGTGTGCTGTGGAACAGCTGGACTAAACAAGACGTCTAGAAAGGAGTCCTTGTGTAGATCAGAAATGTTAGTGAAAATTGGATTCCAACTTTCTAATGTGGACCTCAGTCAAAAATATTGCGAAAGTATTTGTTGAGACTAATGGTCTGGTGCTAGAAACCAGTACATTATCCTCAAAGAAAATACCTTACTGAGAAGTAGAGGAAAATAAATTTTGCAATACAGGCAGAGGTCAGAAACCTAAAAGGCTAGAACTAATCCCAAAAGAAGAAACTGGGAGAGTTTAAAGAGGATGGACTTTGGATGAGAAGCTAAAGCTTCTGTAGGCCAACGTTTGAAGCTTTTTGTCCTTGGAGCAGAAAAAGGCTCTAGGAAAGAGAGGAGATAAATCTGACTGGTTTGCAGAAAAAGGATGGGTCTTTGAGACCCTTCTAACCAAATGAAAGACAGAAAGAAACATTTGTAGTAGGCGGTGTAGCCTCCAATTTCTTGAAGATCAGGAATGTCTTCCCTAAGTGATGTCACTTAGGATGACTTTACATGGAGAGCTTCAGATGTAACATAACCGGAGAGGTTACAGTAAAAGAAGGTAGTTTGTGATTACCATAGAAATTGGTTGTCCATTTAAAACCCTATGGCATACTGGAACAGCATTAATATGGACAGTAACAAATCTTTCAGAGTGAGATATGTGTATTTATACACACACACACATCTATATAGATATAGATATATAGATATACATAAAGAGAGACTCACTTAAAAACAAGGAGTAAGACCTGCTTGCAAAATATGGATAGAGAACCCCTTACTGGTTATACGTGGATAACCATGAAGAAGGTTACATGGAAAACCCGTGGAATGTACCTAGTCAGAAGGATAGGTCTAGATCTTTTTAAAATTCTAGACTTTGAATAACCAAAAGTGGAGATCTACGTGAAGGGGTGCAAAGAAATCTTAGTCTTAAGACAACAAGTCTGGATCCTTCTATAACTTCAGTGTGGAGAAAGAGACACAATAAAAGGGAATACCATATTTGCCTGTCTATGAGGGCAATATGAGTATAATGCGTGCTTTGTTCAGCATAAGCTCCAATGAAGTATTGAGAATTAGAAGGAACGCACTAGACAAGGACAGACTGCAGTGAAAAGAAATGCATCCCTGTTGGAAGAGTTCCACTGGAGATGTGGAACAACTCAGGGAATTAAGCAATTCTTTATGCTTTCACGTGATCTAAGCCCTGGTTCATTTTCCCTAAAAGGAAATTTTAAGGAAGATGGTAAAAGTAGGAAAAAACCAGTCATGTGGGTGCATGACTGGGCAAGCCTTTTAACCATCTGGAAGTTACCCAACAGGAATGGCTCTGACGCTCTCTGGTAAAGGCCCATAGTTGCAGAGCTTTTTGTAGAATTGCAGAGAGCATGTTGTAGGTTGCCCAGGTGAGATCTGGTTGTTTAATCCCCAGTGTGCAACCTAATCTATTCTATGGGAGCCAAAGAATTGAAGATGGCTAAGAATAGCAGACAGGCTGGTTGCCTGCAACGATAAACTGTCCAAGTAGGTTTTGGAACCTCTCTTGGAATTATATGTTAAGGCAGCAGAAGAGGTTAGGTCCTATAGATTGGAAAAGGACAGACCGAATTAGAAGTGATAACTGTCACTTATGGTCTGATAAGCTGTCTTAAAAGAAATATTTGAAAGATTGCAGAGAGGAGAAACTCTGTATGGAAATTATTTACTGGAGTAGGTATTGGGGACAATCCTATGGTTTAAAGGTAAGCCCTCCAGTCAAATAGTATCACTCTTAGATTGAAAATCTCAACTAAGAGGGATGGAAGTAATACAGAGTTGGGAAGACTTACAATTTGGTAAGTCTCTAAAAAGGGTAAAGCTCCCCTGCAGTGAAAAGTATAAGATATCCTCGTACAGGACAACTGCCAAGGTGAAGGGCATAGCATACCTTATAAGTAGTTGTAACTCCTCTGTTTACTTTTAAAAGGAGAAGAGAAACTTGTAGGGCATGATTATCCCCAATAGCTCTAAGAGCTGAAAGGATGGACTGCTCTTAGTAAGAGTCATGCCTAAAGTGGAGGATTAAGGCAGTGTATCACTGACCTCTCAATAAGAATGAGAAGAACTGTAAATGCTTCTGTAGTTAAGTAGTGGTTCTGAAACTCAACAGGAAAAAAGATTTAATGAATAAAAATCAGAAACCCTGCGACTGCTGAGTTTGCTGAGCCTGTTGAGACTTTGGTTTTCTTAGCCTGGTATGATGTTGCCCTTCTTTGGAAACATCTGCATGATGGGTAGAAGATGAATAAAACTTTTTCACCTTAGGGGAATAAAGTTTGTTAGGAGATTTTTTACTAGCTGGGGTAGAGGAAAGTTTTGACAATCCTCTGAAAGCAACAATATCAGTGTTTAACTGATTAGCTTGAAATAAAGCATCCTTGTTAAAGAGATTTTCACCAGTACAAGGAGTATTTCCCAGCTTTTCTTGTACCCATTTGTCCAAGTCTGAAGCTTCGAGCCAGGCCATGCGTCGTGCTCCTATGGCTATAGCAGAAGTTCTGTTAATAGACTCAAAACAGTCCAGGGAAGCACGATTAAGGAATTTAGCGACATTTTGAGCATGGCTGACTAATATGGAAAAGTCTGCTCTTATGTTCTTGAAGAAAAGGGTTCAAAAGCTTTAAGCTCTTTGTGACCTCTTCAAGAGATAATCCCATATAGAAAATATACGAGATAATTCTTGCTGAAAGCATGGATGCCTGGAAGCATCGACGTCCAAAGGCATCTAAAGTTCTAGACTCACGACCTGGCAGATAAGAAGAGTGCTTCTTTGCACTCTTAATACGCCCATTGCTGATTCTACAACAATAGAATGATGAGGAAGTTGAGTCTTTTGAAAACCTGGAGAAGGTGGCACCTTGTACATGGAGTCAAGTGTCTTAGAATGTGGTGATACCGTTAAAGGAGTTTCCCACATCCTTAAAAGTAGATCTTGTAAGATCTGATGCAAAGGAAGCATGATCACCTCCTTTGGAATCCAGGGGGATTGCAGGGTCTCCGAATCCCCTGGAAAGGATTCTTTACCAGGTATAGGAATGGCAAGTAACTTTGCCATATCAAGCAGAAAAGCTTGAAAAGAAATCTCCCCTGAGGAGGACTCTCTAAAATGAGGGGTAAAGGCTAGACTTGCTGAAGATTCAGCCTTGGTACCGATGGATTCATCCCAGACATCGGGATCGGAAGATCTGAAAGGATGAAGCATCGGATTTTCCTTAAAGCGATGTCTTCGGTACCGCCCGAGGTCGCTACCGAGACGAGTCGGTACCAAATCATCCATGCTAGAGATCGATTCCAGGCTCGGCATCGAAGGGAGTCTGTCAAAGTAAGCATGGACGGTACCGACACCGATGCCCATGTCAATACCGGTACCGAAGCCGATACCGATACTGGAGGAACAGTCTGCAGCAACTCTAGCGGTACCGAAGTAGCCGAGAGCACTAGACTGCGATCATCGGTGAGGAGTGTTTCATCCATCACCATAGCCGATGCCAGGGTGTCGGTACCGCTTGAAGCGGCCACAACCATCGAGCATGGACCAGGTATGTTCATCGAGGTAAGAACCCCGGGAACAACCTGAAGCCCCGTTAATGCTTTGGAGTCCGAAGACTCCCGCCGGGGCTTTATTGCCAAAATGTCCTCGAGGGCAAGGCTAGAGCCATCTCGATACTGGGAAGATCTACCACTCGAGGACTGGCTAGTCTTTACAGACTTTTGTTTGGTTACCTGATCCTGTGGAGAAATTGTAGCTGGTGACATCGAGTGCGATGTGAACCGGGTATCGAGTTGTGCTCGATTCTGAAGATTTCTTTTATTTGAGCTCCAGCAGGAAAGACACTCCAGTGGGCAATGGTCAGGACCCAAACATTTTAGACACCAAGTATGAGTGTCAGAAAATATATCTGTATCACCACACTTTGAGCATTTCTTAAGGGTAGTGGCTGGCTTTTCCATAATGGGAAGATAGAGGCCTGGTGGCCTAGAAACCGTCAGACACTAAACAGGAAAAATTTCTGAAGAAAAGAAGAAATTCTTTAGAAAAAAGAAAGAAAAGCACCGGCGGCGTCGAGGGAAGGCAGACGCGACCACAAAAAACTAAGAATAAAAAGAAGAATTTTATGCGGTGACAGGAATACATCCTGCCGGCTCCGCGGAAAATGATGAGAGGGAAGTGAATGGGCGGGAAGGCAGCGGGCATGCGTGTGGGATGCTCCCAAAAGCTTTCTTTTTGGACGCTGGGGAGCGTTCCCACGCAGGCTCCGTCGGTACCAACGTACCCATATGTGAAGACTCATTCCTGCTTGTTGCTGGAGATTGGTCTTACCAGAAACTGAGAAGGGCTTAGTAGCTCTCAGTGAGGCCGTCCGAAAAGCCTATAACACCTTTCATCCCTTGTATCTCACAGTGTATTGCACCGGTGACGTGGAGGCATTGTTAAACAGTAACACCCTTCACTTTACCCCTCATCATGTACATCAGGTCTGCGCTGTTCTTTTGCGAAGCCACATCCTCCTGAAACCATTCCCTGCCAGTCATCCTTTTGCCTACTTATAGAACCTCCTTTCTGTTACTATTGTTGAAGAAGGAGACGAGGTCCCCACATTCGCTTTTAAAGATATTTTGTCATTTCAAGAAATGCCTTCTGATGCTGCCGTCTGGTTTACTGATGATTCTGAAACGTCACTCTGCTCTGGCTTCAGTGCATTACAAGTCTCCCCCTCTGGTGATTTCTTGGATGTATTACAGTATCAATTACCAAGTGCTTACAGCACCCAAGGTGTGGGACTCTGTGCTATTTTGGCTGTTTTGCTGCATCAAGAAACAAAGAATGTTATCGTATTTACTGATTCTCATTATGCAGCACAAGTACTGACAGTACGCCATCAAAAGTGGTCACAGAGAGGATTTATCACCTCTTCAGCCAGTACACTTTCATACCTTGATGAGATATATCAAATCTATGAGTGCCTAGAGAAACATAGACTCTATTTGTTTTTGTGTTGTGAATGGGTTCCTGCACATACACAAGGAGATTCTTTCCTCCAGACAGGCAATGCTTTAGCAGATCAGTTAGCTAAAGTAACCAGCACCAAGTTCCTGACCTTACCTGTCACCCGGTCACAGACCTACCCAGTGCCTGACCTAGCTGACTATCAGAAGGATACTGTTTCTTATGAAATAGGAAACTGGGAAAGGTTGGGTTGCTCCCAAGTTAAGAACCTGTGGGTACACCCATTTGGGAAACTTTGTATCTGTTATGCCGCACTGCAGTGTTGAACAAGTCTCATTCATGATGTTTAGCATTCCAGTGCTGCACATATTTACGGAATGCTGGAGGACACCTTTTGGTGTCCGCACATGGAAAATCGTATTCAGAAACTGGTGTCTAAATGCCCTGTGTGTATTTTGAATGCTCAGCCCGGAGGTAAACCTCTAGCCAGAGGTCACCTTCCCATTTTGAGTGGTCCTTTTGAGTCCTGGTACGTCGATTTCACTGACATGATTCATAGATGTGCTCAGAAATGTTACCTTCTGGTGTGGGTTTGCCCTTGGTCTAAATGGATTGAGGCTTTTCCCTGCAGTAAAGAAACTGCTGAAGAAGTTGTGGAAGTTTTGCAGACAGATAATTCCTCGCTTTGGCATACCTAAAGTAATCTATTCTGACAATGGTTCTCACTTTCGCAATGCCCTTGTGTCTGCAATCACTCAGGCTCTCCCTGTTCAATGGAAATATGTTTCTGTGTATAAGCCTACTTCCAATGGTCTTGTTGAAAGATGTAATGGTATTTTGAAAACTCAACTCAGAAAAATTTGTGCTTCTGGTCACATGACCTGGCTACAGGCATTACCAATGTGTTTGTTTCAGCTGCGCAAAAGCCCCATCAAGCGGCTGCAACTGACACCTCATGGGATGGCTACTGGTCGGCGCATGCGCACATCTCCTCTGCCACAATCTGTGGTGCCGGTTCATGATAATCTTTCTTCTTACCTTGCAGGACTCCGGATCGCACTTCAAGAAATTGCTGACCGTGTAGCAACTGCAGTGTCTGCCTCCAGTTCACCTCTGTCACCTTGTTTTCCCATGGGGACAACTGTTTATAAGAGAAACTGTGTTTGCACATCCTGGGACTGCCCTACTTTCTCAGGACCTCACATTGTTACTGCTACCTCCCCTTTTGCTGCTCAACTAAATGATACAGACACCTGGATACACGTCAGTCATCTGAAAGCTGTGCCGGCTGTCACAACTGCCTGACAAATTTCATTCTTCCAGCAAAGAATTTTTACTTACACCATGAAGTATCTCCTTTGCTCAAAATGATTACTATCTACCCACTCTCTCCAGAAGCATCCCTGTGTTTCCTCCTATTCATCTCTGTTGTGATTGTGTTCCTTATTGAGTTCCTTCATCCAGACGGACACCTTCATCCCGGAGGACAATATTCCCTTTTCCCGTCAGCATCAAATCAGACTTTGCCTTTGAATTAGACTCATATTTGAACAGTCTGTTTCTCAGTGAACATTTTGTTTAGCTGGCATACTTCCTTGCTCTAATTCATTGTATCCTGTTTTGTCATGTATTTCCCACTGGATCAGATAAGTACCATGATTTCCTTTTTGTTACTCTCCTTTACATTGCTTTGCTCTGTTCCTCAGCTTTTGCCTGCTCCCTGCACACAATGTATTGCTACTTCTCGCTCTGGAAACATTGTGGGCCAAACGCTTCTGTTCCGCACTCATTATAGGTGTTTGTCCTCCAATGTTACTACTCTCAAGGTGTGTAACATTCCTGGTCAAAGTCCAGTTTGCTTTGACCCTTCTACCCCGCATTCTTTTCACTCTGCCTCTGGGTTCCCTGTTAACCTCCACCCGAGTACTCCCCAGTAAATCTGCGACCCTCCATTTTGATGCTTGTGCAGCCATTGTTTGCAATAAGCGCTGGAAATTAACCTGTGGGGGGCTTAGTTGGGAACGTACGTATACCACCGAGGACAAAATATATGTGCCCTGAGGCTGCCTATAACTGGGAGGTCTGTACGGCTATCCCGGCCCGTAATACCTTTACTGCTGCTTCACCCCTTTATTATTATTGTCTTCGCTGGGAGTGTGTTTATTTTTCCACCTGGGGAAAAACAGGTCGCCCTGGTGATGATCGCCGTGCAACTCTCATTAGATTATCTGCCCCATCTGATTGCTCTATCAATCGCTGTAACCCTGTTAACCTCACTATCCATTCCCCCACTCACTCTGATTGGATAACAGGCCAGCTTTTTGGTCTCTTGATTAAGGGTCAAGGGGTAGACCCTGGTACTATCCTGTTTATTAAAACTCACACTAAATCCTATGCTTCTCAAACTTCCTCTGTCTTTCTTTCCTTTTATGCAGAAATGAGTCATCCCTTTGAAATCCCTTCCCCTGTTAAGAACCTGTTTATTGAACTTGCCGAAACTGTTACATCTGTTTTAAATATTACTAACTTATTTCTGTGGTGGTACTAATATGGGTGATCAATGGCCCTGGGAAGCCAGCGAAATTAATTCTGTCCCATATAGCCGCAAACCCACTACTAGGGCTAGTGAATAATTATTGGCCTCTGCTATTGTTGGTAGGTTTTGTATTTCTCGCTCCTCTCCTTTTTATTACTATCCGGGTCGGGGACCTCACTTGTTGGTGTCCTATTTCAAAATTCCTCTACTTCCTCTCCTGCATGGTGGTCGGGTTCTGGTCTTTCCAAGTCTTTCAACCTCTTTGCTAATTTCTCTAATCTTGCTACTATCTGGTATAATCTGCACAATGTTACTGATTGGTCTGCCCCTGATGGCTTATATTGGGTTTGCGGTAGACATGCTTATGCCAAATTACCTTCTTTATGGACTGGTTCCTGTGTCCTAGGAACCATTCGCCCCTCCTTCTTAACCCCTATTCAGCAAGGTGAACTCTTAGGATTTCCTGTCTATGGTTCCCGATCTCGAAGGGGCCTGCATGCTCCTTCTTGGAAAGAAAATGAGTGGCCCCATGAGCGTATTATTAGCTACTATGGTCCAGCCACCTGAGCTGAGGATGGTACTTGGGGCTACCGTACCCCTGTTTATATGTTAAATCGTATTATTCGCTTGCAAGCTGTTGTAGAAATTATAACCAATGAAACTAGCAAAGCGCTTACATTGCTTGCCAAACAACATACTCAAATGTGTTCTGCCATTTATCAGAAACGTTTAGCTTTAGATTATTTACTTGCTGCTTAAGGTGGTGCATGTGGAAAGTTTTATTTGACCAATTGCTGCTTACAAATAGATGATCACAGTCATGTTATTACTGAAATTACTGAACGTATGAGAAAAATTGCACATGTTCCTGTGCAAACTTGGGAGGTTTTTAATTTGGGTGGTTGGTTTGGATCTTTTTTCTCTTCTTTGGGTGGTTTAAAGGGTGTTTTAATTTCCATGATGCTGTATATTGCCTGTATTCTTCTCATGTGTTGTGCTCTTCCTCTTCTGTTAACCTTTGTACGTAAATTGATTAAGACTTCTGCTAAGACTTTGTATATTGTCTCTAGAGACCAGTATGAGACTCTTCCTCTTGCTGATCCTGCTCTGTCACAAATGGTTGTCGTTCATGGCCCCTAAATTTGGGTAAACCTTTGCTTCCTTCACATGAAAAGAAAAAAGAAAATTTGGGGAATGTTGGGATATTTTGGCTTAGGGATAGTTCTGCTTCATATGCCTTCTATGTCTACACTCTTGTTGGCCTGCACCGCACACGGGCATCCTGTTTATGGCACAAGAATACAGCATGTGGGCTATAACAAAGTATATGAGGCCTGCTACAGTCTGGAAACCATGTTTTGGGCAGAAGTGCTCAGGATATTTATTTATTTATTTTATTTATTTACAGTCTCTACTATTCAGCATCAGCGCTGTTTACATGGAACAAAAATGCTCAGTACAATTAACACGCATGAGTTTACAGATAACAGGGCAAATAACTTGGATAACAGGGGTAAACTATTTACAAATCTTGCTACATAGAGTCATATGAACATGAATTTCATAGAAACATATGCATCACTAAGGGACAGAGTATCTTTCTTGGCATGTAGTTGGGATACCATATAATTGCTTAGTGGATTGCATCTCTGGTCTCTATGGGGTGCTGTTGGGCTCTATGAGGTACTTATTGAAAAGGTGGAATTTGAGGGCTTTCCTAAATTGTGTTAGGCTCTTAATAGCCCGGATATCTGGAGGTAATGCGTTCCAGCATCTTGGCGCACTGAGACTAAACGCCCTATTGGCTGTGGATGTAGTGCAATCTGTTAATGCTTTCGGAACTTTTAGGGAGTTTATAGCCGTGGATCGTCTTGCTCTATTTGAAGATATGGTATGGATGAGGGCAGTTATGGATTCAGAGGAGAGCTTGTTAATAGCTTTAAAAGTGAGTAACAAGGTCTTAAAAACGATTCTAGCTTGGATGGGTAGCCAATGTAACTGTATCAGTAGGGGTGTCACGTGGTCACTTCTGGAGGCTCCATGGATGACCCTCGCTGCCGCATTCATGGCGAGCTGCAGCGGGTTCAAGGTGGATTGGGGCAGGCCTTGTAGGATGGCATTAGCGTAGTCAAAATGAGGTATGATCAATGCCTGGTAAATTGTCCTGAAGTCATTTGGTTCCAGCATGGATCGTAAATGCCTAAGTGAGCGGATCTTGTAGTATACTGCTCTGACTGTGTTCCCTATGTGGGCTTTCATGTCCAGGCGTTGATCCAAGATGACTCCCAGGTAGCGTATTGATGGTTTAGATTGTAACTCAGCTTCTTTTATTTTAAGGAATTGTGGTGGGGTGAAGTTAGGGTTCCTCGTAATGAAGAGTACTTCCGTTTTCTTATGTTGTATTCGGAGGTTTTGGGAGAGAAGCCAATCAGATATTGCATTGAAACAGCTCGTCAGTGGAGAGAGGTCCAGATGTTCCGTAGAGAAGGGTATGTACAACAGGACATCGTCAGCGTATAACATGCAGTCAACATTGAAAGATCGGATGATCTTGCAAATTGGTTGCATGTAGATGTTGAACAGGAGGGCAGAAAGGGAGGAACCTTGTGGGACTCCCTGGCTTTGGTGGAAAGGTTCTGAAGTTATCCCTCCAGAATGAACATGCTGCCATCTTCCGGACAGGTAAGATCTGCACCATTCAAGCGCTCTTCCATTAACGCCTTTCTCAATTAGTCGTCCTAAGAGAAGCTCATGACTCACTGAATCAAAAGCTGCAGCGATGTCCAGAAAGATGAGAGCAAATCCTTGACGGATGTCGTCAATGCCAGTGATTATCTTGCAGAAGAGGGTGGTAAGAGTTTGGGCCTACTACGAAATACAGGCCAAGCTAAACTAATTAGTAGAAATACTTTCAGCCTTGAAGACATGTTAGTGCCAAGAATTCACAGAACACAGGCTGAACACAGGAAAGCAAAGAACGATATGCCTGACAGCACCCGATAAACAGAGACCTTATTTATTTATTTATTTAACAATTATTTCTATACCGCTCTTTCACAAGTATCAAGTGCGGTTTACAATGAACATTATGTTATATGGTATGGGTAGTATCATACCAAGTCATTTTACATAGAACAGGTGAACTAGGTACAGGTAACAGTATAATATTTAAACAGTAAATTATTAGAACGTTAAACTATTAGAACATATGTACATAGTAGATATTTACAATTATCATATATCGCTTGTAGGTGTAAACATTAATTTAATCTTCAAGGCACGTAGTTATATAATGGTTGTATTTGCTAGTTAACCTGTGTCTCTTTGTGTAGTCTGGCTAGTTTCTGCTCCTTTGTTATAGTGTAATGAGAATAAATGGGTTTTCAGTTTTTTTCTAAATTCCTTTATGTCTGATAGTAGGCGAATGTTGTCAGGAAGGTTATTCCAGAGGATAGGTGCTGAATGAGAGAAGGCTCTCATGTTGGTTTGTTTTCTAGCTTTTGTGTAGTCTTTTGGTACTGTAATAGTGTTTGTGTATCTACTCCTTTGTGATCTTTTATCTATTTCTAAATTGATGAGTGTATTGAGTACTGATGGCGCTAAGTTATTTATTAGTTTAAATGTAGTTAGTAGAATCTTGTATTTTATTCTGCTGTGAATAGGTAGCCAATGGAGTTCAGCCAAGATCGGTGTGATATGTTCGATTGAACTTATATTCATTATTATCCTTGCTGCTATGTTCTGAGTTAGTTGTATCTTTTTAATGTTTTGCTTTGTGATGCCATTAAGGATTAAATTTGCAAAATCAAAATGTGGGGTTATGATAGCTTGAATTATGGTTATGAAGTCTTGTAAGTGAATTAAAGGTCTTAGTTGTCTCAAGGTCTTAAGTTTGTAGTGTATGTTTTTTGTTAGATATTTTATGTGTGAATCCATGTTAAGCTTATTGTCTAGTATCACACCTAGGTATTTTATTTCTTGTTTTATGTTGATCTCATGGTTATCAAGTGTGATGGTGCTTGGAGGTGTGTATGTTTGGTTTTTAGTAATATATAGTACATCAGTTTGAAGGGAAGCAGTTGCTAGCCCAGATAATCATGGGGAGGGGTTCAATTAGAAACTTTGCAGACTTTGCAAAAAGCTGCACGTACACTATAGAAAAAACTCTGCATATGGTATTAGGAGATATGCAGTACTTTCTAGAAATTTGTGATGGAGACAAATCTATATAAGGAAGAAGCTGTCTAGCTCGGGGGCAATTTGCTCTTCAATTCCGGTGTGGAGAGTAGTTTGCCTGTCATCTTTCTCAGATAGAAATGTTTGCTATCTGCATTTGCAATTTGTTTGCTTTGGTACCCAAATAAAGAGCTTTTCGTAGCTGAGCAATTTATTGGTGATTGGCAATATTTGGGAAACCTTTGTGAGTTACCAGGCCCCACAAGCTGCTGACTCAAATCATAGGCCACCCGGGAGAGAAACATAGAAAAATGACAACAGAAAAAGACTACATGGCCTATCTAGTCTGTCCTTCCATATCAACAATTACAAGGCCCCTTTTCTCCTTTAGAGATCCTCTGTGTTTGTCCCATGCTTTTTTGAATTCAGATACAGTCCTCATCTCTACCACCTCCACTGGGAGACTATTCCATGGATCCACCATTCTTTCCGTAAAGAAATATTTCCACATATCACTCCTGAATCTATCCCCTTTCACCCTCATCCCATGTCCCCTCGTAGCAAAACTTGCTTCAATCGAAAGAGGCTCTCCCCTGTACATTTATGCCATGGAGGTATTTAAACATCTCAATCATATCACCTCTATCCTGCCTTTCCTCTAAGGTGTACATATTAAGATTCGTAAGTCTGTCCTCATATGTCCGAAATCAGAGCTATCTCAAGTCTGATTAAGTTCAGAAAGGCACTGAAGCACTATTTGTTCCTAACATACTACCCCGAAGCTACTCCATCCGAAGCTACTCCATCTGAAAACAGCTCTCATGCAGATCTTTCATATTTGACCCCTGTAGAGAATGGATAATTACGATGATTATTACCTGCTCACTATAGGACATATTTATTCTCACTATATTTAGCATATTTACACTTTAATTTAATTAACCTCTTATCCACGGCATTAATAATTAACCAAAATATCCATGTATATAGTTACCATTTATATAGTTATTTATATAATTACCATGTTTTACCAAGTTTATTTACCTTGTTCATTGTAAAAACCAATGCTGTTTGTTACAATTGTGTTTATATTTGTTCATGTGTAAACCGCACTGATTTAAGAGCGCGGTATATAAGAAAAAATAAATAAAATAAATAAATATGCTTTATAATGAAGACTACTAACCATTTTAGTAGCCACCCTCTGTACAGACTCCATCCTGTTTATATCCTTTTAAAGGTGTAGTCTCCAGAATTGCACACTATACTCCAAATGAGGTCACATCAAAGACTTATTCAGAGGCACTATCACCTCCTTTTTTCTGCTAGCCATTCCTCTCCGTATGCACCCAAGCATCCTTCTAGCTTTTGCTGTCGCCTTTTCTACCTGTTTAGCTACCTTAAGATCATCAGACACAACCACGCCTAGGTCCCACTCTTCTTTAGTGGACAAAAGTACTTCACCCCCTATACTATACTGCTCCCTTGGATTGCTGCAGCCCAAATACATGAACTTGCTTTTTTTTTTGGGGGGGGGGGGTTAACATTAAATCCCAGCTACCAAATTCTAGACCATTCTTCAAGCTTAGCTAGATCCCTCCTCATGTTATCTACACCTTCCTCGGTGTCTACTCTATTGCAGATTTTGGTATCATCCGCAAAGAGACTCCCCCGAACGATCGGGGTCGAGCCGGGGCCCAGACAACATTCCCGCCTCACCAACAGCCCAATCAGAAGGCCCTGCAGCCAAGTTTTTTTTTTTTAAATAGTTTATTTACAATCCACCAAAAACAGTACAGTACAACACAGTACAGATAAGCAAACGAGGGGCCCAGGAGGGTGGGGTGTACTCTGATCCCCCCCCCCCTGGGCAATACAAAATGGAACATAGGGTGGCTCTTAACACATTTTTGTTTTCCCCCCCCCCCCGCCCTTCCTCCTCCCTCCTTTCCCTCCCCACCCCCCCACCATGCCTGCCCCTCCCGTCTTTCCCCCCCGCCCCCCTGATACAACTCGTGGAACTGCACTACTCATAATTAATTCTCTTCGTGTTATTCAAGGTAGTGCCTCAGCTCCCGTACTGTAAAATCTCATTCCGGCTTCTGGGCCCCAGTTGAAGAATGTAGGGCTCCCAAACCGCCATAAAGGCCGGCCACCGTTTGACACTGCCTCGCGCCCAGCGATGTTCCATTTGCATCAATTGGTAGAAATTGTTCCTCCACTCCCCGAAAGTGGGGGGCTGGGGGTCCCTCCATAATCGAAGAAGAATCGGCGCCTTCCCCACCAGACAGGCCTTACGGACCAACAGCCGTTCCCCTTTCTTTCCTGGGCATGGGGGGGGTTATGCAGTCCAGCACCACAAGGGAGCCCGACCACCGGATACGCTGCTGAAGAAGCCCCTCCAAAAAGGAAGAGATTTTAACCCAGTAGGGCTGCCCTGCAGCCAAGTTAAAAGGAGCGCCATCGGGCGGACCCACGCCTGAGGGCCTTGGCAGAGGGCCCTTAGGCGTGGACCGGAGTGTCTAAACTAGATGCAGTTCACAACCCTAGATTCCCACTGAGTCAGCCTCAGCTTCCCTATGAACCGAACGCTGACCCTCTGAAACTGTACCCAACCCGACCCGCCGCCCCTCCTTTCATCGGAACTGCAAGCGTTTAATGCAGCTGACACTGGAATTCAATCCTGGCTGGATACAGCCTGAGGAAGAGAATCTCTTCAAGAAAAGTCAGAGGACGCGAACACCGCCCCTCAAGACATCAAGAGAACTCCCCGCTCGAAAAGACAACGGAACCAAGACCTCAAAACCGAAACTACAATCACCTCCAACACAATTGTAAGGTACCTCTCACTTACAAATCAGCACCCAAAGACGCGACCTGCATCACCACTAGAGCATGAACTGTAACGTATAATACTTACTGCTACTATCATTTGATACCACCACTGTTATAACCCACCATACCTCCTACATTATACAAAATTCTGCAAACACCCCTATCCAACTACACTACACAGCTATCAGTGACACAAGAATGCAAATACAAAAATTCCCACCACAACCAACAGAACCCATAAAATGGGCTCCCTCAAACTAACCGTCACTATACTCTGCCTCTTCCTCATATCCCACCATCAAACGCACTCACCACAGAGGCACACACCACATATCACATCCCCATTATCCACTCTACAACCAGACACAGAATAAACAAACCATTATACAATACAGTGTACCCCCGGGTCCCAAACTCAAATCACCATAAACACAGCAGATTAATATGCATCAACCCAACAGAACCACCCAAGACTACCTACAACAATCACACAACACTTAAATGCATCCTAACCAACGCAAGGTCAGTAAGGAATAAAATCCCAATAATCACATATATACTAGAGGAAGAAAGCCCCGACCTCCTCTGCGTCACAGAGACCTGGCTCTCCCCCACAGACAACGTCCTAACAAATACACTACAAGTGCAAAATTACAACCTATTCATGTATCCTTTCTCTCATTCTATTATATCAACAACTGTAACTTCCTTTCCTCCTTTTTGGCCCTGTGCCTATTTCTAATTGTTTGTGAATTGTAAACCGCTCTAATTGATAAAGTAGGGCGGTATATCAAATAAATAAACAAACAAACTGCACCAGAGACACCAAAAGAGGAGGCAGTGTGCTCATACTATGCACATCAGTACATAAAATCACACCCTCCATAGCCACCAACATAGCTGGAATGGACATCCTCACGGTCCAGAACAAGAACCTCTCCATATGCCTTATCTATAGGCTGCCAACACCAGACCTCAACAGCCTAATCTATATCCTGGAATCAGCCTGCAAAGCCTCTTCCTCCAAACCACACATCATCCTAGGTGACCTTAACCTCCCCGCCCTCGACCACTCCCAGGCAACCTCTTTCCTCGATTCAATGGCTGATATTGGCTTTGAGCAAATCATAACTACACCCACTCACAATAAGGGAAACACCATAGACCTTGTTTTCCTCCCTACCATGAGTGCGCAACACGCTCACAACACCCCCCCATCTATATCTGCTGTCCCGTGGCCTGACCACCACCTTATAATCTTCGAGATACCACTAAGGACCACCAAGGCCAACGTAGAAGACACCCAACCCCACACCAAACGGTTCGCCAGATTCAACAAAGACGTCTTCTCTGCAACGTCATACCCAAGCTCTCAAAGGATACCATTGACTTAACCACCTCGCTAACCACATGGAATGATACCATACAAGAGCAGAATCTTAATCTACAAATCATGCAAACCGCCCACCAAAACGCTCAGAAAAATGGTACACTCCAGAACGCCTAAAACTCGAGACAACTGAGAAAACTTGGGAAGAAATGGCGCACATCACAAACCCAACAGAACAAACTCCAATACAACAACCTACTCACAGTCCACAAGGATGCACTAAACAAAACCAAAAAAGGAGCACCAAACCAGTCATCAACAAAGCCCCAAATCGGCCCAGAGAGCTATTTGCCATTGTTCGATCTCTAACAAAAACCAACCAAAATGACTCAGACACGTGCAGCGTAGAACCTTTATTTATTTAACTGTATTTATATCCCGCTTTTCACTGGGTCAAAGCGGTTTAACAAAGTGGGGGGAGACAGTAATCAATTCTTAGGGTGGAGGGGCTGTCACCGGGGAGGCCAACATTAATGATCTGAACAGACAGTAAGGACTTAGGCAATGGACATAAGGTCTCTTAGTAGGTAGACCTGTGGGTAAGTTAGAAGGTCTGGAGGGGTAGTCAGTGATGGATGTGTGTTTCTGATCCGAGGTATTCCTGGAACAGGATGGTTTTTAGTTGTTTCCTGAATGCTGAAGGATCTTCCACCCTCGCCAACCACTTTGCCGACAATCTCAGAAGCAAAAACCACATTCCCACCCTCTCCCCACATGACCCCCAAACAAATCCCAATGTCTGGACCACCTTCCACACCCTGGGACCAAGAGCAACTCCTAAAATTAATATCTAGCATCAATACAACCACCTCCCCCCTGGATCCATGCCCAGTATCATGGATCAAAACAACCAAAACTGAACTCGCACCATATCTCCTTCATATAATAAACCAATCCCTACTCCAAGGAAACATGCCCGCTGACCTAGAAACATCCTCTGTTCGTCCAGTACTAAAAAACAAGACTCTCAAAAGGAATGAGACAAGCTCCTACAGGCCAATTGCGAGCATCCCATTTGTTGTGAAAATAAATGAAAAAAAAAAAACCCTTAACCAACTCCAAGATTTCCGCCCATTCCACGGTGTCAAAACCCTGCTCTTAGGCCCTAACGGACAACCTTATCCGAGGCATAGATAATCCCAACCATGCCTTCCTCCTAGTCTTCCTTGATGTTGCCTCAGCCTTTGACAACAAACCATAAAACCCTCATCACAAGACAACCACCTTGGCATGGGCAGTATGGTTCTACACTGGTTTAAATCCTACATCAGACCGCAAGCTTCAGATCCAAATAGGAAAAGAATCCCCAAACACTTTTCCGCAAAAACAAGGCATACCACAAGGCTCTGCCCTCTCCGCCCTTCTATTTAATCTGTATCTACAACCCATCACTCAAATATTCCGAAAGCACAGCATCCAGTACTACATCTATGCAGATGACATCATGCTGTCACTTCCGATAGATGTAAGCAACCCCACCTACAACAACCTAACTGAATGCATCAAGGAAACCAACTCCTCGTTAAAATCCAGCAATCTCAACCTAAACTACAAAAAGACCGAGGCACTTCACATCACGAGGAACCGAGACGTAATACTACCCCAAACCATCACCAACACCACTACCAAAATTGCAATCAAGCAAGAAGTCAAATACCTTGGTATAACCCTTGACACGTCACTGAGAATGATACGTCACCTGACACAAATAGCCAGAACAATTCTATACAAACTGAAGACCATACAGCATCTAAGACCCCTCCTTGAAGAAAACGACTTCAGAGCAGTCATCCAAGCCATCACCTCCCACTTTGACTATTGCAACAGCCTGCTGCAGGGTCTACCAGAAAAAAAAAACCACACATACTCCAACGAACACAAAACATCACAGCTAGAATCACCTGCTAAGCCAGACTGACCATGTCACGCCACTTCTGTATGGCTTACACTGGCTCCCAATAGAAAGCTGAATATACAAACTACTCGCGACTACATTCAAACTCATCAACAATGTTGCACCCTCCTTTCTCTCAACCCTCCTCCACACCCTGCGAATACCAGATCCCGCAGAGAAAATACCCTACACTCCATAATAGTCCCTCCCTCTATCCACAAAACGAAACAAACCACCAGCTCCAGAGCTTTTTCATACACTGCTCCCAGCCTCTGGAACTCCTTCCCACTGCACCCCGTGCAACAAAAGACCTCAAAGAGTTCAGAAAACAGCTCAAAATCTACCTCTTCACCACACACTATGGTAGTGAAAGCTTGCACCTAAAAACCCACACACCGCCAGGTTAGCCCATCACACAATACAACCATGACAAGGCATGCCTAAGACCACCCAGAACAAGCACAAAGACCTCCTGCACGGAGTTAACCTGTACATAGTTACGTTCTTAAGCTACTATACCTAAACTTGCTAAGAAACCCAAGTTATCCTGTACAAAGGTTGTCCCCTGTTTTATGTAAAATGTTATTCTTGTACAAAAGTTATTTCTTGTTCTATGTAAACTGTTGTTGGGTTCCCTGTAAACTGCCCCTGATCTCTGGAAGGGGCGGTATAGAAAAATGTACCAAATAAATAAAGAGGCAAACCTTACCTGACAGCCCTTCCGCTATATCACTAACAAAGATGTTAAAAAGAACCGGACCAAGGACAGATCCCTGGGGCACACCACTGGTAACTTCCTTCTCCTCAGAGTGAGCTCCATTTACCTGTACTCTTTGTCGCCTCCCACTCAACCAATTTCTAACCCAAGAAGTAACTTTAGGGTCCATCCCTAGGGTGCTCAGTTTGTTTATAAGTTGCCTGCGAGGAACGGTGTCAAAGGGTTTACTGAAACCTAAATACACCACACCTAGGGCTCTCCCTCGGTCCAACTCCCTAGTCACCCAGTCTGCCTCTGGTGAATCCATGCTGCCTCGGATCTTGTAATCCGCTGGACTCCAGAAACCTCACTATTTTCTCTTTCAGCAGCGTTTCCAATAATTTACTCACCACCGAAGATAAACTAACCAGCCTGTAGTTTTCAACCACATCCTTACTTCCACTTTTGTGTAAAGGCACCACATGAGCCCCTCTCCAGTCCTTTGGCACCACTCCTGACTCTGAGGCATTGAAAAGGTCAGTCAATGGAGCTGCTAGAATGTCCCCAAGTACCCTCAGTATTTTAAGGTGTATCCCGTCCAGGCCCATCACTGTCTACTTTAGGTTTAGTTAGTTTCTCACAAACAGTCTTATGAAAATTGTTCAAGATGCCCCTCGCTTCTGTTCCTCTTTGTGGGTGTTTCTGAGATCCTGTTCCTGGTTCTTCATCTGTGAACACATAACAGAAATATTTGTTAAGCAATTCCGCTTTATCCTCATCAGCTTCTACATATTCCTCCCTTTCACCCTTGAGTCTGACAATACCACTTTTGCCCTTCCTCTTCTAACATAACTAAAAATGACTTATCCCCCCATTTTATTGCATTGGCTATTTCCTCCTCTTTTTGAATCTTTGCTTTTCTGACTACTTTGCTAGCTTCTCTAAGTTTTTCCAAATATAGATGCCTGTCTTCCTCTCTGTCATCTCTTGTATTTCTTGAAGGCCTCCCTCTTTTTCTTCACCTTTTCAGCTACTTCTTTCGAAAGCCGTAGCAGTCTCCTTTTCCTTTTACATTTATTTACTACTTTAACAAAAAGGTTGGTTGCTCTTAAAATATCCCCTTTCAGTTTTGCCCACTGTTTTTCTACACCCCCAGTTGTTCCCATCCCGCTAATGACTCTTGAGGTACTGGCCCATCTTGGCAAAAGTTAGCTTTCCTAAAGTCTAAGACCCTCACTTGTGAATGGATTCTAACATTCCTAGTCCTTATACTGAACCATAACATCTGGCGTTCACTGGATGCAAAATGATCTCCCACTATAACATCAGAAACACTTTCACCATTGGTAAGCACCAAGTCCAGTATGGCCCCTTCACGTGGGGTCTGTTACCAATTGCCTGAATAGTACTCCCTGTAGAGAATCCAGGATCTCCTTACTTCTAGATGATACTGCAGCAGGAATGTGTCAACCAACATCTGGCATACTGAAATCCCCTATCAGTAGCACGTCCCCATTCCTAGCAATGTTGCGTATGTCTTTAATTAACTCTGTCCACATCTTCCTCTTGTGAGGGAGGTCTGTATATCACGCCAATGCAAATAGATTTCTCTTTCCCTCTTTCTAGTTTAACCAACAGTGCCTCCTCTCTCCCTTTTAAGCTGTTATTTCAAAACTTTAATATTTTTTTACATATCGTGCCACTCACTCCTCCTCCCCTTCTTCCTACCCTGTCCTTTCTAATAAAGTATAGCCTGGTATAGTTACATCCCAGTCATGGTTTTCTGTGAACCATGTTTCTGTAACTGCCACTAAATCCAAGTCAGCCACTCCCATTAAAGCTTCAACATCTGGGACCTTATTTCAAATGCTACGGGCATTTATACATACCGCCTTCCATATGTTACCCCTGTTACCCATTTCCATAAAGGTATTTAATGTTTTCACTTACCTGGGGGCTCTCTTCACCCATCCCCAACGAATCTATTTAAAGCCCTCTTCAGTAGATTAGCCAGTCTGCTACTGAAGACGCATCAACCTTTCTTGGACAGATGGATGCCATCTCTGCTCTGCAACCCTTGGAACAGCACCCAATGGTCCAGGAAACCAAAACGCTCTCGATGACACCATCCACGCAGCCATGCATTCATCTCCAGGATGTGAGCCTCTCTGCCTTGGCCTTTACCCTCAACAGGGAGGATTGAAGAGAACACCACCTGTGCACCTATCTGCTTCACCCTCTGTCCCAGAGCCATGAAGTCACTATTGATAAGCTCAGAGGAATACCTGGCGGTATCATTTGTTCCGACATGGATTAGTAACATTGGGTAATAGTCAGTGGGCTTGAGAAGTCTCGGCAAACTCTCCGTAACATCTTGGATTTTGGCATACCTCTCAAGTCTGGTCAGCAGATGGATACCTCAGTACCCCTCAGGAGAGAGTCACCAACCACCACTACCCTTCGCTTCCTTGTGGTCACTGATTCTGCAGCTTTGTGGTACTTGAGCTCTGGTTCTTCCCTTTCCAGGGATGCTTTCACCCCCTCCACTTCCAGGGCTGCATAATGGTTCTTCAATTCAAGGGCTGGAGAATTTGGATTGGTGATTCTGCAGGCCCTGGTGACTTGTATCCAACCTTCGTCATTCTGTAGGCACCCATCTTCTCCTCTGCTGGAGAGCTTGGTTGTTGCAAGAAGCATTTCAACAATGTACTTCTCACTGTCTTGAATGCTCCTCAGCCTTGCCACCTCCTCTCTGAGTTCCTCCACTTGTTACCTGAGATCTTCAGCATGCAGGCACCCTGCACATGGAACCGGTCCTTCAACTGGCATTGGGACCTCTGTCTGGACAGAGGCAGAAGCTTTAACAGGGGCAACAGCTTTAGCGATACGATTTTTCCCAACCATTGTTCAGTTCGTGGAGCTTAGGTATCTGTTAATGCAAAGAGAGAGATCTACCAAAGTACCAGCCGGTTTCCCAGCTGTCCTTTAAGAGAAAAAGTAGTTAAATCTCTTTAATTATATTCAAAATGTTCTGTTCCAAGTCCCTGTGTTTTGTTAATTGGGGAGGTGCCCTATAAAGCAAGACTGCTCACTAGGGATGGGTGGGAGTTGGGGGGTAGGGAGGGAACGAACTCCTAATTAGGTGTCAGTAGCTCCAAAGAGCTGAGAAAGTTACTAAAGCAGAGTTTTAAACCTACCCTACTAAAGAAAATATTTCTCCTTTTAAACTAAAGCACCAAAAAGAATGTAACTGTTTTAAAAATGTACCAGAACCCTTTTAAGAGCTCTCAGTCAGAGAGCTAGCAATTTAAAAAAACACAAATTCTTACCTTTGTTTGAAGTGTATAGCCCCTGTTAGGAGAGAAACTTGGAACAGTCCTTGATCCCGGTGGTCATGGACTGGAACTGTTGGAGGGGTTGTCCCGTAAACCCTGCTAAAACCCAGACAACTCCTGGGTCAGGATCTTGAGGTACATGCCTATATACAGTTCATAAGCCTGTATTTGACAACCCAGCAACGAGCCCTGGTAGCACTTGCACCCAAGGGTGTCAAGGGCTCTGGCCTCTCTACCAGAGGGGACAGAAGAGTAGGTCTTCTGACTTCAGTTTTCACATGATTGACTCAACCACCATGGAGTTATGTGGGAGTTGTGTTTTTTAGAACCCAGGTCCTTTCCTGACACGGTACATGGTGTTGAGGCGTTGGCTGACCACCAGCACTGACACCAAGATCTCCCACATCCTAAGTAGCAACCGCTCAAGGATTGGCTGCACCGGCACCGTGATTGTCTCCTTGGGTGGGGACTCATACTGGAGGATTACCAGTTCTTCAATGCGCAGTTCTTCCTCCGCCTCGTTTTGCACCGAGATGGCTCGGGCCATGTCCCTGACAAAGTCGTGGAAGGCCACGTCCTCCCGCTGGAGAATGGCATTGGGGCACCAGGGGAGAGGGCTCCGAGGGGATGTGTCTGTGCAGACTACTTTCCAGGGAGCCTTTGTCACCAGTCACACACTCAAAGTCGAGGGGTTTTGACGAGTGTGAGGCTCTGACTCCTTGCCTCGAGGACCACCCCAAGGGGTTGAGGGCCTCCGGAGGACTTAAGGTCTGCATCGCGGAAAGTGGCTAGGGAGGACCGAATGCCCAAGTAATGGGACTGAGATCTCGACCAGCGCCAAGAGCTTGCCAGAACCTGATGGTGCTCGGAGCTCGGCTCGATGCCCAGGGACTCCCCCGCAGTCAGGGCCCGGTCGTTGGGGCAGATGATGCAGACGAACCAGCCATCATTGCCTGTTGCAGGACCAAGATAGAGATATTCTGCTCCAGGGTTGCCATTCTGGTTTTCAATAGCAAAGCATAAACAACTGTTCATTCAGCCTTTTATAAGAGTTACATCATCTTATATTCTCAGCTGATCTCAGATAAACACTTGCACCACACTCCAGTTTCAACAAAACTTCAATTGTGTGCTGGTTCACATCAATGATCTGCTGTTTTTTTTGTTATATCTTAAATTAATGCAAATGTCAAAGGAATACTTAGCTTATGGGTATGGTTTCTTATGCACCCAATTTCTAGGTTGTATAGCAGCATAACCCACTAGCTCATCTAATGCTTCTTGAAAATAACAATCCCAACGCCGATAATTCAGGCGCCTCACGTTTCTCTATAACTGGTTCATCAGGGAATGCTTAGAAGCATTCTTAAAATGAAGAAAAGAAAATAGGAACTTCAAAACCCAGTATGACAGACCCCGACGAAACCGGAAGTGAAGGAATCAGGTCAGAGACAGCCGGTCCCGATGCAGTTGAAATAAACCCAGGGCAGCTGAGGCAAGTAAGAAAACAGTTTACTTACAGTTTCTCTCAGAAATTTATACCTGATCCTCCTGCTAATGTCTAAGCCCTCGTGGCAAAGACTCAGTGCTGTTTAAAGAAAATCGGGAGCTCTACTGAAGCCAGGCTCAGGAGCTCCACAAGTTTATCTGGGGAATCAAGTTGCTGGGAAACCCAGAGTAACACCTCTTCTGTACTCTGGGTGCATCCAGGGGCCTCAAGATACAGTGAAAAAGGAAAAAACAAATTGTAGAACATGCTTTAAGAACACCCTCATCTGCTGAGACAGAGAAAATACTGAATAGGACCCCTAGGGGTATGCCTATGTCACCCAGAGCCTGACCAATCACAGCTCTGGAGTTTTTTCTCTATCTCCCTATCTGCTGGCAGGGGTGCATAACCCGCTTGGACTGGTCTAGCAGTATGATCTGGAAGTTATGATAGCTAGCACAATAATTATATTGAAAAATCTGCAGTCTCAGACAGGATTAGCCAACTGTGGAATGAGCGAGAGCAGTCACATGAAGGCAGAAGAAATCATTAAAACTTCCTTTCAGCTGAAGGAGGGTTCTACACTCACGGCTGAGAAGGAAGACACCACCCAGAGTATTTGGATGCCTTATCCTCCCAGTCTACGGTGACCTACAAAGAACCATCTTTTACCTGCAGGGACCTGCAAAGGGACAGGGACAAAGCAAGGTTATACGTTTTTACAGCATTGTTGTGAAAGGAATGGTGTTGCTAGAGCGTGTCCTTGGCAGCTGAGTGCATGTCTTTATAGCTCCATGGAAGAAAGATGACTACATGAGCACAATATGAGCGTTAAGTCACACACAGGCGCAGCAGGGCTTCTCAAAAAGATTCAGGAAAAATCTGAGTTGAAGAAGCTTCTCAGCACAGGACTATCAAATTACCTCACCTATCTGCAAGGTCTTTCTCAGTTTGTCCTCAGAGAAAATACCATAAGGCATAACACACATAAGGGCAAATGTATACAAAATAAACGGAACCAAAGATACTGTGCACACAATAAGCAGAAGAGGACAGAATATCCAAGAGAAAAGCAAGAACTGTAACACATACCTCAAACGTATCTCAGAATTAACATTCAATAACTTAGGAGGCTCACATGCTGGAACACACAATACATCCCCAAGCTGAACCAATCTGTAAAAAAACAAACAAACAAACCTTTACTTGTGCTTGTCACTCAGTCTTATGAATCCCTTCCCTTTAAGTTGGCACAAACATTTCTTTAAAAAAAAAAACTCAACCCTTTCCTTTTTTTTGAGATTTCCTAAGCACAGAAACACACTATCCACACTATCATGACTATGTAAATAGTTTTACTACTGTTCTATGTAACTTATGTTATTTGTAAACCACCCCTGATCTCTGGAAGGGGCTGTAATCAAATCAATCAATCAAATATATATCCACTAGAAACTTACTGCCCACTTGCCAATATTCCAGTTCTCCTTTGCCTTTCTGCCTCTTATTTGCCTGGACACTGTGTATATAGAATATCTGGTGTGAGGTGACATTTTACTTACCAGATAACGCCCTTTCCAGTACAGACAATTGGTTTGTGCTGCCCTTCCAGCAGATGTGTGGAGACAGGGCCAATGAAATGCTCATGTTTCAATGACATCACTCCCATGCCTCTATCAGCCTGAGCCACTAAGGGCAAATCGGTATTCGTACCAAAGCATATGTTAAGGAATGGCAAACTTCACACAATCTCAATAAGGGCAACAACATTTAATCAAACAGCAGGAAACTATGTACAGGATTAGACTGAACAGGCGGCTTGTCAAAATGTTATGAGTCTGCAGGGACAACCACTCAAATCATAGCAGACCAAAAGGCATCACCACATTATAGCAGATCAATACAGTTCCAGGGGCGGGTCCTGGACTAGTCTAGAGGACTGACGGAAAGGACATTATCTGGTAAGTAAAACGTCACTTCTCTTAGTGTCCTCCTAGACCAGTCCAGACCAGTAGGATATACCAAAGCTATGCCTCCATTGCGGCTTGTAAAACTGAAGGCCGTGTCTGTCCAGAAATGGACATCCAAGCAGTAATGTTTGATGAAAGTGATCCCACGTTGCCGCCTGACAAATGTCTGAGGCGGCTACTGAGCCATGTACCACCCATGAAAATGCTTGTGCCCGAGTAAACTTTGTGTACAAATCCTCTGGAACCAGCTGGTTCTGTAACAGATACGCCAAGACAATAGCCTTCTTTATCCAGTGCCCCAGAGTAGACTTGGCGGCTGGGTCATCCTTGCACAACCCAGCAAACAGCACAAAAAGGTGATCCGACTTACAAAAGGAATTCCTAACCTTCAAGTACTGGAGAAGCACTCTCCGGATATCCGCAAGGTGAAGATCCTTATTGTTCCCGCAACACTGCTCCTTAGAAAAGGAAGGCAGACAAACCACCTGGTTCACATGAAAGGGCTATATCACCTTAGGGAAAATGGAAGGCACAGGCCAAATGAAGACCGCCCTTCTCTGAAAAGAAAAGATATGGATCCCGGCAAGGAAAAGCCTGAAGCTCGCAAAGGTGAAATTAGTCCTTACCTGCTAATTTTCTTTCCAGTAGTCCCTCTAGCCCAGTCCAGATGTGGGTTATGCTTGCCAACCAGCAGGTGGAGACTAAGAACAAACTCAGATCAGTATAAATAACCTGTGCCCACTGCACTGAGCCAGTATTTGCCACTCACCAAGCAGAGAACCCAGCAACCAGGCCACACCTATAACCTCTGCCCAGTTTAAATCCCTGTACTAACACAACACACTGTGGGTCAAGTTGTATCGGAATGAATACTATTCAATAGCAAAACTTAAACAACTGTTCATTCAGCCTATTATAAGAGTTGTAACATCTTATAGTGATTTAGTTCAGCTGATCTCAGATAAACACTCGCACCACACTCCAGTTTCAACGAAACTTCAATTGTGTGCCGGTTCACATCAATGATCTGCTGTTTTATTGTTATTATATCAAAAATAAATGTCAATTGCAAAAGAATACTTAGCTTAGGGGTATAATTTCTTATAGCAGCATAACCCTCAAGCACTTCTAATGCTTCCTGACTATATCACTCTCATCCCAACGCTGATAATTCAGGCGCCTCGCGTTTCTCTATGAGCGGTTCGTCAGGGGATACTGAAGTGCATTCTTAAAATCTTTTTGATGATGCTGCCCACGCTTCTTTTTTCTTCTTTATAACAACTGTTGCATATGATGGAAGTTACCAAAAAACGCCGCGCGTTGTTATAAAGAAGAAAAAAGAAGCGTGGGCAGCATCATCAAAAAGATTTTAAGAATGCACTTCAGTATCCCCTGACGAACTGCTCATAGAGAAACGCGAGGCGCCTGAATTATCAGCGTTGGGATGAGAGTGATATAGTCAGGAAGCATTAGAAGTGCTTGAGGGTTATGCTGCTATAAGAAATTATACCCCTAAGCTAAGTATTCTTTTGCAATTGACATTTATTTTTGATATAATAACAATAAAACAGCAGATCATTGATGTGAACCGGCACACAATTGAAGTTTCGTTGAAACTGGAGTGTGGTGCGAGTGTTTATCTGAGATCAGCTGAGCTAAATCACTATAAGATGTTACAACTCTTATAATAGGCTGAATGAACAGTTGTTTAAGTTTTGCAGTTTAAATCCCTGCCAAAGAGTGCCTGAATGACGAGCAGACCTGCATCAGGAAGCCTTGCACCCTCCGAGCTGCAACTCACAGCTACCGGGCTCCTAAAACGTTGCTAAGCTAACCAATCAGGGTGACCTAGTTGAGACATACTGTACTCTGTACGATTGGTTTGTTTACCTAGACACAGTTCATGTTTTTTTTAATTATTATTTTTGTATTCTCTATTCTTTTCAGGAGGACGCACATGCATTCTCCGCCACTTACAGATTTGTGGAAAGTGACATTGAAAAAGCAAAAATGCTAAAGAAATACTTCTGTTCTCTATTCACTCAAGAAAATCCTAGAGAAGGACCATGTAAGATTGACAAAATTACAAATGGGAATGGAGTAGATACTACACAATTCACAGAAGATGATATTTTTGAACAGCTTGCAAAACTGAAAGTGGACAAGCCATGGGACAGATGGAATACATCTTAGGATACTGAAGGAGCTCAGAGAGGTTCTGAAGGGCCTTTAAAGGATGTTTTTAATAGATCCATGGGAGACTGAAGAAGCTCCACAGAACTGGAGAAGGGCATATGTGGTACCTCTTCACAAAAGTGGTAATAGGGAAGAGGTGACAAACTATAAGCCGGTAGGCCTTACTTCTGTGGTGGGAAAAGTAATGGAGATGCTCTTGAAAGAAATAGTGGACTTTTTGGAAATGAATGAATTGCTTGATCTGAGACAACATAGTTTTACCAGGGACGATCATGCCAAACAAATTTGATTGAGTTTTTTTGACTGGGTGACCAGAGAACTAGGTCAAGGGTACGCAATGGATGGTACACTTTAATTTCAGCAACGCCTTTGATACTGTTCCTCATAGAAGGTTTATCAATAAAGTGAGCAGCCTGGGGATAGGCCCCAAGGTGGTAAACTGGATCAGAAATTGGTTGACTGACAGACAAAAGAAAGTGGTGGTAAATGGAACTCACCCAGAAGAAAGGAAAGTGCAATAGTGGCGTGCCTCAGGGATTGGTCCTGGGACTGGTACTGTTTAATGTATTTGTGAGTGATATTGCAGAAGGACTGAATGGAAGAGTCTGCCTTTTTGCAAATGACATGAAAATTTGCAACAGAGTGGACAACATGAGGAAAGATATAAAAACTCTGGAAAAATAGTCTAATGCTTGGCAGTTGAGATTTAATGCAAAGAAGTGCAGAGTCATGCATTTGGGATGCAGAAATCCAAAGGAAATGTATGCGATAGGAGAGAGGTTGGTGTGCACAGACCAGGAGAGGGACCTCAGAGTGCTAATGTGTGAGGATCTCAAGGTGGCAAAACAATGCGACAAGGTGCTAGCCAAAGCCAGAAGGATGCTGGGCTGCATACAGAGAGGAATAACCAGTACAAAGGAAGAGGTATTAATGCCCCTGTACAAATCACTGGTGAGGCCTCACGTGGACTATTGTGTTCAGTTTTGGAGACCGTATCTCACCAAGGATATAAAGAGACTTGGAACGGTTCAGAGGAAGCTGACCAAAATAATTTGAATCCTGCACCAGAAGACATATGAGAAGACCTAAATATGTATACCCTACAGGAGAGAAGGGACAGGTGAGGCCTGATACAGACCTTTAAATACTTAAGGTTATCAATGAGCAAACCTTTTCCAAAGAAGAGGCAGCTGTAAAACTAGGACATATGATGAAGCTGCAAGGCAGTAAACTTAAAAGCAATGTCAGGAAATACTTTTTCACTGAGTGGTGGGTGCTTGGAATGCCCTCCCGATGGAGATGGTGGGGGCAAATACACTGACGAAATTCAAAATGGCATGGGACAGAAACAGTAGATCCCTTTATAGCAAGAGGATAAAAATAAAAGCAAACAAGTACCTTTTATACTCAGCAGATTATACTGGTCTTCATCTGCTGGAAGGAGCGGTATAAAAACAATCAATCAATCAATAAATACTATGTTAACTGAATGGGAATCTTCCAGAGTGAACCAACGTCACAGCTCTTATCTTTGCAGCCACGTGTCAATTCCTGCGAGAAACTGAATCCCAGGTGGATCCTGGACTGGACTTCAGGGACTACAGGAAAGAAAATTAGCAGATAAGGTCTAATTCCACCTTCCAGAGCATCCCTCCAGTCCAGCCCAGACAAGTGGGACATAGCAGAGCAGTACTAACTGTGGGAGGGATCCCAAAAGCCAGCCCTCAAGACTGCTGCCTTGAAACACACGTCCTGTACAGCTTGTACATCCAAGCAGTAATGCCTCACAAAAGAATGAAAGGAGGACTACATAGCCATCTGACAAATGTCCAGGGGAGGAATCCTCCCTGCCTAGGCACAGGAAGGGCCCGGGCCCATGTAGAGAGGGCACGCAGACCCATAGGCGCCTGCCTGTCCTTCAACAAATAGCTGATTTGATCGTCTCCTGGATCCAGCAGGCGATGGAGGTCTTAGAAGCCACATCCCCTTTCTGGGGGTCTCCAAAGAGGATGAACCACCGAACGCCAAAAGGGCTACGTCACTGCCAGGTAAGCTTGAGGGCCCTGTGGACATCCAGCTTGCACAGGAGAGGGGCCTCCTGTGTGTCTCCCTGTCCCGAGAACGTGGCAGGATAACCACCTGATTGAGATGAATGGCCGAGACCATTTAAGCAAAAAAGGACTGGAGCGGTCTCAGGACCTCCTTAGAGAGCACGAGAGAAGGCTCCTTACAAGATCAGGCCAGCAACTCTTAAATCCGCCAGGCAGAGCAGATTGCCACAAGAAAAACAGGGTCAAGTCCTTGAATGAGGCAACCCGAAAGGGCTCGAAGGGAAGAGCAGCCAAGGCCGACAAGACCAAATTAAGATCCCAAGATGGAACCACCAGCTGGCTGGGAGGTCAGAGGTGTTTGATGCCCTGCAAAAATGGGACAACATCCACATGGGTGGCCAAGGAACTTCTTGCACCCAACCCTGGTAGTAGGACAGGGTCACCACCTGGACCTGCAATGAGCTCAGGGCCAGGCCCTTCTCCAGAACAGCCTTCAGAAACCCCAAAATTGCAGAGACCAGCACCCCAAAGGGCTGGACATAGCTCTCCACACACCAGGCCTCGAAAAGTCTGCAAACTCAGACACAGGCCAACTAAGTTGAATGGCACCATGCTTGCAGCAGAATCATTATGACCTGTACCGAGTAGCTGCGGTGCTCCAGCTTAGCCAGGTCATAAGTGAGAATCAAATCTATTGCTGACATGCACACTGGGCCCTGGTTCAAGAGATCTGGCTTCAGTGACAACTGAAAAGACTCGTCTGCCAAGAGCTACATGAAGTCCGCGTATCATAAGGCAGGGCCAGTAGGGCGTTATCAGCAGCACCTTGCTTTGTTCGCCTCTATGTGCTGAATCATCCCCCCTAACAAGGGTCAGGGTGGGAATACACACAGCATCCTCATCCAGGGCCAGGGTTACACAAGGGAGGCAAGGCCTTTAGACATTGAGGACCGTTGGCAGTTGAAGCAGCAAGGTGCCTTGGCATGTCAAGGTGTGCCATGAGGTTCATTACTGGCGCCCCCAGCACTCGAGACTGGAACACAACATCTCAGGAGTGACCACTCCTAGTCCAGCATGTGGTGACTCAGGAAGTCTACCTGCACATTCGCCACTCCAGCCACACATGCTGCAAGATGATCTTCCAACCAGTGCAATAACAGAATGGCCTCTGCTGCCACTTGGGAGTTCCGGGTGCTGCTTTGGCAATTGATGTAGGCGACCATGGTAGCATTATCGGACAGGATCTGTGGCGCCCTGTGGTGCACCAGGAACAGGAAGGCCTCCAGCGCCAACCTCACTGCCCAAGTCTCAGGCAGTTGATGGGCCATGGCCCCTCTTCAGCAGACCACCAATCCTGCACCACCTGCACCTGGCAGTGGCTGCCCCAGCTGTAGAGACTCGCATCCGTGATGACCACCACCTAGTCCGAAATCTCCAGGGGTATCCCTGCCTCCAAGTTCACCACATCTAGCCACCAACGCAAACTGCTCCACACCATCCTGGACAGTAGGAGACGCATATAGCGTAGTTACTCACCTGTAAAAGGTGTTCTCCAGGAGCAGCAGGAATCAGTCCTCACATATGGGTGACGTCGGCACCGACGGAGCCCTCGCGGAGCAATTTTCCCCAGCTTTCAAAGAAAGCCTTTGGGAATTGCAGCGCGCATGCGCGGTCTTCTTCCCGCCCAAGGGTGCCATCTTAGCCAGTCTGATGACATAGCTAAAAGACAGCATAAAAATTTGCAAAAAAAACTTAAGCAGATGATTGCAACTCCAAGGGGAGGAGGGAGGGTTGTGAGGACTGATTCCTGCTGCTCCTGGAGAACACCTGTTACAGGTAACTACGCTTTCTCCAGGACCAAGCAGGAAGTCAGTCCTCACATATGGGACTCCCAAGCTTAAGGCTACCGGAGACCCTAAGCACAAAAATGAGCTCCCTCTAGCTCAGCAGCACAGAAGGAAGGAATCTTCACTGAATTAGTACCCACCGGTAGCCCCCATCCGGGATGGAGGGTAGGAGTTGCTCAAACCTTGAAGAGATTTCGGAGAACTGCCTGTCCGAAAGCACTGTCCCTGCGGGACTCCCTCTCGAGGCAGTAATGGACCGCAAAAGTCTGGCTCGAAGACCAAGTAGCGGCCCGGCAGATGTCTGCCAACGGAACAGAGCGGAGGTAAGCCACTGATGTAGCCTTTGCTCGAACACAATGAGCTGTGACTCGACTTTCTAACGAGAGTCCGGCTGCCCCATAAGCCCAAGCGATACAGTCAGCAACCCAGATGGACAGAGTACGCTTGGAGACCGGGAGCCCCAATTTATTGGGGTCAAAAGACACAAAAAGCTGAGCAGCTTTACGGTGCTCCCGCGTACGGTCAAGGTAGAAGTTCAATGCTCTTCTACAGTCCAGGGTATGCAGGACCATTTCAGCTCGGCTGGAGTGTGGCCTGGGAAAGAAGGTCGGAAGTACCACCTTCTGATTGATGTGAAAAGGGGAGACCACTTTTGGAAGAAATTTTGGGTGAGTCCGTAGGACTACCCTATTTTTGTAGAACCGAGTGTAAGGGGGATCAGACACGAGGGCCTGCAATTCACTTACGCGTCTAGCGGAAGTGAGGGCTATCAGGAATAAAGTTTTCCAAGAAAGAAAACAGAGAGAACAGGTAGCCATAGGTTCAAAAGGCGGACAGGTGATCCGCTGTAAAACCACATTCAGATCCCAGTCAGGTGCTGGCGGGCGCAGAGGTGGTTTAAGTAGAAGGAGACATCGGAGAAACCTCGCTACGAGAGGGTCGCTGGAAAGAGGTCTGCCGTCCACCGGCACATGATGTGCTGAAAGAGCACTGAGGTGAACTTTGACGGAGTTGGACTTAAGTCCCAGATTAGAGAGGTAGAGCAAGTACTGCAAGATCACCGACACCGAGCAGGAGAAGGGATCCTGAGACTGCTGGGCACACCAAGCGGAAAAGCGACGCCATTTAAGGGCGTAGCATTTGCGGGTAGAAGGTCGCCGAGAAGCTAGGACGACCTCTTCCACCTCTGCCGGCAGTAGAAGGGGAGCAAGGACTACCCTTTCAGCAGCCAGGCCATCAGATGTAGAGATCTGAGGTAGGGGTGTAGCAGGGACCCCTGATCCTGTGTTAGGAGATCCGGTTGAAACCCCAGAGGGAACGGATCCTCTACCGCTAATTGCAGCAAGAGTGGAAACCACGGCTGTCTGGGCCAGCGAGGAGCTATCAGGATCATGGAAGCTTTGTCTCGGAGAACCTTGAAAAGAGTTCGAGAGACTAGCGGTATGGGAGGAAAGGCATACAGAAGGCTCTACGACCATGAGAGCAGAAAAGCATCCGCCGCTACTCGAAGGGGATGCGGCTGACGAGAGCAGAAGCGAGGAAGTTGCCGGTTGAGAGGACTGGCAAAGAGATCCATCGTGGGGAGGCCCCACTTCAGAAAGAGTTTCTGAACTACCAAGGGATCTAGGCGCCACTCGTGCGGCTGGAGGATCCTGCTGAGCTTGTCCGCCAGGCAATTTTCTTGGCCTGGGAGATAAACTGCTTTGAGAAGAATGCCGTGGCTGACGGCCCAAGAGCAGAGCTTCTGTGCTTCTCGACAGAGAAGGAAGGAGCCCGTGCCTCCCTGTTTGTTTACGTAGAACATGGCAACTTGATTGTCCGTCTGGACAAGGACGGGCTGGTGAGAAGTCAGGTGGGAGAAAGCCTTGAGAGCCAGACGGATTGCTCTGAGCTCCAGGAAGTTGATCTGCTGAGCAGACTCCCACGTGGTCCAGAGACCTTGAGTACATGCCCCTTGGCAATGCGCTCCCCATCCTAGGAGAGAAGCATCGGTCGTCAGCACTTGAGCCGGTTGAGGTGACTGAAAAGGCATTCCGAGCACCAAGTTCGGCCGATGAAGCCACCACTGTAGAGAAGAGGCCAGCGGCCCGGAGACGCGCACTAAGTCGGCTAGGCAGCCCGTGGCTTGTTGCCACTGCTTGCGAAGGCACCATTGAGCAGGCCGCATATTCAGGCGGGCATTGGGGGTCACGTGGACGGTGGAAGCCATATGGCCGAGTAGTCTCAGGAAGCGCCTGGCTGAGACCAGGGACTGGCTGCGAAAACGGCCGGCTAGGTCCATGAGCCGTTGAGCCGTTGAGCTCTGTCGAGAGGCAGGAAAGCTCGTGCCTGAGGAGTGTGCAGTCTTGCGCCGATGAACTCGAGATCCTGTGAGGGGAGCAAAGTGGACTTTGCGAAGTTTATGACAAAGCCCAAGTACTGCAGAAGAGTCACAGTGCGGTGTGTGGCATTGGTGACTTCCGGAGAGGACGATGCTCTGATGAGCCAGTCGTCGAGGTACGGAAAGACAGAGGCCGTGAAGCCGGAGATAAGCCACCACCACCGCGAGACATTTTGTGAAGACTCGCGGTGCGGAGGATAGGCCAAAGGGTAGTACTCTGTACTGGTAATGATTTCCTGCCACCACAAACCTTAGGTATTGGCGGTGGCTTGGGTGGATGAGGATGTGCGTGTAGGCATCCTTTAGATCCAAGGAGCATAGCCAATCTCCCTGCTGGAGGTAGGGCAGAAGGATTCCAAGGGTAAGCATCTTGAACTTCTCCCTCACGAGGAACTTGTTGAGGTTGCGCAAGTCCAGGATGGGTCTGAGGCCTCCTGTTCTTTTCGGTATTAGGAAATACCTGGAATAAAAGCCTTGACCTCTCAGGTGGTGGGGCACCGGTTCCACAGCCTGTTCCTGAAGAAGACTTGCTAACTCCTGAAGGAGTAAGTCCCTGTGCAGAGGAAGTCGTGGAGGTTCTCCCGGGAAATAGGAGGGAGGGACCTGGTGGAAGTGGAGAAGATAGCCTTCTCTTACGACTTGAAGCACCCAGGCATCTGAAGTGATGTTGGACCACCTGTGGGCGAAGTGAACCAGCCGGCCTCCAGTGCTGGGAGGAACCAGCTGAGGGGGAGAGGCTATGCTGATGAAGTCAAAAACCCCCACCCTGCTGAGCAGGGGCCGGTGGTGCAGGCTTGCTGCCTACGGGACCCGTTACCCCGTCCCTTGGCCTGCTGGCCCTGTTGGGGAGCTGCGGAGGCCTGATATTGAGGGTAGTGTTTATAGGCAGTCACCTTTCTCGGGTAAAAGGACTTCTTTCCCGAGCCCTTCTTTTTCTGGGAAGGGGCGGAGGTCTTCCTAGAAAGCCTAGTTCTGGTGAGAGTCTCTGTCTCGATTTGTGCAGCCTTTTCAGCCATGGGCTTGCCAAAGAGGTTCTCACCTCGGCAGGGGACATCGACCAACTTGTCCTGCACCCAGGGTTCAAGGTCAGACGACTGAAGCCAAGCCTGTCGGCGGGCACCGATGCCGGCTGCGGCCACTCGAGCCGATGCTTCAAAGCCATCATAGGCTGCTCGGGACATGAATTTGGAGCATTCTCGAATACCAGTTGTCAAGGCTAGGAACCTCCGCAAAGGTTCCTCGGACAGCCCAGCGGAGAATCCGGCTATCTCTTTAGCCAGGTCTCTGAGATACATGCCCATGTAGAGCTGGTAAGTCTGGACCCGACAAGCAAGCATAGAGCCCTGGAAACACTTCTTACCGAGGCCATCCAGGTTACGGGCTTCCCTGCCAGGAGGCACCGAGGAGTGCATCTTCTGGCTCTTAAGCCTATGCATGGCCGATTCCACTACCATGGAATGGTGCGGTAGCTGTGCTTTTTGGAAGCCAGGACTCTTGCGGACTCGATAGATGGAATCAACCCGCTTGCTTAATACCAGCGACGATGCCGGACTCTCCCACATGCGGAAGAATAGTCGTTCCAGCATGGGAGGAACCGGCACAGTAAAGTGCTCCCTGGCGGGAGAGTCGTACTGAAGGGCGTCGAGCTCTTCGGCTCGAGGCTCCTCCTCGGGATCCGCAGGGAAGGCCAAAGCCTTGGCCATATCCCTGACGAAGTCCGAGAACCGGGCATCCTCCGGAGGGGACTGTTTCCGAAGTTCGGACTCAGGTGAGTCCGAGGGGACACACCGAGTCCAAAACGAATCAGGTGACTCTTCCTCTTCAGACTCCCAGGCCAACTCCGAGGAGGAATCGGTGGGGTTGGCTCGGGCAGGCGGAGGCGTCGGCTGCCCCGACACCGAGGGAGTCGGCGTCGACGACCTCGGTCCCGAACGGGAGGCCGAGGGTGACCTCGACCGAGGATCGACTCGAGCCCGCATGGACTCGAGGATCGGCTCGGTCTCCGGGGTCGACTTAGACGTCGACGTCCCGGCGGTCGGGGCAGAGGCGCCAGCGAGGCTAGCGATCAGTGCCCGCTGCTGGTCTATGAAGGCAGATAGTCTGCTCTCCAAGGCCGTCAACCTGAGTCCGACCTCAGGTGACCCAGCAGCCCCCGACTCGGGCCCCGACGGCGTCGGGCCCGACGTCGGACCCCTCGGAGGCGAGTCCAGGAGGACTACAGGACTTACCCGAGCAGGCAACTCCGACTCCAGACGAGGTCGCTTCGGGAGATGCTCCTTCTCCAAAGACCCGGGACGGCTATCGGGGCTATGCGACCTGGCCCTCGCGGAGCCAGGAGCGTCCACCGACGCCGCCCTCGCAGGTTTCACCTTCCGTCGATGGTCCCCGGAGGGAGAACCTCTGTCGGAGGAACTCCGGCGATGGTCAGAGCTGGAACCTCTGGACGCCGAGGCCTCCGACGAGGTCCAGGTACGGCCGGGATCAGCAAAGATTCGTTCCCGCTGGTGCCGCCGACTCCTTAACGCTTTGGAGGACATTTTGCTGCAGGCCCCACAGATCAGTTCTTCGTGATCCGGGCCGAGGCAGCGGAGGCAATTATCATGTGTGTCAGTGAGTGACATATTTCTGTCACACTGAACACACCGCTTGAAACCACTGGCAGCCATCGGGGGAAAAAGGGCCCCTGCAAGGTCAAAGGACCGGGCTGCCAGCGAAAAACCGAAAAACGAAACTGACAGAAAATCAGAAAAAACCGAAAAATAACAGAAGGACTCGCAACGGCGTCGCGAGTCCGGGCAGGAAAAAGACCGGCGTCGAACCGAAGAAAAAAATAGAAATAAATCACTAAAATCAACTTTTTCAGCGGGGACACGACGGGTACGTCTGTAGGGCTCCGCGGAAAAAAGAAGACTGGCTAAGATGGCACCCTTGGGCGGGAAGGAGACCGCGCATGCGCGCTGCAATTCCCAAAGGCTTTCTTTGAAAGCTGGGGAAAATTGCTCCGCGAGGGCTCCGTCGGCGCCGACGTCACCCATATGTGAGGACTGACTTCCTGCTTGGTCCTGGAGAACCATGGACTACATCAGTGGTGATCAGCAGACCAGGAGATGCATCTGAAGAGCTCAAGTGGAGACGGGCCCAAGGAACCAGTTCCAGAGAGGCCACCATGGAACTCAGGATTTGCAGGTAGTTCCAGGCCCAGAGTCGCAGTGTATGACAGAGTCCCGAATCTGACCCTGCAGCTTTACTAACCGACCCTGCAGCTTTACTAACTGACCCTGCAGAAGGAACACCCTGCTCTGGTGAGTGTCGAATCAGGCACCCAAGTATTCCAGGGACTGCAATAGGCACAGCTGTCTCTTTGCAAAGCTGACCACCCAATCAAGTTCTTGCAGAACAATGCACCACTGTTGCCATCGAGCACCGATTCTCCTCGAGGGACTTCCCCCAGATCAGCCAGTTGTCCAAATATGCATGGATCAGAATCCCCTGCTTGTGGAGATGGATTGCCACGTCAACACTGACCTTGGTGAACACCTGGGGAGCTGTGGCCAGCCTGAAATGGAAATGCCCCCGCTTAGGGATCACAAAGCAAAGAAATCGATGTCCCAACTACACTGGAATACACAGATAGGCCTCGGTGAGATCCAAGGAGTTACGAAATATTTATTTATTTATTTAGTAAACATTTGTATACCGCTGCTTCCTACGATCAGCAGCGGTTTACTTTACAGAATCATAATGTATCGTACAATACAGTGATTTTTAATATACACATTTTGATTGCGCAATGATTTACATAACCCAGGAAATAGTGATTAGATACTTTGTACATTGAATTGGGGTTCACAAATCTAAAAATACATTTGATTGTAGGTGCGTGGGAGGGGCGTAAAATATACATATATACAAGATTACATACTGGTAATCCATATGCTGAGTGTATTCCGAAAGCCATCATGGTAGGCAAAAGAGAACTCGTTGAGGTAAGGTGTCACACTTAGGTCGGGTTGTAGTGAGCCTGAAATAGGTGGGTTTTGAGTTTCCTTCTGAATTCACTCAAGTCATTTGTCAGTTGTAACTCGTGTGGGAGTTGGTTCCAGTGGATTGGCGCTGTGTATGTGAATGCTCTATTGCTTGTTTCTGCTTTGACAGATCTTATGCTGATTGGGACACAGAGTGTTGAGATTTATGGTTCTTCTGTTCCTGTTGTGCGGTTGCATAGTGATTAGGTTGTCGAGGTAGGAGGGTGCAATGTTGTGAATGAGCTTAAACGTTATGAGTAGTTTGAAGATGATGCGGGCGGCTACCGGGAGCCAATGCAGTTCCATTAGCACTGGTGTTATGTGATCTGTGACGCTTTTTTCCATGATGACTCTCGCTGCAACATTTTGAGCCATTTGCAAGATATTTAGGGTGTTCTTCGGAAGCCCTTGTAGAATGGCGTTGCAGTAGTCTAGGTGAGGAATGATTAGCGCTTGTGCAACAGTCCTGAAGTCAGATTTCTCGAGGATATTGCGAATTGGTTGAAGAACTTTCAATTTGTAAAAAATGGCTCGGTTAATTGTTCGGAGGTGTTTATCCATCTTAAGGTTGCTGTCTAGTAGGACCCCTGAATACTTTATTGCATGTTTCGTATGATCCATGTTTTTGTTGAGGGCGACTGTGGTGGGCGGGATGAAATTGGTTTTCTTGGAGATAAACATGACCTCTGTTTTCTTGTGGTTTATTGACATGTTTTGTTGAAGCCACGTTTGTAGCATGTCAAGGCATTCTTCCAGTGGAGTGAAATACAGTTGTGTTGTGTCAAGGCGCGTGTACAGCATTACATTGTCGGCATAGATGTGGTAATTGATGTTGCACTTCTGAAAGATCTCGCAGATTGGTTTTATATACAGGTTGAATAGGAGCGATGATAAGGCGGACCCTTGGGGGATCCCCTGGGTCTGGGGGAAGGCATCGGCTTTATCGTCGTTGAATTGGACTTGTTGCATCCTATTGGATATGTATGATGCAAACCACTTTAGAGGGGTCCCTGTTATACCTATGGATGCTAGACGGTTTAAGAGGGTGCCGTGATGTACTGTATCAAATGCAGCTGAGATGTCGATAAATATCAGTATAAAAACATATCATTTTTGTTCTCGAGACCCCTGAGGAGGTTGTCAAGGAGTGCTAGCAGTAGGGTTTCTACTCCAGGGTGCTGACGAAACCCATATTGATGCATATCTAAGGCTTTCCTATTGTCAATGTGATCTTGCAGCTGCTGCTGAACTGCCTTTTCGATTGTTTTAGCTAGGAATGATATGCTCGAGATCGGTCGATAAGACGCAGGATCACTTTTGTTGAGTGTTTTGTTCTTTAAGATGGGCCTTACAAGTGATCTCTTGAGATCACTTATAAGGCCCAGGTGCATCGCTAAATCACAGACCACAGGGTCTCCATGCAAAAGCACGGCACCTTGAGGGCCCTGTTGTCCCCACTGAGGTCCAGAATGGGCCGACAGGAGCCCTCCCTTCTTTGGGATCACAAAATAGATGGAATACCTTCTGAAGCCCTAGATTCCTCGCTGTCCTGGTACCACTGCCTCGAGCACAGGGAGGCAGTTAAGTGTCTACCTCACAGCCCTCAACTTCTGGGCAGAATTGCATGGGGAGACCATGAACACATCAGTCCCCCAGAGACCGGGAGAACTCAAGGACGTACCCCTGGCAGATGATCTCCAGGACCCAATCATCAGATGTGATCGGGGCACAGGTGGGGATTAAGTCTCATAGGTGGCCACCCACCGGTTGAACTCCTGCTGAGGCGCCCCCCTTGACCTTCACTGGGAAGGTTTGGCTGTGGCCAGGGTGGCAGAGGCAAATCCCCAGCTCCCCTGGCTACCTCCATGAAAGGACGAACCACATGGCCAGATGCTTTGCTGAGGCCCACAAGAGGTCATATAGAAAATATGCTAAGCCTCAAGGGGCCGGCCTGAAGTCCGCAACCCCCTGCCCTCCTGCGGAGTCAAGCCTGGGCCACATAAGCTCCACTGACACCAGATCTCCTGACCCAGGGCCCAGTGTGCATGTCAGCAATGGATTGGTTCTCACTTATGGTCTAGCTAGGCTGGGGCACCGCAGCTACTCTGAACAGCACATAACAATTCTGCTGCAGCGAGGATACCTCGAAAGCTTGCTTGAGAAGCACTTCCATGCGCTGGTCCAGCAGGTCTTTAAGGGTGGTGCCCCTTCCAAGGAATGGTGGTTTTCTGCGTCACTGCCACCACAAAAGCATCCAACTGAGGAAGGCGCAGCTTCTCCTTCGGCAGGATGGGGTAGAGCCTGGCCATGCTACATCACACCTGCAACCCTGCACCTGGAGTGCTCCATTCTTCAGAGATCACCCCCCACCATGCCCTCTGGACTGGGAAAGACTGAGATGGCTATCTGATGCCTTCCATAAGAGGGTCCTCAGGCTGCGTTGACGGAGTGGGCTCAGCAATCCAAAGGGCCACAAGTGACTCCATGATCAATGTTGGGAACTCATCTAGGTGAAAAAAAAAGCACGGCCATCAGATCCTCCACCCCGGGGAGCTTCCCCTTCCTCCTGAACTTTTCAAGGAAATCCACCAGACCCTCTAAGGGGTCCAGGGAAGCCAAGAAGCTAACATTCTGCTCCTCATCCAGGCGATTCCACCACAGGCACTTTGCCGCCGACTGCACCCTCTTCCCCACCCTCATGGGGCTGAAGAGGACGCTTTCCAGCTCCCTGCTTTATCAGGAAGGCCTGATGGAGCAGCAGAACAAATTCAGGGGAGAAAGGGGACCATCCTGCACCCCCCAACCCTACAGGCCCATCAGAGGTCAAGCTAAAGGAAAATTTGCAGGCATCACGCAACACTGGAGGCTCAAAGCCCTCTGCTGCAGCTTATGACGTCTGATCCAAGACAGCGGCGGTTCCAGCCAAGACCGAAGGCCTGTCACCAACATCTGCGCCCAGCCAACATACCAGCATCCAAGTATGAGAAATCCTGGTCTCCCCCCAGTTCATCTGCTGCTACCTCCCCCGATTTCCAGCAGCTGCGGCACAGCCCAATCTTGGACAGCTGTGTCTTGCGGCTGTTGCACAGCACACACCAGGCCCATTCCATGTGACTGCGGCACTGAAAACACACCTCCAGTCAACAGCAAAAAAAGGCAATTGACTCACCAGGGCCTGACAGGACTTACCCGGGTGCCCCCCGCCACAGGAACTGCTCAGGATACCCATTCAAACGTTGTGCTCTGCTCTCCATTTCACTGCAGTTTCGCCCCACACCCCCAATCAACTTTACATTGAACCAGCAGCAAGGAAAGTGAAGGAAAAATCCAGGTAGGCTAGCACAAGAGCTCCTACCTCCAGCCCCCTCCCAAAGGTTGGGGAGGGGGGAAAGGAGGGAGCAAGGTAGAGGAGCTACTGGGGGAGGGACCCAGACCACTGGGTTCTGCACCCCGGGCCAAAATCAACCAAGTCTAGAGACACAGGCTATGCTCACCACCTGCTGCAGACTGAGAAATACTGGCTCAGTTCAGTAGGCACATGCTATTTATACTGATCTGAGAGAGTTTGTTCTCGATCTCCATGTGCTGGTTGACAAGCATAACCTACTTTATCTTTATTCGGGTTTTTGATAAACTGCTTAACTCGAAGCATTAAAACTGTGAACAACAAAGGGCTGCCGAGGGGGGAAAAGGAATGCCATTATCATAAAGGACAGGAGAGAGAGCAGGCAGAAGAACTAAAAGCAGGCAGAAGACGACAGGAAGGGGCAGAAGCAGAAGGAGAAGGGGAAGGGGACAGAATAAGGAGAGAAGAAAAGAGAGGACCTGGGTCTGAACTGGAGGGATGCCCTGGAATCCGCCTTGCCGAACAAATCGCAACCAGAAAAAGTCTTGAGAATCAAATCCTTCAGAGCAGCACACTTCAAAGGCTCAAAGGATGCAGACATCAGGGCCCTGAGCACCAGAGATCCCAGGATGAGACAAATGACCTGAGAGGGGGATGCAGATGCCGAACCCCTTGAAAAAAAAAACACAACACATCCAAGTGTAAGGCAAAAGACTTAACAGCCACTGGACCTCTTGAAACAGGACAAAAGCTACAACCTGGATTTTCAGGCAGCTAAGGGAAAGGCCCTTTTCCAGATCATCCTGTAGAAAGACCAAGAGAGCCGGCACCTTTGCTGCTTCAACAAGCCTCTGTGTGCTCAAAGAGGCACCAGACCAGCACATGCGCCAGGGTGATAGAACTCCTTCGGGCTTTGAGCAGAGTAGAAACTACCACTGGAGAACAGCCTTTACGCATCAACCGACTGTTTTCAAGAGCCAAGCTGTAAGTGAGAAGGGAGCCGGGTCATCTAGGGCAAAATCGGCCCCTGACAACATATCCTGAAAAGGGTGCAGTCAAAAAGGTAGTTCCTGAACCACTCTCTCCTTGGCCAATCCGGCACCATCAGAACAAACCAGCCTGGATGGCAATCAATACACTGAAACACATGCCCCAATAGGGGCCATGGAGGAAACACATACAGCAGGCATTGCCAAAACTGAACCAGGGCGACTATGCCCTCTAACCCTGCTTCTGTGCGGTTACTAAAGAAAACGACACGCAGACCTTGGCCATCAAATCCATCTCGGGGCAACCCCCAATGGCGGAGAATCATCAGAAACAACTCCTGACTTAATTCCGACTCTCTGGGATAGAGAGTGACGACTGAGGAAGTACATCTCCACATGGTCCACTCCTGCAATGTGTTAAGCTGACAGAGCTAGGAGCTTCTTTTCCGCCCAGGTAACCCTGCTGACCAAACGGTTCAGGTTTCCCGAAGGACAGCTCAAACCAGTCTCAGCAAGGTAATTAAAGAACCTGCTTTCCAAGCTTTTTTCTCAATTGAGTCCTTATTTAAGCAAGTTCCTTCAAAAAAGTCTTTTAACCCTAACACTAAACCTTTTCAGTGCAGCTCAGACTGCAATGATCGTGTCCTATCTGCTCCCTTATGCTGTCACATCACAGAAGTTTAGAATTATCAATCTCCATCTGCTGGAAGTAGGACAAAACCTGGAGTCTGGACTGGAGGGACGCTATGGAAGACTGAAATGGACCATAAACAAAAACACTGCCATTCGGTCCCACAGCCCCAACACACTTTTCTTCCCCCAAGGCAGGGTATGAACCATAAGATTATTTATTTATGTAACAGGCTTTTATACCACTATTTCATTCAAAGCGGTTTACATTGTCACTTAAATCTGGTAATGTACATTAAAGAGGGACAGATTTTTTCTGAGGTCATGGAGGGTTATCAAAGTTAAATGACTTCTCCAAAGCCACAAGGAGTGCAAGTGGGAATCAAACCCTGGTCTTTTGGTTCCCAAGTCAGTGCTCTAACCATTGAGCTACTCCTCCATTGGGAGGTCTGGGACTGCAGGGACTCAAGGAAAAAGAATTAGCAGGCAAGGTCTAATTTCATTTCTCCCATCATCCCTCTAGTCTAGTCCTGATGTGTGGGATGTACCAAAGGAGTACATAATGACAGGGAGGGGAAAGCGAGATTACTTACCGTGACAGGGATTCTCTGTGGACAGCAGTATGAGTCAGCAACACATAGGTGTCACCCTCTGGGACCGCAGTAGGTCTCCAATAGCTCAGAGGAATTCAAATTATTTGTTTTTTTAAATTCCCCTGAGCTTCCTGTCCTTCCCCATCAGGTGCCAGATCCCAGCCAAGTGGGCTCAATCCAGGGGAGGAGGGCAGGATGGCGTGGCTGACTCATACTGCTGTCCACGGAGAACCCCTTGCTATGGTATGTAACCTCACTTTCTCTATGGAAAAGAATTATGAGTCAATCACGCATAGGTGACTCCTGAGGCAGGGTGCACTGGGGAGGCAGTAGGTGTCCTGCTATGAGTAGAGGCTCCCCACCACATCTGAGGATGCTGTGGAGGGGAGAGCCTGCAAAAAGAGCCCTGAAAAATCTAGAAACAGAATCACGGAAGCTGAAAGCTGTGCAAACTAAAACCAGGATATCTATTTGAAAACTTCACTTAATAAAAACAGTGCAACAAGGGAAACTAGGAAAATCCCGTAGTCTCTGAAAGGGGGCTACCATGTGATAACAGACAATAGTGCAACTTGAAAGTGTGACAACAGTTCAGTTCAATATTAACAGTGTGACAACAACTCAAGTCATTAACGGAGTAACAGAGCAAGTCAATATTGCAACTCAGTGCAAGTTTGCAATGGTGCAAATCAACAAGAGTGCAAATCAATAGCATATAGTCGATGACAGTGACAGAGTGTCAAGTCGAGCTCTGAGATAGCAATGGCTCCGGGAAGAGAGGGGGGGGCGCACCATGTCTGGTGTCCTCCTGTGCGCAGGACTGCCTTGCCAAAAGTCATAGAGGCGCCCAGGGGGCCGTCGAGGCAGTAATGCCTGGTGAAGAAATGGATGGAGACCCAAGTGGCCACATTGCAGATGTCTGCAGGGTTGCAGCATGCAGGTGTGCTAGAGAGGCTGCCACCACCCACAGTTGGTGTGCATGCACCTTTTCATCCGGGGTAGGGTCCACCTAGAAAGGGTGCGTTTTAAGAATATAAAATATGCCATACTCAGCCAGACCAAGGTCCATCAAGCCCAGTATCCTGTTTCCAACAGTGGCCAATCTAGGTCATACGTACTGTGATAAGGAAGCTTATCATAGCTCAGAAAGGAGCTATAGAAAAGGTGAAGTGACTGAACAAGCAACCTGTCAGTGCTGGTAGAAATGAGAAAACAGAATTTTGCCATAAAAGACTACCAGTCCCAGAATGCACCAGGTTTCCAACAGCCATTAGAGAAGCTGAAGTGGGGAAACGTGTGTTCAATCAGGAGGGCTATGAGGTAATCCCTAAGCACTCATCTCAAAGGGCAGGGTCTGATTCAGCACAGCTGCGCTGTATTAGGGGGGAGCACTCATCTAAGCAGAATAAGAGTAGAGTTTATTCTACAGATGACCATCTTCATGATCACCTTGGATATCCAGAGAATTGTCCTCAGTATCCTGAGAATCAGCTTGAGTTTGATCATCAGTTTCATCTGAAGGATCATCAGAAGCAGAAGCCAAACCAGACGGACAGAGAGGGAAAGAGACCCTTTGGAAGAAGGAAGAGAAAAGCCTTTGAGAGGTCTAGAAGAGTCCAAAGCAGTACGTATACTGGGAGGTATTCCAAGGGCCAGCATACACCATTGGACTGGGGAAAGCCAGAGGAATGGTGCTGCAGAGCTAGGAATCTCCAGACGCTACCTGTGAGGGAGACGGCTGCACGTGGAAGGGACCCTAAGACCCGTGCCAGAAGGTATGTGAAGAGAGATCCAGTGTCCAGGGATCTGGATTGGAAGGCTGGACATAAGAACTGGACTACATACTGGCCAGGCTATATAGAGAGGAACTCTAGCAGCAATGGAAGCTCAGGTATGAACACTGATCTATGCCCTAGCTATAACCTTGAAAGACAGCAGGGAAACAAGTATTCTCCTGAAAATGCTCCATTGAGAGATTCATCTGTGCCAATCCATGATATTGAACCCATGCTTGTTGAACAAGGGGGAATAATAGCAGATGAGGATCCTGTTTATATGGACTGCTCTCTTTCTAAACTCCGTTGGTAACTTTCTGCTATAAAGTACAGCAACCATCACAAAGAAATACAAATTTGTTCTTTAATCTACTCAGAAAAGCTCCTGAAGCAGGATTTGACCCACACAGTGGAAGGCAAGCCAGCTAAGAGGTTTCAGCAGGTAACTGCTAGCAATTAAGCCTTACCTAATTGCTTGTGAGCTAGGAGAGAATCACTTCTATATCTATGTGGGAAGTAATCAGAAATTAACCTGAAAAGAACAGTTTGTTTCTTGCTTTGTGACTTTTCATTTGTTGTTTTCCTGATTTTAACTTTGTTTTTCCAAGTTAACACTGAAAGCAAGTAACCTAATTTATGTGCTACCAAGCATATCTGTGTTGGGAGAAATAACCCCATAAATAAATATCTTATTGGCTTTACCCAAGAGCACAACTAAATTATTGTCAGCAGCTGTGTCTGGTGTGAATGAACTACATTGCCCACAATACCTTGCAAATCATATAGAAATATGCACTTGCCAAGAGAGTGAAGATTCTCACCCAGGCAACCGTCTGACAGTACCTAGCAGTTTCCCCAAAAGACACGGGTTCCACAATGCTTGTATTCGGTCAAGCGGTGATATCCTGGGTCCCTTTTAAAAATGGTTTAAGGACCTTTCCTCCAGGAACTTGTGAAACCTTTTTTAAACCCAGCTACACTAACAACTTTACTACAACCTCCGGTAACAAATTCCAGAGTTTGATTACACGTTGAGTGAAAAAATATTTTCTCTTCTTAGTCTTAAATAGGTTACCCTGTAGCTTCATTGCATGTCCTAGTCTTTCTATATTCTGATAACGTAAACAATCGATCTACGTTTACACATTCCACTCCATTCATTAATTTATAGACTTCTATCATATCTCCCCTCAGCCATCTCTTTTCCAGGTTGAAGAGCCCTAACCTTTTTAACCTCTCTTCATAGGGGTATCCTTCCATCCCTTTTACCATTTTGGTGGCCCTTCCCTGTACCTTTTTTAATACTACTATATCCTTTTTAGATACGGCGACCAGAATTGCACACAATATTCAAGGTGTGGTCGCACCTTGGAACAATACAGATGCATTATAATAACCTTTGATTTATTTTCCATTCCTTTCCTTATGATACCTAGCATTCTATTTGCTCTCTTGGATGCCGCTGCTCACTGGGCGAAGGGTTTTAACATGTTATCCACGATGATGCCTAAATCTTTTTCCTGGGCGGTGGTTCCTAATGTGGAATCTTGCATCGTGTAACCATAGTTTGGGTTGTTCTTTCCTAGGTACATAACTTTGCACTTGTCCACATTAAATTTCATCTGCCATTTGGATGCCCAGTCTTCCAGTTTATCAAGATCCCCTTGCAATTTTCCACAATCCTCATGGGTTTTAACTTTAAATAGTTTTGTGTCATCTGCAAATTTGATAACCTCATTCATTTCTCCCATTTCCAGGTCATTCATGAATATGTTAAAAAGCAGCGGACCCAGCACAGATCTCAAGGGTACAGCACAGTTACTTACCTGTAACAGGTGATCTCTGGGAACAGCAGGAATGAGTCTTCACATATGGGTACGTCGGTACCGACGGAGTCTGCGCGGGAACGCTCCACAGCGTCCAATCAGAACGCTTTTGGAAGCATCCTAACACGCCTGCGTGCTGCCTTCCCGCCTTTCCCAACTGCCTCTCCTCAGTTAAGTTTTAAAGCTGAGGCAAAGAGAGAGAGAGAGCAAGGAAGGGAAAGAGAGAGAGAGAGAAATGCAACTCCTAGGGGAGGTGGGTGGGTTGTGAAGACTTATTCCTGCTGTTCCCAGAGATCACCTGTTACAGGTAAGTAACTGTGCTATCTCCAGGAACAAGCAGGAATGAGTCTTCACATATGGGGACTCCCAAGCTGAGATGCCCAGAGGGAATCCTAGCATGTTGCGAATCTAGAAAGAGCCATGCTACTCCTCAGACCCTCAGGCATCCTGGGGATGGAGGGTAGGAGTTGAAGTACAGACAAGGTGCTGTGGAACAGCTGGACTAGAACAGGACTTCTATAGAGGAAGACCCTGTATAGAGAGTATTTAGTAGTAAAATATTGAGTGCAATATTCTAATATGAGCCTCCCTTGGTGACATTGTAAAAAGTCTACTGAGGTTCATATGGATCTGTTAGAAGAGCCAGTAGAAGATCCTCAAGGAATACCTCACAGAAGTAGAGGTAATACTGTAGAAAAAACAAGTGGAGGTCAGAACCCTTCAGGGTGAGAAAATAGCCCCAGGGGAAACTGGGGTAGTATAAAGAGGTAGGGCTTCAGCAGAAAACGCAGAAGGTACTATTAGAAAAAGCTTAAGCTGTTTTGGCCCAAGAACAGTACAATCCTAGGACCAAAAGGAAAATGAGTCTGACCCATCTGGACTGACAATGGAATTAGTCCATGTAGGAGAGAAAGGGTATGGAGACCCCTGTATCTGATAAGAAAGTAAGGACAGACATAGGAAGCGTTAAGCTTTAGATTAACTGAAGTTCCGCAATGTCTTTCCTAAAGGGGGTCAATTGTTGTTGTTGTTAAGTGCTGTCGAGTCGGAGTCGACTCATGGCGACCCTCTGGATAGCTATCCTAAATTGTGTTCGGTCTTGAGTCAGGTGGCTCATTGTTGACAGACTGGTACCCGTAGCTGCTGTTATTGTATCGATCCATCTCATTGCTGGCCTTCCTCTTTTGCGCTGACCTTCTATCTTGCCAAGCATGATGTCCTTCTCTAATGATCTCTCTCTTCGCATGATGTGTCCAAAGTATGAAAGTGGAAGTCTTGTCATCTGAGCTTCTAAAGAAAGCTTAGGTTTGATCTCCTCTAGTACAGACTGGTTTGTTCTTCGGGCAGTCCATGGTATACACAGTACTCACCGCCAGCACCATAATTCAAAGGCATCAATTTTCTTCCTGTCTGTCTTTTTCACTGTCCAGCTTTCACATCCATATGATGTTATAGAAAATACCATGGCTTGAACAAGTCGAATCTTTGTATGGAGAGAGACATCTCTGCTCTTGAGGATCTTATCTAGGTCTTTCATAGCCATTCTGCCAAGAACAATGCGTCGTCTGATTTCTTGACTGCTTGTTGCTTCTTTATTGATAGTTGATCCAAGTAGGTTAAAGTTGTTCACGATTTCAATTTCTTCTCCTTCAACGATGAACCTGTTGATTATGCCAGTTGTCATGATCTTTGTCTTCTTTACATTAAGGTGCAGGCCCATTTTGAGACTATGTTCTTTGATTGTGAGAAACAAATGTTTCAGATCATCTTCACTTTCAGCCAGTAATGTGGTATCATCAGCATAGCGAAGGTTGTTGATGAGTCTTCCACCAATCTTCATACCTCTGTTGTCTTCATACAATCCTGCTTCTCTGATGATTTGTTCTGCATATAAATTAAACAGGAAGGGGGAAAGTATGCAGCCTTGTCTTACACCTTTGCTTATTTTAAACCATTCTGTTTCTCCTTGTTCCGTTCGAACTGCTGCTTCTTGATCAATGTACAGATTATGCAAGAGTACGATCAGGTGTTCTGGTATACCCATGCTTCTTAATGTGGCCCAGAGTTTCTCATGGTTTACACAGTCAAAAGCCTTGCTATAGTTGATAAAGCACAAATAGATATCCTTTTGGTATTCTTTAATCTTTTCAAGGATCCAACTCACATCTGCAACGATGTCTCTCGTTCCTCGCCCTTTCCTGAACCCTGCTTGCACTTCAGGTAGTTCTTGTTCCAGGTATGGTTGTAGTCTCTTTTGAATAATCTTCAGTAGAATCTTGCTGGCATGTGGGATCAGAGCGATTGTGCAATAACTTCCACAGTCAGTTGGATCACCTTTCTTTAGTATTGGTATAAACACAGATTTTTCCAGTCAGCTGGCCATGTTGTTGTCTTCCATATTTCTTGGCAGAGCCTTGTAAGTACGGTAACAGCTGCATCAGATTGCTGTAATATTTCTATGGGAATGCTATCAATGCCTGGTGCTTTGTTCTTTGATAAGGCTTTCAATGCTGCTTCAACTTCTTCTTTCATCACCAATGGTTCCCGATCATAAGGTACAGGTTGAAACGGCTGTTGGTCCACTTGATCTTTATCATATAAAAACTCTGTATATTCCTTCCACCTTTTCTTGATCTTCTCAGCATCATTCATCATAGAACCTTGAGCATCTTGTAACATTCCAATTTGAGGCTGGAACTTTTTCTTTAACTCTCGTAGCTTTAGGAAAGCCGATCTTGTTCTTCGTCTACTAGTTTCTGCTTCTATTTCCTTGCATGCATCGTTGTAGTACTTTTCCTTGTCCTGTCTTGCTGCACGTTGGAAATCTGTTGAGTTCTGTTATTGTCTTTCTTTCTCCTCTGGCTTTAGCTTCTCTGCGTTTCTGGGCAATTTTCAGAGTTTCTGCCGTCATCCATTTTGGCCGTTTTTGCTTTTTCACCTTTTGTAGAGACTTCTCGCTTTCTTCCAACACAACCTTCTTGATGTCATCCCATAACTCTTCTGGAGCTCTGTCATTTGTATCTAAAGCAGCAAATCGATTTTGCAGACAGTCTTTAAATTCCAGTGGTATATTCACAAGGTCATATTTTGCTGCATTCCTGAGTGGTTTGCTCTTTTTCAACTTTAGCTTGAGTTTACATACTAGTAGTTGATCTGTACCACAGTCAGCTCCAGGTTTTGTCTTTTATCTTTATCTTTATTAAAACATTTGATAAACCGCTGCGGCCAAAGCATAGAGCGGTGTACAATAAAAGGTCCACATTGCACATTATAGAAAAAGAACGCCATAAATAATAGGAAAGCAAAGCACACAGGAGTAAAACCAAGTAACTAAGATAAGATTAAATAAAAAATAAATAAAAACTAAAAACAAAACAGGGAAAGACAGGACACTAACAGACAGACAGCACAAGACAAAAATCCAACTACAGATTCAAGGGGGGGGTACTGGCGGGAAGGTCAAAAGCATGCTCGAACAGATGGGTTTTGAGTAATGACTTGAATTGGGGGATAAGAAGGTTCTAACCGGAGGGAAGGTGGTAATGAATTCCAAAGAGATGGACCAAGAAAGAAAAAGGTGGAATGTCGGGTTTGCTCCAGACGAGCCTGTGATGGGGAAGGCAAGGATAAACGATTGGCATGAATAGACCGGAGTTGGTGATAGGGTGTGTGAAGGGAAATCAGACCCGCAAGATACAAAGGATTGCCAGTATGATGATGATATAGAACTTTTGCATCTTTGACTTCCACAGATGTAGTCAATTTGATTTTTATACAATCCAATGGGTGAAGTCCATGTGTACAGTCGCCGCTTGTGTTGCTGGAAGAAGGTGTTTGAGATGAATAGATCGTTGGCCTTGCAGAATTCTATCAGTCTTTCTCCAGCTTCATTTCTGTTGCCAAGTCCATATTTTCCAACTACTTTGCCTTCTTCTTTGTTGCCAACATTTGCGTTCCAGTCACCCATGACTATCAGGATATCCTGTTTGCATGTTCTGTCAATTTCAGCTTGTACTTGTTCATAGAACTCTTCAATTTCAATCTCTTCTGCAGCTGTTGTTGGGGCATATACTTGAATTATAGTTGTGTTGATAGGCATTCCTCGTAGACGAATAGAGATTGAGCGTTCGCTGACTGCATTGTATTTCATTACAGTTCTTGCAAGTTTCTTCTTTATTATAAATGCAACACCATTTCTTCTTTGTCTTTCATTTCCAGCATAGTAGACCATGTGATCATCTGATGCAAAGGGCCCGATGCCAGTCCATTTCAGTTCGCTGACACCCAACAGATCAAGTTGTACACGTTCAATTTCATTCTTGACCACCTCCAAATGGAAATTACACTTACCTGGTAATTGATGTTCCTTGAGGGAGTACAGTTCAGTCCTCCACCACTGGGTAGTGCACCTCCTCCTGCAACATGGAGACTGGACAAGTCAAACTTGTGACATCACCGGGTATATCCTGCTGGTCTTCTCCCATGATCCCCCAGTGACCTACTGTCAAAGCAGACTCAAAGGAGCAAACAAACAACCAGTTAAAGTACTAAATACAAAGCTATGCTCAAACTTCAACTTTAAAATCACAGGGCCCCAAAAAGAAAGGCCGAACACACCCTCCTCCGTGCCCCTGTCCCCCTGCGCACCAAACAGCGGAAGACAGAGAGCTAGAAGGAAGGAGAACTAAGGAAGAGTATAGGCAGAAAAGGTTGCTCTCGCGATTACCTGCCAATCAGAGCCCGTTGCCGACTCTAGGATCCGAAAGCATACTCGGAACTGACGCCTCGCGTCTGAAACATCCATCCCCGGGCGGGAATGAGGACTGAACTGTACTCCCTCAAGGAACATCAATTACCAGGTAAGTGTAATTTCCATTTCCTTATCGGTCCTACAGTTCAGTCCTCCACCACTGGGATCTACCAGAGCAGTAATCATTGGGAGGGACCTATCCAGTCGGCTCGGCCCCTAAACAAACAGAGCAGGCACCGACCCTAGCCCGCTCCTCACGTCAACAGGCGGTAAGCCAACCAGGAAGACACGACCGAGAGCCCACTTGGATCCTCTTCACTGGTTAAAACAGCACAGAACTCTGCCCCAAGCAGCGCTAGTGCTTCAGAAAGACAAACTCGCCATCGCAAACACACTGAACGCCCTAGAAACAGACCTACTGAGGCGGCTACCGGAGCTCCGCCTGAAAAATCCGCTTGAGCTCCCCCTTGGCTCTCAACCCCACCAGGGTGTCAAGTGTTAGCAACCGCTGCTCTCCCACAGAACCCGCCTCCACGGAGGGACAGGCAGCGAAGAGACCTCCCAGAAAGCGACGGAACCTCACCTAAGGTCCAAGGAACGCAGGTTACAAGCAAAGTGTTCTTGCGTAAGTCCCAAACCGACAACTAGACAGGCACAGCCGGATTCCACGAGGGAGAACGGAACCGAGGTCCATCCAGACAGAGGTGGGAAGCAAAATGAGGGAAATGGAAAAACCACCAGCGTCAAACACCATATTTGTCACACCTCTTAAGGGCTTTATTCTTTGCAACACAAAGTAGCTCTACAGCTATGTCCTGGACCAGTTGGAGTCTAATTGAGAATGTGGAATGCAGCTAAGCAATGAGTTGCAATAAACCAAGCGTGATCCACCAAGGGCATATAAGAGGGTGTCAAGTGCCCCAGAGTCCAGCGTTGTTTCAGAAGATGTGGAGTCTTACATGGTGTGACAAAAAAGAAAGGAGACTCTGGTAGCCACGCCCATGACGCAATGCCAGTAGGCCAACCGCTTACATCACCTGGATATGCCCTCTGAATTGGAGGAACCATGCAGAAGTAGCAATCGCCGACGTGATCCATGGGCCCTCTCCAGATCATTGGAACCGCAAAAGACTTTGATGGTCTTTTCCCATCCATCCACAGCCTGAGATCTGCTACACATGTATTGCAGCATATGTGTGGCGCCTAGCTTTTATCCTGATCTTTTATTCTGCAGCCAAAATATAAATTGTAGGCTTTCTAAACCGCCACAGTCATATGCCATTTTTATGATGTAAAAGTCACATCACCACAACTAGAGCAGAAATTATCTGCATGATTAACACCAGGATGAGGAATCGCCAAATATGCTGTGAGTGACCTATCGGTATAAAATAAATGTTTTTTTTTTTTTTTTACTGTCAAGCGAGGCAAATTTAAGTAGTGACTGCATCAACTGGTTTTGGACAGTTATTTCGATTGGTTGCAAGTAAAGATTATGCAAGCTCACGCAAATGTTGCAGAATACACTGTTAATGGTCCCCACTGACTAATGAAGAGCACATATCTTAGCAACCAGACCCAGTCGGCCATTTTCACTATGACCTCTGAAAGGCATAGAATGGACCGGGCCACGGCCCCGTATCAATGCGTCGACGCTATCCAGTAGCCTCATATGTCCTCTGCTAAACATCGACCCGTCGCCGCAGACTGACAGGTCGCCATGAGGTCCAATATGGGCTGACCGCATCTGAGCACACGCGGCGCGCACACCGCATGATGCAATCTCAGTCCTCCGTCAAACTCGGACCCCGCTAAGGACATTCGCCACCACAGTGTCCCCACCAAAACGCAGGCCGCCAAGGCTTCAACCGCGCACGCTGTCCCTTCGCTCGGGCCACCCTGACCACCCGACCGACTCCACCCTGCCGATCGAAATAGGCCACCATCCCGGAGATCTCAGACAGCACCTACAGCGCTCGATCCGCTACCGTGTCCATGAACGCCTGCCACGGCTGACATACCGCGTACCGTTCCAGTCAGACGATGGAGCACTGGGCGTGCTGCGTACACTAAAACGCCTTGTACCTAAAGGATCCCCAAAATGTAACTGAATCTAACCACGCTCCGGCCAAGCTCCCGGAAGAAAGGGACAGAACCTTATAAAAAAAGAAGTGGGGACAATTAGGAAGGCTTTCCTGTTTGATTATTCTTTTTTTTTTTTTTTCCTTTTTACAACTCCATAAGGGCCACAAGGCACACAACCGAACAGGGCATTGTCCAGAGAACGCAAGGCCCCTCCTCCAGGCTGACTCCACAGCCTAAACCGGCAGTCACCTTGGCTGATGACGAGCAGCGCGGAAGCCAACTTGTAAGCCCAGCATATGAAGTATGCCTACTAGTACAGCATTCCACAATGGAGGGACATGTAACCGGACAGCTTTGAATATGAACCTACAGATATCCCACGCTTGCTCCAAGACAAGCACTGTGCAGCCTACTGGTCTTCTCGGAGCACCACCACGACCCGAAGACCTAAACCGGCCAGCAAAAGACGACGTACGCTGGGCCCGAAGGAACCTGGTTGAACGGATCCCAGCACTCCCTGTATCGTTAGGATCGGAGCCTCCCCCCAAGGACTCAGCCCTTGCTGGAACCGGCTGAGCATAACTCCAAGCCCTGCGGCGAGCCCCCACGAAGAAGTGGGACGCAACGATGCCTTGAGGAAAGGGAAGGCCCAATGGGTGAAGCAAGTTGCTAGGCGACCAAGGGAGTAAACCCCACACGCGCACCTCAACAGAAGGTCGGAAGAACCGAGGATTCTGGTCCCACAGGTGCGCCTGCTAGCCTTGTCAGACGGCTGCCTAGGGTGAGAACTTACACAATCTTGACGATGCATATATTCATATGATTCTTGCAAGGTATTGTGGGTAATGTAGTTCTTTCACTCCAAACACAGCTGAAGACAATAATTGAGTTGTGATACCAGTGGTAAGGCCAATAAAATACTTCTTTTATTGATGGGGTTTAATTCACCCAGCACAAATATGCTTGGTAGCAATATAAATGAGGTTACTTGCTTGCAGTGTTTAAATGGATAACATAAAGTCACAAAGCAAATCAGAAAACCTTCTTCAGCTTGTCAGGCAATTAGCTAATGTTTTCTTAGCAAATAATTACCAAAAAAAGGCACAAAGAAATGAATAAACTTTGCTTGTTAGGTTAACTTCTGCTTATTTTCCACGCAGATCCCAGCAGTGATTCTCCCTTGCTCACACACACAATCAGGTGCAGCTTTAATTACTATCAATTGACCAGCTGAAACCCTTTAGCTGGCTGGCTGCTACTGTGTGAACCCAAATCCTGCTTTAAGAGCTGTTTGCAGTGGAAATAAAGAACAAAGTTAGGTTTCTTTGTGATGGCTGATGTGTTTGCTCACAGAAAGCTAGCAATAGCATTTAGATAGAGAATAGTCCATGTAATTAATAGTTTCATCTGCTGTATCTCCCCCTTCATCAATCAGCATAGGGTCACTATCATACATTGGCACAGACGAGTCTTTCAATAAGGCACTATCATGAGAATGCTTATTCCCTTGCTGCCATTCACTATTATAGATAGGGTCTGGATCAGTGTTCATACCTGAGCCTCTCCTGCTATCATAATTCCTCTCTGTATAGCCTGGCCAGTATGTAATCCAGTTCTGATGTCCAGCCTTCCAATCTTGATCCCTGGACACTGGATCTTTCCTCACATACCTTCTGGCATAGGTCTGAAAGTCCTTTTCACGTGCAGTCTTCTCTCTTCCAGGTAGCCACTGGTGATTCCTATCTCTGCCATTCCATTCCTCTGGCTGACTCCAGTCCAATGGACTCTGCTGGCATTTGGAATACCTCCCAGTATAGGTACTGCCTTGGAATCTCCCAGACCTTCCAATGGCCTTTCTTCTCTTCCTTCCAGAGAGTTTCCTTCTCTCTCTATCCGCTTGGCTTGGCTTCTGCTTCTCCAGGTGATGCTTAAACCTGTAGCTGGACTGGAGCTTGTAGCCGTTGCTGTCTCTGTCTTTGAAGCTTTTGCTGAAGCTATTATCTGAAGAATAAGCTCTATTCTTATTCTGTCCTAATGTGTGCTCCTCCCTAACACAGCGCAGCTGTGTTGAATCAGGCCCTGCCCTTTGAGATGAGTGCTTAGGGATTACCTCATAGCTCTCTTGATTGCACACACGTTTTCTCACTTCAGCCCCTCTCATGGCTGCTGGAAACCTGGTGTATTCTGGGACTGGTAGTCTTTTATGTGAAAACTCTGTTTTCTTACTTCTACCAAAACTGAAAGGTTGCTTGTTCAGAGTCACATCATCTTTTCTATAGCTCCTACCTGAGCTATGATAAGCTTCCTTATCACAGCCTTTAACAACATACACCTCCGCAGGTACAAAAAACTTAAATTGTGAGCACCTTCAGGGGTAAGGGGAATAGACGACAGCCTCCGACTGTTGACCACCTTGTCTTGCACAACAGACAGCAGCACCCCACCAAACAAATGATTGGGAATATATGACCTCAGAATCCCAAGACAGAGGTAAAACAGTAGAACGTGCAGTGGACGTAAATTTCCAGATCTGCCAGCCCCCCTGCCCACATTGAGAAGAGGCAGAGAAGAACTGGACCGGCGGATCTGGAGGGGTGCCTCCAGGACAGCCGGGCCATCGAAGGGAAAGCTGATGACTGAGGCCCAAACTCCTCAGGATGGCCCCGTCTTGCATTGGCAACCCCATGCAACACCATGACAACCCCGCTCACGATATCCCAAGCGATCTCTGTCATTGCTGCAACAATCACCTGAGCATGAGATCACAGACGGAACACAGACATACAGACGCACTCAAGGAGAGTGCACCTAAGAAGTATGAGCCTATCCAACATCCAGCACCACATGTCCAGGTGTCCCACTCCTGTCACCCAAAACACAGGACGCTTGAACCTAGGTGACCGTCATAGCAAAGACAGGGAGGCCTGACTGCCGCTATCAACCCTTCCAGGACCCTGGAACACTAAGCCACGGACTGTGCCATCCAGCAACACTTCTCACGATCCCCAGCAGGGGCCTTTCCCCAGATGGCCCAGATGGGCAGTGTTCCTGCCAAATGGGCAAGCTGCGCTCTGATAACATAGTGCAGAAAACCAAATCAAAGTGTCTTAACCTAGCTAATTTTTGTCTAATAGTGATCATTCATAATATCAGCCAGGCTCAATCATAACATTAGTATTAATGATCTCTAAAGATTGAAGAGTTACTAATGTAACACTAATTGGTTTGGTTTTTTTTTTAAAGAGCTTCAAAAGGCGATCTTGGAAACTACAGACCAATGAATCTGAGTTCAGTGCCAGTTAAATGATAGAACTTGTTCTGAAAAGCAGCACCAAGCTGTCTTTTCAAAGGGTTAATAAACATGTGAGTAAGCCAAATGATATGTATCTGGATGTTTTAGAAGGTACTTGACAAAGCCCCTTATGAACTTCTCCTGAGGAAGGAGATGATGTGCTATTATAGAATGGGAAATGGATCAAAAACAGGAACACAATAGGACTAAATGGCCAGTTTTCTCACAGGAGACCCGTAAATAGTGGAATGTCTCGGGATCTGCACTGGAACTGGCATCTGGTAACATCTACTGCACTGAAATGATCCGGAAAAGAGATCAGCAAGCATGGCGATCAAATTTGCAGATGGCATAACGACATTTAGAGGCTGTCTGCACAATTTCCAAGCGTATAAACATGGAAATAGCATCCTTATGTAGATGACAATTTCAGAAAGGGCTCAATTTGTAGGTGGTTGTGCCGCCGATGACCCTGAATGGCCAAATCCTAGCAGGGAAACCTGCTGCTGACAGACGTCGCTAACTGCCAGAATACAGACAAAGGTAAAGGCACCCCCCAAGAAGTAAAACCCAAACCAATCACATTGCATTCAAAGAACTATTATGAAATTAAAAGGAAATTAAAATTAAAAGGAAATTAAATTTAGAATTAAAATTAAAAGTAACAGCAAAAGGAAGTCCTTATCTGGGTGTAGCCGCGTGGAACAGCGTCGTCTGCTCAAACGCGGGGCTGCTCCGCTCTCCGCCACGAGGCCTCAGCCCTGCCGAGAAAATGGCGCCAATCCGAAGCAGGCCCGTTTGGTGCCAAACACCACAGAGGCGGCAAGAGCTCAGAGACCCTCCATGCGGACTCGAGAGACTCCCTTGTGACGTCGGGATGCAGCAGTTACCCCGCTGTAGCTGCGGGGTGAAGAGCTGTCCAGACACGCTGCTGCCTCGTGCCACCAGAAGTAGCAGACGCTGCGAGCCCCAGCCCACCGGCTAAAGAACCTCGAACAGCCTGAGGCTCCCGCCGCGATGGGAATCTGCCGCATGGACACTGCCAAAATGCAGGTGTTCCACAGAGCTCTCCCCCGTACAGTCCTGGGGGAGAGATCATCACCGGGCACAGAGACCGAAGAATCCCAAGCAGAGAGGCTAGCTGGCAGCGTGAACTTTGAAAAGGGACAGAACCCCCCTTAACACTAAGGCAGACTAGGTGAAAATAAATAAAGTAAAAGTAAATGAAATTAAATGAAAATGAATTCAATTTACAGGATTACACCTAAAGAAGGACAAAAGAAATGCAAGGTAAATCAAATCCTGACTAACTGCTCCTAAACTGCTTCTCAAGTGAGCCCAGCACCTAGGCTCACTACGTCCTCATGCTGCATGGAGACTGGACACACTGGGGGATCATGGGAGAAGACCAGCAGGATATACCCGGTGATGTCACAAGTTTGACTTGTCCAGTCTCCATGTTGCAGGAGGAGGTGCACTACCCAGTGGTGGAGGACTGAACTGTAGGACCGATAAGGAACTTCCCTTGGTTCATGCTTCGTACATTCCATGTTCCAATGCATAAAACATCTTTACAGCTTCTGACTCTCATTTCATGCGCAGCTACATCAGCAGTCAGACGTCCCGAGGGCTTTGATCCAACCACATCATAAATGCTGGCTTTACTCTGAGAAGTCTTCAGCTCTTCCCCAGTAGCTAGTTGAGTGCCTTCCGACCTGGGGGTCTCATCTAACAGCACTATAGCACAATTTGTTTTGTTGTAACTATCCATTGGGTTTTCATGGCAAGATACAGAAGTAGATTGCCAGGCCTTTCTTCCGCGCAGTTTAAGTTTGGTGTTGTTGCCGTTGTCACAGTAATGTGATCCTCCGCCGTCAACACTATCCCATTCTGCTGCTGCCCAGATGGGGTCAATTAGGAAAGAAAAAAAAAGGTACATGGAGAGCTTCAGAGGTACCTAACCCAGAAAGGTTATGGTAAGAAAAAAGGTTGTTAATTACCACAGGGAGTGGTTGTATGTGTAGAACCCTAAGCATGCTGGCACAGCATTGATAGGGGTAGTGCCCATCTGTCAGGGTCATATAGGAATATATGGATATCTGAACCTAAACAGACAGATAGATAAGTATGTGGATACATATCTACCAGAGAGAGAGAGAGAGAGAGAGAGATATAGAGATATATATATAGATACAGTATATATATCTAGATATAGATAGATATATAGAGATATATGTAGATATAGATAGATATACATATATATAGAGATAGATATCTACACATATCTATCTATGTAGATATATATATTCCTAAATATATACACATATAGGGTGTATATGCATATATATATATATATGGGCAGAAGATACATAGAAACATAGAAATATGATGACAGAAAAAGACCGCATGGCCTATCTAGTCTGTCCTTCCATATCAACAACTACAACAGTCCCCTTTTTACCTTTAGAGATCCTCTGTTTGTCCCATGCTTTTTTGAATTCAGTTACTGTCCTCATCTCTACCACCTCCACTGGGAGACTATTCCATGAATCCACTACTCTTTCTGTAAAGAAATATTTCCGCATATCACTCCAGAATCTATCTCCCACCACCCTCATCCCATGTCCCCTCATAGCAGATTATATATATATATATATCATCCCATGTCCCCTCATAGCAGATTATATATATATATATATATATATATATAAATATGTAGGCATATAGACACAGGTCTCCAGGCATGTGGATGGAAAGATGCCTATATAACTAGATCCCCCTAGGAATATGGGGAGAGAGAAAGATTCATCTAATAGCAAGAAGGATGATACCTGCTTGAATAGATGGAGAGAGAATCTTCTTTCCCTGGTTATCACTGAGAGTCAGAGGAATGGTCTCCCTGGCAAGAAGGAGTCTAGATTCCTCTCAGAAATCGAACTCTTGAATAACCAGGATGGCCTACGTGAAAAATGCAGAGGATAACTTCAGTCTGCAGGCAGCAAGTCCAGATCTCTCTAGAACTGCAGTATGGTGAATGGATAGAGGGCACCAGTGGAATAAGATACCATAGTGACCCGAATATAAGGGCAAGATGGGCATCAGGCGTCCTTGAGCTGCAACTGAAAGAAAACTATCCCTGGCGAGAAGTCCAAAGGAGATATGGGCCAAGCCAGGGAATTGGCCATTCTTTAGGTTTTCACGTGATGAAAGGCCTGTGTCTTTTGTCTCAAAAAGAGATTTTAGATGAGATGGTAAGGGTAGGGAACACCTACCAGTCATGGGAGCATGACTGGGTGAACCCCTCCTAACCATCTGGGGTTATCTGCTAGGCAAGATACTAATGCTCTCTAGCAAGGGCCCATAGTGCAAAGCTACTCTGTACAGTTGCAGAGAGCATGCTGCAGGTTGGTTAGAAGAAAAAACTGGCTGTTTAAAGCCAGTGAGTAACAAACTATTCTGCCAAGGACAAGGGGGCGAAGAATAGAAGTTAACCAACCAGTCTGTGATAATAGGGTTTCCAAACAAGGTTGATAACCTAGTGGAGGAGAAACCCTGGTTGTGTGGTGAACAGAACCAGTGGCTTAACCACTAGGAATTGCTGTATCTGCAGCAACTACCAGGGCAGCGGAAAAAAATTTATTTTTCCTTTTTTTTTTTTTTAGATTGGGAAAAAGAAACGACAGACATAATAGGAGTGGTAAGACTTCCTATTGTCTGATGACCTGCCCTAAGGTAATAAAGGGGGAGACAACTCTGGAAGGGAGAATCCCCCTGTGGACCATAGGGGCTTACCAGTGTAATAGAGCCACTCTTACAAACCGAATGTTGTAGTAAGAGGGAGGTAAGAGAGTTGAAAGAGACTGACTATGCAGTAAATCTCTGAAAGGTAAGCTGATACATGCTAGTACAGGGAAAAACTGTCTTATTGATAGTTAACAGGTTTCTCTTCCTCTTCTAGGGAAAGAGAAGTGACAACTATGGGCATGATCATCATAAAGACTCTTAGAGTAAAGAAAAGATGTCTCGTGAAGAGAGATCTAGGAAAAGTTAGGATGAAATTAGTGCAGATGCTTCAAGTGGAAAGAAGCAGACTGCAACTCTAACCACCAACCAAGAGAGGTAATGATCTATCTGAAACCCTGCGACTGCTGGGTTTGCTGAACCTATTGAGGTTGTGGTTTCTTTAGACCAGGGTGATGTTTCCCCTGTTTGGGAACATCTGTATAATGGGCAGAAGATGGATAAAACCTTTTCCCTCTAGGGGAAGAAAGTTTGGTAGGACATTTCCTACCAACTAGGAAAGAGGAAGGCGTAGAACAGCCTCTGGAAACAGGAATGTCAGTGGTTAACTGAGCAACTTGGAGTAAAGACTCCTTGTTAAAGAGATTTTCTCCAGGGCAAGGAGTATTTCCCAGTCTTTCTTGACATACCCATATGTGAAGACTCATTCCTGCTTGTTCCTGGAGATTCCACTTTCCACTTTTCTCCATTGGGAAAATTGGTCATTTAGCCCTACCCTCTGCTTTCTATCTTTTTACCAGTTCCTGATTCACAATAGTACACAGCCTGCTATCCCATGACTTTTTAGTTTTTGCCAAAAGTCTGATGAGGGACCTTGTCAAAGGCTTTCTGAAAGTCCAGATACACTATATCAACCGACTCAACTTTGTCTACCTGTTTAGTCACACCTTCAAAAAAAGAAAACCATAACAGATTAGTAAGACAAGATCTTCCTTGTCTAAAGCCATGTTGGCTGTATCCCATAAAGCCATGACTACCAACATGTTCAGTAATTTTGTTTTTTTTATGATTGTTTCTACCATTTTTCCCAGTACTGATATCAGGCTCACCGGTCTGTAGTTTCTCAGATCACCTCTGGAACCCTTTTTAAAAATAGGCATTACGTTGGCCATTCCCCAATCTTCAGGTATTACAGATGATTTTAATGATAGTTAACAGATTACTAATAGCAGGTCTGCAATCTTATATTTCAGTTCTTTCAACACCCTTTGATGTATACCATCCGGTCCAGGTGATTTGCTACTCTTCAGTTTATCAAATAGTTTTAATCCATCTTCCCAGTGTATCGATATTTACTTCAATTCTTCTGCAGTATCACCCTTAAATACAACTTCAGTAATGGGTAACATCCCTACATCTTCCTCAGTAAAAAACAAAACAAAAAATTCATTCAATCTCTCTGCTATGGCCTTGTCCCCTCTTAGAGCTCCTTTTACCCTCTATCATCTAATGGTCCAACTAACTGACTCACAGGTTTTTTGCAAGCTTCTTTTCAAATTCTCTCTTTGCCTGCCTTATCAATGTCTTGCATCTAACTTGCCAGTGCTCGTGCTGTTTCCAGTTTGTCATTTGACTCTTTTTTCCATTTCCTGAAAGATGCTTTTTTAGCAACAGTCTCTCTGACCTCACCTTTAAACCATACTGGCAGTTTTTTGGATTTCCTTCCACTTTACTTAAAGCATGGAACACAGCTGGTCTGGGCTTCCAAGATAGTATTTTTAAACACCCAAGCTTGATGTAGGTCTTTAACCTTTGCAACTGCTCCTTTTAGTTTTTTCTTAACTTTTTTCCTCATTTTATCATAGTTTCCCTTTCAAAAGTTAAAAGGTAGTACTGTGGATTTCTTTACCATCCCTCATCCATTAATTAAATCAAACACGATCAAGCTATGATCACTATTGCCAAGTGGCCCCCCAAGACCCTTATCTCTTGCACCAGATCTGATGTTCCACTAAGGACTAGGTCCAAAATGGCTTCCCCTCTTGTCTGTTCATGAACCAGCTGCTCCAAGAAGCAGTCATTTATTTCATCTAGAAACTTTATCTCCCTAGCATGTCCTGCCATGACACTGACCCAGTCAATACCAGGGTAATTGAAATCACCCATTATTATTACTGTGTTGTAGCTTTTGTTAGCTTCCCTGATTTCTTTGAGGATTTCATCATCCATTTGTTCATTCTGACCAGGCAGTCAATAGTACACCCCCACTGCCTTCCTCTTTTTACATGAAATTTCAATCCATAGAGATTCTACATCAAATTTTGTTTCCTGCAAAACGTTAATCCTTTGTGGCTCAATACCCCCTCTAACAGAGCGCAACCCCTCCACCAATTTGATCAGCACTATCATTATAATATAGTTTGTACCCAGGTATCAAAGTGTCCCACTGGTTGTCCTCCTTCTATCATGTCTCTGAGATACCAATCACATCTAACCTCTCGTTTAGTGCTATATATTCTAACTCTCCCATCTTATTTTTTAGACTTCTGGCATTTGCATACATGCATTTTAGAGACTGTATTTTATTTATATTAATCTGGCTATCGGTAGGCAGGGATAATTTGGAATCTTTAAGCTCTGTCTGCTCCGACCTCAAGGGCATTTGAGCTACTTTTGTCTTTGTTGGAACCTCTCTGCTGATATGCCCCAACTTCATTCTTTTGGTAATATTTATTTATTTTATTTCTTTAGCCAGTTTTTTTTATACTACCTTATCCTTCAATCCAAGTAGTTAACACAGATTGTAGGGATACATTTAGCAGGAAGAGAGGTCCTTCAAGGATACATTGTTCCGAACCATGCGCTCTTGGGCGACTGTTGGCTCTCCTCTATTATCTAGTTTAAAAGCTGCCCTATCGAGGGGGGGCGCACTTGAGCCCAGAGGAAATGGCCGCATATTAGTGCAGCTCCAGCTTCAATTCTCCCTGCTAAACGACAAGCAGAGAGAAAAATGCAGTAAAGTGTCCCGAACCCATGAAAAAAGCTCTGGGAGTGATATCGCCACAACCTGACCCTCCAGTGTCGCGGATCGGCAGCTCCTTTGATGCTAAGGAGGCAAAAGCTCTAACAAGGCTTCCCTCGAAACGGCACCGGTCGATCCGTGGGAAAAGCACATGCTGAGGAGCCGCAAGATAAGTGCCCTAAGAAAAATGCTAGAGCCCGGGGTATCCCACTGAGCACCCGACCCCGCTGAAGATATAATCCACAAACTTCTGAAAGTGGAAGGAAGACTCTGGGTGGGGGAAAGTCCAAAGAATGGTGCAAGCTGCATCAGCGCCCCAGGAAGCTGCACTCTGTTGACCGGGAACTTGGCAGGCGGGACAACGGATGGGAGAAGTGGAGGGTCCGAGTGATGCAGCTGCCCTACTGACGTGTACGTTTTTGGTGACTTTGGACCTGGGGGTGCAGCGGTCATTGCCAGGTGGCAGTGGAACGCACAAGTGCTCCTTCGTTCCAATCAGTACCAGCGGAAGTGGACGGAAGGAAGCCCGTGGCAGAGAACTGGGACACCCACTTGGGGATGGTGAGCGAGTTCCCTCTGGATCCATACTAGGTGCAGCGTCGGGGCTCAAGCAGGGCCTGAGATCATCTCCTGCTGCCAGAATAAGTATTGTCTGCAACCGGAGGAGTGAATATTCAAAATGGAACCGGCAGCTTTACTTTTAGCAGTTTGGTAGAATCAGACTATATTCATGAACCTAGAGCTCCACCTAGTGGACAAAAGTGGAACCTCGTCTCAGAGCCTCTCAAAGTGATAAAGCAGTGAAGAGAAACAGGACCACAGTAGTGCATTAAGAGTTGTAATCTGCAGTATATAATGAAGGCAGCCCGCCAGGAACGGGAGAAAAGCGCAATAGCCCCAGCCCAAGCAAAGATGACCGACGGACCTCCCTCACCAGGACTGCCAGCGATGTCCACGAAAGATGTGACTAATGCAGTGGTGAGTGCTCTGAGTGGAAAGCTAGATGGTATCACTGGACAGCTGGAGGGGATTAGTAGACAGCTGGAGACAGTGGATACACAGATGCAAGCAGCTGAAGGACGTATATCGACGCTGGAGGACGAGCTGCTCAAAGCAAGCAGGGAGATCATTACATTGCAAGCAACAGTCAGTAAAGCAGGGTGAGAAACTGGACGACCTAGAAAACTGAGGTCGCAGGAAAAATCTCCGAATAATTAGTATACTGGAAGCCATAAAGGATGCAGAACTCCACAATTACTTTCTGAGCATGTTGCATACATTGAATCTGGGAGAGGAAAATACCCAAATTGTCATTGAACGGATTCACCGGCTTGGAAGGCCCCGACCAGAAGACACGCGACCCCAAATAATGCTGGCTAGATTTATGAACTTTCAGCAAAAGGATGGCGTTTTGAAGGCGGTAAGAGCTAAAGGGACTTTGATACACGAAGGGGCACGCATACAGGTTTTCCACAACTATTCAGTACAATTGAGCTTAAAGCAAAAGGCATATGCCACCGTCTGTCAGAAATTGGTGGCAGCGAATTTGAAATTTGTGGGACAGTACCCGGTGAGGCTGAGACAATGGAGACACCTGAAGCAGCACATAAATGGATCCAGAAACATATAGACAGTCTGAACCCGGCAAAGTGAAGCTACATTGCAACTATCAGAAAAGAACTTGGAGGACAGCCACATGAGGGAAGTTACAATTGCTGATTGGCTGAAGAAAAATGACCATGAAGCAGAAAGAGGACTAACAGTTAATAGTTTCAATGTGTTATGGTTACATTTCTCTCTTAGTTTAAACTGTTTCAATAATTGTGTTGGCTGAGAGGAGTAAAGTAGGAGTAAGTTAATCAAAGGGCCTAGCCACTAGAGAAGAAAAAAAAAAAAAAAGAGACAGAGGGGGCAGTTGGCAACGGGGAGAGGGATATGTTTACAGTAAACAATCAACAAAGCAAGTTTGTTTTACATAGAACGTCATATTATAAATATTAAGAGTAACAAAACAGCATATGTATTAAGGAACAAAGTAATTAACTAAACAGAATGTGTTGTTTAAACAATGCGGAACAAAATAAACTATATACATATTCATATGGAAGTGGTGGGGCATAAGAGATTGGATCATCAAATGAGTTCAGCTAAGTGTACTATCTGTAAGAGTGAAAAGGGTTTTATTTGAAACAGTCTGGTACCTGTTTAGCCTTTGTCTAAAGCGGGTGAGGGATTATCTATGTTGTTGTAGTGTTTGGTGAATAGGTAAGTTTTCAATTTTTTGCGGAATTCCATGATCTCGGTTAGTGTTCGTAGCTCCTCTGGGAGTGAATTCCAGATAGTTGGGGCTATGTGAGAAAAGGCTCTATTGTTTGTTGATTTATGAGCTTTTGTGTGATCTTTTGGAATCCTTAGTTTGTTTAAGTGTCCTTTTCTGTGTGTCGGCTTAGATGGTTCTTTGCGTATTAGGTTGCATAGTTTGGTTGGCGCCATATAAGGCTTTGAATGAGGTTATTATTGTTTTGTAAATTATCCTGCTTTGTATTGGTAGCCAATGGAGGGAGGCTAGTATTGGTGTTATGTGTTGGAGTGAATTTACTTTCAATATAATTCTAGCAGCTGCGTTTTGTGCTAATTGTATTCTTTTGATGTTTTGTTTTGATAAACCTATTAGGATTAAGTTGGCAAAATCAAAGTGAGGAGTTATGGTGGCCTGGATTATATTGATAAAGTCTTGTAAAAATACTAGAGGACGTAGTTGTTTGAGGATTTTGAGTTTGAAGTAAATTTTCTTTATGGTATTGCTAATGTGGGTTTCCTATCCATTGCTGCAAACAATCCAAACTTCGATTACAAGAGTATTCATTCTGCAGCTGCTCGTTACCTCTCCCTACACCCCTTCTCGGGAATGCCGTTCATCATGCAAATCACTTTAATCTGTGCCCTTCTCTTCCACTGCCAACTCAACTCTCCAGCCACTCAAGGCTTCTCCACCTTGCTGTGCCTTATGCCTTGAAGACTACCTTAGTCAGCACAACAGGCTCCATCTCTGGCGCTAAACAAATCCAAGTTAAAAATCTTGCTCTTCAAAGCTATTTTTAGATCCTGGCCTCCTTATTGTCTGGTTATCACCCATATGTGTTTAACCATTTCTCCTTGTTTTACCCTAGGTCACTATCTGTTGAGTTTGCCCGTCGTGAATAGACTAAGCTTTGTGGAGCAGGAATGATCCCTTACATGTAGTAGTGCTAAATAAATGATTAGCAGTGTAGCTGGAGACTGACCTTGGAGTTTGGAAGTACTGGTACAGATGTTCACTGTAGTCCCCTTTGATGCTGTAATGGGGCGAGGCCACTATCTCTATATGTAGCTCCTTGGCAAATGGTGGGATGGACAGAGAGGACCGGCTTTCTTTCATTTCACTCTTTCCCATCTGGTGCTCTCTGCAATATCTCTGTTGAAGAGGAAAGCACCCATTAGCTTGTGACCACATCTTGCAAAGCTTAATCTGCAGTTCACAGCAGGAATAATTGCCAGCAAAGAAAATTACCATTCTATTACACTCCCTGGTAACCAGAACATGTGAAATTTCGGAGGGGGATCAACATAGCCCACAAATACTAACATACAATTAATTACACTATCTAATAACTTCTGGAGTAGCCTATTGATTAGAGCAGTGGACGGAGAACCAGGGAAGCCAGGGTTCAAATCCAACTACTAGTAATCTTGGGCAAGTTACCTCAGGTACCAACAGAGTCTAAGCCCACTGAGCACAGGGAAATACCCACTGTAACTGAATATAATAGGTCTTCAACTACTACGAGTGAGGTAATCAAATTTGCAGAGAGTGTAGTTACTCACATGTAACAGGTGTTCTCCAGGGACAGCAGGAATCAGTCTTCATATATGGGTGACAATTGTGCCGATGGAGCCTCAGACGGATCCATTGCCCAGCTTTCAAAGAAAGCCTTTGGGAGTTACATCATGCATGTGTGGTCACCTTCTCACCCTAGGGTGCCATCTTACCTCAGTATGACGACATAGCTCAATCAAGCATAAAAAAGAAAAACTCCATGCGGAGGAGAGAAGGCTATGAGGACCGATTCCTGCTGTCCCCGGAGAACATCTGTTACAAGTAACTAACTGCGCTTTCTCCAGGAACAAGCAGGAAGTCACTCCTTGCATATGGGACTCCAAAGCTAAAGGCTACTGAAAAACACCTGTAGAAGCCATACAGGCGACGCAAAAAGTGGACCGTAAAGGATAGCAGGGAGCGCTGATTGACTAGAAGTCTGCCAATGCAGCACCAACATCAAAGATGCAATCCCCTCTCCAGTAGCCTGGACACAGAGGGCTGGAGGGAAGGAGTTTCACTATTCCCCAATGAGGTGACGAAGTACTGCCTGGCCAAAGGCGCTATCTTGCCGTGAGCTCTCCTCCATGCAGTAGTGCACTGCAAAAGTATTGACAGAGGACCAGGTAGCAGCCCGGCAGATGTCCAACAAGGGCACAGAGCAATTGGCCACCGCGGACGTCATGGTGTGCACATTGTGCGCAGAGACATGATGTTGATGGGAAAGCCCAGCCTACTCGTAAGTGAGGGAAATGCAGTTGGCCACCCACCGTGAGAGGGGGCACTTGGAGACAGCAACCCCAAATCAACTGAAGTCGTAAGAGACAAAAGAGCTGCACCAAACAGCATCCTCTGGAGGTAAAAGGACCAAGCCCTCATGCAGTTCAGAGTGTGCAAGAAGGCCTCCGCCCGGGGGGAATGAGGTCTGATAAATAAGGTGGGAAACACCACCTCTTGATTCAGATGAAAAGCAGAGACCTCCTTGGACAGGAACTTGGGGTGCGTCCGAAGGATAACACTGCTCCTGTAAAACCTAGTGTAGGGTGCATGGGCTACCAGCACCTACAGCTCACTCATCCGTCTGAGGTGAGCGCCACCAGGGAAAACGACCTTTCAAACAAGGTACTTGAGAAGGCATGTGGCCAAGGGTTCAAATGGGGGGGGGGGGGGACCATGAGCTTCTCCAGCACCACATTAAAGTGCCACTCCACCAGCAGCGGATGGATTGAGGCCAGGGCAGAGGGAGGTATTTCATGAAACAGCTCACTAGGGGCATTCAGGCCATCAGGGCAAGAGGCGGGAGGCTGGGAAGAAGCAGCATCCCATTCTCCTGTGGCAGCAGGTCCGAGGAGCTCCCCAGTGGCAGTGGTTCCCTCCTGGACAGCTGCAGGAGCAGGAGGAACCAAGGTTGCCTGGGCCACCTGTGAGCAATAAGCATGACTGATGCCACCTCAGACTGATTCTTGAGGAAAGTCCAGGGAACCAGAGGAATAGGCAGGAACGCATACAAGAGGCCTGGGTCCCACTGGACCTGCTGCATTCGGAGGATGGCAAAAGCTATGACATGAAATGACAAGACTGTGTGCCTCAGCAGGCGGTGCATGTGCCTTGCCATCACCACCAAGCTGCCTTGTACGTCCCTTGGCCAAAACAGGCACAGTGCACAATCCTGCGGGAGAAAGGCCTTTGCCTGGGTGGAGTCAGCTTTTTTGGCTACTATTGAGCAAAGGTGACATTTTACTTACCAGTTAACGTCCTTTCCTTGAGCCCTGCTAGACCAGTCCAGACAAGTGGGTTGTGCTCCCCTGCCAGCAGATTGGTGGAGACAAATGGAAAGCAAAGGTTTCAATGACATCACTCCTATGTCTCTATTCACTTCAGCCACCAAAGGTTCCTTCAGTATTTGTCCCAAAGCATATGGGAAAAACATGGCAAGTCTCACACAATCTCAATCGTGGGCAACAATAAGTAATCAATAAGAGCAAAAACCTGAGATCCACGCCCAAGACTACACTGACTTCCTTCAATCAAAACTGTGCCAAACTGACAAGACTGATCCAGCCTCCCCCATCATAGAACCATCAAACACAATGACTCTAGCAAGATTCACCACCCCACCCAATAAGCGAATCATTGACACCATCTCCACGATCAACACCACCACCGCCCAGACCGACCCCTGTCCTGCCTTCTGGATAAAGGAACTACAGTCTGAATTTAGCCCATTCATAGCTAGACTCATTGACACATCTTTCACGTCAGGATCTTTCCCCCTAACTCTCAAACATACATCCATCAGACCTCTGCTAAAAAACAGCAAGTTAGACACCCAGAAAGTGGAATCATATAGACCAATTGCCAGCATCCCACTACTAGCTAAGATAATCGAGAAAGAAGCATTATACCAGATTCAAACACACATCAACAATACATTGCCGCTAGACCACTGCCAACACAGATTCAGAGAATCCCATGGTGTGGAGATGCTGCTCACTACTCTCTTCAACAACACACTCAATGCAATAGATAACATCCATTATGGGGTTGCCCTAATATTCCTGGACATAGCGGCAGCGTTAGACTCAGTATACCACGAAACCCTTCTGAAACGACTCAAAAAGAAGGGCATCTGCGGACTAGCTCTAACCTGGTGTAAATCATACCTATCCGATAGATGGCAACATGTGCAAACAGAAACCTCCAAACCGTTCCACCAGAAACAAGGCGTCCCACAAGGATCCTCCCTATCTGCCTTATTGTTCAACATCTACATGCAGCCGATCTGTGACCTCATACGATCATTCAACATTGAACGCATGATCTATGCCGACGACGTCCTACTTTACATGCCTTTCCAGATCAACCAGTTTGACCTCACATCTCTAACCAACTGTTTTACCACAGTAGAAAAATGGCTCCAAAATCAGAATCTCCGTATACAACACAAAAAGACCAAAGTGCTGTTCATCTCCAGAAACCCCAATTTTTCCCCTCCAGCCTGCCTAAAAATCGGAGAGATAGAACTGCAAACTAAACCCTCAATCCGCAACCTGGGCGTTACACTGGACCAAAGATTGGATATGAGGACACACACTGGCAACATGGTAAAATCAACATACCATAAGATCAAGACACTCAAACATCTACGCCCCCTACTTCAACCAGACAGCTTCAGAATAATCTTCCAGGCACTAACCATCCCCCATCTCGACTACGCCAACACAATCCTCCAAGGGCTACCACAATCCACCCCAAGCCCGCTGCAACTCGCCATGAACACTGCAGCCAGGGTTCTAAGTAGGGCTTCAAGGCATGACAATATAACACCCATACTCAAAAGTGTCCACTGGCTCCCAATCCATGGTAGGATCACCTTCAAGATCTTGCTACTAACATTTAAGACCATCAATGGGCTTGCCCCCTCTTCACTCGCTGGCCTTACGCACATTACCCCACCAAATAGAGCCAGACGACCTACAGCAATAAACACCTTGGTAATCCCCAAAGCAATGACCCATTGTACACAAACAACTGTAAACAGGGCATTCAGTCTCTGCGCACCCAGATGCTGGAACGCTCTTCCACCCAATATACGAGCAATCCCTGAACTATCAAAATTCCAGAAGGCACTGAAGTACTACCTCTTCCTCAGATGCTACCCAGAGGAACATACACCAATCCCCTCATGCACAACACAACTACACGACCACATGTAATTACCCTCAATATGATGTTTATACGTGTAAATACTTTTCTGTTATCCATAGAGATGTAAATAGTTAATACTGTTATCCAAGTTGAGCTTCCTGTTGTATGTAATTTTTTTTTCTACTTATGCAATTTACAATTAAACATCAATCGACAATGTTTACAGAAAAGATGTCATCTTGTAATACATATTCAGGAAAACTATATCATAAGAAAAAAGAGAATCAAGAGCATCATTAGTCCCCATAATTGGGAAGTGGCAAAAATAACTACTGAAGGCAGGAAAACTCCTATAGTAACATAAGAAACAAGCATTCAATAAAACAGAAGGCAGCAGGGATTAGGACCATAAACTAAACAGATGGACAGCCCGCTAGGAGGGCGAAGATGTTATAGAATGTATACCAATAAATGACAACAAATCTCCAGGTTGAAAGAAAACATATTTCTGAGATCTAAAAATAATACATTTACATGGAAATCTCAGCAAAAAGGAAGCCCCTAAATGGGTTACACCAGGTTTTAGTAAAAGAAAAGCTTTACGATGTTTCTGGGTTTCCCTTGAGACATCTGGAAAGATAGATATTTTCTTACCCATAAACAAATTGGCTCTCTTTCTATAAAACAATTTGAGGAGCCAATCCCTGTCCGAAGACAAAGCTAAGGACACTAACAAGGTGGAGGTTTTAATTTCATCCTCTTTAGGGGAACAGAGAACAGCAGAGACATTAAGAAAATCCATATCCAAAGAGCCAAGCACAGTTTTGCCTTCTTTTTTACCCGAAGGCAAATAGAATACTTTCTGTACAGGAGGAATTAAATCCTTAGGTACCATGAGGGATTCTTGAAGATATTTCTTGAATAATTCCAACGGTGCTACCTCAGAAACCATAGGAAAATTAAGTAGCCGAAGGTTAGAAGCCCTTGTAGCATTTTCCAAAGACTCCAGCTTCATTTTCAATCCAATATTATCCTTCATTAAGGAGAAAGTGAGATCAGAAACTTGAGAAAGCTTCTGATCCGAAACATCAACTTTTTTCTTAACTCCCACCATGTCATTAGATAAATCAGAAACTTTTCCCTCAAGTTTAGATATAGTAGAAGACGAGAGGGCCAACTGCTGAACCACTGCTTGAGAAAGCTGAACGATAGCTTCCCAAATAGTCTCTAAAGTCACCACAGAGGGACGGGTAAGTGTGAAAGAAAATGGTGGCCCAGAAGAGGAAACACCCCTCTTCGCAGAGTCGAAGCCCTTTACCGAGCAGCCAGCTGTATCGCTCACCTCCGTAGCATGAAATTCTCCATGGGCACAATCAGCAGCCTTAGATACAGACGGCTGACCTCCAGCGCTGTCTCTCAGAGCACCCCGCTTCTGATCCTTCAACTCGTCCTGCACCAGGGGAGCTGGAGAACCACGCCCCGAAGAAGCCTCCGAGGAGCCCGGAGCTGTTGGAGGGGAACGCCCATCAGGGGAGAGAGATACCTCAAAGGCAGAAAATGCCACACTTTCCTCCTGCGGCACAACCAAGCCTGCTCTAATCTCCCCAATCTGGTCCGCATTGAGCCGCACAAACTTGTCCATCGGACCCACAACAGCAGGCTCCGGCTCCACGGGAGGAGCGTTAGGCCTACCCTTCTGTTTCGGCATTAGGCTCGAACCCTCCCTGTCGCCATCTTAGACGTTGTCTTTTTAAGAGCATTGCCCTTTGCCCATCAGCGGAAAACCCTGTTATATGTAATTACGGTGTTACCCCCATCGTAAACCACCCATGTTATATGTAAACCGCACTGATGTGGAAGAGCGTGGTATATAAGAGAAATAAATAAATAAAATAGAGAACTATGTACAAGAAAGTATAAAACTGAAAGCTGTCAACATAATATGAACCTGCAAAGCCAACTATAAAATCATAGCGGACCCAAGGGTACCAAAGCAGGAGAACAGAGCAATACAGTTTCAAGAGCAGGCCCAGTAACTTAAGGAAAATGTCACCTTCCATATCATCCTGCTAGACCAGTGGGATGTACCAAAGCTACAACAGCTCACAAAACCCTTAAGTCAAAGGTTGTCTCTGCCCGCGCCTGGACATCCAAGCAGTAATGCTTGACAAAAGTGGAAAGTGATGCCCACGTTGCTGCCCAACACGTCAGCAGGGGCTACAGAGCTCCAAACTGCCCATGAGGACACCTGAGCTCGGGAAGAATAGGTGTGTAAACTCCCTGGAACCGACAGTTCCGCAAAAGATATGCAGAGGAAACAGCCTTCTTAATCTAGTGCCCCAAAGTCAACTTAGTTGCAGCATCACCCTTCCAGGGGCCGGCAAACACCACAAAACAATGCTCAGACTTATGAAGGGAACTAGTAATCCCCAAGCTATCGGAGACGCACCCTCTGGACATCCACAAGGCAAAAATCCTTCTACTTCCCCCCAACACTGCTCCTTAGAGAAAGGCGGCAGGCAGACCATCTGGTTCACGTGAAAGAGAGAAAGCACCTTAGGAAAGAAGGAAGGCACAGACCGAATGGAAACAGCCTCCTCTGAACAGTTAAGAATCTCGGCAAAACAGAGTCTGCAGTTCGGAAATCCATCTTGCAGAACAAATCGCAACCAAGACGACCACTTGAGAGTCAAATCCTTCAAAGTAGCATGCTTCAACAACTCAAAGAGTGCCCCAAACAAGGGTCTGAGCAACAGACACAGATGCCAAGAAAGGATCACGCAGACGCCGAATCCCCTGAATATTAAAGCTATAGAATTGCAGGGCTTAAAAGGAAGAGAGGAGGCACTACGGGTTAAATTAGAAAGAGGGAGAATGGGCAATGTAACACCAATTTTTAAAAAGGGTTCCAGGGGTGATCCAGGACACTACAGACCGGCAAGCCTGATGTCAGTACCGGGAAAAATTGTAGAAACCATTATAAAGAACAAAATTACTGAATATGTTGGTAGTCATGGCTTAATGGGAGACAGCCAACATGGCTTTAGACAAGGAAGATCTTGTCTTACTTTAATTTAATTAATTTATCAGGCTTTATATACCGCTTTATCATTTCTATCAAAGCGGTTTACAATGAAACTTAAACTTGGTAATAATGTACATTAAACAGGGACATTGATAACTTGGATTTTTCTAAGGCAATGGAAGGTTAAGTGACTTGCCCAAGGCCACAAGGAGTGGTAGTGGGAATCGAACCCTGGTCTCTGGGTTCCCAAACCAGTGTTCTTAACCATTAGGCTACTCCTCCACTCCACTTACTAATCTATTATGTTTTTTTGAAGGTGTGAACAAACAGGTAGACAAAGGTGAGTTGGCTGATACAGTGTATCTGGACTTTCAGAAAGCCTTTAACAATGTCCCTCATGAGAGAGACTTAGCGAAATTACAAAGTGATGGGATAGAAGGCAGTGTACTATTCTGGATCAGGAACTGTTTATAAGATAGAAAAGCAGAGGGTAGGACTAAAATAGAAAATTTTCCCAATGGAGAAAGGTGAATAGTGGAGTACCCCAAGGATCTGTGCTGGGTCCGCTGCTTTTTAACATATTCGTAAATGACCTGGAAATGGGAATAACGAGTTAGGCAATCAAATTTGCATATGACACAAAATTATTCAAAGTTGTTAAAACCCAAGAGGATTGTGAAATATTTAAAGGCTGGGCATCCAAATAGCAGATGAAATTAAATGTGCACAAGTGCAAAGTTATGCACCTAGGAAAGAGCAACCCAAACTATGGTTACACAATGAAAGATTCCACATTAGGAACCACCACCCAGGAAAAAAAATTTAGGCCTAATCGTGGATATGTTAAACCTCTGCCCAATGTGCAGCGGCGGCCAAGAGAGCAATTAGAATGTTAGGATCACAAGGAAAGGAAAATAAAACAAAGGATATTATAATGCCTCTGTATCGTTCCATGGTGCGACCGCACCTTGAATATTGTGTGAAATTCTGGTTGCCCTATTAGAAAAGGTACAGAGAAGAGCCATCAAAATGGGATGGAAGGATACCCCTATGAAGAGAAGCTAAAACGTTAGGGCTCTTCAACCTGGAAAAGAGACAGCTGAGGGGAGATATGATAAAGGTCTATAAATTAATGAATGGAGTGGAACAGGTAAAAGCAGATCAATTGTTTACGCCATCAAAATATAGAAAGACTAGGGGACATGCAATGAAGCTACAGGGTAACCTATTTAAGACTAATAAGAAAAATATTTTTTCACTCAAAATGTAATCAAACTCTGGAATTCATTACCGGAGGATGTAGTAAAAGCTGTTAGTGTAGCCAGGTTTATAAAAAAGGTTTGGACAAGTTCCTGGAGTAAAAGTCCATAAACCATTATTAAAGGGAACCTGGGAAAACCACTGTTTGCCCCAATACAAGTACCATGGAACCTGTGTCTTTTGGGGGAAACTGCTAGGTAATTATGACCTAGATTGGCCACTAGCTGAAAAGGTGAAGAAAAAGAGGGAGGCCTTCATGAAATACAATATATCACAGAGAGAGGAAGACAGGCATCTATATTTGGAAAAACTTAGAGAAGCTAGCAAAGTAGTCAGGAAAGCAAAGATTCAAAAAGAGGAGGAAATAGCCAATGCAATAAAATGGGGGGATAAGATATTTTTCAGATATGTTAGTGAGAAGAGGAAGGGCAAAAGTGGTATTGTCAGACTCAAGGGTGAAGGGGAGGAATATGTAGAAGCTGATGAGGATAAAGCGGAATTGCTTAACAAATATTTCTGTTCTGTGTTCACAGATGAAGAACCACGAGCAGGACCTCAGAAAACACCCACAAACAGGAACAGAAGAGAGGGGCATCTTGAACAATTTTCAGAAGACTGTGTTAGTGAGAAACTAGCTCACCTTAAAGTAGACAAAGCGATGGGACCGGATGGGATACACCCTAGAATAATGAGGGAACTTAGAGATGTTCTAGCAGCTCCACTGACTGATCTTTTCAATGCCTCGGAGACGGGAGTGGTGCCAAAGGACTGGAGAGAGGCTCATGTGGTGCCTTTACACAAAAGCGGAAGTAAGGATGTGGTTGAAAATTACAGGCCAGTTAGTTTAACTTCGGTAGCGAGTAAATTATTGGAAATGCTGCTGAAAGAGAAAATAGTGAAGTTTCTGGAGTCCAGCAGATTACAGTATCCGAGGCAGCATGGATTCACCAGAGGCAGGTCTTGTCAGACAAATCTGATTGATTTCTTTGCCTGGGTGACCAGGGAGTTGGACCGAGGGAGAGCCCTAGATGTGGTGTATTCAGATTTCAGTAAAGCCTTTGACTCTGCTCCTCACAGGCGACTTATAAACAAACTGAGCACCCTAGAGATGGGCCCTAAAGTTAGTGCTTGGGTTAGAAATTGGTTGGGTGGGAGGCGACAGAGTACAAGTAAATGGAGCTCACTCTGAGGAGAAGGATGTTACCAGTGGTGTGACTCAGGGATCTGTCCTTGGTCTGATTCTTTTTAACATCTTTGTTAGTGATATAGCGGAAGGGCTGTCGGGTAAGGTTTGCCTCTCTGCGGATGATACCAAAATCTGCAAGACACACCCAGGAAGGTGTAGATAACATGAGGAGGGATCTAGCTAAGCTTGAAGAATGGTCTAGAATTTGGCAGCTGGGATTTAATGTTAAAAAAATGTAAGGTCATGCTTTTGGGCTGCAGCAATCCAAGGGAGCAATATAGTATAGGGGTGTAGTACTTTTGTCCACTAAAGAAGAGCGGGAACTAGGAGTGATTGTGTCTGATGATCTTAAAGTAGCTAAACAGGTAGAAAAGGCAACGGCAAAAGCTAGGAGGATGCTTGGGTGCATACGGAGAGGAATGGCTAGCAGAAAAAAGGAGGCGATAGTGCCTCTGTATAAGTCTTCGGTGAGACCTCATTTGGAGTATAGTGTGCAATTCTGGAGATCGCACCTTCAAAAGGATATAAACAGAATGGAGTCAGTAGAGAGGGTGGCTACTAAAATGGTTAGTGGTCTTCATTATAAAGCATATGAGGACAAACTTAAGGATCTTAATATGTACACCTTAGAGGAAAGGCGGGATAGAGGTGATTTGATTGAGATGTTTAAATACCTCCGTGGCATAAATGTTCAGGGAGAGCCTCTTTCAAATGAAAGCAAGTTCTGCTACGAGGGGACATAGGATGAGGGTGAAGGGGGATAGATTCAGGAGTGATATGCGGAAATATTTCTTTACAGAAAGGGTAGTGGATCCGTGGAATAGTCTCCCAGTGGAGGTGGTAGAGATGAGGACAGTATATGAATTCAAAAAAGCATGGGACAAAGACAGAAGATCTCTAAAGGAAAAAAGGGGACTGTTGTAGTTGATATAGAAGGACAGACTAGATAGGCCATGTGGTCTTTTTCTGTCGTCATATTTTTATGTTTCTACTGGAAATAGGATACTGGGCTTGATGAACCTTGGTCTGTACCAGTATGGTGTATCTTATGTTCTTATCTGTGAAAGGGAAATCCATTTGCAGTGGAGTTATATACAGAAACCTCTCACAGGAAGTAGAAGTGGATGAAGATTTAAAAGAAGATATTCACAATACGGCCATGAAAAGAGAAATGCTACTGATAAGTGATTTCAATATGCCAGATGTGGATTGGCACATCACTACTGCAGTGTCATCTAGAAGTAAGGAGATTCTAGATTCTTTACAGGGAGAACTATTCAAGCAATTGGTAAGAGAACCCACAGGTGATGGGGCCATACTGGACTTAGTGCTTACCAACAGGGAAAGTGTTTCTGATGTTACAGTGGGAAATCATCTTGCATCCAGTCATCACCAGATGGTGTGGTTCAGTATTAGGACTAGGGCTGATAAAATCCATTCAAAAGCGAGGGCCTGGGACTTCAGGAAAACTAATTATGCCAAGACGGCACAATACCTCAAAGAGTCGTTAGTGAGATAGGAACAGCTGGGGGATATAGAAAAACAGTGGGTAAAACTGAAAGGAGATATGTTAAGGGCAACAACCATTTTTGTTAGAAAAATATAAATATAAAAGGAAAAGGAAGCCATATGGTTCTCAAAACAAGTAGCTGAAATGGTGAAGAAAAACAGGGATGCCTTCATAAAATACAAGAGATCACGGAGAGAGGAAGAACAGATATAGATTTGAAAAAAAACATAGAAGCTAGCAAAGTAGTCAGGAAAGCAAAGCTACAAAAATATGAAATAGCCAAGGTCATAAAATGTGGAAAGACGACATTTTTCAGATACGTTAGTGAGGGAAGGATGGGCAAAAGTGGTATTGACAGACTCAAGGATGCAGGAGAGGAATATGCATAAACTGATGAGGATAAAGCAGAAGTACTTAACAAGATGAAGGGTCTCAGAAAACACCCACAAACAAGAGCAGCAGGGACAGGGATCTCAAACTATTTTCAAAAGACTAAGTTGAGAGAGTTTCTCACGAACAAAGTAGACAAAGCAATGGGACCGGATGGGATACACCCGAGAATACTGAGGGAACTTAGGGACATTCTAGCAGCTCCATTGACTGACCTTTTCAATGCCTCTTTGGAGTCGGGAGTGGTGCCAAAGGACTGGCGAAAGGCACATGTGGTCATTTTACACAAAAGCAAAGTAAGGATGACATTGAGAACTACAGGCCGGTTAGTCTAACCTCTGTGGTTAGTAAATTATTGGAAAGGCTACTAAAAGTGTGAATAGTGAGCTTTCTGGAGTACAGTGGATTACAGCATGGATTCACCAGAAGCTGGTCTTGTCAGACAAAGCTGATTGATTTCTTTGACTAGGTGACTAGGGAGTTGGAGCGAGGGAGAGCCCTAGATGTGGTATATTTAGATTTCAGTAAAGCTTTTGACACCGTTCTGCACAGACGACTTATAAACGAACTGAGTACCCTAGGGATGGACCCTAAAGTTACTGAGTGGGTTAGAAATTGGCTGAGTGGGAGGTGACAAAGGGTACAGGTAAATGGAGCTCACTCTGAAAAGGTGGTTACCAGTGGTGTAGCGCAGGGATCTATCCTTGGTCCGATTCTATTTAACATCTTTGTTATTGCAGAAGGGCCGTCAGGTAAGGTTTGCTTGTTTGCAGATGATAACAAAATCTGCAAAAGATTAGACACATAGGAAGGAATCGATAACATGAGGAGGGATCTCGCTACACTTGAGGAATGGTCTAGATTTTGGCAGCGGGAAATTTAATGCTAAGTCATACATTTGGGTGCAAAAATCCAAAGGAGCGGTACAGTGTAGTGGGTGAAGTACTTCTGTCCACAAAAGAAGAGCAGGACCTGGGCGTAATTGTGTCCGACGATCTTAAAGTAGCTAAACAGGTAAAAAAGGCATTGGCAAAAGCCAGAAGGATGCTTGGGTGTATAGGGAGAAGAATGGCCAGCAGAAAAAAAAAGGAAAAGATAATGCCTCTATATAAGCTCTGATGCGACCTCATTTGGAGTATAGTGTGCAATTCTGGAGACCGCACCTTCAAATGGATATAAGCAGGTTGGAGTCTGTGCAGAGAGTGGCTACTAAAATGGTTAATTGTCTTCATTATGAAGCATATGAGGACAGACTTAATCTTAATATGTATACTTTAGAGGAAAGGCAGGATATGGGAGATATGATAGAGACATTTAAATACCTCCGTGACAAATGCACAGGAGGGTCTCTTTCAATTGAAGGCAAGCTCTGTTACAAAGGCTCATAGCACAAGAGTTAAAGGGAATAGACTCAGGAGTAATATGCAGAAATATTTCTTTATGAAAAGAGTGGTAGATGCGTGGAATAGTCTCACATTTGAGGTGGTGGACACGAGGACAGTATTTGAATTAAAAAAGCATGGGATAAACACAGAGGATCTCTAAAGGTAAAAAAGGGACTATTGTACAGTAGTTGATATGGAAAGGCAGACTAGATAGAAACATGACTGCAGAAAGACCACATTGCCTATAAGAAAGCATGAGACGTCCAGGTGCAAGTTAGAGACTTACCAGCCACCGCACCTCGGAAACAGGCCAAAGCTGCCACCTGAACTTTCAGGGAGCTAAGGGAAGGCCTTTCTCCAGGACATCCTGTAGAAATTCCAACAGAGATGGCATCTTGGCTGCCTCAAGAGTCAACTTTCGAACATTGCACCATTGCTCAAAGTCTAAGATCCTCACCTTTGAATGGATTCTAACAGCCCAATACTGAACTACACCATCTGGTGATCACTGGATGCAAAATGATCTCCCACTACAACATCAGAAACACTTTCACCATTGGTAAGCACCAAGTCCAGTTTGGCCCCTTCACGTGTGGGGTCTGTTACCAATTGCCTGAATAGTTCTCCCTGTAGACAATCCAGGATCTCCTTACTTCTAGATGATACTGCAGCAGGAATGTGCCAAACATCTGGCATATTGAATTCTCTTATCAGTAGCACTTCCCCTTTCCTAGCAATGCTGCACATGTCTTCAAATTAACTCTGTCCACCTCTTCCTCTTGTGAGGGAGGTCTGTATATCACACCAATGTAAATAGATTTCTCTTTCCCTCTTTCTAGTTTAACCCACAATGCCTCCCCTCTCCCTTTTAAGCTCTAATTCCAAAGCTTTAATAGTAGTTTTTACATATAGTGCCACACCTCCCCTACTTCCTACCCTGTCCTTTCTGTAGTAGTACCAGAAGAAAATGAAAAAGACTGATTAAAGAGAAAAGAGTGGAACCAGTGTAGAACTTGGCCAGACAGACCAAGAGCGCTAAGACGTGAGAGAAGAGTACGGTGGTCGACGACATCAAAAGCAGCAGAAAGATTGAGTGAGACGGCTAGAGATATAGAACCTTGATCGTGAGCAACGTGTAACTCATTGAGAAAAGAAATAAGAATAGATTCAGTACTTTCAAACAATTGCCCCTCTCCTGGCCATAATACCCTGCTAGGGTCACCCAGGGATTTTCTTATCTCTTCCCCCGCCCCCCCCTTTTTTTTTTTTTTTTTACTAATCCTACTTCTTTCCTCTTCGTCTGACCGGGAGCCTGTCAGCACACATCCTACCCAGCTGCTGAGGACTGAACGACTGAGTCTCTGACTCCAAGAGGAGCTGGATGGCTGTCAGCAAGACAGAGTTCAGTCCTCAGCTGCTGGAGGAGGGTGACTACCCTACAGTTCCTGGACTGGCCCGGAGAGACAAAGAGAAAAGGCTCTTATCCAGGGTATGAGTGTGGAGCTGAACCAATTTTCCTTCTTAAGGCTGCCGAAAAGACTGCAATTAGTGGAGTATCCCACATTGTACTCAAATGAGAGAGTCACCCTCAAAGTGGTCTGTCACAAGTGTTTTTATCAATCTTTCCCTCTCGATTCTTCAGATTTTCTTTAGAGAGGAGAAAAACCATCCATCACCTGCTGGAGACAAAGAAATACTAAGGTGGCTAAGGCAAATGATTTGTTTTAGTTATCTATTTATTCCATTTCAGCATGGTAAAGATGTCATTGAAACCTGAGCTTTTCATTGGTTGTCTTCCCCAATCTGCTGGTAGAGGAACACAACCCACTTGGTCTAGCAGGACAACATTGGTGGACTGGTCCAGCCCTACTGAGCTCTGATTGGCGGCAGGAAAGAGAGGAGGAGGCTGAAACCCCTCCCGTTCTCCAACTCATGGCCAATCAGGGCACAAGCAGCACCAAATGATAATTACACTTACCTGGTAATTGTAGTTCCTTGAGGGACGACAGTTCAGTCCTCTACTTCTGGGTTGTCAACCTCCTCCTGCAGCCTGGAGACTGGTATGTCAAACTCATGACATCACTGGATATAGCCTGCTGCTCTCTCTCTCTCTCTCTCCAGTGTGAACTATTAACAAAGCAGACTCAAAGGAGCAACAAATAAGTAGCAATAAATGTCAACTGCACCTAACCTAGGTTAACTAAAACGTTATAACAACCTGCATGGAAGGCGTCTTACGCCCTATACTGCCACCGAAAATATTAGCCACCTTCTCCTATCGAACAGATGAATGAACTTACCTGTAGCACATGACCATGCAGCACCCGGCTGCCCCCCTCTAAAAAATCTCTGGGCGGGAATGAGGACTGAACTGTCGTCACACTCAAGGAACTACAATTACCAGGTAAGTGTAATTATCATTTCCTTATCGTTCCGCCAGTTCAGTCCTCTACTTCTGGGATGTACCAGAGCAGTAACTATCGGGAGGGACCCTTCCAACCGGAGCGCAACACCGCCGCCCCAAAACAAGCATCATGGGCCGCTGCGACATCAAGACGGTAATGCTTACTGCAAGGACGACCACGTACCCGCCCTACAAATCTCACTCGGCGGCACCAGACCATGTTCCACCCACGACGCCGCTTGCGCCCTGACGGAATGAGCCCTCAAACCGTCCGGCGCCGCGCGTCCTTGCAACAAATAAGCGGAAGCTATCGTTTCCTTAATCCAACGGGCGATGGAAGCCTTAGACGCCGCCTCGCCCTTACGCCTGCCCCCAAACAGGAACAACCAATCCGACTTGCGAAAGGGCTTAGTAGACTTCAAATACTGCCGCAAAGCCCTCTTGACATCCAACAGATGGAAACGGCGATCCTCAGAATCCCCCGTTACAGAACCTAGGACAGGCAAACACACCGACTGATTCAAATGGAATGGAGAAAACAACCTTAGGCAAAAATGACGGTACGGGCCGCAGCACCACTCTTTCCCTCGAGAAGGACAAAAATGGCTCTCTAGAAGACAACGCTTGTAATTCCGAAATGCGTCGCGCAGAACAGATCGCTACCAAGAAAACCACTTTGAGAGTGAGATCCTTCAGCGACGCAGAATGCAAAGGCTCAAAAGGCGGCTTGAACAACGCCGACAACACCAGATTAAGATCCCAAGATGGAACCTGCATCCTACGGGCAGGCCGTAGTCTAGACACCGCCCTCAGAAAACGTATGACATCCGCATGCGCCTCCAACGCCAAACCCTGAACCTTGCCTCGATAACAGGACAGCACAGCCAACTGCACCCGCAACGAGCTGGCTGCCAAACCTTTATCAAAGCCATCTTGTAGAAAGTTCAATACGGAAGGTACAGCGACCGTGGCCGTCCTAATCTGACGTCTCGAACACCAATCTTCAAACACACGCCATATTCGCACATATGCCAAGGGAGTAGAACGTTTCCGCACCCTCAGCAGCGTAGAAATCACCGCCGCCGAGTAACCTTTCTTTCTTAACCGAGCCCTTTCAATGGCCATACTGTAAGCGAGAAAGCGATCCACTTGGGGCAGGAATAGCGGACCCTGACGCAGCAGATCCGACCGAGCCGGGAGACGCCAGGGTCGGCCATCTAGGAGCCTCATTAGATCCACGTACCACGGACGTCTTGGCCAGTCGGGCACCACCAGAAGCACCTTCCCCTGATACGCCTCTATCCATTGACCACTTGCCCTATCAGTGCCCACGGCGGAAAAACGTACAGAAGCCCCGACGTTGGCCACCGCTGCAACAGCGCATCTATGCCTTCTGACATTCTCTCTCTTCTCCTGCTGTAAAACCGCGGAACCTTGGCCAATTGAAAGGTTGCCATCAAGTCCATTATTGGCGTCTCCCAACGCCGTTCAATCTGCGCAAAGACTTCAGGATGCAGCTCCCACTCCCCTGCATCCACTCGCACACTGCTGAGGAAATCCGCCATCACGTTGTCCTTTCCCGCAATGTGCGCTGCCGAAATTGCCATCAACCAACACTCCACCCAGGCAAACAGCAGGTCCACCTCCTTTTCCATTGCTGCACTTCCCGTGCCTCCCTGACGATTGATGTAAGTGACCGTCACCGAATTGTCTGACAGAATTTGAACGGAACGCCCCAGTACCATCTTCCCGAACGCCTCCAGGGCTCTCGCCACCGCTCGCAACTCCAACCGATTGATTGACCAAGCCGACTCCAGAGGGGACCAGTAACCCTGCGCAAACTGGCCTCCGCAGTGGGCTCCCCAGCCCGAGAGACTGGCAGCTGTCATCACTGGAACCCACTCCGGTTGCTCTAGAGGCATTCCGGCCGCCAACGAGGACAGAAGCAACCACCACCGAAGTGACCGGCGAACCTTGAGGGGGCAGGGCAACCGCTTGCTCAGAGAATCCACCTGATGCGACCAACGCCTCAGCAACGCCCTCTGCAGCGGGCGCATATGCACTTTGGCCCGCGGCACCGCCTCCAGGGTTGCCGCCATCGTGCCGAGCACCTGCAGATAAAACCACGCCGTCGGGGCAGGCGTGGCTCGGAAGGAGCGAACCAGGCTGCGCAAAGCCTGCGCCCTCTTGCTCGGCAGAAAGACTAGTGCTCTGCGAGTGTTGAATTGAACCCCCAGATACTCGAGAACCTGAACCGGCTGTAGATGACGTTTGGTTGGATTGACCACCCAACCAAAGCCCTGCAAAAACCCGACCACCCTGTCGGTCACCTGCTGGCTCTCTGCCTCTGACTTCACCCGAATCAACCAATCGTCGAGATATGGAAGCAACAGAATACCTTCCTTGCGCAGCGCCACCGCCACTACCACCATAATCTTGGTGAAAGTGCGCAGCGCCGTCGCCAGGCCAAAGGGCAACGCTCGGAACTGACAGTGACCCCAGGGCAAGGCGAACCTTAAGAGCCTCTGATAAGCCTCCGTTAGATCCAAGGACGTCAGAAACTCTCCTTGACGGACCGCGACGATCACCGACCGCAATGTTTCCATACGGAAGTGGGGCACCCTGAGACACCGATTCACACCCTTGAGGTCTAAGATAGGCCGCAGCGCCCCACCTTTCTTTGGCACCACAAAATATATGGAGTACCAACCCAAGCCGTATTCCTGCCTCGGAACCTCCACTACCGCCCCTAAGCGCAGTAGGTGGTCCAAAGTGTTGCGAACGCTAGAGTCTTCTTCTGCTCCCTGCAAGGAGACATGACGAAAGAATCTCGCACGGGCCGTGCCAGCTCCAGGGCATAACCGTGCTGAATGATCTCCAGGACCCACTGGTCGGAAGTGATGAGGGTCCAAGCGGACAGAAACTCCCGGAGTCTCCCGCCGATGGGAGCGTCCGCCGCCAGGACCCACCTCATCTCATTGCGACTTACGAGCCACTGACACGGAGCCCAAAGCAAAACCCCCGGAATCCTTGACCGCGGGAAGGAAACCTGCCTCTCTGAAAGGCGCCATACCGCGACGTCCGAAATCTCCGAAAGTGGCCTCTAAAGGTCTGACTGGGCCTGCCCTGTTTTGGCTTGTCCTCCGGCAGCCTACCCGTCTTGGACTCCCCTAGGTCCTTCACCAACTTATCCAAATCCTCTCCAAAAAGCAACTTTCCTTTGAACGGCAACTTCCTGAGCCGTGACTTTGACGAGCCGTCCGCCGCCCAGTTACGCAACCACACCGATCTGCCACCATGGACGCCGTGCTATTCGCCAGTGCCCTGATCAAATCGTAGTGCACATCCGCCAAATACGCTGCACCGGACTACAGGCGCCCCAACTCTTTAAGCTCCTCCGAGTCCAAGTGACGCAACCGCTGTACCCAGAGCAAGCATGCCCACGCCACCCAAACACCACAGATGGATGCCTGCAAGGATAAAGAATCAGCCTCAAAGGTCTGCTTCAGAGCCCATCAACTCTACGGTCCTGCGCATCCTTCAAAGCTGCGCTTCCTTCTACTGGAATGGTAGTCTTCTTGGTCACTGCCAACACCACCGCATCCACCCGCGGCATCCAGAACCTCTCTTTATCTTTATCGGCTAGCGTCTATTCATTGTGCGCACCCCTCTGAGACCCGCATCTGGCTGGTTCCATTCATCCTGGATCATCTTATCGACCACTTTATGCACCGGAAACACTACCTGTGACTGCCGCACCGTCTGGATAACCGTATCTTCCACCTCGTCCTCTGCATCCGCCGGTGTCGTTAAATTCAACATCTGCAACGACTCTGCAATCAATGCCGGAAGCTCCTCTCTACGAAAGACCCTAATGATCTTTGACTGATCCTCCGGTTCCAGGATCTCTCCTTCCTCCAGGTCCTGTGCACCCTCTTCATTCTCCTCGAGCTCCAGCCAATCGCTCTCCCCAGTCGAAGAATCCCGGGCTCTAGGCCTTTTAGGCGCCAAGGGGCCATTGCCCAGCCCTGCCATTTGCGAACCCGAACCGTAAGCGGTGCCTTTCCAGCCATCTTTCCCTGGCGCCGCAGACAAAATGCTTTATGCAGCATTAAAATGAACTCCGGGCAAAACTCCGCCGGGTCCCCCAACCGTGGCTCCGCAACCCCCGCTAGCTCCCCTGCCGGAACCTCCTGCCCGGGAAGTTGGAGAGACTCTGTCATAGCCTCTGACTGCCCTGCCGTCTCCTTAACGTCCATCTGCTGTTCTACCGTGGACGACAGCGAAGCACAGCCACGGCATATACCAGTCTCCACCACTGTGCCCCTACGGGTGCCACAAATCACACACTGTGGCTTCCCCGCCATCCACCTCTTCTTCCTCTTCTACCAATAGCAATATGAAGATAAAGAATTAATCAAACACCGTTTACCTCCTATGAACCTACTGGAAGCCCCCAGAAGCGCTGGGAGTCTGTTGCAGAGGAAAAAATGCCTGCTGGAAAGGTTTACGCTATGCCACCGTGAGAGAGTTCCCTACCCCCCCCCCCTCCTGTGGTGTAAGCAGGACCGCGGGAAAAGAACCCCTCAAATGTAGCCCAAGACAACAAACAGTGCCTATAACGCTCTAAAACCTTAAAGAAAGAAAAAGATCCCTAAAAACAAGAAGGGGGGATGCGTACCCGCTCAATGTGCCCCTACCGGGCAGCCATGCAGCTTTCCGCGGCACCTAAGATGGCTGCCGGCAAAAACCGCGAAGGCAGAAAAAAAGCACGCCAAAACTGCCCGCTGAAGCTTTTTATTAGCGAATTAAAAGATTCCTCCCTGCCACAGCAGCCTGTCACCAGTGGAAGCCTTACCGGGCCGGTCTGCAGAATCACTGGATCCTCCCTGGCCCCCCCCCCCCGACGCTGATCTAGCCTGGGGAGACTCAGGCAGAACAGCCTGCCCCTTACCTGCCCTCCGGAGCCGCGATCAAGCTGCCCAGCAGGGTGCAGGGCTTCAGGAGAGGGCTCTCCCCCGTAGTGTCCAGGGGGAGAGATTTATTTATTTTATTTATTTTACATTTCTTATATACCGCACTATTTGCGATCAGCGCGATTTACATAAAACAAACAGTATCCGACAATAAACAAGAGTCAGGTCATTACAATGAACAGGAGCAATCAACTTGGATAACGGGGGAAACTATATACATATCTGAAACATTGAAATAGGTAACTGTATATATGTGAGATGGAGTTATTGTGTGTTGTTTATACCTCCGACCACCACCCAGCTACTCATGGTCTTCTGAAAGGGTTTGTTAAGCTCTCGTATTTATTTATTTATTTTTATTTTTTTTGTGGTGACAGGCAGGGAGCAGACAAAAAAAATCCCCTCTATTTTTTTTTTTTAAGAACACTAACGCAATTACACGGAAACAACAAACGATGTCCCCCAACTATCCTAAGCCTACACTCTCCTTATCTGTTACTCCAGTGAGCCCTCTCCTGGGCTCACAACGTCCTCTGGCTGCATGGAGACTGGTAACACTGGAGAGAGAAAGAGAGAGCAGCAGGCTATATCCAGTAAATGTCATGAGTTTGACATACCAGTCTCGAGGCTGCAGGAGGAAGTTGACAACCCAGAAGTAGAGGACTGAACTGGCGGAACGATAAGGAACTTTAAAAAAGAAGCGCCTCCTGGCGCCACCGGACTGCTCCTTCCAGCCCCGCTCGATGGCGGGAAAGAGCGTGAGGCTGAAACCCCTCCCGCTCTCCAACTCATGGACAATCAGGGCCCAACAAGTACTAGCTTTAAAAAGAAGCGCCTCCAGGGCCATTTGGCATAGAAATTAGACACTACAAAAAGGAAGATCTACCACAGAAGATCACAACTGTGTAACACCATTGATGACAACGTTCATATTCAACAGCAAGAAACCTGTCCAAGATACCAAGAGCTTCTCAAACGAACTAAAAGGCCACACCATCACAGACATCAGAAACAGAAAACAGAACCAGGAACAAGCTACAGCAAATGCCAACCAAAATCTGAGGAACCAACCTCCACAAGAGGGCTACTCAAGGTACTGTGAACTCCTAACTCACCCATTTTACAAAACTGTCTATCACAGCAAATAAACAGCAGTAGTCCCTCAGACATCCCCACCGACCACTTTACTAGTTAATACACAGATCACAGCCTATGCAGGCACACAACACAATTGATCCCTATTTATGAGAGTACCACAACACGAAGGATATCATAATGCCACTGTATCGATCCATGGTGCAACTTGCAGTTTGAGTATTGCATGCACTTCTGGTCGCCACATCTAGAACTTGATATAGTAGAATTAGAAAAGATACAGAAAAGGGTGACCAAAATGACAAAGGAGATTTAAGCCTTTCCTCAAAAGGATATCCTTTAAAGTTTATGGCTCTTCAGCTTGGAGAAGGGATGGTTAAGAGGATATGAGAGAGGTCTATAAAACACGTGGAGAAACAAGTAAACATAAATCAGTTGTTTACTCCTTCCAAAAGTACAAAAACTAGGGAACATGCAATAAAGCTAAAGCATTACATTTAAGATTAACCAGGAAAAGACTTTATTCACTCAACATGTAATTAAAGCATTGCCAGAAAATGTAGTAAAATCTGTTAGTGTAGCTGGGTTAAAATAAAAAAAAAAAGGATTGCTCAAGTTCCTGGAGGAAAAGCCCATAAACCATTATTAAAGTGGAGAGGAAATCCCTTTCTTATTCTTGGGATATAAGGAATAAGAAAGGGTTTCCTCTCCACTTGGTTTGCAGCTTCTCGTGCTGTGAGGGCTTGCATGCATCAGTGATGCTGAGAGCTAAACTATCGGTAGTTTAACTCCTGGCAGGGTCTCCCAAGATGGACAGGTCTCAGCTGAGGTGCCAGACCAAGACAAACCACCCATCTGGGCAGCAGCAGAATGGGATAGTGTTAATGGCGGAGGATCACATTTTTGTGACAACGGCAACACCACCAAACTTAAACTGCGCGGAAGAAAGGCCCGGCAATCTACTTCTGTTATCTTGCCATGAAAACCCAATGGATAGTTACAACAAAACAAATTGTGCTATGGTGCTGGAAGATGAGACCCCCGGGTCGGAAGGCACTCAACTAACTACTGGGGAAGAGCTGAAGACTTTTCAGAGTAAAGCCAGCATTTATGATGTGGTTGGATCAAAGCCCTCAGGAAGTCTGACTGCTGATGTAGCTGCGCATGAAATGAGAGTCAGAAGCTGTAAAGATGTCTTACACAATGGAACATGGAATGTACGAAGTATGAACCAAGGGAAGTTGGAGGTGGTCAAGAATGAAATGGAACATGTACAACTTGATCTGTTGGGTGTCAGCCAACTGAAATGGACTGGCATCGGGCACTTTGCTTCAGATGATCACATGGTCTACTATGCTTGAAATGAAAGACAAGATGAAATTAGGCCTTACCTGCTAATTGTCTTTCCTTGAGTATTCTCCGGGCCAGTCCAGGAACAGTAGGGTAGTCAACCTCCTTCAGCAACTGGGTATACCAGAACACCTGATCGTTCTCTTGCGCAATTTGTACATTGATCAAGAAACAACAGTTCGAACGGAACAAGGAGAAACAGAATGGTTTAAAATAAGCAAAGGTGTAAGACAAGGCTGCATACTTTCCCCCTACCTGTTTAATTTATATGCAGAACAAATCATCAGAGAAGCAGGATTGTATGAAGACAACAGAGGTGTGAAGATTGGTGGAAGACTCATCAACAACCTTCACTATGCTGATGATACCACATTACTGGCTGAAAGTGAAGATGATCTGAAACATTTGCTTCTCACAATCAAAGAACATAGTCTCAAAATGGGCCTGCACCTTAATGTAAAGAAGACAAAGATCATGACAACTGGCATAATCAAACAGGTTCATCGCTGAAGGAGAAGAAATTGAAATTGTGAACTTTAACCTACTTGGATCAACTATCAATAAAGAAGCAACAAGCAGTCAAGAAATCAAACAACGCATTGCTCTTGGCAGAATGGCTAAGACAGACCTAGATAAGATTCTCAAGAGCAGAGATGTCTCTCTCCATACAAAGATTCGACTTGTTCAAGCCATGGAATTTTCAATAACATCATATGGATGTGAAAGCTGGACAGTGAAAAAGACAGACAGGAAGAAAATTGATGCCTTTGAATTATGGTGCTGGCAGCGAATACTGTGCATACCATGGACTGCCCAAAGAACAAACCAGTCGGTACTAGAGGAGATCAAACCTAAGCTTTCTTTAGAAGCTCAAATGACAAGACTTCGACTTTCATACTTTGGACACATCATGCGAAGAAAGAGATCATTAGAGAAAGACATCATGCTTGGCAAGATAGAAGGTCAACGCAAAAGAGGAAGGCCAGCAATGAGATGGATCGATACAATAACAGTAGCTACGGGTACCAGTCTGTCAACAATGAGCCGCCTGACTGAAGACCGAACACAATTTAGGATAGGTATCCAGAGGGTCGCCATGAGTCGACTCCGACTCGACGGCACTTAACAACAACAACATTCCTGGGATAAGCAGCATGGAATCTATCTTTTAGGATCCTTTCAGATAAAACATAAGATATGCCATACTGGGTCAGACCAAGGGCCCATCAAGCCCAGAATCCCATTTCCAACAATGGCCAATCCAGGCAGAAGTTAGATTCCATGCTGCTTGGCCTTTAGCCTGGGCGTTTGCCTCGTCAAAATCTAGCACTCTAGGCAGCTACCCGTTCCTAAATCTGGGCCTGGTCAAACTCCCTGACAAGGTGTTTTTAGAATTGTAGATATGGTGATTATCTGGGACATTCCAATAAAAATTTCCATGCAATAAGCTGGACAGTATGGTAAAGAAGAAACGTGCACAAACATCACTAATGGAAGCAAAGTGGAATGCAACCTAGGTGTCAATGCAATGTGTGCCTTCGAGTCACTCCTGACTCCTGACGACCCAGAAGCTCCTGGGTTTTCTTGGCAGTGTCACCGGAAGTAGATTGCCAGGCCTTTCTTCCGAGGCAATGGAGGGTTAAGTGACTTGCCCAAGGCCACAAGGAGTGCAAGTGGGAATCGAACCCTGGTTGCTTGGTTACCAAGCCAGTGTTCTAACCACTAGGCTACTCCTCCACTCCTAACTGCACCAAATTATCCTGAAGTAGTAAAGCCGTGATGGCAATGATCAGAAAAATGCTTGAGCGTGCAGGGAAAAGAACGGGTCAGCAGGAAGGAGGCAGCCACAAGACCTCTGTATAAATCTCTGGTGAGACCTCATTTGGAATACTGTACAGTACTGGAGACATCTTCGAAAGGTCGCAAGCAAACACATTAGTCAGCCCAGAAAACAAATACTAGTCAATGGTCTTCATCTAAAAGCATGTTTTGTGAGATGTACCTTTGTACTCCTCAGCTAATTATACATTTGGGCCAATTACAGTTTAACAAAGACAGAACGAACATTAAACCAAAACTAAAATATGCATGCTTTAGGAAAAAGGTGAGAAGAAATACAAAAGATGCTTAGGTACGAACAAACGTGGAAAGCCAAGGAGAAGACTTCAGTTGCATTAGGAACCACACGTGCAAGCGCATTTTGAGATGCGCGGTGACGACGAACATGCGAGAGAGGCCCAGACTCACCTGCACCTGCAGCTCGGGCCCGAGCGCCATCTCCTCGCACAGGTTGAAGCAGAGCGCGGCCGAGAGCAGCGCCACGTCGTCCTCCGCCGCCTCGTCCTCCCGCAGCTCCGCGGCCAGCACCGTCGACAGGTGGCCGCCTCCACCGCCCGCTCGCACCCGCACCCACTCCCCGTGAAAGAGCCCCAGGCTCAGCAGGCGACGCCGGCTCACCCACAATGCCGCCGCCGGGTCCCGGCCCTCCGCCTTCGGCAGCGCCGTCGCGTCCATCACCTTCCCCCGCAGCCGCGCCGTCCGAGTCGCACCGTGCGCGAAGCCCGACGCCAGCGGCCGCGACCCTGGAGCGACTACGGATGGCCGGAGCGAGGCGGGGCCCAGCTCGACGACGGCCAGGCGGGTCCGGGGCCCCAGCAGCCCCTGCACAGCCGGCCTGGCCTCCAGCAGCAGCAGCGGAGATTCCTCGTCGAGCAGGGGCAGCGTCTCCCCGCGCCGGGCCAGCACAGGCCGAGCCCGCAGCGCCGTCGCCAGCCGCTCGGACACCGCGAAACGGAGGCCGCGGCGACTCCGCGCCCCGAGCAGCGCCCAGCTCAGGAGCGGCGGCCGGAGCAGGACGCGAAGCGACACCCGCTCCCCCGCCTCCAGCCCCCAACGCCGTAGGAAGACGCGGCTGACGCGCAACTCCGGGGTCCGGGCCTCGGCCTCCGCCAGCACAGCGCTCACCAGGACCTGCGCGCCGCAATCCCCCGACGCCCGCCGCAGAGACAGCACCAGCGCGCCCGCTCCCTCGGCGGCCAAAGCCCGCGCCGCGGCTGGACCCGGCACCAGCAGGGCCGTCAGCGGAGGCAACTCGGCAGGGAAAGGCTCGAGCAGCACTAACCCGGCCATGGAGAGTGAGCGACAGCCTAGCAACGGAAGGGACAACTTCCGCCAGAAGCCGAGGTCTGACGGCCTCGAGAGGCTTCAACTTCCGCCAAAAGCCAAGCGGCAGCCTAGCAACAGAGGGACATCTTCCGCCGGAAGCCGAGGTCTGACCGCCTCGAGAGGATTCAACTTCCGCCAGAAGCCAAGCGGCAGCCTAGTAACGGAGGGACAACTTCCGCCGGAAGCCAAGCGGCAGCCTAATAACGGAGGGGAATACGTCCTCCGAAAGCCAAGGCCTGACCGCCTCGAGAGGCTTCAACTTCCGCCAAAAAGCCAAGCGGCAGCCTAGCAACGGAGGGACATCTTCCGCCGGAAGTCGAGGTCTGACCGCCTCGAGAGGCTTCAACTTCCGCCAAAAAGCCAAGCGGCAGCCTAGCAACGGAGGGACATCTTCCGCCGGAAGTCGAGGTCTGACCGCCTCGAGAGGATTCAACTTCCGCCAGAAGCCAAGCGGCAGCCTAGTAACGGAGGGACAACTTCCGCCAGAAGCCAAGCGGCAGCCTAATAACGGAGGGGAATACGTCCTCCGAAAGCCAAGGCCTGACCGCCTTGAGAGGTTTCAACTTCCATTAGAAGCCAAGCGGCAGCCTAGCAACGGAGGGACATCTTCCGCCGGAAGTCGAGGTCTGACCCCTCGAGAGGATTCAACTTCCGCCAGAAGCCAAGCGGCAGCCTAGCAACGGAGGAACAACTTTCGCCGGAAGCCAAGAGGCAGCCTAGCAACGGAGGTAACAACTTCCGCTGGAAGTCAAGGTCTGACCGCCTCGAGAGGCTTCAACTTCCGCCAGAAGCCAAGCGGCAGCCTAGCAACGGAGGGACATCTTCCGCCGGAAGTTGAGGTCTGACCGCCTCGAGAGGATTCAACTTCCGCCAGAAGCCAAGCGGCAGCCTAGCAACGGAGGGACAACTTCCTCCGGAAGCCAAGCGGCAGCTTAATAACGGAGGGGAAAACGTCCTCCGAAAGCTAAGGCCTGACCGCCTTGAGAGGCTTCAACTTCCATTAGAAGCCAAGCGGTAGCCTAGCAACGGAGGGGACAACTAATGCTGGAAGCTGAGTTCACCGTGCTCTGACTCCCTCGAGAGGCTTCAACTTCCGCCGAAAAAGGGGCCTAGCAGCCGTTAGAGACCAGCATGACTTTTTCTTTTAGTGATCTTCGTAAAACTACCGTCAGAAACCAGAATCTGGTTTCAAAGTCCCTTTTCTACTAACTCGTTTTCCATTAATGCTAAGATGAAGAGGGGAATGATATTTAAAACAAATCTGAGAACATTTACTTATGTATTTATTTATTTTGTAGCAGCAAAGCGCAGACAAACCAATGATACCAGGAGTCTGTTCAGAAGGTCCAAATCATTTATTTGTGCACAAGTCTCAAGCAAGTCAATTTCAAAATGGCTGAGCAAAGTTTTCAAGCATTACAACAACTTTTATAGACTTTTGTTCCATTCTAGGTATAGAAAAACATTTCATTGGTCCCGGTAACCTCCCGTACCTCTTCTATTGGTCCCGGTACTGATAAGTTTATCCAATTATGTCCCTTCTGTGGGCATGACACCTGCCTGCCCCCCTTCTAGTCCCAATTACAATGGTCAGTTCATCAACTTGTTACTTTCACACTCTCAAGGTTATAGAACCAATTTGTGCATACAGAAGAGCGAGGTTCTGTAACTCATCTGTCAGCACTCCTCATTATTTCTTTGCAGATGTACTTTTTCTTATCAGTAACTTTTAAACATGTCTTTTCTGTATTTTTCCATTTCTCAGTTCTGCAGTTCTGCTTACCTAAGCTAATTCAATACTTCTACTGAGTTCTATCTTACAATAGCAGCATATTGGGGGATGTGCAATCCTATATGCCTCTCCACAGGCCTCATTTACAGGTCAAGCTAGCCATGCTGGCCTGCCTATGTCAGACACCGTGGGTCACAGGCCTGCACCTGCCACATTCCCCCCTTTGATTAATCTCACCCTATTATTCAAGGTGTGAGAATTAAATCACTTTTTAGAAGAATCACATCATGATTGAAGGATTTCTACTAGGACTAGCTTTGTATAAAGCCATTATTTTAGTTGCGGTCTTCCGCTCTACTGTGGTATCAATAGCACTATGAATGGAACGCATACAACATGGGATTAAACATGGTAATAAGAAGATAACAGCAACAAGGATTAGTACTAAAATAATGAAAGTCTTAAATCCTCCCAGCCAAGAGAAAAGGTTAGCAAACCAGTTAGGAAATTTCAATGCGTGCCAAGTCTGTACTGGCACATAAGCATGTCTTTGCATATCTTTAGCAATTTCTTCAACTACTTGACCTTTATCATCTATTTTCAAACAGCAATTAGTTAAATTCAGCTTACCACATACTCCTCCTTCAGCTGCTAGCAAATAATCAAGTGCTAAGCGATTCTGGTATATAGCAGTGCGCATCTGAGTACTTTGTCTAGCTAAGAGCGTAAGAGCATGACTAGTTTCATTGGTTATTATTTCAACTACTGCTTGTAAGCGAATAATACGATTAATCATATAAATTGGGGTACGATAACCATACATACCATCATCATTCCAAGTGGCAGGTCCATAATACTCAATAATTCTTTCTGGTGGCCAATCATCACCCTGCCACTTTTCCCATTTGCCTATCTGTAAGGCTTCTCTTTTCTGTCTTGATGCTCTTTTGTGTCTGTGGGTAGTGTATACAGGGTATCCTAATTGTTCTCCATGTTCAGTGTTTAACAGGAAGAAAGAAGGTCTGATGGTTCCTAGGACACATGCTCCTCCCCAGTGTGGTGGGAGTTGTGCATATGCTCGGTTTCCACAGATCCAATATAGGCCAGGTGGGGCTTGCCAGGCTTGGACTTTGGCAAGGTTAGTCCATAGACCTGCAAGTTCAGGAAATCTAGCTAATGGGTTAGGAGGTTCAGGATGTCTAATTCCTGACCACCAGGCTGTCTTTTTGGTCGTGGCATTATAGTATTTCTGGCTAAGACAGACCAGCTGTCCTACCTTTTGGGTGAACTGGGGTCCAGTTCTGGCATAACAAAGACGTCCAACGATTGAGTGCGCTAACACCCATTCACTGGTAGTCTTGTGTAACTCAGTCTGGTTGTAAATCATGGAATAATTCAATTCTTGGGCTTCCCAGGGCCATTGATCTCCCATTTGGGTTCCGCCACAGAAATAACAATCTGTGATCTTAAGACTAGATACTACTGCTCCGGCTAATTCTAGAAATAAATTCTGTGAAGGGTGAGGGATCTCAAACTTATTTACATGCATAGCTTCATAAAAGGTATTATGAATATGATATTTAGATGACTTGTGGGCTTGAGTATTCAATCTGATATACACAATGGTCCCTGGATCTATTGCTCCTCCAGCAATACGTAAACCAAACTTGTATCCTTGTTTCCATGCATGGGATTATGCACACGCAAGTGTAAGGGGTTGCAAGCATCTTTCTGACATTTATCATTTGTGGTTGGCTTGGTTAGAGTAGCCATCCGCTTATCTATTTTCTCATCAGTTATACCAGTGTTCCAGGTAGCATAAAAAACACATCCCCAATACGGGCAATAGTAGTCTGCCGCTGTAGCAGTACTATACCCTGATCCTGTTTTACCTGTACACTTCCACCAATTTGTGGCACCTTCTGGACACATATACTTATGGTCATTTCGATACGCTTTCTCCCATGTACCACAGGTGGACTGACTATCTCTATTAATGGCATTACATGCATCAAAATTCAAAATAGCAGGTTTAGTAATGTCCTTAAGTGGTGGTGTAGCAGCTAATATAGGTCCATCTGCATCCTTCCATCTTATTTCCAACGTGTAATAGGATGGATTCTGATGCGGATTATAGCATGCTTTGATTTTGCCATGAGTGCAAACATTTAGTTCAGTGGTGTTATAGATACACCGAGTTATTGTTCCCTTGCAGGTATAGTAAGAATGGTAAAGCAAAGTCTGAGTTACTTTCAGTCCAGTTCTAGTAGAAGTTATGCAAGCAGTGCATGGAGGTAGAGCATAAGTCAATTCAAAACCTCCAAAGAAGGCAACCAAGGCAAAGCAAAAACAAAGATACATGTTGATGTTGATTGGAGTTCTTCTGAATCCTCAGCTTGCTGATCTTGATCACGACGGTCTATTATTCTTCGTCCCGTTTGCTAATGAAGCAATTTAACGGGTGCTGAGTGTTGATTGAAGATCCTCAAGATGTCCAGTACACATTAACCAACTTAGCAATTCAGTTGGCTTGTGAAGTCTGGCTTTAGTCAATGTAGTCTCAAAGTAGTGAGTCAAATCACACACAAATTGGGTTCGTTGAAACAAAACTGTTGCTGCATGGAAAACAGCAATCCTCTTCGAAAGACTTGGCTACTGCAAAGCACTTGTGATGAAGTGTCTATGCTGCTGGTTGCCGTCTCAGAGTAACTCGCAAGGGTACATCAGGATGCTGCTCTGCTGTCCACTGCTCTGGTTCAGGATCGGCGGCGGGCTTGACTCTGCTGTGGTGGATCCAGGCGTCAATCTCGGCTACCTTTACTGCAGTTGGGGTAGACAGGATGACGGTATACGGTCCCTTCCAATGGGGTTCCAACGGTATCTTCTTCCAATCTTTGATCCACACCGAAGTTCCAGGCTGGTAGGGATGCAAGGGTTCCGTCAAGTTGATAGGCAACTGGTCTTGGATCCACGTATGGAGAGTCTGCAGAACAAAACTAAGAGCTAGGAGTTCTTGTCTGGTTACTTCTGAACCAATCTGGGCTAAACTTCCTTTGACTCCCTGCACTATTGGTGGGGGTTTACCATACAAAACTTCAAAAGGGGAAAATCCTGTTGACTTTACAGGGGCTGAGCGTATTCTGAGTAAAGCTATGGGGAGCACTTGGGGCCATTTCAAGTGTGTCTCCTGACAAAGCTTAGACATTTGGGCTTTCAAGGTACGATTCATTCGCTCAACTTTCCCTGAACTCTGGGGTCTGTATGCAGTGTGGAGTTTCCACTGTATCTGCAAAGCTTTTGCTAACTGCTGAGTAACTTGGGAGACAAATGAGGGTCCATTGTCTGACCCTATTACTGCTGGGATTCCAAATCTGGGGACAATCTCTCTCATTAAGACTTTGGTAACTTCTCGGGCTTTCTCAGTTCTGGTTGGGAATGCTTCTACCCACCCAGAGAAAGTACAAACTAATACTAGTAGGTAATGGTATCCATTGGCTTTTGGCATTTCGGTAAAATCAACTTGGAGGTTGTGCATGGGGGTGACACCTCCTGACTGAACTCGGGGTGCTGTAATAAGGCCTTGCTTGGCATTATTTTTGGCACAAGTTACACATTGACGTGCTACTGAGGCTGATATGGTTGTCATCAGAGGGATGTAGAAATGTGGTCTGAGTGCTTTCTCCATAGCACTCTTCCCATAGTGGGTGGCTTCGTGGAAAGCTTTGACAAAGGATGGTCCTAACAGTTCAGGAATTACTATTCGCCCTGGAGGTTGACTGCCCTCTTCTGGTGGCAGCTCAATCCATCCATCTTTCAGTACTCCATTTTCTCTGTCACAATAGTAATCCAATTCTTTGGTGGTATATCGTGGGGTCCATAGATTCAAGGGTACTGGAAACAATGCTGCTTGCATTGGCATAGCTTGTGGGGCAATTTGTCCTGTCATAGCTGCTTGTCGTGCTGAGGCATCTGCAAATCTATTTCCTCGGGCAACTTCTCCTTTTCCTGCTTGATGTCCTCTGCAATGCATGACAGCTACACGTGTTGGGGCCCAAACGGCATCAAGTAACATCAATATCTCGGGACCATATTTGACTGATTTTCCTCCGGATGTGATGAGTCCTCTTTCTTTATAGAGAGCTCCATGGGCATGCAAAGTGGTGAAGGCATATTTGGAATCTGTATATACATTTAGCACAAGTTTTTCTCCTAACAACAATGCCCTGGTGAGTGCTATCAATTCGGCTTTCTGGGCTGATGTGCCTGAGGCTAGAGCTGATGATTCAACTACTTCATGTTGAGTGACGACTGCATATCCGGCACAGCGTCGTCCGTCAAGGATGAGACTGCTCCCATCAACGTAATAGATCTGGTCGGGATTGTCTATGGGCACATCTGTTAAGTCAGGTCGACTAGAGAACACAGTTTCCATGACTTCGATACAGTCATGTTCTGGGAGTTCTTCACTGATGGGTATCAAGGTGGCTGGATTCAGGGCATGGCTCACTTCGAGTTGTATTTGTGGGTTTTCACATAACATGCTCTGGTACTTTAACATTCGGGAATTGGTGAGCCAATAATTCGCTTTTTGTTCCATAAGGGCAAGGACTGCATGTGGCACAGTGACTCGTATGTTCTGTCCTAGTGTGAGCTTGTCTGCTTCGCTCACTAGTAGTGCTGTAGCTGCAACTGCTCTCAAGCAAGGTGGCCATCCTTTGGCCACAGGGTCCAATTGTTTCGATAGGTAGGCTACAGGTCGCTCCCAATTTCCTAATTTCTGAGTCAACATGCCTAGGGCATTTCCCTGTGCTTCATGTACAAACAAGTGGAAAGGTTTGTGGACATCTGGTAGTCCAAGTGCTGGTGATGACATCAATTCTTCTTTTAACTTCTGGAAGGCTGTGTCCTGCTCAAGTCCCCACTCCAGTGGTGACTTCTCTTCTCCTTTTGTGGCTTCATACAGTGGTTTGGCAATTTGGGCAAAGTTGGGTATCCAGATTCGGCAATATCCTGCCGCTCCCAGAAAGGCTCTGACCTGCTTTCTGGTTGTTGGAGTTGGAATTCTGCATACTGCTTCTTTTCTTTCTCTGCCTAATCTTCTGCTTCCTTGGGTAATACGAAAACCCAAGTATTTCACTTCTTTTTGACATAGCTGTGCTTTGGCTCTGGAAACTTTGTATCCAGCTTCATCTAGTAACTGCAAGAGATCTTTGGTGGCTAGTATACATTCACTTTCTGATACGGCAGCTATCAACAGATCATCCACGTACTGGAGAAGCACTCTCTTCCCCGGGGCTATTGGATAGCTTGAAAGGTCTTGATTTAGTGCAGCACTAAAGATGGTAGGTGAATTCTTGAATCCTTGGGGTAATCTTGTCCAGGTGAGTTGGCCCCCTCTTCCAGAGATGGGGTCCTGCCATTCAAATGCAAACAATATTTGGCTTACAGGGGCTAATCTTATGCAAAAGAATGCATCTTTCAAATCCAGTACAGTGAAATGGGTAGCTTCAGCAGGTATCAGTCCTAGAAGAGTGTAAGGATTAGGTACAACTGGATGTATGGTTTCAGCTGCATCATTCACTCTTCTCAAATCTTGCACTGGGCGATAATCATCTGTCCCAGGTTTCTTTACTGGCAAAAGTGGGGTGTTCCATGGGGATTGACATACTTTTAGCAGGCCATACTCGAGCAATCTTTGTAAGTGGCGATGGATGCCTTCAATTGCGGCTCTTGGGAGAGGGTACTGTTTGACGTGCACTGGTGTAGCACTAGGCTTGAGGGTTACAATCACTGGAGCTATATGCTTGGCTAGGCCTGGGGGACTGCCTTCTGCCCATACTCCAGGTGGTGCATCAATACTTTTCAAAGTTTGTTCAAAATAGGTGTCTTGGACAGAATCATCAATGTAATACCTCCATTCTTCTTCTCGGGGAACTGTCAGCAGCATTACTCCTGCTGGCTTGGCTTGGGAATTTACTGTCATTTGCATTTCTCCTTGCTCAGAGAAAGATATTTGTGCTTGAAGCTTGGCTAGCATATCTCGTCCCAGTAGTGGTACTGGACATTCGGGCATGTAAAGGAATTGATGAGTTACTTGCTGTCCTCCTAGACTGCATATTCGGTTTTGAAGAAAAGACTTTGTGGCTTTGGCTCCAGTTGCTCCTATAATGGTGACTGCTTTTGTAGTGAATGGGGCTATCTTTTTGTCTATTACTGAATGCTGTGCTCCAGTATCAACCATAAAGTTCATAATTTGGTCTCCTATTTGTATTCCGACCATAGGCTCCTGGAGACCTAAAGCAAACTTGGAGCCCGGTCTGTCCTAATCCACGTCATCCTCATCATGGGCTGGTGTGGCCAATGCTTGAATGGCTCCTCCTCTCTCTCTCTGGTATTGTTCTCGATTGGCTCCTCCTCGGCCTCGGGGACGGCCTCATCTTTCTTCTCGCCACTGATGATCGTTGTCGTCATCTTGCTGGGCGTCTTCGAGTTGCGGGCGTATCTCTCCAATGTCCTTCCTCTCTGCAATAGGCGCATTGGTTCACGCCTAGTCTCTGGGTCCGGCCTCCGCCTTGACCCCGCCCTCTTCCTCTGCTCCTTCGACTAGGGACACCTCCCCTTTTCTTTTCAACTATGGCCGCAGCCAAAAAATCAGCTTTCTTCTTCATCTTTCTATCACATTCTCTCTGTCTTTCAGTATCACGATTCACATACACTTTATGAGCGACTTCCAATAACTGTGTTGCATTCATGCCCGCAAACCCTTCTAATTTCTGTAATTTACGTCTAATGTCTGGTTGAGACTGGTTTACAAAAGCAGAATTCACCATACATAAACTTCCTGGTGCCTCGGGATCATAGGGAGTATACATTCTGTAGGCTTCAGTTAATCTTTCATAAAAATCTGCTGGGCTCTCATCTATCCCTTGGATAACTCCTGCAACTTTGGAAAGGTTCATAGCTTTTTGGCCCCCCCTTTTCAGGCCTTGTAAAAAGCCTTGGCGAAAACGGGCTAGGGCTGTGGATCCTTCATCTGTATTTGGATCCCATTGGGGGTCTTCATTCGGGAATTCTCTCTGAGCTGCTTCCCTACGGTCTATTATATTCTGCCCCTGTGCCGGAGCTACAGGGTTTTCTGCCATCCATTCAATAGCTGCTTTTCTAATTCTCGCTCGTTCTTCTGTAGTGAATAGGGTGGTCAGGAGCTGACGGCAATCTGGCCAAGTGGGTTGGTGAGTTTCCATAATACTAGTTACTAATTCTGTCAGCTCCTGGGGCTTACTAGTATAGGAGGCATAATGCGACCTCCAATTTAACAAATCAGTTGTAGAGAAAGGGATATACACATAAGTTAGGGGTCCCGCTACCACTTCATCATTATCATTCTTTACGGGCACTCCCGGGACTTGCCGTAAGGGAAACAGTTTGGCTGTCACAGGCGTCTTTTGGGATCTAAGGGTTATTGTCGTTGCCTTTGCAGGAGTCACTTTCTTTTTCTCAACAGGTTTTGCTTTGGGTTTCTCTCTCACTGGCGTGCTAGTGCTAGCGCTGGCTTTCTCGATTATTTGTACACTGTCCTCTTCTGGGGAATTCTCTCTTTCTCCTTCTTCTATCTCCACTTCTGACTCGTCTTTTATGTCCTCCTCTTCTCTTTCCACTAATTCTTCCTCTTTCTCTCTTCCAGGAGGGGGATCAGGGATTGGGTCCCGCCTCGGCTCTGGCCGTCTCTGGGGTTCTGGGACAGGACGCCGGGCTACTCTTACTGGACCTGGGGTTCGGGGCTGCCTGAGGACTATCTCTGGGGAATCAGGATCTACCAAGATGGGTTTCTTCTTGGCTTTCCTATCCTGCTCTTTCATTCTAGGCTGTTCCGTTTTCTGTCTAGAATCTGTTTTAGCTAACATTATTCTGCACTGTTCCTCATGACAGCGCTGCGCCCAGGAGGGCGGATCTTCACAAATACTTAACCAGGAATCTATATAAGGGTACTGATCGGGGTGCGCTACCCGCACTCTACGGTGTATTGACTGAATAATCTCTACAGTGAACGTTCCCTCTCGGGGCCAGATGGGGTCTAGATCGGGCCACTCCCTAGTACACAAAATCTGCAAACGGGCTGCTGTCATTTTAATACCATAATCTCCTGAATATCCCTCTTTAAAATGTGCGATCATACATTCTAATGGAGTGTTTCTAGTAGACCCCGCCCCTCCCATTTCGATGTGTGCGCGCAACAACAGACAGAAGGGAAAAGGAGGGCGGACCGTGGGTAAGGGGTCCTCACGGCCCTGGAAACGTATAGGGAATACAAATAACAAGACAAGACGACAATCGCTTCCCCCTTTTTCCGCGACCTGAACGCGGTCGCCCGGTCAGGAAATGCGCTAATCAGGGGTCCGCCTTCACTTGGTCCGTGCTGCCAGACCTCTCATTCACACTTCGTTCACACAATCATGCTAGCAACGTATCCCAGAATGCATTCGTTTCTATCTGTTCTGACTAGTCTTTTTCCCAATTACAAAAAGGATGAGGGTTTCCCCCAGCGAATTCCCATGCCGGGTTACTCGGCTCCTCCTTGAGAGTTGATCATGCTCTCTTACCAATTCCCAATATCTCGAGATTACAAATTCCAAATTCCAATGGCAGTACTGCTCTTTCTATTTCTGTCTAGACCCAAAATCAAAACTATACTCACCGGATCCGGTCCTCAAACTTCCCAAGCAGGCGCATGAGTTGGACCTCGGACTCCCCTCACTCGGGTTCGAGGCGTTGGCTCCAACCGGGCCCGGCACCCGCCGAGGTCCGACCAGCTCCCTCCGATACAAGGGACCGGTGGCGCCAGGGAGCGGCCCTCGTCGGAAGGGCGCGATCCCGGCAGGACCAAGCCTATAGAGGCGGAAAGTCGTGGTATATTGCCCTATATACACTTTGATTCCACAACTTCCCGGCCAACGCACCAAGGAATATGTAGCAGCAAAGCGCAGACAAACCAATGATACCAGGAGTCTGTTCAGAAGGTCCAAATCATTTATTTGTGCACAAGTCTCAAGCAAGTCAATTTCAAAATGGCTGAGCAAAGTTTTCAAGCATTACAACAACTTTTATAGACTTTTGTTCCATTCTAGGTATAGAAAAACATTTCATTGGTCCCGGTAACCTCCCGTACCTCCCGTACCTCTTCTATTGGTCCCGGTACTGATAAGTTTATCCAATTATGTCCCTTCTGTGGGCATGGCACCTGCCTGCCCCCCTTCTAGTCCCAATTACAATGGTCAGTTCATCAACTTGTTACTTTCACACTCTCAAGGTTATAGAACCAATTTGTGCATACAGAAGAGCGAGGTTCAGCACTCCTCATTATTTCTTTGCAGATGTACTTTTTCTTATCAGTAACTTTTAAACATGTCTTTTCTGTATTTTTCCATTTCTCAGTTCTGCAGTTCTGCTTACCTAAGCTAATTCAATACTTCTACTGAGTTCTATCTTACAATAGCAGCATATTGGGGGATGTGCAATCCTATATGCCTCTCCACAGGCCTCATTTACAGGTCAAGCTAGCCATGCTGGCCTGCCTATGTCAGACACCGTGGGTCACAGGCCTGCACCTGCCACAATTTAACAGGATTTTTATACCACCTTATCATACAATCAAAGCAGTTTACATAGAACTCAACATATTACAGAGAAACTATAGAAAATTTAGGTAAGGGTGTCACCCTTACCTAAATATTTTTGTCTTTTTATATACCGCCTGTGGTACAATGACATCCAGGTGGTTCACAATTGGGAAAAAGATACACTGTAAATGTATGTACAAAATAGAATGTGTTAAAACAACTTCTTATCTCTCTATGGACAGCCACACTGCTGGTGATGGAGATGGTAGTCTAGATTCCAACTTTGAAACTTCTAGAAGGCATAATGTGCTTGCGCCAGCATTAGCACTTTTTCGTGAGATGCAGTGTCTGCAGTTCCTATAGGAACAGTTAAGAAAAGAAAGGATTAAAAAGGCACCCTGATTGTGCTGGGAAGATGTCATTTTCATACAGAATCCGACTGAGATGTGTGGGGTCCTTGCATCTTGTGGAGGACTGTTCAGACTGTGCTAAAATGTCCCCAAGAGCCTGCTGATTTGCAAGTTGAAGTTAAAAGATCATTCCTTATCGTCCCTCTAGTCCAGTCCCACACCTCTGGGTAGTGTACCTCTTCCAGCAGCTTGGAGACTGTGCATGTCATCTTTTGAAGACACCCTTGTACTTATGCAGCCAGCACCACCTACCAGCCCCATGCTCAGTCTCTAAGGGTGCTGGACTCATTGAAGGGATAAATAAGGAGCATAGGTTTAGAATAGGTTTTTCATTTTGCTTTTCTGACTTTGCAAGAGCTTGCTGTTTTGCTTTACTTTCAAAAAGAAAAAAGGCTAGCAACCAGGAAAGGAAGCAAGACATTAGAGGAGCCAGTGCAACCAAAGGAGGACATCGGACATCCCTCCCCCCCCCCCCCCATCATCAGGGGAGCAGCTTGAGGGGAATTTGGTTTCCCAGGGATACCGGCGGCTCCCGAACCCGTCATCGGGTGAGGAGCCACCATGGCTATACTTCCAGCATACAGGCAGCTTCCCAGGCAACCCCTCCCCCCCCCCCCCCCCCCCAGCGTCAAAGACTGTGAGAAGCAGCTGAGTGCGAGGGGGAGAGGAGACATACAGGGCAGCGGTCTGGCCAGAAGACAAAGAGAGCCCCAGGCTCAGGTAAAAACTATTAATAAATAAGACTACATAAAGCAGCGAGTAAATGGCGTGCTTATCCAGTTGGGACAATTGCATGCTGGGTCTATGCTCGTAGCACCGTGTGCAGTTTTCAGCGGTGCGGGAAGAACAAGAAGAGTTCACTGCTTGTCTCTCCCACCAAAGGCCCTGTGCGTCATATGGGTCTCCCGCGGCCTGTTTTTACGGGGTTTTCTCAGATTGGGAGAGGAATCCTGACTCAGTTGCCTGCATATCCCTCATTAGGACTGGTTACAGAAGGGAAGCTGGAAATTAGTTTAAGTTGGTTTTCATTTCATGTGCCTTAGTTTCAATTCACTTTAAATACTTTTAGTTTTATTTTCATTTCCTTTCCGTTCCTGCACTCACATTGATTTCCTTTGCTGCCTGTTGAGATTCCTAGTCAGGGCAGGTCACAGTCCTAACATAAGAACATAAGATATGCCATACTGGGTCAGACCAAGGTCCATCAAGCCCAGTATCCTGTTTCCAACAGTGGCCAATCTAGGTCATATGTACCTAGCAGTTTCCCCAAAAGACACAGGTTGCACAATGCTTGTATTGGGTCAAGCATTGATATTCTGGGTCCCTTTTTAATAATGGTTTATGGACCTTTCCCACAATGCCAGTCAGACTGCAGTGCCTAGTGTGGGGTGCTTTCTGAGGTGGGCATTTTCCGGGGTTGCACTCATGAGGCCACATCTTTAGAACAGGACCTCCAGGGACAATCAGGGCAGAAGAGCCCCTCCCCATCGCGGGAGTCCCTGGATGCAGAGGGATCTGCGCTGGCAGCACGAGAACCAGCCCTGGGTCCCTCGGCCATTACTGGACCCTTCACCTCACAGGATGGAGTGGTGGTGAGATTCTGGGTGATTTCTCACCAGAGTTTGTCCTGCTTCTGCATAGGGCGTTTTGCATGCACTAGCAGAGGTCAGCGGGCAGCTCCTCGGCACAGGAACACGGCGCTAAGAGGGCAGCGGACATGAAAACGGGCACAACTGAGGCATCGCCTGCAAAAAGGCCAAGGTCCTCAGAGGACTGCCAGATGCACTCTCCATTGTCTCAGGGACTGGCCGAGGAAGACCTGGACATGTAGCTGGAGTTCCAAGGCGACGGATTGGAAGAAGGAGAAATCCTGGAGCAGGAGGAGCACTCATGGATTGTACAGGTGTTTCACCGGGAGGAGTTGCCAGCACTCATCACGGAGTCCTTGAAGGCTCTTAATATACCCATTTGCCTCCTGGCGGAAGATGAGATGCTGAAGGACCCACTGCTCAAGGCAGTGCAGAAGACACAGAAGGTGTTCCCAGTGCACAGGGTGGTCCGACAGATGATCTAGGAAAAGTGGGATCTGCCAGAGGCTGGCCTTAAGGGGGTGCGAGGCATGTCACACCTATACCTGCTAACGGATCAGGACCACGAGCTGTTTCAGTCACTTAGGGTGCATGCAGCAGTGTTGGCGGTCACAAAGAAGGCAACGATCCCAGTAGAAGGCAATGCAGCACTCAAGGATGGCCAGGATAAGAAGTTGGACACCTTGTTGAAACAGGCCTTTGATGTCAACGCCCTCTCGCTGCAGGCCGCCATCTGTGGCGCCTGGGTGGCTAGGGCCTGCCTCCACTGGTCACAGTGGGTTCAACAGCTGGAAGAGCCGGCAAAGGACCTCTCCGGGGAGGCGGCCAAATTGGAATCAGGGGTGGTGTATCTAGCTGACACCCACTATGATCTCATTAGAGGACTCTCCAAGAACATGGCCTCGTTGGTGGCAGCTTGGAACTGGGTGGCGGAAAGTTCCTCCAAGTCCCACCTCAGCAAGCTCCCGTTTAAGGGGAAACTAATATTCAGGGAGGAACTGGACAAATTGGTCAAGAACTTGGGAGAGTCCAAGGGGGGGAGGGTGCCTGCCTAAGGATAATCAGAAGCAGGTCCATCCCCCACCTGCAACGTGAGGATAGTCATGGGACTTTAAGCATTTTCATACATCCTACTTTGTCCCTTACCAGAAGAGCAGATTCCCTTCCAGGGTACAGGGCCTGGGAGGTGAGGAAGTCGAGGCAGCGACGGTGGACTACTCGTTCTAATAGTTTGGATATGAAGGGAAGGAGGGAGATGGGTCGATAGTTAGAAGGGCATGTGGGATCAAGTGAGGGTTTCTTGAGGAGGGGTATGACAACAGCATGTTTGAAGTCAGCGGGGACAGTTGCAGTGGAGAGTGAAAGGTTGAAGATATGAGTGATGGAGGGGACAATGGTGAGGGAGATGGAACGTAGGAGATGGGTAGGGTTAGGGTCTGATGGACAGGTGGTGGGTTTGGAGGAGGAAAGAAGAAGTGTGGTTTCCTCTTCAGAGATCGGGGGGAAGGAGGAGAGGGTGGCAGGGGGAGTATGGATGGGGGAGGGGAGGTAGATGAGGGGGTAGGGAATTGGAGGGTAATTTTGAAGATTTTGTCATGGAAGTAGTTGGCTAGGGTTTGGGCAGAGGGAGGGCGGAGGCTGGGGGACCTTGAGAGAATTGAGGGTGTTAAAGAGACGGCGAGGATCAGAGGCAAGGGAATTATTCAGATGGATGTAGTAATCTTGTTTGGCAAGTGCTAAGGCTGACTGGAAAGAGCCAAGCATGAATTTGAAGTGTAGAATGTGTAATGGGGAAGAGACGTCCTTTGCCATGCAAACAGAGGAACTTGAGAGAAGTAGGTCTGTTGCTGACAGGAAGGCAAAGCACAGGACTCCCAGTTGCCAGGAGCAACATAAACAAACCCAGCCACGAGTGCAGCAGCCCCACCCAGCTAGCAAACAATCCCCATCTCCTGAGCCCAATAGTTTTCACCTGAGAGGGGGAAGGGCTAGATTAGCTCCAAACCAGACATATAAGAAACGCTCATTAGAGTTTCAGTGTGAAGGGCAGCAAAGGAAGCAAGAGAAGCAAAGAGCAGGAGGAGCAGAGGAACTGGAGAACGAGAGAGAGAAAGCTTGGACAGACCCAGCTGGGAAAGCTGAGTGAGCTGAAGTCTGAGACTCAGAAGCAACGTGTGTTTCAGTGTGGAAGGAATCACGAGAGAAAGTACGTGAGTGACTCAGAGGATTGTGATTCTGAGAGTGATAGAGAAATGCAGGAAGTAACCAGCAGGAATAACTGGAGGAGCAGGGCCCAAAAACCCTGTGGCAAGAACTCCAGGCAATTGTCCTATTGGGAAGACACACAGAGGGAAACGTTACCGGTAAAGCTATCTGGGAAGCACTTACAAGCTCCAGGGAGTGAAAGGTATTTGGTGGAGGACATTTGCATGTCAGAGGAAGAGGTTGAGAAGCCAAAGTACAGAGGAAAACCGCTGAGGTTTAAACCCCTTCCTGACCAGGCTGTGCACGGACTTTCCCCTGTCTCTAAGCCAGAAGGTAGGCTGTCTAATTACTATAAGGATAAAAGTGATTATAAGAAGTTCTCTTATAGAAACCCAAAAGAGTGTGACTCTCCTCTCTGCTATTCTAAGATATATGGTAATACTGAACCCTATCTCATGGAGGGCTTGATAGAGAAGCCTCAGGAACAGATAGAGGGTGGAAGTTTGGAAACGGTGTATACCAAGCAGAAGTTGTACTTACCAGAGAATCAGCATGAGTCAATGCTGATTGATCCTCAGGAAGAAGAAATATCAAATAACCAAATGGACTGTACTTTAATGGTTACAGATGATATAATTTCTCTGTGCTGAGCCAGGTGATGTGAAAGCTGTTTAAACTGGCAGTTGAAGAGCACAGGATTTTCCTTGCTTATACAAAGTGACTGTATGCTGTAAATACCGTGGAACTTTGGATTTAAGTTGAGAAGCTGTTATTATTTCCTTTCTTATTTTGTGCCAGAGTGTATGGCTTTTTGTCCTGAGTTATTTTGTGTTTGAATCCGCCCCGGGAGGGGAATTTAAAAGCCTGTCATTGCCTGTACCACTCGCACCACAACTGCATCTTATTGAAAAGGGAAAAATACTACAACTCCCAGGAGGCAATGCCAGCCTAAAGCATTGCTCCAGTGTTTCAATAAAGGGTCTCCAGGCCGTCTATCCCGTATGCCTAAGCTACGGGCCGACTACTGGTGACAGGAATTGGCGTAGTTTTACGGATTTTTAAACACAGTAAAAGGACATTATTAAGAAAAGGATATCAGCTTTTTAAAAGGAAAAAGGATATCACCTCTGGAACAGGAGAAGTTTGGCTATCCGGAGAGGAAAAGACAGCCCGGACTGAACTTCGGATACAACCTGACCTGGAGCCACAAAGACATCTTTCTCAGTGCAAGATCCTACACCGTGCTCAGGTAAAAGTAAGGGGGCACGGGAGTAGACGGATTGGTGAGAAGGTGTGAATATCTGTGCTATAGGGAGGAGGCAGAAAAATTTTGTGCCGCACTTGGTGGGCCTCTGTTGTTTGTTTTTTACCCCTGCAGGTACAGAAACCCGAGATGGATCCCCAGGACGTCAATAGCTGGATGGAAGCTCAATGGAAGGCACAGAGCGAGTTAGCGAGAGTGATCCAGGAAAAGACTGTAGCAGCAATGAATGCGCAACAGCAGCCACTCCTCGAGCTACTGGAAGCTCTGGTGAAGAAAACTGTGGACAGAGAGGAAACTATTCCCTCATTACAAGTGGGGGTAGGACTTCCTAATTGCAGTGCACTAGCACTGGGACAGTTTAAAACACATGATAATTTTGATGACTTTGCCGATGCTTTCAAACGTATAGCGGAGTCAGCTAACTGGCCGGCTGACCAGTGGGCCGTCAGGTTCACTATGTCTCTGTCGGGTGAGGCACTAGCGGCCTACAAAACAATGCCCGCTGATCTAGCGTCCAATTACCTGGATGTAAAAAACGCTGTGAGAGATAGATTGGGTTTGACTCCCATGCACTACAAGCGCTTATTTAGGGAAGCTAGGCTTATGCCTACAGAGACGCCAAAAGCACTATTTCAGCAATTGAAGGGACTAGCGGTGAAATGGCTTGCTCCTGAAAGGAGGACGGTGGATTCTTTAATAGACACCATCATTTTGGAGCAATACCTTGAAGCCGTGCCTCCCGAGGTAAAAGCTTTCCTAATGCTCCAAAAATGCAGTTCCACCGAGGAAGCGGCTGACTTCACTGAAAGATATTTTGAGGCGGAGTTAGCCGGGACCTCTAGAGGAAATGTTTTAAAGGTGGCTGGCATTGATAAGCTATGGAGCTTAGAAAAGACTTCTAAGAGGAATGTAACTGACAAAAATGTGGAAAATTTTTCCAGGAGAAAATGTTATAACTGTGGCCAGGTAGGACACATACGCAGAGATTGTAAAATACGCACTGCCCTAGTGTCGGGAAGAGAGAGACACTTGGGGGAGGGATTTCTGCTAAAGGTTCGAGTGGAAGGGGTAGAAGCTCTAGCACTGCTTGACTCTGGAGCAGACCAGAGCATGGTCTCCCAGAAGCTGTGGAAGACCATCAATGACCATGACCGATCCGCCCGGAGCCAAGCAGATGGGAGAGTAAAGGTGAGTTGTATACATGGGGAATCCTCGTATTATCCTGTGTATAAGGTGTCTGTAACAGGATTGGGTATTGATGAGGAAGTACGGGTGGCAGTAATACCACGACTCCCACGTGACATTGTTTTAGGGAGAGATTGGCCTCCCTTTCACAAGGAGTTAAGAAGAGGCTTAACTGAGAAAACAGGCCTGATCTCTACCAGATCCCAGGCCAAGGCTCCTGGAACAGGGGTTAGTCCGGTAGATGAGGAAACTGAAGCCCCTGAGGATAAGGAAGAAGCCCTAAAATGTGAGAATGACGGGGGAGAGGAGGTACCTGATATACTTCCCTCTCATGAGGATTTGCTGAATATCCCCTCTAAGGATAGGAAAGAAAAAGCTGAGAGACGCCAAGAAAGAAGGCATAGGTCCCAAGCGAGGGCAGAGCTGGAAGCAGGGGAGGGGTTACCCTGGGTCCCAACGGAACTTGTCCGAAAATTCCCTTCCTTCCCTAAAGAGCAGAAAGGTGATCCTGCGTTAAAAAGGGCATTTGAGTCTGCTCAGGAGAATAGGACCATCTTGCCCAGGTTCTTTTTAGAGGGAGAACTATTGTACAGGGATTGCACAGACCCGCGTACAGGAACTGTAAGGAAACAGTTGGTGGTACCTACTACTTTTAAGGCAGTAGTTCTGCGATTGGCCCACGACCATCCTGTAGGCTGCCATAAAGGCGCACAGGGGACATTGGACCAGATCTTGGCCCGATTTTATTGGCCAGTGGTCTTCAAGGAGACAGCCCGTTATTGCGAGTCCTGTCCCGCTTGCCAGCGAGTCACAGCTGCAAAGCCAAAACCTGTACCCATGATACCTACGCCCACTATTTCAATGCCAGTTCGTCGTTTAGCGATGGACATAATAGGACCCATCGTTAGGACGCCAAGAGGTTTCCAGTACATACTGGTGATTATAGATCAAGCAACGCGCTTTCCATGGGCCATCCCGTTACGTAACATCTCGGCAAAGACAATATCCCTTGAGCTTATAAAGTTGTTTTGTGAAATTGGATTTCCCCAGGAAATTCTGACGGATCAGGGGAGTAACTTCACATCAAAACACTTAGCTATGGTGTGGGATGCTTTTGGGGTACGGCATATCCGGACCTCCACCTATCATCTTCAAGCCAATGGACTGGTGGAAAGGATGAATCAGTCAATTAAACAGATGTTGCGACGTAGCCTAGAAGAAAAGATGGCTGAATGGGATAATGTACTCCCATTTGTCTTATACGCGTGACGAGAATGCGTACAAGCGTCTTTAGGGGCATCGCCCTATGAGCTTTTATTTGGTCGGGCTCCAAGGGGGATTTTGGATATCCTAAGGGAGCAATGGGTCGAACCAGATGTAGAAGAGATAGGGGTACCCCAGTTTCTCAGGGATCTTAGAAGTCGCCTAGAGAGGACCTCCCGAGTGTCTATAGAAAATTTGCAGGCTAGCCAGCGCCGGCAAAAGCATTATTATGACCGGGGGACCAAAACACGAAAGTTAGCGGTAGGAGATAAGGTTCTAATCCTAGTAGCAGAGGCCGGTCCCAAATTTGAGTCTAGGTGGAAAGGACCCTGTACAGTAGTGGAAAAGGTCGGTCCCGTCTCCTATAAGGTGGAGAATGAGAAGGGGCGTCGACAAGTATACCACCTGAACCTGTTAAAACCTTGGCGCGACAGATCAGCAACAGTGCGGCTGGTCAAGGTAGAGGAATGTTTGGCTAATCAGTTCAGGATTACAGGCTGGCAGACTAAGAAAGCTGCAGCCCGTAATATCTTAAGGGGGGGATATGTAATGGGGAAGAGACGTCCTTTGCCATGCAAACAGAGGAACTTGAGAGAAGTAGGTCTGTTGCTGACAGGAAGGCAAAGCACAGGACTCCCAGTTGCCAGGAGCAACATAAACAAACCCAGCCACGAGTGCAGCAGCCCCGCCCAGCTAGCAAACAATCCCCATCTCCTGAGCCCAATAGTTTTCACCTGAGAGGGGGAAGGGCTAGATTAGCTCCAAACCAGACATATAAGAAACGCTCATTAGAGTTTCAGCGTGAAGGGCAGCAAAGGAAGCAAGAGAAGCACGGGAAGCAAAGAGCAGGAGGAGCATAGGAACTGGAGAATGAGAGAGAGAGAGAAAGCTTGGACAGACCCAGCTGGGAAAGCTGAGTGAGCTGAAGTCTGAGACTCAGAAGCAACGTGTGTTTCAGTGTGGAAGGAAACATGAGAGAAAGTACGTGAGTGACTCAGAGGATTGTGATTCTGAGAGTGATAGAGAAATACAGGAAGTAACCAGCAGGAATAACTGGAGGAGCAGGGCCCAAAAACCCTGTGGCAAGAACTTCAGGCAATTGTCCTATTGGGAAGACACACAGAGGGAAACGTTACCGGTAAAGCTATCTAGGAAACACTTGCAAGCTCCAGGGAGTGAAAGGTATTCGGTGGAGGACATTTGCATGTCAGAGGAAGAGGTTGAGAAGCCAAAGTACAGAGGAAAACCGCTGAGATTTAAACCCCTTCCCGACCAGGCTGTGCACGGACTTTCCCCTGACTCTAAGCCAGAAGGTAGGCTGTCTAATTACTATAAGGATAAAATTGGTTATAAGAAGTTCTCTTATAGAAACCCAAAAGGGTGTGACTCTCCTCTCTGCTATTCTAAGATATATGGTAATACTGAACCCTCTCTCACGGAGGGCTTGATAGAGAAGCCTCAGGAACAGAGGGTGGAAGTTTGGAAACGGTGTATACCAAGCAGAAGTTGTACTTACCAGAGAATCAGCATGAGTCAATGCTGATTGATCCTCAGGAAGAAGAAATATCAGATAACCAAATGGACTGTACTTTAATGGTTACAGATGATATAATTTCTCTGTGCTGAGCCAGGTGATGTGAAAGCTGTTTTAAACTGGCAGTTGAAGAGCACAGGATTTTCCTTGCTTATACAAAGTGACTGTATGCTGTAAATACCGTGGAACTTTGGATTTAAGTTGAGAAGCTTTTATTATTTCCTTTCTTATTTTGTGCCAGAGTGTATGGCTTTTTTTCCTGAGTTATTTTGTGTTTGAATCTGCCCCGGGAGGGGAATTAAAAGCCTGTCATTGCCTGTACCACTCGCACCACAACTGCATCTTATTGAAAAGGGAAAAATACTACAACTCCCAGGAGGCAATGCCAGCCTAAAGCATTGCTCCAGTGTTTCAATAAAGGGTCCCCAGGCCGTCTATCCCGTATGCCTAAGCTACGGGCCGACTACTGGTGACAAAGGTCTTCGGGGGAGTGGGATTTGGACCAGGCTCGTTCGGCTGAACGGGCACAGATGCGTAGGTAACGGATTGTGGGTGAAAGCCAGGGCAAAGCCAGTAGATCGTTTTACAGGACGTGAGGTGGGAGGGGCAAGAGTGTCAAGGGCAGAGGATAGTGTAGCATTGTATGAGGATAATGCTTTGTCGACTGACTCGGACTATAAAATGGAGGAAAGAGATGGAGAAATGGTGGAGGAGAGAGTCAGGGTGTTAATATTATGAAGGTTTCTAAATAGGTCGGAGGAGACAGGACGAGGTTGGGACGGTGGGAGCTGAAGAGTAAATGTTAGTAGGTGATGGTCAGATGAGGGAAGGATTGATTTGCGGAAGTTTGAAGGAGAGGAATTGGAGAAGAGTATTAGGTCAAGGCAGTGGCCGTGTAGGTGTGTGGGGGCAGTGGAGCAAAGTTGGAGGTTGATCGAGGAGGTAAGAGTGAGGAACTTTGAGGAATGGGGGTCAGAGGGGTTGTCGATGTGAATGTTGAAATCGCCAAGAATAAGAGTGGGGGAGGAGGGATCCATAAAGGCAGAAAGCCAGTAGTCGAAGTCAGTGAGGAAGGTTGATTTGGAGTTGTCGGGTGGGCGATAAATAACAGCTACACGGAGGGGAAGTGGTGTGAGGAGGCGAATGGAGTGTACTTCAAAGGAGAGGGGGAGTATGATTGGGGTGGCAGGAGGGGTTGGAATTAGCAGGAGGGGGAGAGTAGGAGACCAATGCCACCACCGCGACCAGTAGATCGAGGTCTATTATTTATTATTTATTTATTTATTTTTATTTCTTATATACTGCGCTTTTAATCAGTGCGGTTTACAAATGAACAATTCAAACACAATGATACAGTCAGCATTGGTTTTTTACAATGAACAGGGTACAAAAAACTTGGCGGTAAACAGGGTTAACTATATACAAAAAACGTGGTGGAAAGTAGGATTAACTATGTACATGGCATTTTTGGTTAACTACATGGTAGTGGTAAATAGATATAATTATAGTACAGTATAAATACGGTATGGGTAAAGTGTGCAAGTATGAACCATCATGATTAGCCATTTTCCACTGGGGTCAAGTGGGCAAGATCAACATGCGGGCTATGTTCAGTCGGAGTTGCTTCAGGGTAGTATATTAGGAACAAGTGATGTTTTAAGACCTTTCTGAATGTCGTGAGACTAGTGATGGCTCTAATTTCGGGTGGAAGGGCATTCCAAGCTCTGGGCGCAAACAGTGAGAAGGCTCTAGAGGCTGTTGATTTAGAGCATTTCATAAGGAGTTTCGGAAGGTCAATGGAGTTCAATGCAGCAGATCTCCTGGATCTGTTTGTTGGAGTGACATGTATCATATTGCTGATAGGTGATAGGGATGGGCTCTTTGCAGCTTTAAAAGTCATGACAAGGGTTTTATATAGGGTTCTGGCCTGGAGGGGTAGCCAGTGTAAACTCTTCAGTATTGGAGTTATGTGCTCTGAGCGTGGAGAACCTACGAGAATTCTCGCGGCTGCATTCATGGCCAGACGGAGGGGATTTAGAGTAGATTGTGGGAGACCGTGTAGTATGATATTGGCAAAATCCAGGTGTGGTAGTACCAGGGCTTGGAAGATAGTGCGGAAATCGGAGTAGTCAAGAAGAGGTCGGAGATTACGTAGGGATCAAATCTTTTGGTAAATCGAGTTTGTTGCTTTCTTGATGTGTGCTGACTTATCAAGCCGCTGATCTAATGTAATCCCTAAGTATCGGATTGTGGGTTGTGCCTTCAGCTCAATGTTGTTTACTTGTAATGAGGCAGGGAGTATGAATGTTGGATTCCGTGTTATGAATAGGACGTCTGTTTTGTTGTGATTTATACGTAGATTCTGTTTGAGGAGCCAGTTTGATACAGCTTCGAAGCACTGAACTATTGATGTAAAATCTGGTTGTTTTACGTTGAATGGAGCATACATCAGGATGTCATTCGCATATGCTAGACATTGAATGTTGAAGGTACGTATCACATCACAGATTGGCTGCATATAGATATTGAACATTAGTGCGGACAAGGAGGATCCCTGAGGGACACCTTGTTTAAGTGGGAATGAATCAGATGTTGCTTCTCCTGTTCTGACTTGCTGCTGTCTATCAGATAAGTAAGATTTGCACCAATTCAGGGCTAGACCTTGAATACCCTTCTCTTTGAGGCGCTGTAGGAGAGTATTGTGGTTTACTGAATCAAATGCGGCAGCTATGTCGAGAAAGATGAGAATGAACCCTTGATGGATATTGTCGATGCTTATGATTAGGTTATTGAAGAGGGTTGTGAGGATGGTGTCAACACCATGTTCTTCTCTAAAACCATGTTGTGAGGAGTCCAGAGGAGCTTCTGAGTCAACATGTTGTTTGTATTTGTCATTGGACCACTTTTTCCATGATTTTTGCTAGAAGAGGGATGCTAGAGATAGGTCTAAAAGATTCGACTTTTGTTGGGTCTAGCTTGCTGTTCTTCAGGAGGGGGCGGATGGATGAATGCTTGAGGCTCTGGGGGAAGGATCCAGTTGAGAAGGAATTTATTTATTTATTTATTTATTTAACATGTTTTGTATCCCGCCTTTTCCTTCAATCAAAGCGGTTAATACAGCACAGAGTTAAACAAAGGTGAGGGAAACATACATTGCATTATCATTACATCACAACAAAACACTAGGAGTACAAACAGGGAACACAGTACATAACTTACATTACATTACCTTACATTAACTACAAACAGCATATCGCTGAACAGAATGAGCATATAGAATAAGCATATAGCAGCAGATAGTGGGTCCCGCACGGTCCACCGCCTAAGGGCCACGCCAAAGGGCCCTCTTGCGAGGCCCTCAGGCGCGGGCCCGCAAGGCACGGGCGCGCCATTGCTGAAGGGATTCTAAATGATTTGAAAAGTGCTCAGATTGGCTGCAGTTTTCTCTCACACACAGTTCCCAACTAAGTAGGCACAGCTGATTCTCACTCACTGCTCACAGGATCGTTGAAGCCTTTGCTGAAGGGATTCTAAATGATTTGAAAAATGCTCAGATTGGCTGCAGTTTTCTCTCACACACAGTTCCCAACTAAGTAGGCACAGCTGATTCTCACTCACTGCTCACAGGATCGTTGAAGCCTTTGCTGAAGGGATTCTAAATGATTTGAAAAGTGCTCAGATTGGCTGCAGTTTTCTCTCACACACAGTTCCCAACTAAGTAGGCACAGCTGATTCTCACTCACTGCTCACAGGATCGTTGAAGTTTTTGCTGAAGGGATTCTAAATGATTTGAAAAATGCTCAGATTGGCTGCAGTTTTCTCTCACACACAGTTCCCAACTAAGTAGGCACAACTGATTCTCACTCACTGCTCACAGGATCGTTGAAGCCTTTGCTGAAGGGATTCTAAATGATTTGAAAAGTGCTCAGATTGGCTGCAGTTTTCTCTCACACACAGTTCCCAACTAAGTAGGCACAGCTGATTCTCACTCACTGCTCACAGGATCGTTGAAGCCTTTGCTGAAGGGATTCTAAATGATTTGAAAAATGCTCAGATTGGCTGCAGTTTTCTCTCACACACAGTTCCCAACTAAGTAGGCACAGCTGATTCTCACTCACTGCTCACAGGATCGTTGAAGCCTTTGCTGAAGGGATTCTAAATGATTTGAAAAGTGCTCAGATTGGCTGCAGTTTTCTCTCACACACAGTTCCCAACTAAGTAGGCACAGCTGATTCTCACTCACTGCTCACAGGATCGTTGAAGCCTTTGCTGAAGGGATTCTAAATGATTTGAAAAATGCTCAGATTGGCTGCAGTTTTCTCTCACACACAGTTCCCAACTAAGTAGGCACAACTGATTCTCACTCACTGCTCACAGGATCGTTGAAGCCTTTGCTGAAGGGATTCTAAATGATTTGAAAAGTGCTCAGATTGGCTGCAGTTTTCTCTCACACACAGTTCCCAACTAAGTAGGCACAGCTGATTCTCACTCACTGCTCACAGGATCGTTGAAGCCTTTGCTGAAGGGATTCTAAATGATTTGAAAAATGCTCAGATTGGCTGCAGTTTTCTCTCACACACAGTTCCCAACTAAGTAGGCACAGCTGATTCTCACTCACTGCTCACAGGATCGTTAAAGCCTTTGCTGAAGGGATTCTAAATGATTTGAAAAGTGCTCAGATTGGCTGCAGTTTTCTCTCACACACAGTTCCCAACTAAGTAGGCACAGCTGATTCTCACTCACTGCTCACAGGATCGTTGAAGCCTTTGCTGAAGGGATTCTAAATGATTTGAAAAATGCTCAGATTGGCTGCAGTTTTCTCTCACACACAGTTCCCAACTAAGTAGGCACAGCTGATTCTCACTCACTGCTCACAGGATCGTTGAAGCCTTTGCTGAAGGGATTCTAAATGATTTGAAAAGTGCTCAGATTGGCTGCAGTTTTCTCTCACACACAGTTCCCAACTAAGTAGGCACAGCTGATTCTCACTCACTGCTCACAGGATCGTTGAAGCCTTTGCTGAAGGGATTCTAAATGATTTGAAAAATGCTCAGATTGGCTGCAGTTTTCTCTCACACACAGTTCCCAACTAAGTAGGCACAGCTGATTCTCACTCACTGCTCACAGGATCGTTAAAGCCTTTGCTGAAGGGATTCTAAATGATTTGAAAAGTGCTCAGATTGGCTGCAGTTTTCTCTCACACACAGTTCCCAACTAAGTAGGCACAGCTGATTCTCACTCACTGCTCACAGGATCGTTGAAGCCTTTGCTGAAGGGATTCTAAATGATTTGAAAAATGCTCAGATTGACAATCTTGCTTATAGTTGGGCTAAGTTCATGTCGTAGTTCTTTAATCCACCTGGCTGGGCAGGGGTCGTTAGGTGCAGTAGTTAAGTTAATAGCTGCTATTATTTCTTCAATATCTTTGTTGGATACCTGAGAGAAATTGTCAAGTGTGGCTAGTTGAGTCACAGTCTGTGGGGTGGAAGGTGTTGATGCTGTGAGGATCGAACTGGTCTGTATCATTTTTGATTGTTGGTATTCAGCATAATCTTGAGGGTGTGGCATAGGTGGTTGGGTTGTGATTGGATCACCTGTTAAGGATTTAACAATATTGAAGAGGTCATGTGGCTTGTTTAAGGACCGCATTAGTGTATCCGAGTGGTATTTCTTTCTTCTCTCCATTGTCATCCTCCGGTGAGTTTGTAAGTATGAATTGTATGAGCAGAGTGCATCAGGCGATGGGGAGGAACGCCAGCGTCTCTCAAGTCTGCGTAGGTGGAGGAGAGATTCTTGTAGTTCAGATGAGAACCATGGTTTTTGTTTGCCCTTGGTCTTGATCCTGTCAGTAGCAGGGATGCAGGCAGCGGCTTTCAATGTGTTGTCCCAGTTGGTTATTAAGTCATCTTGAGAAGGTAAGTCCTTGTGGAGGGCAGGTAGGATTTTCTCCAAGACTTCAATCTTATTGAAAGGGCGGAAGCGAGTATATGGGAGAATTGGTAGCTCCCATAGCAGAGAGAGGCAATGGATGCAGTGTCATCTGGGGGGAGCCAGGTCTCGGTCAGGGCAAGAAGGTGTAGGACATTAGAGATGAAGAGATTGTGAATAAAAGTAGTTTTTCTAATGACTGAGCATGCGTTCCATAGGGCGCAAGTAAACGGGAGAGCGGAGGAGAGGGATGTGGATAAGGTTGGATAGGTTACGTATGGATTTCCTGTCAGAGTAGCGTGGGGGTCTATTTCTAAGGTAGTACCGAGATTTAGAGGGAGATTTCTTATCAGAGTAGCGTGGGGGTCTGTTTCTAGGGTAGTACCAGGATTTAGAGGGAGTAGGGTGTGGGTGGGTATGTCTGGATGTATGTGCTCTCCAAGAGGGACATGAGGGAGGGGAAATGAGGGATAAATTGATGGTATCAGATAGGTTATGTGAGGAATTATATTTGGGGGTAGGGTTGGAGTTGATATCTATGGTTGAGTGATTGTGGGATGAATGGGGGAGGGCGGAAGGAGGGAGGAGCGGGATGTGGATGAGATTAGATAGGGTATGTGAGGAACTTTCTTTAGTGTGGGAGAGAAATCATGGGGGGGGGGCAGGGTTGGGGTTGATGTTACTTGATGAGAGAAGGAGAATAAGTATTAGAGAGCGAGGTAAAGTGGAGATAGTACGGCGGAAGCGAGCCATCTCTTTTCCAGGTTGAAGAGCCCGAACCTTTTCTAACACCATGGAACAATACAGAGCCATTATTATATCCTTTGTTTTATTCTCCATTCCTTTCCTTATGATACCTATCATTCTGTTTGCTCTCTTGACCACTGTTACACACTGGGTGGAGGGTTTAACGTTATCCACGATGACACCTAAATCTTTTTCCTGGGTGGTAGTTCGTAATGTGGAATCTTGCATTGTGTAACCATAGTTTGGGTTACTCTTTCCTAGGTGCATAACTTTGCACTTGTCTACATTAAATTTCATCTGCCAATTGGATGCCCAGTTTTCCAATTTATCAAGATCCTTGTGCAATTTTCCACAATCCTCATGGGTTCTAACAACTTTGAATAGCTTTGTGTCATCTGCAAATTTGATAGTCACACTCATTATTCCCATTTCCAGGTCATTTATGAATATGTTAAAAAGTAGCGGACCCAGCACAGATCCCTGGGTTACTCCACTATTCACCTTTCTCCATTGGGAGAATTGGCCATTTAGCTCTACCCTCTGCTTTCTATCTTTTAACCAGTACCTGATCCACAATAGTACACTGCCTCCTATCCCATGACTTTATAATTTTGCCAAAAGTCTTTGATGAGGGACCTTGTCAAAGGCTTTCTGAAAGTCCAGATACACTATATCAACCGACTCACCTTTGTCTACCTCTTTATTCACACCTTCAAAAAAAAATAACAGATTAGTAAGAAAAGAACTTCCTTGGCTAAAGCCATGTTGGCTGTCTCCCATTAAGTCATGACTATCTACAGTACATGTTCAGTAATTTTGTTCTTTATGATGGTTTCCACCATTTTTCCAGGTACTGATGTCAGGCTTACCAGTCTGTAGTTTCCCGGATCACCCCTGGAACCCTTTTAAAAATTTGCGTTACATTGGCCATCCTCCAATCTTCAGGTATTACAGATGATTTTAATGATAGTTCACAGATTTCTAATAGTAGGTCTGAAATCTCATATTTCAGTTCTTTCAACACCCTTGGATATATACCATCCTGTCCAGGTGATTTGCTACTCTTCAGTTTATCAAATATTGGTAATACATCTTCCCGATTTATCAATATTTCTTTCAATTCTTCCGCAGCATCTAATTTAAATACCATTTCAGTAATGGATAACATTCCTACATCTTTCTCAGTAAAGACCGAATAATTCATTCAGTCTCTCTGCTATGGCTTTGTAGCCTCTTAGTGCCACTTTTACGCCTCTATCATCTAATGATCCAATTGACTCTCACAGGTTTTTTGCTATGAATGTACTTGAAAAAGTCTTTATAAGAATATAAGATATGCCATACTGGGTCAGACCAAGGTCCATCAAGCTCAGTATCCTGTTTCCAACAATGACCAATCTAGGCCATAAGTACCTAGCAGTTTCCTCAAAAGACACAGGTTCCTCAATGCTTGTATTGGGTCAAGCAATGATATCCTGTGTCCCTTTTAATAATGGTTCCTTATCGGTCCTCCAGTTTAGTCCTCCACCTCTGGGTTGTGCACCTCCTCCTGCAGCTTGGAGACTGGACATGTCACAAAAGCGTGGCATCACTGGATGTAGTCTGCTGTCCTCTCCCATCATCCCCAGTGTGTCCAGTCTCCATGCAGCAGGAAGACGTGGTGAGCCTAGGTGCTGGGCTCACCTGAGAACAGATAAGGAGCAATTAGAATAGGGTTTAGCTAATTTTTCAATTGATTTTGGCCTAATTTAAACTTTTTCTTGGTTTGATACCTGTTCCTTTAAAAAAAAAAGAAGAAGAAGCAGGAAGTACAGCGGCTCCTTATGCCTGGTCCTGTGTGCCCTTCATTCTTCCCCTTCTGTGTAAGTCAACCCCGTCGCAGATCTCTCCTCCTTGTCAGTACGGGGGAGAGCACCACAGTAGCAGAACAGCAGTTTTTTGGCTGAGGCAGTCGGAGCTGTCGCGAATCGGCAGACTCTGAGTTCGCACTGACGGGAAGCTCGCCCGACGGCTCTGCCATTGCTTTCCCGCTGAGCAGGGCCACGTGGGCTGCAGCACTGCGGAACCAGAGCAACGATTGCAGTGCTTGCTTTGAGGATACACTGTAAGAAGGGGCAGAAGAGCGGGGCTGAGAGCGGGAAGACTTCCATAGCGCTCAGCGTGGCTCGGCGATTTTGGTGCCCTTTGTGTTCAGTCAGATAGCGGTGGCCATTTTGTCAGCTTGTTTACCGCATGGCACTCCGCTGAATCGGGGGTCGCACAGGTCGCCATTTTGAGCCAGTTCCCCCTCCCGATTTTCTTGTTTTCATTTATTCTGCCTGGGTCACTTGGTATTTGGTTATTCTGGTGTTTTTTTGTTGGAATTGTCCCTCTCTGGCCAGGCAGGTCAGCTGGGATTTCTGGATCATGTCTCAGGAGCACTTAGACCTTTGCTAAAGGGGAAGACAACCACCAACAGATTCCCTATTGCCAGAGTCAATAATGATCACGTTCAAACAAAGACCTGGCTATTGAAAAAACCAACCCCTCAAAATCAGTCTTGCAAATTTTTTGTGTCGGAAGTGCCAGCCCAGTGAATAGGAACCATACCTACCACTGCTGTGGCTTTTCCATTTTAATAAAGTGAAACAGTGCTAAAACATAGCAGCTTTTACTTAGCTGGTAGGTGACTCAATTTCAGGCTGTTCTCAATCGCTCCGCTAAACGCCAATTCTTCCAACGTGCCACGTTTCAGGTACATTTTATTTATTTAGACAGTTTTGTATACCGCCTTATCCTTCAATCAAAGTGGTCACAACACAATTGGGGGATACATTTAACACGCAGGGATATGAGACACATACACTAATACTTACAGGGAACATGGGCAATGGAGGGTTAAGTGGCTTGCCCAAGACCACAAGGAGCATCTGTGGGACTAGAAACCCCAGTCTTTCCGACCCAAGGTTGCTGTCCTCTAGTGGGATTTGAACCCCCGACCTTTCGGCCTGAAGTACCTTGCCCCAACCACTAGGCTACTCCTCCCTACATACATCTAAAGCACCCTGCGTCAGGTTAGGCAATGCGCGGAAAATCATCAGCCATGTTGTGAACAGTCCGAGGAATAACAGTTTAAAAGTCCTTGCTTCAAATACGTAAGCACAGCTGTCAATCAGCAACAGCCAATCAGAGATGTCAGAGGTCCCAAAAGCCAGTCTATGAGACAATTTGGAGGAGGAGCCACTGATCAGGAAACCCCCTCCATTCAGAAGAACCAAAACTTAAAGAGGCTTCAAATTACACGATCGTGTGCCAATCAACCTGCATATTGAGACCTAACGGATGGACCGTGTTAAGCAGAAAGATCCATCTCTGTTCAGAACGTTGCAAAGTGCTGACCCGATCACCACCCCGCGGGTTCACGGGCACATGGTCCAGAATTCGCCAGCTCAGAGAATCAAAATTATGGGTATTCTTTAAACAGTGATCAACCATAGGTGCCATCAAGGACTGCGTGCAAAGGCGGGAGGCATGTTCTCCCAAACACACCTTAAAAAATCTGGCAGTACATCCGACATAATAAAGGTTGCAGGAACAAATGATGATATAAACTGTGTATACAATTGGTCCAGACACGGGGGTCAAAGCCGTTTAAAGAAGGTTTCATTTACCTCTGGCACTGAGGATTCGTCTGATACAGACTCTAGTGATTTGGGTCAATCTGGCAATAAAAAGTGCACTGGTACTATGGAGGGACAACGTGGCAATTCTTCCCGAGGGCATCGCTCTCGTGGTGCTTACCATCCGGATTTTTGGGAAGGTCCAGACACTCGTTTGAGGGTTCGGAATCAACAATCATAAATCTGTCCGGACAAACACTGACACCTTCCCAAACACAAGTTTTGGAGATGGGTCTTTTATTTATTCCTTCCCCTAAAGCCTTACCTCGGTGGCAGGAAAAGTAATGGAGGCGCTCCTGAAAGAGCGAATAGTGAACTTTCTGAAAACCAACAGCTTGCAAGACCCGAGGCAACATGGTTTTACCGAAGGACGATCTTGCCAGACAAATCTGATCGAGTTCTTTGACTGCGTGACGAGGGAACTAGATCAGGGGCATGCAATGGATGTCATCTACCTGGATTTCAGCAAAGCCTTTGATACTGTTCCTCATAGGAGGCTTATCAACAAACTCAGTAGCTTGGGGATGGGTCCCAAGATGGTAAACTGGATTAGAAATTGGCTGACTGACAGACGACAGAAGGTGATTGTACATGGAGCTCACTCGGATGAGAGGAAGGTGATTAGCGGGGTGCCCCAGGGTTCGGTCCTGGGCCCGGCACTGTTCAATGTATTTGTGAGTGATATTGCTGAAGGACTGAAGGGAAAGTCTGTCTTTTTGCAGACGACACAAAAATTTGCAACAGAGTGGACTCCCCTGAGGGAGTGGTTAACATGAAGAAAGATCTACAAAAGCTGGAAGACTGGTCTAAAGCTTGGCAACTACGATTTAATGCAAAAAAGTGCAGTGTCATGCACTTGGGTAGCAGAAATCCAAGAGAAATGTACAAGATAGGGGGAGAAAGGTTGGTATGCACAGTTCAGGAAAAAGACCTTGGTGTGATTATCTCTGCTGATCTCAAGGTGGCAAAACAGTGCGACAAGGCGGTGGCAAAAGCCAGGAGGATGTTGGGCTGCATACAAAGAGGGATTACCAGCAGAAAAGAAGAGGTACTTATGCCACTGTATAGGTCACTGGTGAGGCCTCACTTGGAATACTGCGTTCAGTTTTGGAGACCATATCTTGCAAAGGATGTAAAAAGACTGGAGACTGTTCAGAGGAAGGCGACCAAAATGATTTGGAGCCTGCGTCAGAAGCCTTATGAGAAGAGACTTGAAGACCTAAATATGTATACCTTGGAGGAAAGGAGGCACAGGGGAGATATGATTCAGACCTTTAAATACTTAAAGAGAAATGATGAACAAACAAACCTCTTCCAAAGACGGGGAACCTGTAAAACTAGAGGGCATAACATGAAACTGCAAGGGGGTAAATTGAAAGGCAATGTCAGGAAATATTTTTTCACTGAAAGGGTGGTGGATGCTTGGAATGCCCTCCCGATGGAAGTGGTAGGGGCGAACACGGTGACGGAATTCAAAAAGGCATGGGACAAACACAGAGGATCCCTTTACAGAAATAGGAAAAAAACCAAAATAAACGGTACCATCTAACTTCCGAACCATATAACGTCTCAACAAATAGGGGTGTCCTATATGGAGTGGTGGGTTTACCCCTGAACAAGGATATGGAGAGGGGTGGCCTGCGCGGAGCGACAGGTGCACCTACTCTTGCCATCTCGCTGGGCAGACTGGATGGACCATGCTGGTCTTTATCTGCCGTCAACTACTATGTTACTATGTTAAATATGATGGCTTTGAAATACGTTTGGCCTTACAGAGATTTTTTTAGGAAACTACGGGTAATTCACTATTTTGCGAATGTGGAAAGTTCTACAAATGTCTCCTTGGTGAAAAATCCTTCCTGCTGGCAACCTCCAGGACAAGTGCATGCGGCGCTTTCTACATTTCAAGATTTAATTTTTAATGATTTATCGCAGATAGAAGACAAGTCTAGTTATTTGGCAGTCTTCTTGTCTACCTTGGGGGGGGGGGCATTGGTATTTGGCTCTTGAGGGCATTAATAGGGGCTATAGGCGATGTCATCGCGGCCTCAATTTGTAGTCTGCGGTACCCATAGAGGTGCTATCGCAGACTCTGGGATCTGTCGGGGTTGTATGGCAGTTTCTACCAATGTGGAACAGCAAGTGGAGGTCAAGGTTGGGCAGGATCTTCAGGGTTCTTCGGCTGGGTCAGACGGAGAGGTTTTGTTGACCACTCCACCAGGGGCCGGTCTTGAGTCGCCGGTCATCCCCTCAGGGAGCCTGCTGGCTTTGGGGCCACAGCCCGGGGATTTCTGTCCTGATTTTGTCTTAATTATGCATCAGGCCTTTTGCTTAAGGCGGCAGGGGAAGTTGCCGGAGCCTTTACCTCTGAATACGCCTCTGCAACAACCAGGACCATCTGATGTGGGGGCCAGTTCCTCGAGACCGCCTAAACGAGCCAATCAGCAGGGTTGGAGGGGCAGGAGTCGGAGGAAAATGAGCTCGACCTGGAAGGTGGAGATGAAGAATTGGAGGAAGGAGAGATCCCTGAGCCAGAGGATCAGGCGAAGATTATTAGGGTGTTCCGGAAAGAGGAGTTGACAGCACTTATCACGGAATCCCTTCAGACGCTAAAATTGACTACGGAACAGCCCATGGAGGAAGACAACGGTGAAGATCCCATTATTCAGGCGGTGAGGCAAACACAGGTTGTCTTTCCTGTGCACAAAGTGGTAGACAGGATGATACAGGGTGAGTGGGATCAGCCAGAGGCAGAACTCAGAGGAGTTAGAATTATGAATAGGCTCTATCCCTTAGCAGATAAGGACGAAGAGAGGTTTCGGTATCCGAAGATTGATGCAGCGGTGTCGGCGGTTACCAAGAAAACCACAATTCCGGTGGAAGGTAGTTCAACCCTAAAGGATGCACAGGATAGAAATTTGGATGTGGTGTTGAAGCAGTTCTTTGAGGCCAACGCATTGTTGTTACAAGCTTCTATTTGTGGGGCTTGTGTAGCACGAGCATGTCTGCGATGGTCGCAGCGTTTGCGTCAGTCTACTCGTTGGAGCAAGAGAGTCTGAGAGAGCTGGATCGCATAGAGTCGGGTTCGGCTTATTTGTCAGATGTTCATTATGATCTGATCAGGGCCCTGGCTAATAGTATGGCTTCGCTTGTGGCCGCACGCACATCCCTGTGGTTGAGAAATTGGGCGGCAGACGGCTCTTCTAAGGCTCGTCTCGGTAAACTCCCTTTCAAAGGCAGATTGCTGTTCGGGGAGGATCTCGATAAGTTGGTAAAGGAGTTAGGGGAGTCTAAAGGCAGGCGCCTGCCTGAGGATAAACCAAAGCAGAGGAAGCCCGCAGCGGCCTTTAGGTGTGCATTTAGAGATTTTTGGAGGTTTTGTACTTCTCACTTGGGTGGATTCCAAAGAGGAAGATTTGCTTCTCGAGCCCAGGGGTTTCGAGGGGCAGGCAGAGGTTTTGCGTCAGCATCTGCAGGAGCTACTCGAAAACCACAATGAAGTGAGGGGGGTCCCGGCAGGAAGCTTTCCAATAGGTGGGCGACTTCGGAACTTTCTTCCTGCCTGGACCCAGATAATGTCCGATCAGTGGGTGTTAGAAATAATCAGGGAGGGCTATGCGCTGGAATTCGCAAGGCCCATTCGGGATTCGTTTGTGTGGTCGCCCTGCAAGGGACAGCAGAAAGTCTTGGTGGTCCGCTGCACTCTGAACCGGTTGTTGCACTTAGGAGCGATCATCCCGGAACCCAAAGAAGATTACGGCAGGGGTCGATACTCAATTTATTTCGTAGTTCCAAAGAAGGATGGTTCCCTTTGTCCAATATTGGACTTAAAAGGGGTGAACCGGTGTCTTCGGGTGCCGCATTTCAGGATGGAAACGCTGTGCTCCGTCATTGTGGCAGTGCACCAAGGAGAATACTTGACATCCTTCGATCTTTCGGAGGCGTATTTACACATCCCAATCAGGGCAGAGCATCAGAGGTTTCTACGCTTTGCTCTGCCGTGGGGACACTTTCAGTTCCAGGCATTACCCTTTGGTCTGGCGATGGCGCCGCAGATGTTCACCAAGATCATGGTAGTAGTAGCTGCGGCGTTACGCAAGGAGGGAATTCTCGTTCATCCCTATCTGGACGATTGGTTAATTCGAGCAAAGTCCAAGTCCGAGAGCATACAAGTCACGGACAAGGTGGTGAAGTTCTTGGAGAGGCTCGGTTGGGTGGTCAATGCAAACAAACGTCATCTCATACCGTCCCAGAATCTCGAGTACTTAGGGATACAATTCGACACTCAGAGAGCAGCAGTGTTTCTGCCGGATCATCGAGTCCGTGTCCTGCGACAAGTGGTTCGCCAGTTCAGGGCCGCTCCAGCACCTTCAGCCTGGAGTTATCTCCGCGTGTTGGGAACCATGGCGGCGACATTGGAAGCGGTACCTTGGGCCCGGTTTCACATGTGTCCGCTACAGCAGGCATTGCTTCACCATTAGTCTCATCAGTCCGATTTGTTGAGCAGGCCTCTGCCCTGCCCTATCAGGGTGAGGCGTGCCTTGAGGTGGTGGCTGCTTCCGGGATCGTTGAATGCTGGGATGCCTCTGGAGCAGCCGGAGTGACTACCCTTGTTGACAGATTTTATTTTATTTATTTATTTAACATTTCTTATATACTGCGCTATTTGTCATCAGTGCGGTTTACATTAAAACAATATAACACTTGGTCAGATACATTGACCGTCGTTTACATAGAACAGGGGTTTAACATGGGAATAAACACGGGGAAACTATCTACAATCCAAGTCTATATATATATATAGACTTGGGAAACTATGTACAATTCAGTTACATTACATGTTAGATGCCAGCCTCGCGGGGTGGGGGGCGCATTGCGGGGAGCTCTTCACGCAAGGGCTGTGGTCAACTCAGGAGAGCACGTGGTCGATCAACAGGTTGGAGCTCAGAGCGGTGACGTTAGCGTTGCAAGCGTTCGAAGCGACCGTGCAGGGTCGGGCGGTACGTGTACTATTGAACAACTCCGCAACGGTGGCCTACATCAATCGACAGGGCGGAACACGAAGTACGGCCATGGAAGAGGAGGCAAAGATGCTGTTTGCCTGGGTGGAACATCGACTGCCAGCAATTTCAGCAGTACACATTGCGGGAAAGGACAATGTGATGGCGGATTTTCTCAGCAGAGTTCAGGTGGATGCCGGAGAATTGGAATTGCATCCGGAGGTGTTTGCGCAAGTGGTGCTCAGGTGGGGGCCACCAATCATGGATCTCATGGTGACCTTCCACTCAGTGAAGGCCAGTCGTTTCTTCAGCAGACGGCGAGAAAGGATGTCGGAGGGGATCAACGCACTCCTGCAACGTTGGCCGGTGTCAGGTCTCCTCTATGTATTTCCACTGTGGGCGCTCATAGGCCGAGTGCCAGCCATGAGAAAAGATTAGCAAACCAGTTAGGAAACTTTAGTGAATGCCAAGTTTGTACTGGCACATAAGCTTGTTTTCGCATAGTTTCAGCAATTTCTTCAACTACTTGACCCTTATCATCTATTTTCAAACAAGAATTAGTTAAATTCAGTTTACCACATACTCCTCCTTCAGCTGCCAGCAAATAATCTAGTGCTAAGCGATTTTGATATATGGCAGTGCGCATTTGGGTACTCTGTCTAGCTAAAAGTGTAAGAGCTTGGCTAGTTTCATTGGTTATTATCTCAACTACTGCTTGTAAGCGGATAATACGATTAATCATGTAGACTGGGGTTCGATATCCCCACATACCATCATCATTCCAAGTGGCAGGCCCATAATAATCAATGATTCTTTCTGGTGGCCAATCATCACCCTTCCACTTTTCCCACTTGCCTACTTGGAGGGGTGCTCTCTTCTGTCTCAGTGCTCTTTTGTGTCTATGATTAGTAGTGTACACTGGATATCCTAATTGTTCTCCATGTTCTGTGTTTAGAAGAATGAAAGAAGGTCTGATGGTCCCTAAGACACACGCCCCTCCCCAGTGTGCAGGGAGTCGGGCATATGCTCGGTTTCCACAGATCCAGTATAGGCCAAGCGGAGCTTGCCAGGCATGGGGTTTGGCAAAATTGGTCCATAAATTAGCAAGCTCAGGAAATTTGACTAATGGATTAGGGGGTTCAGGTTCTTTAATTCCTGACCACCAAGATGTCTTTTTGGTGGTGTCATTATAGAATTTCTGGCTGAGACAGACCAGCTGTCCCACTTGTTGATTGAACTGGGGTCCAGTTCGTGCATAGCAAAGACGTCCAACTATTGAGTGCGCTAACACCCATTCACTGGTAGTCTTATGTAGTTCAGTTTGATTGTAAGTCATAGAGTAGTTTAATTATTGGGCCTCCCATGGCCACTGGTCACCCATTTGTGTCCCCCCACAAAAGTAACAATCTGAGATTTTTAGACTGGATACTACCGCTCCAGCTAATTCCAGAAATAAGTTCTGGGAGGGATGAGGGATGTCAAACTTATTCACATGCATGGCTTCATAGAATGTGTCATGGATATGGTACTTGGATGATTTATGGGCTTGGGTATTTAATCTTATATGTACTATGGTTCCTGGATCCGATCCAGTCCCGGCAATTCGTAGGCCAAATCGGAATCCTTGTTTCCAAACCTCAGGTCTCATTACAACAAACTCTAAGGAATTGCAAGCATCTTTCTTGCCTTTGTCTAGGTCTCTGACATATGGTTGTTTTAATACAGCCATTCGATTATCTTTGGTATTCTCTAGCATACCGTTTTTCCAGGTGGCATAAAAGACACATTCCCACTTTGGGCAAAAGTAATCTGACTCTGGGGCTGTACTGTATACATCAGCTGAGACCTTTTTCCCTGTACATATTCCCCATCCAGTGGTTCCTTCTGGGCACATATATTTGTCATTTTTTGAGTATGTTTTCTCCCAATTACCACACTTAGAACGGCTATCTCTGTTGATTACTTCACAAGCATCAAAATACAAAACAGCATATCTTCTGAGATCTTTAAGTGGAAGTGTAGCATTGATCAAAGGTCCATCTGCATCTTTCCATCGCATTTCCAAGGTGTAATAGGATGGATTTTGATGCGGATTAAAACATACTTTAGATTTACCTGTGGTACAAACATTCAGTTCAGTGGTGTTATAAATACACCGAGTCACTTTACCAGTGCAAGTATAGTAAGAATGATAAATCAAAGTCTGAGTTATTTTCATTCCAGTACGAGTGGAAGTAATGCAGGCAGCACACGGAGGCAAGGCATAAGTCAGTTTAAAGCCTCCACAACAGGCAACCAGGGCAAGGTAGAGATGAAGATGCATGTTGCTTGGAGTTCTTCTGAATCCTCAGCTTGAAAATCTTGACCTCGACGTCCTCTTCTTCGTCCCGTTTGCTAATAAAGCAATTCAACGGGCGCTGAGCGTTGATTGAAGATCCTCAAAAATGTCTGTCATGTGTCAACCAACTTATCAACTTTAGTTGGCTCTAAATATTGTCAATCAGTTTAGTATCAAAGCAGTGTGTGAAATCACACACACATGAGGTTCGTTTAAACAAACTCTTGCTGTATTGGATACAACAATCCTCTTCGAAAGACTTGGCTACTGCAAGGCACTGTGGTCGTTGGGATGATCCCAAAAGTATCTAGGTTGCTGGTTGCCGTCTCAGGGTGAGTCGCAAAGGTACATCAGGATGCTGCTCTGCTGTCCACTGCTCAGGTTCTGGAACGGCTGCGGGCTTGACTCTGCTGTGGTGGATCCAGGAATCGATCTCTGCTACCTTTACTGCAGTTGGGGTAGACAGGATGACGGTATATGGCCCCTTCCAATGTGGTTCCAACGGTGTCTTTCTCCAATCTTTGATCCACACCGAGGTTCCAGGCTGGTAGGGATGCAGGGGCTCCGTCAAGTTGATAGGCAACTGGTCCTGTATCCACGTATGAAGAGTCTGTAGAACAAAACTAAGAGCTAGAAGTTCTTGTCTGGTTATTTCTGAACCAATCTGTGTTAAACTTCCTTTAATTCCCTGCACTATTGGTGGGGGTTTACCATACAAAACCTCAAAAGGGGAAAATCCTGTTGACTTCACAGGGGCTGAGCGTATTCTGAGTAAAGCTATTGGGAGTACTTGGGGCCACTTCAGGCGAGTCTCCTGACAAAGCTTAGACATTTGGGCTTTCAAGGTGCGGTTCATTCGCTCAACTTTCCCTGAACTCTGAGGTCTATATGCAGTGTGGAGCTTCCATTGTATCTGTAGGGCTTTAGCTAACTGTTGAGTGATCTGAGACACGAATGAGGGACCATTATCTGACCCTATTACTGCTGGAATTCCAAATCTAGGGATAATCTCTCTCAGCAACACTTTGGTGACTTCTCTAGCTTTTTCAGTCCTGGTGGGGAAAGCTTCCACCCACCCAGAGAAGGTACAAACTAATACTAACAAGTAGCGATATCCATTTGTTTTTGGCATTTCAGTAAAGTCAATTTGCAGGTGGTGCATGGGGGTTACACCTCCTGACTGAACTCGGGGTGGTGGTGTGGGACCCTGTTTGGCATTATTTTTGGCACAAGTTAGGCACTGGCGAGCTACTGAGGCTGATAGGGCTGCTAGCATAGTAATACAAAAATATGGTCTGAGTGCTTTTTCCATAGCACTTTTTCCATAATGTGTGGCTTGATGGAAAGCCTTGACAAAGGCTGGTCCCAACAATTCAGGAATTACAATCCGTCCTGGGGGTTGACTGCCCTCTGCTGGTGGCAGCTCAATCCACCCATCCTTCAGCATTCCCTCTTCCTTAGTACAGTAGTACTCCAATTCCTTGGTGGTATATCGGGGTGTCCATAAATTGAGGGGTACTGGAAACAATGCTGCCTGCATTGGCATGGCTTGCGATGAAATTTGTCCTGTCATGGCTGCTTGTCGTGCTGAGGCGTCAGCGAGCCTATTTCCTTTGGCAACATCTCCTTTGTCTGCTTGATGTCCTCTGCAGTGCATGACAGCTACACGAGTTGGGGCCCATACTGCATCCAGTAGTATCAATATCTCCGGGCCATATTTAACTGATTTTCCTCCTGACGTGATGAGCCCACGTTCTTTATAAAGAGCTCCATGAGCATGCAGAGTGGTGAAGGCATATTTAGAGTCTGTATATACATTTAACACAAGTTTTGCTCCTAATACTAATTCTCGGGTAAGTGCTATTAATTCTGCTTTCTGGGCTGATGTGCCTGATGCTAAGGCTGATGATTCAACTACTTCATACTGGGTGACTACTGCATACCCAGCACAACGTCGTCCATCAATGATGAGACTGCTTCCATCCACAAAGTAGGTTTGATCAGGATTCTCTAGGGGCACATCTGTCAGGTCGGGTCGACTTGAGAAGACAGTTTCCATGACTTCTATACAATCATGCTCTGGTAATTCTTCACTGACAGGTAACAATGTAGCTGGGTTCAAGGCATGGCTCACTTCTAATTGTATCTGTGGATTTTCACATAGCATACTCTGGTATTTCAACATTCGAGAATTGGTGAGCCAATGATTTGCTTTCTGTTCCATGAGGGCAAGTACTGCATGTGGCACAGTGACTCGTAGATTCTGTCCTAATATGAGCTTGTCTGCTTCACTTACTAATAGGGCTGTAGCTGCAACTGCTCTCAAGCAAGGTGGCCATCCTTTAGCCACAGTGTCCAATTGTTTCGACAGGTATGCTACAGGTCATTCCCAATTTCCTAATTTCTGAGTCAACATGCCCAAAGCATTCCCTTGTGTCTCATGTACAAACAAATGGAAAGGCTTGTGGACATCTGGTAGTCCAAGTGCTGGTGATGACATCAATTCTTCCTTTAACGTTTTGAAGGCGGTATCCTGCTCAAGTCCCCACTCTAGTGGCGACTTTTCTTCTCCTTTTGTAGCTTCATACAACGGTTTGGCAATTTGAGCAAAGTTGGGAATCCAGATTCGGCAGTATCCTGCTGCTCCCAGAAAGGCTCTGACTTGCTTCCTGGTAGTTGGGGTTGGGATTCTGCACACAGCTTCTTTTCTCTCCCTTCCTAATTGGCGGCTTCCTTTAGTCAGACGAAAGCCTAAATATTTCACTTCTTTTTGGCATAGCTGTGCTTTGGCTCTGGAAACTTTGTATCCAGCTTCATCTAGTAACTGCAAGAGGTCTTTGGTGGCTTGTATACATTCGCTTTCTGATACAGCAGCTATCAGCAGATCGTCCACATATTGGAGAAGTACTCTCTTCCCCGGGGCCACTGGATAGCTTGAAAGGTCTTGGTTCAATGCAGCACTGAAGATGGTAGGTGAATTCTTGAATCCTTGGGGTAATCATGTCCAAGTAAGTTGGCCCCATCTTCCAGAGACAGGGTCCTGCCATTCAAAGGCAAACAGCAATTGACTAATTGGGGCTAATCTTATGCAAAAGAATGCATCTTTTAAGTCCAAAACAGTAAAGTGGGTAGCTTCAGCAGGAATTAGTCCTAAAAGTGTGTAAGGGTTTGGCACAACTGGATGTATGGTCTCAACTGCTTCATTCACTCTCCTCAGGTCTTGCACTGGGCGATAGTCATCTGTCCCAGGCTTTTTCACTGGCAGGAGTGGGGTGTTCCATGGGGATTGACATACTTTTAGTAGGCCATGTTCTAGTAATCTTAACAAGTGGCGGTGGATGCCTTCAATTGCGGCTCTTGGTAGAGGGTACTGCTTAACATGTACTGGTGTAGCACTAGGTTTGAGAGTTACAATTACTGGAGCTATATGCTTGGCTAGGCCCGGAGGACTGCCTTCTGCCCATACTCCAGGTGGGGCATCAATGCTTTTCAAAGTTTGTTCAAAATAGGTATCTTGGGTAGATTCATCACTGTAATATCTCCATTCTTCTTCTCGGGGTACAGTAAGCAGCATTATTCCTGCAGGTTTAGTTTGAGGATTTACTGTCATTTGCATCTCTCCTTTTTCAGAAAATGATATTTGGGCCTGTAACTTGGCTAACATATCTCGTCCCAGTAATGGTACTGGACATTCAGGCATATAGAGGAATTGATGAGTTATCTGCTGTCCTCCCAGACTGCAGATACGGTTTTGAAGAAAAGGTTCTGTAGCTTTGGCACCAGTTGCTCCTACGATGGTGACTGCTCTTGCGGAAAATGGGGCAATCTTTTTGTCTACTACTGAATGTTCTGCTCCAGTATCAACCATAAAGTTCATAACTTGGTCTCCTATTTGTATTCCGACCATAGGCTCCTGGAGACCTAAAGCAAATTTGGAGCCCGGTCTGTCCTAATCCACATCATCCTCGTCATTGGCTGTTGCGGCCAATGCTTGAATGGCCTCTCCTCTTTCTCGTTGGAATTGTTCTCGATTGGCTCCTCCGATTCCGGGGACGGCCTCTTCCTCTTTCTCTCCATTGATGATTATTTTCGTCATCTTGGTGGGCGTCTTCGAGTTGCGGGCATGTATCTCTCCAATGTCCTTCTTCCTTGCAGTAGGCGCATTGGTTCACGCCTAGCTGGGGGTGGCCTCCTCCTCGGCCCCTCCCTCTTCCTCTGCTCCGTCTACTAGGGAAACCTCCCCTCTTCTGTTCAACTATGGCCGCAGCCAAAAAATCAGCTTTCTTCTTCATCTTTCGATCACATTCTCTCTGTTTTTCATTATCACGATTCACATACACTTTATGAGCGACTTCCAGTAACTGAGTTGCATTCATGCCCGCAAACCCTTCTAATTTCTGTAGCTTACGTCTAATGTCTGGTTGTGACTGATTTACAAAAGCGGAATTCACCATGCATAAACTTCCTGGCGCATCTGGGTCATAGGGGGTATACATTCTATACGCTTCAGTTAATCTCTCATAAAACACTGCTGGGCTCTCATCTATGCCTTGGATAACTTCAGTAACTTTAGAAAGGTTCATAGCTTTCTGGCCCCCCCTTTTCAGACCTTGCATAAGGCCTTGGCGAAAACGGGCTAGGGCTCTCGCTCCTCTTTCTGTATTCGGATCCCATCGGAGGTCTTCATTTGGGAATTCTCTTTGGGCCGCTTCTCGATTATCTATTCTGGCATCTTCCCCTACTCCGGGAGCTACGGGATTATCTGCCAGCCAGTCAATGGCTGCCTTTCTAATTCGTGTCCGCTCTTCAGTAGTAAATAAGGTGGATAGGAGCTGTCGGCAATCTGCCCATGTAGGTTGGTGGGTTTCCATAATGGTATGCACTAGTTCTGTGAGCTCCTGGGGCTTATCGGTATAGGAAGCATAATGCATCCTCCAGTTCAACAAATCAGTGGTAGAGAAGGGCACATATACATAACTTAGGGGGTCCCGCCACCACCTCATTCTCATCATTCCTTACGGGTATTCCCGGGACTTGCCGTAAAGGCATCATCTTGGCAGTAGATGTCTTTTGGGATCTGTGGGATATTTTCGTAACTTTCCTGTCAGGGGTTGTCTTTTTCTCTATGTGCTTTGCTTTAGATTTACTTTTTACTGACGAGCTAACCCTGACAGCCGCTTTTACACTGTCAGTATCGCTCTGGGAAATTTCAGTTTCCTCCTGTTCTGTTTCTGTCTCTGATTCACCTTTCTCTTCAGTCTCAGTAGAATCTTCTTCTTCATTTAGAGGGAGCTCATCTACCTGCTCTTCGGGTGATGGCTCGGGGGTTGGGTCCCGTTCCCGCTGTCTCCGGGGTTCTGGGGCAGGACGCGGGGCTACCCTTGCCGGGCGCTGGGCTTGGGGCTGTCGAGTGATCACTTCTGGGGAATCAGGATCTGCCAGGACAGGTTTCTGTCTGGACTTCTCACCTTTCCCTTTCTTTCTAGACTGTTCTATTTTCTGACTATGATCTGTCCGTGCTAACATTATTCTGCACTGTTCTTCGTAACAACGCTTTGCCCAAAGGGGCTGGCTTTCACAAATACTTAACCAGGAATCTATATAAGGGTACTGATCTGGGTGCGATACTCTCACTTTCTGATGAACTGACTGGATAATTCCTATATTAAGGGTTCCCTCTCGGGGCCAGGTGGGGTCTAAATCGGGCCACTCCCTAGTACACAAAATCTGTAATCGGGATGCAGTCATTTTAACACCATAGTCTCCTGAATATCCTTCTTTAAAATGTGCGATCATACATTCTAATGGAGTGTTCCTAGTAGACCCCGCCCCTCCCATTTCAATGTGTGCGCGCAACAACAGACAAAAGGGAAAAGGAGGGCGGACCGTGGGTAAGGGGTCCTCACGGCCCTAGAAACATATGAGGGAAACAAATAACAAGACAAGACGACAGTCGCTTCCCCCTTTTTACGACCTGAACGCGGTCGCCCGGTCAGGAACTGCGTTACTCAGGGGTCCGCCTTCGCTTGGTCCGTGCTGCCAGACCTCTCATTCACACTTCATTCACACAATCATGCTAGCAACGTATCCCAAGAATGCAATCCAATCCTGTCTATTCTGACTAGTCTTATTCAAATTCCAAAATACAAGAAGACGGGGGTTTCGCCCTGCGAATACTCATGCAGGGTTAATCGTCCCGTCTTTGAGAGGTGATCAAGCTCTCTTACCAAGTTCCAAGTTCAAGATTCAAGTGGCAGTACTGCTCTTTCTTATCTGTCTAGACATACCAAATCAAAACTCTACTCACCGGATCCGGTCCTCAAAGTTCCCAAGCAAGCGCATGAGTTGGACCTCGGACTCCCCTCACTCGGGTTCGAGGTGTTGGCTCCAGCCGGGTCCAGCACCCGCCAAGGTCCGGCCAGCTCCCTCCGATGCAAGGGACCGGTGGCGTCAGGGAGCGAGCCCCGTCGGAAGGGCGCGATCCCGGCAGGACCAAACCTGTAGAGGCGGAAAGTCGTGGTATATTGCCCTATATACCCTCTAATACCACACCTTCCCGGCCAACGCACCAAGAATATGTAGCAGCAGAGCGCAGACAAACCAATGATACCAGCAGTCTGTTCGAAAGGTCCAAATCATTTATTTGTGCACAAGTCTCAAGCAGAATCAAATTCAAAATGGCTGAGCGATGTTCTCTGGCAATACTCAATCCATATGGATATCAATTTCAAAAAGACCGAAGCACTCTTCGTAACTAGAAATACCACCTTCACTCCTCCAACTTCCATCAACCTTATGAACATTACTCTCCCAGTCAAGTCTGAAATTAAATACCTTGGAGTTACACTAGACAAGACCCTAAGCATGACTAACCACATAAAACAGACTGCCAAAACTATATTTTTCAAACTGAGAACTATACAGCAACTCAGACCCCTCATCGACATCAATGACTTCAGAACAGTTGTCCAGGCTCTTATTATGCCACATTTAGACTTCTGCAATGGCATACTCCAAGGAACATCCAAAAAGAATTTACACATCCTTCAAAGAGCTCAGAATGTCACTGCTCGAATAATTATGAAAGCTAAAATATTCGATCACATCTCTCCTATCCTATACTCTCTCCACTGGCTTCCTATCTATAGTAGGATTCAATATAAAACACTTGTCACCACTTTTAAACTCATTAATGACCTAGCCCCATCACAGTTGGCCACTCTACTCCAAACCCCACAAGAAAACAGAACCAGAAGAAAAACTAACCTCAACATGCTATTAATTCCCATTGCAGTGACAAAATCAAAGCAAATAACCACCAACACTGCTTTTTCATATTATGCTCCCAGCCAATGGAATAAACTCCCACTATACCTCAGAGAGATTAAAGACCTTACATCTTTCAGGAAGGAACTTAAAACCTACCTATTTAGTCAACACTATAGCAACCTACAACCTGGAACCAAATTTACTACACAAAAACATGCAACAAACCAAACACAGGTCTACCCCACCTAATGCCGGACTTCATTTCTCATCCACCCAAGTTAGTCTACTCCCAATACTTTATTTATGATCACAAATAACTATTATAGTCTCTTACTAACCATGTAAATCTACCCTTCTGGTTCCTTGTAACATAGTTTTATGACTCCTTGTAACATAGTTTTATACTTCCTTTTATGTTAATAACCCTCACATTGTTTTCCATTTAACCTAGTTATTATGTAACCTAGTTTATGTTCACCTAATATTTAATGTAATTCAATATTGCACTGTTCTGCTATATTGTTTAAGTTCCTTGTTTTTGCTCAACTAATGTTTAATGTAATTCAATATTGCAATGTTCTGCTATATTGTTGTTTAAGTTCCTTGTAAACCGCCCCTGATCTCTGGAAGGGGCGGTATAAAAAAGCACTGAAATAAATAAATACAACAACTTTTATAGATTTTTGCTCCATTCTAGGTATAGAAAACTAGTTCATTGGTCCCGGTAACCTCCCGTACCTCCCGTACCCCTTCTATTGGTCCGGGTACTGATATGATTATCCAATTATGTTCTTAGAGTGGGCTCAGCACCTGCTTTCCCCCCCTTCTAGTCCCAATTACAATGGCCAGTTCACCAACTTGTTACTTTCCTACTTCCAAGGCCATTTGGCTAGTTAGTACGTGTAGGGAAGCAGGGCTCTGTAACCTTTCTGTCAGCAGTTTTAATTAAATCCCTTACAGCTGTACTTTCTTATCAGGGGCATTTAAACATATTTTTCTGTATTTTTCCAAGTTTCAGCTCTGCTTGTTCAAACTAATTTAATTCTAATTCTACAGTAGCAGCCTATTGGGGGATGTGCAATTCCTATGGGCCTCTTCACAGGCTTCATTTACAGGTCAAGCTAGTTAGGCCTACCTGCTTATGTCAGACACTGTGGATCACAGGCCGTCACCTGCCACAGTGCAGCGTATCGAGGCCCATCGGGGGAGAGTGTTGCTGGTGGCTCCGGACTGGCCACGGTGCCCGTGGTACGCCGATCTCATTCGGCTACTCAACGGAGAGCCGTGGAGGCTGCCAATGTCAGAGAGTCTGCTAATTCAAGGGCCTCTGCGGATGCTCCAGGTGGATTGGTTCTCGCTTACGGTCTGGCCATTGAAAGGTCACAGTTAAGGAGAAAGGGTTATTCTGGAGTGGTCATTGCGACTTTGCTTAAAGTGCAGAAGACGTCGACGTTGCTGGCCTATGTTTGCATATGGCGGATATTTGAAGATTGGTGCTCGTGTAGAAAAGCGCGCGCAGCGACGGTATCCGTTCCTGTGGTAGTAAGCTTCCTACAGGAAGGCTTTGAAAAAGGGCTGGTGGCCAGCTCCTTGAGAGTGCAGTTAGCCACGCTTGCTATAGACACAAGGTGCAGGGCGTAGCGCTTGGGAAGCATGCTGATGTGTTGCATTTTCTCAAAGCAGTGTCAAGACTGCGCCCTTCTCGTAGAATTGTTGTCCCTCCGTGGGATCTCAATTTGGTATTAGGAGCTCTGGCTAGAGAGCCTTTTGAACCCTTGCATTGGGCATCCATGAAGGATTTAACGTTAAAGACGGTAGTTTTGGTGGCCATCTGTTCAGCAAGGAGAATTTCAGAGTTGCAGGCCTTGTCTTGTAGAGAACCGTTTTTGTCTTTTTCAAGGGAAAAGGTGGTGCTCCGGCCCGTGCCCTCCTTTTTGCCTAAGGTAGTTTCACCGTTTCACTTAAATCAGACGGTGTCTCTCCTGGTGCTGGGTCCATTAGAGGAGATACAGCGGACCGGGGATTACGGCGTTTGGACTTAAAACGAGTGTTGCGACAGTATTTGAAAGTTTCAGAGGCTTTTTGCAAATCCAACCGTCTTTTCATTTTGTTCGGGGGCTCCCGTAAAGGGGAGGCGGTGGCGAAGGCCTCTATTTCTAGATGGATTAGAGGCGATTGCTTCGGCATATCTGTTGTCTGGTCGACCAGTTCCAGCCGGGCTACGAGCTCATTCTACCAGAGCGCAAGCGGCGTCATGGGCGGAGCACAGTTTGGTATCGCCTGTGCAAATTTGTAGAGTGGCTACTTGGTCGTCCCTTCACACTTTCAGTAAACACTACCACCTGGACATGTTGGCAGCAAAGGATGCTGTATTTGGGGTGGTGGTGTTGCAAGCCGGCTGGAAAGGTCCCTCCCAATAGCTACTGCTCTGTTACATCCCAGAGGTGGAAGACTAAACTGGAGGACCGATAAGGAAATCGAAATTACACTTACCTGGTAATTGTAGTTCCTTGAGGGACGACAGTTTAGTCCTCCACCTCTGGGTTGTGCACCCCCTCCTGCAGCTTGGAGACTGGGCATGTCACAAAAGCATGACAGCACTGGATGTAGTCTGCTAGCTTCTCCCATCATCCCCAGTGAACTATTGACAAAGCACACTCAAAGCAGCAACAAATAAGTAGCTAATAATAATAAACGTCCAATTTAACTCATACAACTACTATATACAAGGGAGGGTTTTTTTCTTTTTGAAGTAGGGCATCTCTCCTTGTGCCCCTTCCTCCGCTCCTTCAGAAAGATAGACCAGACAGAATGAAAAGAGACAGAAAATTCTAGTATCAAGTATACCTACCGGTAATTTCACCGCTCTCCACGTCTTCTTTTCTCTGGGGTGCTTTAGGACAGGTTCCAACCTTTGTTCCACTGCTTTCTGAGAGTAAGAATCAGCTGGCCTTCCTTCTCCACTCCTTCGCTCCTCGTGCTCCCTTTTCCCGTGGCTTCCTTTCTCCTCCTGACTCTCGCTCCGCTCTTCCTCAAACTCTGAAGCAGTTTTAAAATGGTGCTTCTTTTCAGCCACACCCTCCTTCCTGCACACGTGAGAGCTGTTAGGGCTCAACCTAGCTCTTACATCACTGCTTGGGCAGGGCTTAGCTCTAGCTACTGCATGCTCCGGTGGCTTGTGGTTTCTATGGGAACCCTGTTTACATCTGTATTTAAAGGTACATTCCTCACTTCTCTCACATTCCTATCACACTATCTGCATGCTAAGTAATTTTGTTCTTTATGATGGTTTCTGCCATTTTTCCTGTTTTTGCTTCCACAACCAGCTTCTTCTCAAATTCTCTCTTTCCCTGCATTATCAATGTCTTGCATCTAAGTTGCCAGTGCTTGTGGTGTTTTCAGTTTTCGTCATTTGGCTCCTTTTCCATTTCCTGAAAGATGCTTTTTTGGCAACAACAGCCTCTCTGACCTCATCTTTAAACCATGCTGGCAGTTACTTGGACTTCCTTCCATCTTTCTCAAAGCATGCAATACAGCTGGTCTGGGTTTCGGAGATATTTTTAAACAATCTCCACGCTTGATATAAATCTTTAATCTTTGCAACTGCTCCTTTTATTCTTTTCTTAACTATTTTCCTCATTTTATCATAGTCTCCCTTTTGAAAGTTAAAAGGAATTCCTTACCATCCTTCATTTATTAAATCAAATGCGATCAAGCTATGATCAATATTGCCAAGTGGCCCCAACACCCTTATCTCTTGCACCAGATCATGGGGCATGTTTACTAAACCTTCTTAATGTGCGTCCGGCGTTAGTGTGCAGGATGCCATAAAAGGAATGGGCGTTCCAGTCAAAAACTAGCAAAATGGGATCGCGCGCTGCTGCGCACATTATCGGGCGAAGCACCGCTAAGCACGTTAACGCACGATAATCTTAAGTAGGCGCGTAGACATGCAAATGTAGAAGCAGAGGTGTAGCACAATGGTTAATACACTGACTGATGGTACAGGGGTCATGAGTTTGATCCCCCAGTGAGCATAATGCATAAGGTTGGCTGAGGCATCACCCTTTATGTATAAGTAGTGATTTTTGAGGCATTGTACTTTTATTTTAATTAGTGCTGCCAGCAAACACACCCTCACGGTGGCGTAACCTAAGGTGCCACATAAGGCACCCCATAAGGCACTCCATAGGGCACATTATAAAGTGCACTGTCTGCCAAGGCACCCTATAATGTCCCCTATAGGACACCTTATAAGGCGCTTTATAGGGCGCCCTATAAGGTGCCTTATGGGGCACATTAAGGTTACAGTACTCTGAGGGTGTTTTTGCTGGCAACACTAATGTACATTAAAAACAGACAGTGCCTCAGACAGCCCTATCAAATAACCCCACCATGGGTTTGAACCCATGACCTCTGGCTTCACAGGCAGAGAATTAACCAGTGGGCTACAACTCTATAGCTGATAACAAACCCTTGGCTGGCTGCAGAAGGACTGCACGTCACCACACAAACTGTCTGCTGTGGTGACCAGGATAGGGTTAACCCACCCGTACCCATGATGCACTGCACATGCAAATCAGCAATCGACAGATGGGCACAAGATGGGGTATGCACCCCCACAGCACCTCGGTCTGATAGGGGGAACTGACCGTGTGTGGTACTGGCACAGAGTAGCCACAGGCCGTCACATTGTGCGGGTACTATGCTCACCCTGAGGGTGAGGTGGGGCGCCCAGCACCAGGTCCACAGCACCTTTCATGGCTGAAATACGCCATGCTGCAGGTCCCCATCAGTGCTACTGTTTGTGATAGGTAGTCCCTGCAGACACACCTAGGATGCATCTGTGTCCTTCTGTATTTCTCAGTCATGTCTAGTCTTTATGGGCTATGATGCACCCAGAATAGTGCATATCCTGGGATGGTGCCATGGTTATATGATGTAGGTGAACGGTGGGGGGGGGGGTGTTTGGACCCATAGGCAGATTATGTATTGCCCACCAATAGATCCACATTCTACCTCCCTGCAATGGTAGCAGTAGAGGGGACCATCAACCCCAGTCCTGCTGGGGAACAGACACCCTACAGGGCAGGCAATGCAGAGCTGTACACATCCATAATGCAATAGCAGACAGACAGTAGGCCTGGAAATGCTCAGCTGCCCCCCACCACTATCTGGCATTCTCCAGCAGCAAGCCTCCAGCTACTGCACCCTGCAAGGTGTTCCAGCAAGACACATACTAGCTGCAGACAGTCTGCTAGCTAGTCCATAGTGCATGGTCCTGGAGGATATGCGTGTACCCAGAACTAGGATGTCAGCATACACACCAAGCAGATAAGTCAGTGACTGGGCCCCAAAAGGGACCCATAAATATCACATGAGAGAAATACTATATAACACTATGGGGGAACCTAGCCATGCCGTGGTCACTGCTCAGTCAGGGTGAGAGTGACCTCCCAGCAGGACATGCTGCGGCCATGCTGTCCATGCAGGTGGTGGCTGGGCACTACAATGTCTGAGCCATTTCCCTATTCCCTGTGTAGATGCAGCCAGGCCAGGCCACCCTATCCAGGCTATTCCCACGGTACCTTGCTCCTCATTATGCACATTGGCAGGCCAATACTGGCAACAGTGCTAGCAGTGTGGGCTGTGGAGGGTGTTGGCAACCACCTCACACTGGATAGACAGACACACACTCCACACACCTATGCCAGCATTGTGCAACTATAGAGGTGTTTGGCAGCCCTGGCCACCACACCAGTCCTGGGCACAGTGCAGGCATGGCTATGGTATGCAGTACTGTTGGGGACACTCTGTCAGACACCAGACCTGAGGCACACTCCACAGACATCAGAAAGGTTGCTATAATGCAGCTCAATCAGCCAATTGTGCTTAATGTAGGAATTGCTATCTGCCAGTTATCATAGCAACCTTTTGATAGCTGTGTACAGTTTTCGAATGTTTAGGGTGGCATTGCTAAGGAATGCAAGTGCTAGTAAGGGGAGATGCACGCAGGGCCCAACATCCTGCCTCTCCAGGAGGCATGGGATAATGGAGCCTGTGGGTGCGGGTGTGTCTGCCCCTGTTGGCTGCTGCTCTAGGGCAGAGGTTCCCAACTCTAGTCCTGGAGGGCCAAACACTGTTCGGGTTTTCATGCTGTCCCTAATGAATATGCATGAGATACATCTGCATACTATGGGGGCGGTGCATAGCAATGCAGCACAGCCACATATATTAGAGGCAGCATGGAACCTGAATGGTGTTTGGCCCTCCAGGACTGCATTTGGGAGACTCTGCTTTAGGTAATGTGCATGTTTATGGTGTCTGTGCTCTGTAGGGTAAAATGTAGGTGTTTTGGGCATGTCTACGTCATCTGCACTAAAGGTTCTGTCTGTATTAGGATGTTTAGTAGTGGGTAAAATATGGGGGCTGGGTTGGCAGGAACCACAGCTGGGACTTGAACCTGTGATCTTCTGCTCCTGAACACACTGGCTGTGTGCACTGCACCACTGTGTTGCCACAGAGACAGTGCATTCCCTAGGGATACCATGACTGTTCGTCAGACAGGGCCTGTCTGTTGCAGTGCATGGCACCCACCTACACAGGGCTAGGCCACGGTCTGCTCTGGGCAGCTGCCACTGCCCCCTCCACCACCAGTACCCCTCTGCCTCCCTGCTGACATGCCCTTCTGCTGGTGGAGCGTAGTCTCAGGCCATCCAGTGTGCGGGTAGGCGGCTGCCTATGGTGCGGGTTCTGGGGTAGGGGTGCCTGCATAGATGTCCATGCTTCCCCCCAGCACCGCCTGCCAATGTTCTGTGCCCTTGGGGGTACCTGCTGGGTACTATCCCCTGTGACACTGTGGGAAGCACACTCGTGCCCATGCTGGGCCCTCATCATTTGCTGTCTGGCTGATCTACTGTAGCATTCCTATGGGCCACCTAGGCATCACCCTAGTCCGGACTGTGGCCCAGCTGCAGTACAGCATGTGCCGTCTGCAGCCCTCTGTGTCCCCTTTCCCAGCATCTGTCCAGTTGCCCATTCCGACATGCCCACCCTGCTGTTGTGGAACATATGCATGCCATAGGAAACCTGTCCAATGGAGAGGGAAACCCTGATCAGCGCAATTTCACTGTGGGATCATTCACCTTGTATGGGGACGGAGCGTAGACCCTTCCAAAATTCGTATCTTTTTTTGGAGCTTTCTTGGGAGTGTTTTTTGATGTTTCTCATTAATATTAATATTGCCCAGCTTGGTTATGTTATTTTATATTTTGTTGGGGTCATTTTCAATGTTTATTTGCACTTTTGTTCCATGCACATGTATCACACTTATCACCTTTTTGTCGGTTTCCCTGGTTTTGCTGTACATTGCTGACAGAAATGGTTTCTCTTCCCTTTAAATCAGCTCTAACGCCAAGGTTTCACTGGCGTTAGTTTTCAGCCTCGGATTTCACAGCATTAGTGTGCGGGGAGCCTCTCCCCTCCCACTCTCCACCCATTGACCCCTTCTCTCCGCCCCTGGGGAGCCTTCCTCCGCCCTCCGGGAGCCTTTCCCCGCCTTCAGCGCTCGTTTGCGCCGCTGCGCGCGTTATCGCGCGATAAGGTACCTGTGCACCTGATAAAGCGCCATTATCACGCGATAAGGTACCTTATCGCGTGATAACGTCACAGAGCGCACATTAAGACGATTTAGTAAACATACCCCTTAGTCACGTGTTTATTCGGGCATTTATTTATTCTTTAAAAAAGGCGCGGCTCCTGGCGTTCTGTTAGTTTGCTGGTTACTACAGGTAAATTTTTCTTGTCCCTGGTTTAGTTGCCTTCTTTTGTATCATTGTTTAAGATTACATAATAAAACTTGAAGAATTTTTATGATATTAGGTTTCTTTAACCAGTTTAGTTTATATAGTAAGTTCTTTATACATTTACCCTTTAAGAGAGCCAGCGTCTTTAAGAAAGATTAGAGCCTGTGCTGCCATGCATTAATTAATGCTGTAACTACCTTCATAAGCCTTTTTACAAAGTGGAATATTGTTCTTCATCTATTTTCACTTTTGCAGCTAGTTGAAAGATGCTGGTTTTGTTGAAGTTTCGTTTCTGACTAATATCACTTTTTCCTTGGGCTTTCTTATCAAGCGGTTTTATGAGGTCACATTGGCCGTTTTAAATGTTTCAAAAAGCTTTTATTAACAAAATCCAGTCCACAATATAACATTTTCCATAACTGTATTCCTTTCGTTGGACCTCATGCAAGTATAAATGCATACATACGTTTCCCCCCTCCCCTCCCCTCCTCCCCTTTTTTCCCTTCTCCTTCTATAGAGTTATTATTGGTTTTCCTTCCTTTTTACTACAGAGTTATTACTATTCTTCTATGTCACCCTTGCTACTGTGCGATTTATCAATGTTCTTGATTTATTATCCCTTCCGTTTTACGTTGCACATATCCTTTTTAGTTTAGTTTAACGCTAGTTTTTCTCTAGTTCCAGCGCTTTACCACCTTACGTTCCCTAGTGAGCTTTTGAAGTTTTAAATTCCTTTTTCAGATGCTCACATCAAAATGTTTTCTTATGCCTTACTTTTAATTGTGTTGCAGTATGTCCATAGTTGATTTTTATGATTATTATCATTCTTTATGATCATTTTTTATGATTGAAGCTGTGTTTCTGCCATTAAGATTATTTTGTCTTTCGTTTTTATTTTGCCTGGTTTTTGTAATTTGTGTTTGTTTCTTGGTTCTGGTTTCCCACTATTTCAATTATGTTTTACATCTCTATTATGTTTTATATCTGTATTACCTTTTTTTATATAATTTTTATATTAACCTTGTTATTTGTGATACAACTTCCAGTTTTTACAAAGTAATAGCCATTGCTGTGCGCTCCATAGTGCTTGTTAGACTTCCATATACTGTAAGTATTTTTTATCAATATATAGTTGTATCTTTTGTCCATGTTCAACTTTTTAGTTTTATACTGTATGTGTTAGCTGTGATGACATTTTTTGTCTATTTATTATAATGTTTTTGAATTGGTACATTGTTTACGCAATACACGGTTCGTTACCATTATTTTTGTAGTATATTTTATATTTTATTCGTAGTACACATATTTATCTATGTTTTAATATTTATATTGTATGTTATTATTTATTTATTGACGATTGTATTTTTGCAGTTCTCAGCCCTCTGGTGAAGGCTGTGCCGAAACGCGTTGGGGCATTTTTGTTAATTAAATAAAGCACTAGTGACCACCCATCACCGCTCGCTTTTGTGTGTTTCTCTATGGTACTGTGAGAGGTTGCTCCTCTTGTGTTTCCTGGAACACAAGTGGAACACAAGGGGGCATGTTTACTAAACCGTCTTAATGTGCGCTCTGTGAACTTATCGCGCGATAATGGTGCTTTATCAGGCGCGCAGGTACCTTATCACGCGATAACACGTGCAGCGGCGCAAACGAGCGCTGAAGGCGGGGAAAGGCTCCCGGAGGGTGGAGGAAGGCTCCCCAGGGGCGGAGAGAAGGGGTCAATGGGTGGAGAGTGGGAGGGGAGAGGCTCCCTGCACACTAACGTTGTGAAATCCAAGGCTGAAAACTAACGCTAGTGAAACCCTGGCGTTAGAGCTGATTTAAAGGGAAGAGAAACAATTTCTGTCAGCAATGTACAGCAAAACCAGGGAAACGGACAAAAAGGTGATAAGTGGGATACATGTGTGCACGGAACAAAAGTGCAAATAAACATTGAAAATGACCCCAATAAAATATAAAAAAACCATAACTAAGCTGGCTCAGACATTGTAGTGCCCAGCCACCACCTGCATGGACAGCATGGCCACAGCATATCCTGCTGGGGGGTCACTCTCACCCTGACTGAGCTGTGACCACGGCATGGCTAGGTTCCCCCATAGTGCTACATAGTATTTCTCTCATGTGATATTTATGGGTCCCTTTTGGGGCCCAATCACTGACTTATCTGCTTGGTGTGTATGCTGACATCCCAGTTCTGGGACCATGCACTACGGACTAGCTAGCAGACTGTCTGCAGCTGGTATGTGTCTTGCTGGAATACCTTGAAGGGTGCAGCGGCTGGAGGCTTGCTGCTGGAGAATGTCAGATAGTGGTGGGGGGCAGCTGAGCATTTCCAGGCCTACTGTCTGTCTGCTATTGCTTTAGGGATGTGTACAGCTCTGCATTGCCTGCCCTGTAGGGTGTCTGTTCCCCAGCAGGACTGGGGTTGATGGTCCCCTCTACTGCTACCATTGCAGGGAGGGTGGGTTGTGTGGTGGTATATAATCCGCCTATGGGTCCAAACACACCCCCCCTTCACCTACATCATGTAACCATGGCACCAACACAGGATATGCACTATTCGGGGTGCATCATAGCCCATAAGGGCTAGACATGACTGAGAAATACTGAAGGGCACAGATGTATCCTAGGTGTGTCTGCAGGAACTACCTATCACACACAGTAGCACTGATGGGGACCTGCAGCATGGCGTATTTCAGCCATGAAAGGTGCTGTGGACCTGGTGCTGGGCACCCCACCTCACCCTCAGGGTGAGCACAGTACCTGCACAATGTGACAGTCTGTGGCTACTCTGTGCCAGTACCACACATGGTCAGTTCCCCCTACCAGGCCGAGGTACTGTGGCGGTGCATACCCCATCTTGTGCCCATCTGTCGACTGCTGATTTGCATGTGCAGTGCATCATGGGTACGGGTGGGTTAACCCTATCCTGGTCACCACAGCAGACAGTTTGTGTGGTGACGTGCAGTCCTTCTGCAGCCAGCCAGGGGTTTGTTAGCAGTTATAGAGCTGTAGCCCACTGGTTACTTCACTGCCTGTGAAGGCAGAGGTCATGGGTTCAAACCCATGGTGGGGTTATTTGATAGGGCTGTCTGAGGCATTGTCTATTTTTAATGTACATTAGTGCTGCCAGCAAAAACACCCTCAGAGTACTGTAACCTTAAGTTGCCTCATAAGGCGCCCCATAAGGCACCTTATAAGGTGCCCTATCAAGCGCCTTATAAGGTGCCTTATAAGGTGTCCTATAGGGGACATTATAGGGTGCCTTGGCGGACAGTGCACTTTATAATGTGCCCTATGGAATGCGTTATGGGGTGCCTTATGCGGCACCTTAGGTTACGCCACCATGAGGGTGTGTTTGCTGGCAGCACTAATTAAAATAAAAGTAAAATGCCTCAAATCACTACTTAAACATAAAGGGTGATGCCTCAGCCAACCTTATGCATTAGGCACACTGGGAATCAAACTCATGACCCCATACCATCAGTCAGTGTATTAACCATTGTGCTATACCTCTGCTTCTACATTTGCATGTCTGCGCGCCTACCTAAGATTATCACGCGTTAACGCGCTTAGCAGCGCTTCGCCCAATAATGTGCACAGCAGCGCGCGTTATCGCGCGATAATCCCGTTTTGCTACTTTAAGACTGAAACGCCCACTCCTGCACACTATTGCCGGGCGCACGTTAAGACGGTTTAGTAAACATACCCCTAAGTGTCATGGCTGCACCAACTTAATTATGCATTCAAGCCAAACATTAAGAAGAAAATTCTTTTAAAAAAATGTATTAAAGACAAAAAGAGAAAAAGAAAATTAGGAAATAAAGAACCATAAAAATGTGAATAAAAAGCCAACCTCATCGGAAAGGAGGGAGGATAAATATTAATTACCCTAAGTAAAAAATATGATTACCAATGCCCATTTAAAAAGTGTATCCAACTAGCTTGCCTAACCGTATGGGACTACTGTGTTATTTATTGCAAGCGAAAACAGTTTATTCTTTAAAAAAACTGCCATATTGAAGTCCTAACTCAAGCCACGGGGCTCAAGGGACTGTAGCTTGTAAAAATAACATAATTGCCAATGCACAACTAAAAACAATGTATCCAACTAACAACCTGACAATATGAAAATGATGTATAATTCATTGCGAAGAAAAGCAATTTCAACTTTTGTAAACATCATAGAAAGACTGCCAGATTGAAATCCTGGTTCAAACCACGGGGCTCCAGGGAGTGTAAATCATAAATATAACGTTGCTCTAGTTTAAGGAGTATTTTCTCAATATCACCTCCTCTCCAATGTGGAAGTACTACTTTAATCACAAAATACTTGAGGTCTGAAACTTGATGACCCTTATCTACCCAGTGGGAAACCATTGGTTTGTTCCAAACCCGTCTTCTAAGACAACTCTTATGTTCTGTAATCCTCATCTTTACTGGACGCTTTGTTTTACCGACATATACTAAATTGCAAGGTCACATAATCACATCCCGCTCTCCCTGTGTTTGTGTGGCCCGTTCTTCCTGTGTTTGTGCGGCAATCTCTCCCTGCATTTGTGTACCGCTATCGCTGTGTTTGTGTCCCACTATCCCTGCATTTGTGTGTTCCGCTCTCGCTGCATTTGTGTTCAGCTCTCCCTGCATTTGTGTCCCACTCTCCCTGTGTTTGGGTCTCGCTCTCCCTGCATTTGCGTGCCCACTCTCCCTGCATGTGTGTGTCCCTCTCCCCCTGCATTTGTGTGTCCTGCTCTCCCTGTGTTTGTGTGGCGCTCTCCCTGTTTATGTCCCCTGCTCTCCCTGCATTTGAGTACCACTCTCCCTGAGTTTGTGTGCCCTGCTCTCCTAGCATTTGTGTGTCCCGCTCTATCTGCATTTTTGTGGCTGTGTTTGTGTGTCCCGCTCTCCCAAATTTGTGTGTCCCGCTCTCCCTGTGTTTTTGTGCCCCCTCTCCCTGCATATTGGTGGCTGCATTTGTGTGTTCCACTGTCCCTCCATTTGGCTGCATTTGTGTGCCCGCTCTCCCTGAGTTTGTGTGACTGCATTTATGTGTCTTGCTCTCCCTGCATTTGCGTGCCCACTCTCCCTACATTTCTGTGGCTGTGTTTGTGTGCCCGCTCTCCCTGCATTGGTGTCCCGCTCTCCCTGCGTTTTTGTGCCCCCTCTCCCTGCATATTGGTGGCTGCATTTGTGTGCCCGCTCTCCCTGCGTTTCTGTGGCTGCGTTAGTGTGCCCGCTCTCCCTGCATTTGTGTCCTGCTCTCCCTGCGTTTTTGTGCCCCCTCTCCCTGCATATTGGTGGCTGCATTTGTGTGCCCGCTCTCCCTGCATTGGTGTCCCGCTCTCCCTGCGTTTTTGTGCCCCCTCTCCCTGCATATTGGTGGCTGCATTTGTGTGCCCGCTCTCCCTGCGTTTCTGTGGCTGCGTTAGTGTGCCCGCTCTCCCTGCATTTGTGTCCTGCTCTCCCTGCGTTTTTGTGCCCCCTCTCCCTGCATATTGGTGGCTGAATTTGTGTGCCCGCACTCCCTGCGTTTGTGTGGCTGCATTTGTGTGCCCACTCTCCCTGCATTTGCGTGGCTGCATTTGCGTGCCTGCTCTCCCTGCATTTATGTCCCCCGCTCTCCCTGCATTTGTGTCCCACTCTCCCTGCTTTTGTGTGGCTGCATTTGTGTGTCCTGCTCTCCCTACATTTGTGTGGCTGTGTTTGTGCCCCACTCTCCCTGTGTTTGTGTGTCCACTCTCCCTGCATTTGTGTGGCTGCGTTAGTGTGCCCGCTCTCCCTGCATTTGTGTGCCCACTCTCCCTGCATTTGTGTGGCTGTGTTTGTGTGCCTGCTCTCCCTGCATTTGTGTGCCTCACTCTCCCTGTGTTTGTGTGCCCCACTCTCCCTGCGTTTGTGTGCCCCCTCTCCCTGCATTTGTATGGCTGCATTTGTGTGTCCCGCTCTCCCTCCATTTGTGTGGCTGCATTTGTGTGCCCGCTCTCCCTGTGTTTGTGTGACTGCATTTGTGTGTCTTGCTCTGCCAGCGTTTGTGTGACTGTGTTTGTGTGCCCCGCTCTCCCTGCATTTGTGTGTCCTGCTCTCCCTGCAATGGTGTGCCCCGCTGTCCCTGCATTTGTGTGCCCCACAGTCCCTGCGTTTGTGTGGTTGCATTTGTTTGCCCCCTCTCCCTGCATTTCTGTGCCCCACTCTCCCTGGATTCGTGTGGCCTGCTCTCCCTGTGTTTGTGTGGTTGCGTTTCTGTGTCCTGCTCTCCCTCCATTTGTGTGGCTGTATTTGTGTCCTGCTCTCCCTCTGTTTGTGTGTCCCACTTTCCCTGCATTTGAGTCCCGCTCTCCCTGAGTTTGTGTGGCTACATTTGTGTCCTGCTCTCCCTGCGTTTGTGTGCCCCCTCTCCCTTCGTTTGTGTGCCACTCTGCCTGCGTTTGTGTCTGCACTCCCTGCATTTTTGTGTCCCGCTGTACCTGCATTTGTGTGCCCACTCTTGCTGAATTTCTGTGTCCTGCTCTCCCTGCATGTATGTCCCACTCTCGCTGCATTTGTGTGTCCTGCTTTTGCTGTGTGTCCCGCTCTCGCTGCGATTGTGACCCACACTCCCTGCGTTTGTGTGTACCGCTCTTGCTGAGTATGTGTGTCCCACTCTTGCTGCATTTGTATGCCCACTCTCCCTGCGTTCGTGTGCCCCACTCTCCCTGCATTTGTGTGGCTGTGTTTGTGTCCCGCTCTCCCTGCCGGAAAAGAGAAAATGCTGATGGCTCTTAGAGTTCGAGTGGCTGTGTTTGTGTGCCCCGCTCTCCCTGCATTTGTGTCCTATTTTCCCTGCATGTGGGTGTCTGCTCTCCCTGCATTTGTGTGGCTGCATTTATCTGGCCGCTCTCCCTGCGTTTGTGAGGCTGTGTTTTTGTGGCCACTCTCCCTGCGTTTGTGTGCCTGTACTCCCTGCATTTGTGTGGCTGCGTTTGTGTCACGCTCTCCCTGTTTGCGTGCCAGCATTTGTGTGTCCCACTCTCCCTGGGTTTGTGTCCCACTCTCCCTGGGTTTGTGTCCTGCTCTCCCTGCATTTGTGTGTCCTGCTCTCCCTGTATTTGTGTGCCCGCTCTCCCTGCAATTGTGTGGTTGAATTTGTGTGTCCTGCTCTCCCTGCGTTTGTGTGTCCCCCTCTCCCTGCGTTTGTGTCCCGCTCTCCCTGCGTGTGTGTGCCCCGCTCTCCCTGTGTTTGTGCGTCCAGGCTCTCCCTGCGTTTGTGTGTGCCGCTCTCCCTGCATTTGTGCGCTCACACTCCCTGCAATTTTGTGGCTGAATTTGTGTGTCTTGCTCTCTCTGCGTTTGTGTCCCACTTTCCCTTAGTTTGTGTCCCCTGCTCTCCTTGCGTTTGTGTGTCCCGCTCTATCTGCATTTGTGTGCCCCGCTCTCCCTGCGTTTTTGTGTCCGCTCTTCCTGCGTTTGTGTGTCCTGCTCTCCCTGCGTTTGTGTGGCTGCGTTTGTGTCACACTCTCCCTGTTTTCTTGCCCGCGTTTGTGTGTCCCGCTCTCCCTGCGTTTGCATGCCCACTCTCCCTGCATTTGTGTGGCTGTGTTTGTGTGTCCCGCTCTCCCTGCATTTGTGTGCCCCGCTCTCCCTGCGTTTGTGTGTCCCGCTCTCCCTGCGTTTGTGTGTCCTGCTCACCCTGTATTTGTGTGCCTGCTCTCCCTGCATTTGTGTGACTGAAGGGAGATATGATAGAAGTCTATAAATTAATGAACGGAGTGGAATGGGTAAATGTAGATCGATTGTTTATCTTATCTGAATATAGAAAGACTAGGGGACATGCAATGAAGCTACAGGGTAAACTATTTAAGACTAATAAATGAAAATATTTTTTCACTCAACGTGTAATCAAACTCTGGAATTTGTTACCAGAGGATGTAGTAAAGGCTGTTAATGTAGCTGGGTTTAAAAAAGGTTTGGACAAGTTCCTGGAGGAAAGGTCCATAAACCATTATTAAGAAGGGACCCAGGATATCAATGCTTGAACCAATACAAGCATTGTGGAAACCGAGGTCCCTTGGGGAAACTGCTAGGTACATATGACCTAGATTGGCCACTGTTGGAAACAGAATACTGGGCTTGATGGACCTTGGTCTGACCCAGTATGGCATATCTTATGTTCTTATGTGTGGCTGAATTTGTGTGTCCCCCTCTCCCTGCGTTTGTGTCCCGCTCATCCAGCGTGTGTGTGCCCCGCTCTCCCTGCGTGTGTGTTCCGGCTCTCCCTGCATTTGTGTGTCCCACTCTCCCTGCAATTTTGTGGCTGAATTTGTGTGTCCCGCTCTCTCTGCGTTTGTGTGTCCACTCTCCCTGTGTTTGTGTCCCGCTGTCCCTTAGTTTGTGTCCCCTGCTCTCCTTGCGCTTGTGTGTCCCGCTCTATCTGCGTTTTTGTGTCCGTTCTTCCTGCCTTTGTGTATCCTGCTCTCCCTGCGTTTGTGTGGCTGTGTTTATGTCCCACTCTCCCTGTGTTTGTATGCCCCACTCCCTGCATTTGTGTCCCGCTGTCCCTGAGTTTGTGTGGCTGCGTTTGTGTCCCCCTTCTCCCTGCATTTGTGTGCACTGCTCTCCCTGCGTTTGTGTCCGCTCTCCCTGCATTTGTGTCCCACTCCTCTGCATTTCTGTGTCCCACTCTCCCTGCGTTTGTGTGTCCCGCTATCCCTGCATTTGTGTCCCCCGCTCTCCCTGCGTTTGTGTGTCCTGCTCTCCCTGGGTTTGTGTCCTTCTCTTCCTGGGTTTGTGTGTCCCTCTCTCCCTGCATTTGTGTGTCCCTCTCTCCCTTCATAGTACCACAGGCACACTCATACAGCAACAAACCCGTTCTTAACACGTAACCCCTGCCAACCCAGCAACACTTCAGACCTCTCTCTCATACTAACAAGGTTCTTTTCATACAATATGCCATCCAAATGTAAATAGTTCTATGACTATTATTTATTGTAAATAATTACCCCGGTTACCCAAGTTATTGTTCCTGTTTTATGTAAAAAAACTGATAATTTGTATCTTATCTTATCTGATGTTTTCTTGTTCTATGTAAACCGAGCTGATTATGAATAGTGCGGTATATAAAAGATGTCTAATAATAAAAATAAATAATAAATAAATAAATAATTTGTGTGCCCGCTCTCCCTGCATTTGTGTGTCCTCTCCCTGCATTTGTGTGCTCCGCTTTCTGTGCATTTATGTGCCTGCTCTCCCTGCATTTGTGTGTCCTGCTCTCCCTGCATTTGTGTGCCCCGCTCTCCGTGCATTTGTGTGCCTGCTCTCCCTGCGTTTGTGTGACTGCATTTGTGTGCCCACTCTCCCTGCATTTGTGTGCCCCGCTCTCCCTGCATTTGTGTGGCTGCATTTGTGTGCCCCCTCTCCCTGCATTTCTGTGCCCCACTCTCCCTGGATTTGTGTGTCCCGCTCTCCCTGCATTTGTGGGCCTGCTCTCCCTGTGTTTGTGTGGTTGTGTTTCTGTGTCCTGCTCTCCCTCTGTTTGTGTGGCTGTATTTGTGTCCTGCTCTCCCTCCATTTGTGTGTCCCGCTCTCCCTGCGTTTGTGTGGCTACATTTGTGTCCTGCTCTCCCTGCATTTTTGTGCCCCCACTTCCTTCATTTGTGTGCCACTCTCCCTGCGTTTGTGTCTGCACTCCCTGCACTTTTGTGTCCCACTCTCGCTGCGTTTGTGTCGTGCTCTACCTGCATTTGTGTGCCCACTCACCCTGCATTTCTGGGTCCTGCTCTCCCTGCATGTGTGTTCCACTCTCGCTGCATTTGTGTGTCCTGCTGTTGCTGCGTGTGTCCCGCTCTCGCTGCAATTGTGTCCCACACTCCCTGCGTTTGTGTGTACCGCTCTTGCTGAGTATGTGTGTCCCACTCTTGCTGCATTTGTGTGCCCGTTCTCCCTGCATTTGTGTGCCCCACTCTCCCTGCATTTGTGTGGCTGTGTTTGTGTCCTGCTCTCCCTGCAGGAAAAGAGAAAATGCTGATGGCTCTTAGAGTTCGAGTGGCTGTGTTTGTGTGCCCCGCTCTCCCTGCGTTTCTGTGTCCCGCTCTCCCTGCATTTGTGTCCTGCTTTTCCTGCGTCTGGGTGTCCGCTCTCCCTGCGTTTCTGTGGCTACATTTGTCTGGCCGCTCTCCCTGTGTTTGTGAGGCTACGTTTGTGTGGCCACTCTCCCTGTGTTTGTGTGCCCGTACTCCCTGCGTTTGTGTGGCTGCGTTTGTGTCACGCTCTCCGTTTGCGTGCCCGCGTTTGTGTGTCATGCTCTCCCTGCATTTGTATGCCCACTCTCTTTGCATTTGTGTGGCTGCGTTTGTGTGTCCCGCTCTCCCTGCGTTTGTGTGCCCCACTCTCCCTACATTTGTGTGTGCCTCTCCCTGCGTTTGTGTGTCCTGCTCTCCCTGCATTTGTGTGCCTGCTCTCCCTGCATTTGTGTGCCCGCTCTCCCTGCAATTGTGTGGCTGAATTTGTGTGTCCCGCTCTCCCTGAATGTGCGTCCCGGCTCTCCCTGCGTTTGTGTGTCCCGCTCTCCCTGCATTTGTGCGCTCACTCTCCCTGCAATTTTGTGGCTGAATTTGTGTGTCCCGCTCTCTCTGCATTTGTGTGTCCACTCTCCCAGCGTTTGTGTCCCGCTGTCCCTTAGTTTGTGTCCCCTGCTCTCCTTGCATTTGTGTGTCCCACTCTATCTGCGTTTGTGTGCCCCGCTCTCCCTGCATTTTTGTGTCTGCTCTCCCTGCATTTGTGTCACGCTCTCCCTGTTTGCGTGCCCGCGTTTGTGTGTCCCGCTCTCCCTGTGTTTGTATGCCCACTCTCCCTGCATTTGTGTGGCTGCGTTTGTGTGTCCCGCTTTCCCTGGGTTTGTGTCCCGCTTTCCCTGGGTTTGTGTCCCACTCTCCCTGTGTTTGTGTGCCCCACTCTCCCTGCATTTGTGTGTCCCGCTCTCCCTGCATTTGTGTGTCCTGCTCTCCCTGTGTTTGTGTGTCCTGCTCTCCCTGCATTTGTGTGGCTGAATTTGTGTGTCCCCCTCTCCCTGCGTTTGTGTCCCACTCATCCAGCGTGTGTGTGCCACGATCTCCCTGCGTGTGTGTCCCGGCTCTCCCTGCAATTTTGTGGCTGAATTTGTGTGTCCCTATCTCTCTGCATTTGTGTGTCCACTCTCCCTGCATTTGTGTCCCGCTGTCCCATAGTTTGTGTCCCCTGCTCTCCTTGCATTTGTGTGTCCCGCTCTATCTGCGTTTGTGTGCCCCGCTCTCCTTGTGTATGTGTGTCCTGCTCTCCCTGCATTTTTGTGTCCGCTCTTCCTGTGTTTGTGTGTCCTGCTCTCCCTGCGTTTGTGTCCCACTCTCCCTGTGTTTGTATGCCCCACTCCCTGCTTTTGTGTCCCGCTCTCCCTGAATTTGTGTGGCTGCGTTTGTGTCCCCCGTCTCCCTGCATTTGTGTCCGCTCTCCCTGCATTTGTGTCCCACTCCTCTGCATTTCTGTGTCCCACTCTCCCTGCGTTTGTGTGTCCCGCTCTCCCTGCATTTGTGTCCCCTGCTCTCCCTGCGTTTGTGTGTCCTGCTCTCCCTGGGTTTGTGTCCTGCTCTCCTTGCATTTGTGTGCCCGCTCTCCCTGCTTTGCATCCCACTCTCCCTGCTTTGTATCCCGCTCTCCATGCATTTGTGCCTGCTCTTCCTGCATTTGTGTCCTCTCTCCCTGCATGTGTGCCTGCACTTCCTGCGTGTGTGTCCCACTCTCCCTGCATTTGGGTGCCCCGCTCTCCCTGCATTTGTGTGGCTGTGTTTGTGTCCCACTCTCCCTGTGTTTGTGTACCCCGCTCTCCCTGCATTTGTGTGTCCACTCTCCCTGCATTTGTGTGGCTGTGTTTGTGTGCCCGCTCTCCCTGCATTTGTGTGTCTTGCTCTCCCTGCGTTTGTGTGTCCCGCTCTCCCTGCATTTGTGTGTCCCGCTCTCCCTGCGTTTGTGTGCCCCCTATCCCTGCATTTGTATGGCTGCATTTGTGTGTCCCGCTCTCCCTCCATTTGTGTGGCTGCATTTGTGTGCCCACTCTCCCTGTTTGTGTGACTGCATTTGTGTGTCTTGCTCTCCCAGCGTTTGTGTGGCTGCATTTGTGTGCCCGCTCTCCCTTCATCTGTGTGCCCGCTCTCCCTGCATTTGTGTGTCCTGCTCTCCCTGGGTTTGTGTGTCCTGCTCTCCCTGGGTTTGTGTGTCCCGCTCTCCCTGGGTTTGTGTGCCCCCCTCTCCCTGCATTTGTGTGCCCCTCTCCCTGCATTTGTGTGCCCACTCTCCCTGCATTTGTGTGACTGCATTTGTGTGTCTTGCTCTCCCAGCGTTTGTGTGGCTGTGTTTGTGTGCCCGCTCTCCCTGCATTTGTGTGTCCTGCTCTCCCTGCATTATTGTGCCCCACTCTCCCTGCATTTCTGTGCCCCACTGTCCCTGTGTTTGTGTGGCTGCATTTGTGTGCCCCCTCTCCCTGTATTTCTGTTCCCCACTCTCCTTGGATTTGTGTGTCCCGCTCTCCCTGTGTTTGTGTGGTTGTGTTTCTGTGTCCTGCTCTCCCTCCATTTGTGTGGCTGTATTTATGTCCTGCTCTCCCTCCATTTGTGTGTCCCACTTTCCCTGCATTTGAGTCCTGCTCTCCCTGCTTTTGTGTGGCTACATTTGTGTCCTGCTCTCCCTGTGTTTGTGTGCACCCCTCTCCCTTCGTGTGCCACTCTCCCTGCATTTTTGTGTCCCACTCTACCTGCATTTGTGTGCCCACTCTCCCTGCATTTCTGGGTCCTGCTCTCCCTGCCTGTGTGTCCCACTCTTGCTGCATTTGTGTGTCCTGCTGTTACTTCGTGTGTCCCGCTCTCGCTGCGATTGTGTCCCACACTCCCTGCGTTTCTGTGTACTGCTCTTGCTGAGTATGTGTGTCCCACTCTTGCTGCGTTTGTGTGCCCCGCTCTCCCTGCATTTTTGTGTCCACTCTTGCTGCGTTTGTGTGCCCCGCTCTCCCTGCGTTTTTGTGTCCGCTCTTGCTGCGTTTGTGTGTCCTGCTCTCCCTGCGTTTGTGTGGCTGCATTTGTGTCACGCTCTCCCTGTTTGCGTGCCCGCATTTGTGTGTCCCACTCTCCCTGCGTTTGTATGCCCACTCTCCCTGCATTTGTGTGGCTGCGTTTGTGTGTCCCGCTCTCCCTGGGTTTGTGTCCCACTCTCCCTGCGTTTGTGTGTCCTGCTCTCCCTGCAATGGTGTGGCTGAATTTGTGTGTCCCCCTCTCCCTGCATTTGTGACCCACTCATCCAGCGTGTGTGTGCCCTGCTCTCCCTGCGTGTGTGTCCCACTCTTCCTGCAATTTTGTGGCTGAATTTGTGTCCCGCTCTCTCAGCATTTGTGTGTCCGCTGTCCCTGCGTTTGTGTCCCCTGCTCTCCTTGCATTTGTGTGTCCCGCTCTATCTGCATTTGTGTGCCCCGCTCTCCCTGTGTTTGTGTGTCCTGCTCTCCCTGCGTTTTTGTGTCCACTCTTCCTGTGTTTGTGTGTCTTGCTCTCCCTGCGTTTGTGTCTCACACTCCCTGTGTTTGTATGCCCCACTCCCTGCATTTGTGTCCCGCTCTCCGTGTTTGTGGCTGCGTTTGTGTCCCCCTTCTCCCTGCATTTGTGTCCCCTCTCCCTGCATTTGTGTCCCACTCCTCTGCATTTCTGTCCCACTCTCCCTGCGTTTGTGTCCCGCTCTTCCTGCATTTGTGTCCCCCGCTCTCCCTGCGTTTGTGTGCCCCGCTCTCCCTACACTTGTGTGCCCACTCTCCCTGCTTTGCATCCCTCTCCCTGCTTTGTATCCTGCTCTCCATGCGTTTGTGCCTGATCTTCCTGTTTGTGTCCTCTCTCCCTGCATGTGTGCCTGCACTTCCTGTGTGTGTCCCACTCTCCCTGCGTTTGTGTACCCTGCTCTCCCTGCATTTGTGTGTCCACTCTACCTGCATTTGTGTGGCTGCATTTGTGTGCCCGCTCTCCCTGGGTTTGCGTCCTGCTCTCCCTGTGTTTGTGTGTCCCGCTCTCCCTGCGTTTGAGTGCCCCGCTCTCCCTGCGTTTGTGTGCCCCACTCTCCCTGCATTTGTGTGCCCCCTCTCCCTGCATTAGTATGGCTGTGTTTGTGTGTCCCGCTCTCCCTCCATTTGTGTGGCTGCATTTGTGTGCCCACTCTCCCTGCGTTTGTGTGACTGCATTTGTGTGTCTTGCTCTCCCAGCATTTGTGTGGCTGCATTTGTGTGCCCGCTCTCCCTTCATTTGTGTGCCCCACTCTCCCTGCATTTGTGTGCCCCACTCTCCCTGCATTTGTGTGCCCCACTGTCCCTGCGTTTGTGTGGCTGCGTTTGTGTGCCCCCTCTCCCTGCATTTCTGTTCCCCACTCTCCCTGGATTTGTGTGTCCCACTCTCCCTGTGTTTGTGTGGTTGCGTTTCTGTGTCCTGCTCTCCCTCCATTTGTGTGGCTGTATTTGTGTCCTGCTCTCCCTCCATTTGTGTGTCCCTCTTTCCCTGCATTTGAGTCCTGCTCTCCCTGCTTTTGTGTGGCTACATTTGTGTCCTGCTCTCCCTGTGTTTGTGTGCCCCCCCTCTCCCTTCGTTTGTGTGCCACGCTCCCTGCGTTTGTGTCCGCTCTACCTGCATTTGTGTGCCCACTCTCCCTGCGTTTCTGGGTCCTGTTCTCCCTGCCTGTGTGTCCCACTCTCGCTGCATTTGTGTGTCCTACTCTCGCTGCGATTGTGTCCCACACTTCCTGCGTTTGTGTGTACCGCTCTTGCTGAGTATGTGTGTCCCACTCTTGCTGCATTTGTGTGCCCGCTCTCCCTGCGTTTGTGTGCCCCACTCTCTCTGCATTTGGCTGTGATTGTGTCCCGCTCTCCCTGCAGGAAAAGAGAAAATGCTGATGGCTCTTAGAGTTTGAGTGGCTGCATTTGTGTGCCCCGCTCTCCCTGCATTTCTGTGTCCCGCTCTCCCTGCATTTGTGTCCTGCTTTCCCTGCGTGTGGGTGTCCGCTCTCCCTGCGTTTGTGTGGCTGCATTTGTCTGGCCACTCTCCCTGCGTTTGTGAGGCTGCGTTTGTGTGGCCACTCTCTCTGCATTTGTGTGCCCGTACTCGCTGCATTTGTGTCACGCTCTCCGTTTGCATGCCCGCGTTTGTGTGTCCCACTCTCCCTGTGTTTGTATGCCCTCTCTCTGCATTTGTGTGGCTGCGTTTGTGTCCTGCTCTCCCTGCATTTGTGTGCCCCTCTCCCTGCATTTGTGTGTCCTGCTCTCCCTGTATTTGTGTGCCTGCACTCCCTGCATGTGTGCCCGCCCTCCCTGCAACTGTGTGGCTGAATTTGTGTGTCCCGCTCTCTCTGCATTTGTGCGCTCTCCCTGCAATTTTGTGGCTGAATTTGTGTGTCCCGCTCTCTCTGCGTTTGTGTGTCCACACTCCCTGCATTTGTGTCCCGCTGTCCCTTAGTTTGTGTCCCCTGCTCTCCTTGCATTTGTGTGTCCCGCTCTATCTGCGTTTGTGTGCCCCACTTTCCCTGCATTTTTGTGTCCACGCTTCCTGCGTTTGTGTGTCCTGCTTTCCCTGCGTTTGTGTCACACTCTCCCTGTTTGCGTTCCCGCTTTTGTGTGTCCCGCTCTCCCTGCGTTTGTATGCCCACTCTCCCTGCATTTGTGTGGCTGCGTTTGTGTGTCCCGCTATCCCTGGGTTTGTGTCCCATTCTCCCTGCGTTTGTGTGCCCCACTCTCCCTGCATTTGTGTGTCCCGCTCTCCCTGCATTTGTGTCCCACTCATCCAGCGTGTGTGTGTGCCCTGTTCTCCCTGCATTTGTGTGCCCTGCTCTCCCTGCATTTGTGTGTTCCACTGTCCCTGCAATTTTGTGGCTGAATTTGTGTGTCCCCTCTCCCTGTGTTTGTGTCCCGCTGTCACTTAGTTTGTGTCCCCTGCTCTCCTTGCGTTTGTGTGCCCCGCTCTCTGTGTTTGTGTGTCCTGCTCTCCCTGCTTTTTTGTGTCCGCTCTTCCTGCGTTTGTGTGTCCTGCTCTCCCTGCATTTGTGTGGCTGTGTTTATGTCCTGCTCTCCCTGCGTTTGTGTCCCCCGTCTTCCTGCATTTGTGTGCACCGCTCTCCCTGCGTTTGTGTCCCACTCCTCTGCGTTTGTGTGTCCCGCTCTCCCTGCGTTTGTGTGTCCTGCGCTCCCTGGGTTTGTGTCCTGCTCTCCCTGCATTTGTGTGCCCTGCTCTCCCTGCATTTGTGTGTCCCTCTCCCTGCATTTGTGTCCCGCTCATCCAGCGTGTGTGTGCCCCACTCTCCCTGCATTTGTGCGCTCACTCTCCCTGCAATTTTGTGGCTGAATTTGTGTGTCTCGCTCTCTCTGAATTTGTGTCCACTTTCCCTGCGTTTGTGTCCCGCTGTCCCTTAGTTTGTGTCCCCTGCTCTCCCTGCGTGTCCCGCTCTATCTGCGTTTGTGTGCCCTGCTCTCCGTGTTTGTGTCCCGCTCTCCCTGCGTTTTTGTGTCTGCTCTCCCTGCATTTGTGTGCCCCACTCTCCCTACACTTGTGTGCCCGCTCTCCCTGCTTTGTATTCCACTCTCCATGCGTTTCTGTCCGCTCTTCCTGCATTTGTGTCCTCTCTCCCTGCGTGTGTGCCTACAATCCCTGCGTGTGTGTCCCACTCTCCCTGCATTTGTATGCCCCACTCTCCCTGCGTTTGTGTGGCTGTGTTTGTGTCCCGCTCTCCCTGCATTTGTGCGCTCACTCTCCCTGCAATTTTGTGGCTGAATTTGTGTGTCCCGCTCTCTCTGCGTGTGTCCACTCTCCCTGCGTTTGTGTCCCACTGTCCCTTAGTTTGTGTCCCCTGCTCTCCTTGCGTTTGTGCGTCCCGCTCTATCTGCATTTGTATGCCCCGCTCTCCCTGCGTTTTTGTGTCTGCTCTCCCTGCGTTTGTGTGGCTGCGTTTGGGTCATGCTCTCCCTGTTTGCGTGCCCGCATTTGTGTGTCCCGCTCTCCCTGCATTTGTATGCCCACTCTCCCTGCATTTGTGTGACTGCGTTAGTGTGCCTGCTCTCCCTGCGTTTGTGTGCCCCCTCTCCCTGCATTTGTATGGCTGCGTTTGTGTGTCCCGCTCTCCCTCCATTTGTGTAGTTGCATTTGTGTGCCCGCTCTCCCTGCGTTTGTGTGCCCCACTCTCTCTGCATTTGTATGGCTGCGTTTGTGTGTCCCACTCTCCCTCCATTTGTGTAGTTGCATTTGTGTGCCCGCTCTCCCTGCGTTTGTGTGACTGCATTTGTGTGTCTTGCTCTCCCAGTGTTTGTGTGGCTGCGTTTGTGTGCTGTGGGACCCTAGCCTGGGCCTAAGGCTTACAGCTATGGGCTGCCTTTTGTCTGTCCTTAAATGCAACTTTATTCTTTGTCACCAGCAATGCACCCTGGGACTTGTAGTTGATAATTCACATTCAAAGACAAACTGTATTTGTACAACCGTTGGTTGAGGCAAACAAGAATATTTATTTTGTAGATTTCCAAATGCATTAAAGCTCGGCACACAAACACAATGGATACTTCTCCAATAACACAATAGTAAAGTAAAGCAACTGGAACTGAAGGTAAACTGAGCACAAGTCTCTTTAACAAAAACTGTTATCTTCAATAAAGCAAAACACAGCACAGCCTTATAAGCAATTTCAGTAAAGGTAATTTTCTTCTTTTTCAAAACCTTCTTTTAATCCTGCTTACAGGTTTTTCAAGCTTCTTTAAAGCAAAGAGAGCAATCCATTAGAGAGTCCTCTGGAATGAATTGTGATTCACAGCAATCAATCTGCATGGGTTCTGGTACTACGGCTGGCTTATCTCTGGACTCAACAGCTTCTTCAAACTTTCTGGCTTGTAGGAATTCATAAAACTCATTCCATAACTTCTGTTTCTGGTCATGAAGATTTACATTCGAGGAGTGAACTTTCCCTCCCTCTAATGCTTGCTTTAAAGTCTCTACTGTGTCCACATTTACTGCCCTGCTTGTGGCTGGGTTATGGTACTTTCCCCAAAGGAACGTATCCACCCACCTTCTAGCAGTTGAACCTTTCAGCAAAGGGTCTTGAATATTGGACAGAGGCACCTGTTCCAACTGGTTTGTAGCCTTTTCAACTAACCGTCTGCTGGCTTTAGGTCTGGGAGTTTTTCTCAGATATGGAGTGCTTCCTTCTCTGCTTTCAGCCTTCAGCAATTGGAAGTCAGCCTCCTCGTAGCTCTCAGCTCTCCTAACACTCTGAGCTCCTTCCTCCTGGGAATTTTCTTCCCCTGGGAACTCCTCCTTGCACGCTGAGAACTCCTCTGTGAACTCTAAGCTCCGTGTGCTCTCTCTCTTCTTCTCCCTTGTGTTCTGTTTGGAGACGGGTTTAAAAATCTGTTTCTTTCCTGCCACACCTTTTTCTTTGCACGTGTGCTCATAATCAGTAAGCAAGCCTGCCTCCTCGTCAGAGCTAGGGCGTGGCTTGGCTTGACTTTTTTTCAAAGTAGTTTTTCTACCTCTGTGCAAAGCTTGGCTGTCAGTAGTTTTAAAGGCACAAGTACCATTTTCCTCTATTTCCATTCTTTCCTGATCACTCTCATCACCACAGTGCCCACTCTCCCTGCATTTGTGTGGCTGCGTTTGTGTGTCCCACTCTCCCTTCATTTGTGTGCCCGCTCTCCCTGCATTTGTGTGCCCCACAGTCCCTGCGTTTGTGTGCCCCCTCTCCATGGATTTCTGTGTCCCGCTCTCCCTGCATTTGTGTGGTTGCATTTCTGTGTCCTGCTCTCCCTCCGTTTGTGTGGCTGTATTTGTGTCCTGCTCTCCCTCCATTTGTGTGTCCCACTTTCCCTGCATTTGAGTCCCACTCTCCCTGCATTTGTGTGGCTACATTTGTGTCCTGCTCTCCCTGCGTTTGTGTGCCCCCCTCTCCCTTCATTTGTGTGCCACTCTCCCTGCGTTTGTGTCTGCACTCCCTGCATTTTTGTGTCCTGCTCTACCTGCATTTGTGTGCCTGCTCTCCCTGCATGTGTCCTGCTGTTGCTGCGTGTGTCCCACACTCCCTGCATTTGTGTGTACCGCTCTTGCTGAGTATGTGTGTCCCACTCTTGCTGCACTTGTGTGCCCGCTCTCCCTGCATTTGTGTGGCTGTGTTTGTGTCCTGCTCTCCCTGCAGGAAAAGAGAAAATGCTGATGGCTCTTATTTATTTATTTAGTTTATTTATTTATTTATTTTATTTATTATTTATTTAAAGTCTCTTTTATACCGCGCTATTCAGCATCAGCGCGGTTTACAATAAACAGTGAACATACACATTTCCAATAGTACTTTGTGTTTACATATGAACAGGATATTCAACTTGGCTAACAGGGTAACTATGTACAACCACAATATATACAATATATACAATTTGTATATATTGTATATATATATATATATATATATTGTATATATATAATACTTGTATACCGCTGTTTCCTACGATCAACAGCGGTTTACTTTACAGAATCATAATGCATTGTATAATACATTGAGATTTTTAGTTTTACATTTTGATTAGACAATGATTTACGTAACACAGGATAAACAGTTGGATACAATATACAGTTGATTATTATAGCACACAGATCAGGGTATACATTTGATTTCAGTAGGTTGGGGGGCCAAATATACATTATATACAGTGTTGACTTCCAAAGAGTACAGGCTAACACATGACTATATGCTATTAGATTTTATGCTGTCGCGGGCGGTAGAGTTCATCTGGTTGAGGTAGGGTATTGCAGTTAGATCAGGTTGTAGTGGGTTTGAAACAGATATGTTTTTAAGCTTTCATCTAAATTCAGTCAGGCTGTTTGTGAGTCTTAATTCATGCGGTAGTTGGTTCCATTGGATTGGCGCTGTGTATGTGAACGCCCGCTTGCTTGTTTCGGCCTTGACAGATCGAATGCTTGTCGGGATACACAGGGTGTTGAGATTCGTAGTTCTCCTGCTCCTGTTGCATGGTTGGATAGTGATTAGGTTATTGAGGTAGGATGGTGCGATGCCATGGATGAGTTTAAACGTTGTGATGATCTGTTTGTAGATGATGCGGGTGGCCACTGGGAGCCAATGCAGGTCCATTAGTACTGGGGTTATGTGGTCGGTGACTTTCTTTTCCATGATGACTCTTGCAGCCACGTTCTGGGCCATTTGCAGGATACTTAGTGTGTTCTTTGGAAGCCCTAGTAGAATGGCATTGCTGTAGTCCAGGTGTGGAATGATTAGTGCTTGAGCAACAGATCTAAAGTCGGATTTGTCGAGGATATTGCGAAGTGGTTGTAGAATTTTGAGTTTGTCAAAGATGGCTCGGTTAACTGATCTGAGGTGTTTGTCTAACCTGAGATTACAGTCTAGTAGGACTCCTACTCTTAGAGTTCGAGTGGCTGCGTTTGTATGCCCCACTCTCCCTGCATTTGTGTCCTGCTTTCCCTGCGTGTGGGTGTCCGCTCTCCCTGCGTTTGTTTGGCTGCATTTGTCTGGCCGCTCTCCCTGCGTTTGTGAAGCTGCGTTTGTGTGGCCACTCTCCCTGCGTTTGTGTGCCCGTACTCGCTGCATTTGTGTCCCGCTCTCTCTGCATTTGTGTGGCTGCGTTTGTGTGTCCTGCTCTCCCTGCGTTTGTGTGTCCCGCTCTCCCTGCGTTTGTGTGTCCCGCTCTCCCTGTATTTGGGTGCCCGCTCTCCCTGCAATTGTGTGGCTGAATTTGTGTCCCGCTCTCCCTGTGTGTGTGTCCTGGTTCTCCCTGCATTTGTGTGTCCCACTCTCCCTGCATTTTGTGCGCTCACTCTCCCTGAAATTTTGTGGCTGAATTTGTGTGTCCCGCTCTCTCTGCATTTGTGTCCACTCTCCCTGCGTTTGTGTCCTGCGGTCCCTTAGTTTGTGTCCCCTGCTCGCCTTGCGTTTGTGTGTCCTGCTCTATCTGCGTTTGTGTGCCCTGCTCTCCCTGCGTTTGTGTGCTCCGCTCTCCCTGCATTTTTGTGTCCTGCTCTCCCTGCATTTGTGTGGCTGCGTTTGTCTCACGCTCTCCCTGTTTGCATGCCCGCATTTGTGTGTCCCGCTCTCCCTGCATTTGTATGCCCACTCTCCCTGCATTTGTGTGGCTGTGTTTGTGTGTCCCGCTCTCCCTGTATTTGTGTGCCTGCTCTCCCTGCATTTGTGTGGCTGAATTTGTGTCCCGCTCTCCCTGCGTTTGTGTGTCCCCCTCTCCCTGCGTGTGTGTCCCGCTCATCCAGCGTGTGTATGCCCCACTCTCCCTGCGTGTGTGCCCCGGCTCTCCATGCATTTGTGTGTCCCACTCTCCCTGCAATTTTGAGGCTGAATTTGTGTGTCCCGCTCTCTCTGCGTTTGTGTGTCCACTCTCCCTACGTTTGTGTCCCGCTGTCCCTTAGTTTGTGTCCCCTGCTCTCCTTGCGTTTGTGTGCCCCGCTCTCCCTGCGTTTTTGTGTCCGCTCTTCCTGTGTTTGTGTGTCCTGCTCTCCCTGTGTTTGTATGCCCCACTCCCTGCGTTTGTGTCCTGCTCTCCCTGAGTTTGTGTGGCTGCGTTTGTGTCCCCCTTCTCCCTGCATTTGTGTGCACTGCTCTCCCTGCGTTTGTGTCCGCTCTCCCTGCATTTGTGTCCCACTCCTCTGCGTTTCTGTGTCCCACTCTCCTTGCATTTGTGTGTCCTGCTCTCCCTGCGTTTGTGTGCCCCGCTGTCCCTACACTTGTGTGCCCGCTCTCCCTGTTTTGTATCCCGCTCTCCATGCGTTTGTGCCCGCTCTCCATGCGTTTGTGCCCGCTCTTCCTGCGTTTGTGTCCTCTCTTCCTGCGTGTGTGCCTGCACTCCCTGCGTGTGTCCCACTCTCTCTGCGTTTGGGTGCCCCGCTCTCTCTGCGTTTGGGTGCCCCGCTCCCCCTGCATTTGTGTCCCGCTCTCCCTGTGTTTGTGTGCCCACTCTCCCTGTGTTTGTGTCCTCTCCCTGCATTTGTGTCCCTGCTCTCCCTGTGCTTGTCCCCCTCTCCTGGCATTTGTGTGCCCTGCTCTCCCTGCGTTTGTGTGCCCTGCTCTCCCTGCGTTTGTGTGTCCCGCTCTCCCTGCGTTTGTGTGCCTGCACTCCCTGCGTTTGTGTGTCCTGCTCTCCCTGCGTGTGTCCCACTCTCCCTGCATGTGTCCCCCTCTCCTGGCATTTGTGTGCCCCGCTCTCCCTGTGTTTGTGTGTCTTGCTCTCCCTGCATTTGTTTGCCCCGTTCTCCCTGCATTTGTGTGTGCCCCGCTCTCCCTGTGTTTGTGTGTCCTGCTCTCCCTGCTTATGTGTGCCCCGCTCTCCCTGTGTTTGTGTGTCCTGCTCTCCCTGCGTGTGTCCCCCTCTCCTGGCATTTGTGTGCCCCGCTCTCCCTGCGTTTGTTTGTCCCGTTCTCCCTGCGTTTGTGCCCGCTCTCCGTGTTTGTCCCGCTCTCCCTGCGATTGTGTGCCTGCTCTCCCTCTGATTGTGTGGCCCACTCTCCCTGCATTTGTGTGCCGCTCTCCCTGATGCCTCTTAGAGTTTGTGTGGCTGACGGATCTATTGTTTTGCTTTGACTGCTGCCACCCCTCAGAAGCTGCTGCCCTAGGCAACCACCTATATAAAGAGCTGAGTCTAAAAGCCACTAAATAGCAAACAATAAAGCAGAAGATAAATTTCTTGTATGTTGCACCACATTAATATGATCATATAGGAATTGCTTAAATGATGATTCTCCAACAGCCCATTTTATTCTTAATATCATACCGTAAATAATCAAGATCATCTTTTAAAAGCAGAAGTGAGGGGATATCATATACCCTTCCCCAGGCAACTGCCTAGCCTTGCCTAATGTTTGGGTCGCTCCTGGTTAGGGAGGTCACGTTTCTAGATGCCATAGTGACTGCTTCATGGAGCAGACGGTCATGGAACCAAGAGGGGATTCCTCTCTCACTTATCTGTTGCTCTTTCATCTCTCTGTGCCAAATTTGTGCCATTCGGCCTTTTCTTTCTCCTTCCTCTCTAGTCACTCGTATTGTCCAGACTCAACTATTGTAACATTATTCTCGCGGGTCTCCCTCAGTATCAACTTCGCCAGTTACAGCTCAACCAGAATAGCGCAGCTCGCCTTCTCACTCACTCCTCCTCCTCATCCGACCATGTTACCCCCTTGCTCATGCACCTAAACTGGCTCCCTCTCAAATCTAGGTTCATTTACAAAATACTTACTACTGTTTACAAGGTCATTCACACTAGCGTCCCTCAGTATTTATCAGATCTCATTCACCTCCAGCCTTCCCCTGCCTGCTCCGGTCTGCTCATGGGAACTGTGTTTTCCTGCCCTCCCCCACACAGGTGCACCTTGAGCTCACCCATCACTCTGCATTCTTTTCTCTGGGCCTCACACTCTGGAATTCATTATCACACACACTCTGCACTGAACTTTCTTTCCCTAGATTTAAAGCCATGCTCAGAACTCACCTATTTCACGTCGCATTTGATCTTCCCTTCCCCAATCTCGAAGTGCCCTTCTCTCCTGTCTGCTTAGTTCACCTTTGCCTTCTTCTTGTCACTAACTAATGTGCCTGTCCCTTTATCTCTCAACCTCTCTCTCCATCTGCTACTTTCCTGTCTACCAATGGCGTGCCTTTCTTCCTTCTGCTCGCACCCCATATTTGATTTGTACACTGCCCTGACACTTTGCTTGGGCAGTATATCAAGCATTGAAATAAAGATAAAGGCTAGGAACCACTGCTAAAAAGGCAAAAAAAGTTACTAATAAAAACGTTTTCAAATTTATTTGAAGGAAAAAGCACCTGTGAAAGATAGTCTGACTACTAGATGACCAAATGTAAAGGCGGGACTCAAGGAGGACAAAGCTATAGAAGAAAAACAAAATTAATTTTACTAACTCATTAGGGAGATAACCATACCTGAAACACCGAAGGAGATGACTCACAGGAACTGAATAAAGCATGTCACAGTGAACTGGGAAGATTAAATGAAGCATATGGACAAATTAAAACATAATATAACCACCAGGATGGGCATACATAAACCCCAGGGTACTGCGAGAACTGAAAAATGAAATTACAGACCTATTCCTAGCAATCTATCATTAAAATCAACTATGCTACTTAGGGATTGGAGGGTGGCCAATATAATGCCAATATTTAAAAAGGGCTCTAGGGGTAACCCAAGAAGCTAGAGCCTGGGAAATTCCTAGTCTGTGCTTGGTAAAATGGTACAAGCAAATCTGAAAAACTAATTTATTGGCCATGTGTCTATATATTTTTTTGAAGGTGATATGTGCAGACCAGTCAGTATAGTATTTGTGGATTTTCAAAAGGCATTTGACAAAGTCCCTCATGAAAGACTCCACAGGAAATTAAGTAATCATGGAATACAAGGAAATGTCCTTTTGTGGACTGAACACTGGCTGAAAGAGGCCATAGTAGAGAAAGGTGAATAGTGGAGTGCCTCATGAATGTATAATTTTTGGCATATTTATAAATGACCTGTGGCCCGTGAGCCAGTGAACATTCATAGGCCCATGCTAAGTACTAGGGTCTGTAAACACACACAGTGTGAATTAGTAAATATTTTGCCTCTGTAACAGTGGTTCCCTAATGGTGCCTGAGATCATTACAGGGTGTCTGGAAGACACAGAAAGGAGTAACATAGAGAGAGGCTGGTGGAGTGGAAGAGTAGCCTAGTGGTTAGAGCACTGGCTTGGGAACCAAGAAACCAGCCTTCAATTCCCACTAGCACTCCTTGTGGCAAGTGTCACCAGTAACCTCCCCCAGAGCCCTGAGGCATGCAGAGAAAGGTCAGCCTGGGAAATTCCTGACTCAGGAAGTAGGGCAGTGCACTGACTATGCTTGGCCTTCTGGGTGTTGTAGTCCCCTTCCACTCCCCAAGCAAGGAATAACTGTAGTCGAGTGGTTCAGGCAATATATGACAAGGTTTTATTTCCGCTCCGGGTGGATTAATTGCCAATAAAATACAGAACAAAAAGGGCCATGCTTCTGGCATAAGAAAACAAAACTCAGGAACTAAACCAAACAGCTTCTTCCTCTTCAGCTTTAACCAATGCAGTGCTTCAACAAACTCAAAGAAACATTTCCTCTTAAATCCAAAAGAATCACTTTGCTTCTTTGCTGCTATTCCAACAGCTTTGGTAACAGATATCAGCACAGGGATATGATATCATCTGCAAATGATAGCGTACAGTCCATTTGTTCCTCAGAGTCTTCTACAACAGACCCTGTCTGCATTTCCTCATCACTTTCAGCTGAGCAGGTTTGTACAAAATCATACGGAGTTTTAAAACACAGACCCTCTCTATTTCCCAGAGGTTTCTCTTCAGAATGCTCTATAGAGCAGGGCTGATAACTGCCGTATACTTGGGAACTAGCACATGGAGAGTCTAACAGAGCTTGGCAATCACAGGGAAAACTTTTCTGTCTAGTTTTCTCTTTCAACGCTTTACACAGCCTATCTTCTGGCTTTTTCCTAGAAGACTTTCTCAGCACTGCTTCCTCAGTCATGCAAACGTCCTCTGACCAACAGCCTCCTCTCCCAAGAGTTTCTGAGCACTCCCACACTGACCTCTCAGGCAGTCTCTCTCTCCAACTGCCTTCACGATAGGGCTCTAATTGAGAGTAGCTCCCACCTGGCTTTTGGGCTTGGGCTTTATCTCCTGTTTCTCTCTCTGCTGCTCTTGGAACTCCTACAGCTCCACCAGCTCCTCTTATTCCGCCATCTCTGCTCTCCTGGTTCCTCTCCTTGCTCTGCTCCTCCTCACTCTCCACCCTGAATCTTAGTGAGCAATTCTTATATCCCTGTCTTCTAGGGCTTAACTCTGCCCTGCCTCCCACCAGGTGTTTCCCCTTAAGACCGGGGCTCAGGGATACTCTGCAGCTTGGGCGTGTTTGCTGCACTCGTGACTCATACTGTTTACATTTCCCATGGCAACCCTGGGCCATGTGCTTTGCTTGCCTGTCAGAAACTGCAACAGAATCTTCTGTTTCACCCAGCTCCATAGCCTCGGAAGGACCTTCTACATTACACAAGTCATTTAACCCTCCATTGCCTCAGAAAAATCAAAGTTATTAATGTCCCTGTTTAAAATACATTACCAAGTTTAAGTTACAATCTAAACCACTTTGACTGAAATGGAAAAGCAGTATAAAAACAAAATTAAATAAATAAAATCTGGAACCAGGAACAAAAAGTAAGGAGACCCATACTGTTCAGGACTATTAAATCACAAGCAGATTGTGAGAAGTTGCAGGAGGACCTATCAAAGCTGGGAGACTGGGGGGTATGTTTACTAAACCGGGCTAACAGTTAAACCGGGCTATCTGCCACTAGGTCCCATATTATTCAATGGGACCTAGTTGCAGATAGCCCGGGTTAACCGTTAGCCCGGTTTAGTAAACATACCCCTGGGTGTCTAAATGTTAAATGTAGATAACTGCAAAGCGACGCATATAGAGAGGGTCACAGCCTTAAGGAAAACTACCTCAGGATTGTCAGCTGGATGAGAACATCTATGAGTAAGGCAGTGCTTTCCAAACTTTTATCCCATATAACCCCATTTTAGCAACTGAAAATCCACATGACCCCAGATGATGATGAAATCAAAATAGCAGGTCTACTGCCCCCTTCCCCTCCCTCAGCTCATCTAAAGCAAAAAGCAGCAGCAGTCAGCACAGGGTCCCTTGTGTCAGTATATGCTTACTGACCCCAGTACTCAGCATGAGTTTCCAGTCTAACAGGAAGCTTAATGGGTTTGGGGGGGTCAAGGACCAATGAATGATCACTGGCTCACAGACCACAAGCTGACTGGTGACTGCCACTACTTGGCATAGTTCCAAGTGAAAGTCCAGAGAGGAGGGGAAATGGCCATCTTTCTATGACCCCCATTCACCGATGATGTGACCCCAAGTTTAGGAACCACTGATCTAGGGAAATAAAATAACTCCTTTTGTTTTTTCAACTGCTTTGCAAGCAGAAACCCTTTGTGTTAGGAAACTAAATAAGAGTAAGAGAAAAAAGAGGCTACTATGGTTTTCAAAAGCAGTAGCTGAAAAGGTAAGAAAAAAAGAGGTTGGGGTTCATAAACTACAGGAGATCACAGAAAGAAGACAAGCAACAATATTTGGAAAAGCTAAGAGAAGTTGGGAAAATAATCAGGAAAGCAAAGATACAACTAGAGAAAGAACAGCCAATAAAGTAAAAGGGGAGGGGAGGAACAAAGCTTTTTTTTAAAGATATGTTAATGACAGAAGAAGTGCAAAAGCATCATTGTCAAACTCAAGAGTGAAATGGAGGAATATTTAGAAGCTGAGGATGCTAAAGCAGAATTGCTTAAAACATATTTCTGAGCTGTGTTCATAGATGTAGGGCTGGAAATACGAGGTGTGACAAAAAAGAAATGAGACTGTGGCAGCCATGCCCATGACTTAATGCCAATTGGCTAACCGCTTGTCACTAGGTTGTGCAACATCTCGTCACTATTCTGCTATAATATTTTTCATCTCTCTCACTCTGTTTTTCTTTTTCAGGTTTTTTTGAAGCACACTACTCCATCGCTTTGTCACGCAATTGGAGGTGGCAGAAATATGGAGCAAAGAATCAACTTGAAATTTCTGGTTAAGTTGGAGAAGGGCCCAACTGAGTGTCTCCAACTTCTCCAAAAGGCTTATGGAGAAGATGCAATGTCAAGGCTGCGAGTCTTCGAGTGGCACAAATGCTTGAAGACTGGCCGCGAGGAGGTGGAGGATGACCCTAAGTCAGGATGGCCTTCCACGACAAAGACAGCTGAGAACATTGACAAAGTGAACCAGCTGGTGCGGAGTGATCGCAGATTGACAGTGCGGATGATAGCTGAGGAGCTCAGCCTGAACAGGGAGTCAGTGCAGACCATCTTGGTGCAGGAGCTGGGGATGCAGGTGTTCGCCAAGATGGTGCCCAAGCTTTTATCGAATGACCAGAAGGAGCATTGGGTCAATATTTGTCGAGACTTGCTAGAGAAGATCGGAGAAGATACATCACAGGAGATGAGACTTGGGTCTTCCAGTATGACCCTGAAAGCAAGAGATAGAGCCAGCAGTGGAAGACTTGACTGTCACCCAGACCCAAGAAGGTGCTCATGTCCAAATCAAGGATCAAGGTCATGCTGATCGCATTCTTCGACCAGAAGGGAGTGGTCCATCATGAGTTTCTGCCTGAGGGTCAGACAGTCAACCATAACTTCTACCAACAGGTCCTCAATCACCTCCATGACCGGGTTCGGTGCAGCAGGCGGGCTCTGTGGAGAGACAAGTCGTGGCTGCTCCACCATTTCAATGCACCTGCACACACTGCACTCAGTATGAGGCAGTTCTTGGCCAACAACCAGATCACAGCTCTCGACCACCCTCGTTATTCCCCAGATCTCGCACCATGCAACTTCTGGCTCTTCCCCAGGCTTAAGACTGCACTCAAAGGAACTCATTTTGCCTCTGTAGAAGAGATCAAGGCCACTGTGACGAGGGAGCCGAGGAACCTCAAGGAGGAGGACTTTACTGAGTGCATCCATACGTGGCAGAAGCAAATGCAGAAGTGCATTAACTCTGGGTTGGATTACTTTGAAGGGGACAATGAGTAATTTCTCTGTAGATTTTGTAAAAAAACATTTATGGGACAATCTCGTTTCTTTTTTGTCACACCTTATAGGACCACAGAAAAACACAAAGAGGAATGGAAAGCAGGGTAGACTATGAATGATTTTCAAAATAGTGTTTCTGTGAAGAACTAGCTAAAATAAAAAAAATGTTGACAGAGCAATGGGGCTAGAAGGAATACATCTGGGGTACTGAAAGTAATGTTTTGGCAGCTCCAATGTTTGATCTTTTCAATGCTTCTTTAGAGTCAGAAATGGTTTTGAAAGACTAGAGATGGGTAGATATGTATCCTCTTCAGAGAAGTGGAAAGAGGCGGCTGGGAACTACAGGTGTGGTTGTAAATTAATGGAAACACGGCTAAAACAGAGGGTAGTGCAGTTTCTGGAATCCAATGGATTAGAGGATCTGCTGGATGAGAGGAGAACTCTAGACACGATGTACTTGCATTTCAGCAAGCCTTTTGTTGTGGTTCTACTGTATATAGGTGACTTATAAATAAGCTGGGCAATCTTGTTAAGGGCCCTAAAGTGACTGTGTTAGAAAACAGGTTGAGTGGGAAGCAACAACGGGTAGTGCTAAGTGAAGTCATGTGAGAATGAGGTGGTTCCAGTAGTGTACAACAGGGACTGATCCTTGGGTTGGTTCAACATTTTTGTAAGCAATATTGCAGAACTGTTGGGAAAGATTTGCCTCTTTGTGGATAATACCAAAATCTTCAATAGGGTAGACAATCTGGAAAGTGTGGATAACATGAAGTGGAATCTGGCAAGGCTTGCATGATGGTCTAGAATTTGTTAGCTAAGGATTTAATGCTAACAAAAAAATTCAGGGTCATGCATTTGAACTGCAGAAACCCAAAGAAGCACAGTAGAGGGAGTAAAGTACTTATGTGTAGGAAAGAAAATAGTGATTTCTGGAAGTAATCATATCTGGCAACCTTTCAGTGGCCAAACAAATAGAAAAGGTGACAGCAAAATCCCAAATCATCACTGTGTTCATAGGTAAAGGACTGGCCAGCAGGACATCTGCGATTGCTTAATTATAATGGGGGTTCTTTGTGGATTGCAAGGGAAAGCAGTCATACTTCCTAGGTAACATCATGATGCTTCTCATTTTAGACTGTAGCTCTTCTTCAAAAGCTCAGGAAGGCTAACAGGGGAGGTGGGTGCTTTGAGCATGCACGGGAGCTCCTGTGCCAGTGAACTGCTTCCTGTCAGTTCATTATATAGCAGAGAGATCTTGACCTATGGGGATGGTGAGAGTAATAGTGTGGTTGTTTTTCCCTGCAGTCCATGTAGAACCCCCGTTACAGGTAAGCAATCACGCTTTCTCTCTAGAGAACACATCTACACTTCCTACGTGACTCTCAAGCTGAAGGTTGCCTCAGATACTTTATTTGTAATGCAACCTATGGTGGTGTTTTAAGGGTGGATGGTGATTGATATTCTGATTCTCAAGAAAAATGGCTTTTGAGAACAGACTGGCCAAAAATACCATCTGAGACTATTGGTCCAGGCAGTAATGGTAAAATGCATTGATTTATTTATTTGTTTGTTTTTATATACCGCTCTGTCAAGGTAATCAGAGTGGTTTACAGAGAACATTTTAACTACTGCGCGAGGCAGTTTACAAGGAACAATTGCGTCCAAAGTTGCTTCCATGTATATGCCCAAGGAGGAGGCCATTTTAAGGCTGGACACTGATATCTATTTTGCTTGAAGTTGATGGATAGTTATATGCCAAAGCACTGGGATATCTGCAACTATAACAAAAATCAATGTAGTTTGTGATTCATTCAACTCTGGAATAGCTTAAAACTATCAGTGCTTGACATTTCCCCACGCTAGTCTTGTTCATGATGCAGAAAGTAAGCTAGTGCAGGAAAATCCCAAACAAAACCACTGCAGCATGCTAATATCCAAACAATGTAAAAACTGCGCTGAAACTTCACACAGTTCTTCACTCTTCCTTTTGTGCTGAATCCTCACGTAACACAAGGAGCACAGATTCTCAATCCCGATCCCCTGCCCTACCACTATTTTCCAAGAAGACCTTGCAGGGGCAGAAGCGTTGGAGCATTGCTCCTGCTTCCCAACGTTAATACAGGGAGGGACATGGTATAGGGATATAGAGTTGCTGGAGCAACAGTTAAGATTTTTTTGGGAGGGGGTCAGGGCTTGCAGGGGTGGTAGATTAGGGCTCACTTGGGCCATCAATGAATTTTTGTGAGGATTGGGAGATGGGAGGTTAGCAGCCACTTGGGCTACCAATGTTTTTTTTGTGAGGTAGGGGTGGGGGGGTCAGGGCCACCGATAGTTTATGGACCTTTCCTCCAGGAACTTGTCCAAACCTTTTTTAAACCCAGCTACACTAACAACCTTTACTACATCCTATGGAAATAAATTCCAAAGTTTGAGTGAAAAAAAATTCTCTTATTAGCCCTAAATGGGCTACATTGTAACTTAATGAAGTTACAATGTAGCCCATTTAGGGCTAATAGAAAATATTTGTGTCCCCTTGTCTTTCTACTTTTTGAAGGACTAACAAGCAATCTACCTCTACCTGTTCCACTCCATTCATTAATTTATAGGCCTCTATCATATCTTCCTTCACCCATCTCTTTTCCAAATTGAAGAGCTCTAACCTTTTAAGCCTCTGCTCATAGGGGTATTTTTCCACCCCCTTTACCATTTTGGTGGCTGTTTTCTGTACCTTTTCTAATTCAGCTATATTCTTTTTGAGATATAGCGACCAGAATTGCACACAATTGCAGTCATACCATGGAACAATACAAAAGCATTATAATATTATTTTTTATTCTCCGCTCCTTTCTTTGATTCCTAACAGTCTATTTGCTTTCTTGGCCTCCGCTACATACTGGGCAGAAGGTTTCAACGTATCAGCCATGATGACAGCTAAATCTTTTTCCTGGGTGGTGGTTCCTAATGTGGAATCTTGCATTATGCAACCATAGTTTGGATTGTTCTTCCCTACATGCATAACTTTGCATGTCCACATTAAATCTCATCTGCCATTTGGATGCCCAGTCTCCCAATTTATCAACCAATTGCAATTTTTCACAATCCTCTTGTGTTTTAACAACTTTAAATAATTTTGTGTCATCTGTAGATTTAATCACCTCACTCGTTATTCCCATTTCCAGGTCATTTATAAATATGTTAAAAAGCAGTGGACCCAGCACAGATCCCTGGGGTGGTGCACTATTCACCTTTCTCCATTGAGAAAATTGGCCATTTAGCCCTACTCTCTGCTTTTGATCTTTTAACCAGCTCCTGATCCACAATAGTACATTGCCATATGCACATCTCACACATCACGTTGCCTCTGCCACCCATACAGCGGGCCATACCCTCGACTTGATTTGTTCCTCAACACCTATTTTATACTAACTCTCCGACCTATGCACAAAACCTCTCCCGTGGACTGATCACTTTTATGTCCAGGTCACGCTCTGTCCCACTGCTCTTATGTTCCCCTGCACCTCCGTGGTTCCATCTAGTGTTACCTCCACAGAGCGTCCCAGACAACTCACTAGGCGCATCTCCCTTACCACTATTCTGGATCTCCCTCCCGCCAATGAGCTGTTCCCACCCGATTTCTCCTCTCTCTCTCCAGATTCGTCCTGCTCTTGACCATATAGCCCCATTACATCCACATCTACCCCATGTCCCTCTTGGCAACCCTGGTTTCATGCTGGCCTCTGTCTGCTTTGTTTTCAGATTTGCCACTATGAGTATCATTGGCGCAAATCTCGTTCCCCATCTGCTCTTCAGTCTTTCAAGTCATGCTACTGTATGCAAGTTCACCAAGCCAAACGCTCTTACTTTTCTGATTCCATCTCCTCGGTGTCTAACTCCACGCGACAGCTATACTCAGTTCTGAAGTCCCTATCAGTCACCCAGACTCCTTCCTCTGATAACCACACCCCCAATTGCCCTGCCCCTTCTCAACTAGCTACGTTTTTCTCCTCAAAAGTCCTAGACTTGCATTCTGCTATCAATGCCCACTCTCCCCCTATAGGGTCTCCCCTCCTTCCCTCCCCACCATCCTCTGTTTCCCTCTCTCACCAATGGACCACTTTCTATCCCATCATGTCAATGGAGGTCGCCAAACTTACTGCAGCATCACACAAGACTTTCTGCCCAGCAGATCCCATCCCTTCCACTTGGTTATTAGAGCTGGCTTTGTCACTCCTTTTCATTCTAACTATGCCAAAAGTCTAGTCTGTCTTCTGGGTCCTTTCCTACTAACTGGAAGCATGCTCTAGTTTGCCCCCTTTTGAAGAAGCCCTTCCTAGATTCTATGGATCCTGCTAGTTATTGGCCCATCTCCAATCTCCCATTCCTTTCGAAAATTCTGGAAAAAGTTGTGTTTGTACAACTCTCCCAGCACTTAGACTCCACTCACCACCTGCACCCCCGCCACTCTAGTTTTTGTCCCAGTCATAGTGTTGAAACCATCATGCTCTTCCTCCTTAACGATCTGCACACGACCAAGATGATATTTCCATCACTGTTTCGCTCGATCTCTCAGCAGTTTTTGATCTGGTAGACCACTCCATTCTTCTCTCTCAACTTTGTGATGCAGATCTCAGGAGCACTGTCTTCCAATGGTTCCATTCCTTTCTTCTTTCTTGCTCTTTCTCTGTGTTTTCTGGTAGCACCTTCTCTGATCCCGTTCTTCTCTGCTGCAGGGTCCCACAAAACTAACATTTTCCTTACCCCACTTGCTTTAACTCATACAGCAGTTCGTGCTAACCGCCTACTACTACACAGATGACATACTTCTGTTACAGCGCACCTCTCCCCAGCACCCTGACCTCACCCCATTGAATGACTGTTTAGCCAGGGTCTCTGAATGGCTCACCTCTAATTGTTTACACTTGAATGTATCCAAAACACTGGCAATCTGGTTCACTTCTGACAGCCCATATCCCACCTTGGCACCTGAAATTTCCAAATACAGTTACCACTAGTATCCTCCCTTCACTATCTAGGGGTTACACTGGATTCTGCACTTTCTTTCCATGAACACATATCTATTGTCACCCGTCGGTTTTTCTTCTTTCTCCATCAGGTACATGCTATCTGTCCTTTTCTGTCTGCGCCGGCTCTAAATACTCTCCTTCTGTTTTTGGTTATCACTAGGCTTGATTTCTGTAATGTAGTGTTCACTGGCATCACTCAGTCACAACTTCACAGACTTCAGTTAGTATAGAATACGGCAGCTTGGATCATTACCCATACCCAGATGATACTGCATCTACTGCTGCTCTCTGTCATGGGGGCTATCAGTTCTCCCACACACCTTGTCCCACTGGCCGTGGTGGTGGTGGTGTTGGACTTCTACTTTCTCCCTCTTGCCAATTCCAGTCCCTCCTGCTGCCTCAGTCTCACTCCTTTCTCTCTTTTGAAGTCCACTCCATCCGCCTTTTCACTCCACTTCCTCTCTGGGTAGCTGTTATTTATCGACCTCCTGACAAGTCTGCTTCTACCTTTCTCACTGACTTTGACTTGTGGCTTTCCTTCTTTCTGGATTCCTCTTCCCCCACTCTTATTCTTGGGGATTTTAACATTCATGTCGATAACCCCTCTGATCCTTATGCTTTAAAACCCTCTCCCTTACTTCCTCGTTTGACCTCCAACTTTGTTCCACTGCCCCCCCTCACCAGCATGACCACTGCCTTGACCTGATATTTTTCTCTAGTTGCTTACCCTCAAACTTCTGTAGCTCAGTTCTTCCCTTATCTGACCATCACCTTTTAAGCTTTAATCTCCATCACCCACTGCCTCAGCCTCGTCCTGTTTCCTCCAACCTATTTAGAAATCTTCATGCTATTGATCCCTTGGCTCTCTCTTCCACCATTTCTTCATCTCTTTCTTCCACTATGTCATCTAAATCTGTTGACAAGGCAGTAACTTCTTATAATGCTGCACTCTCCTCGCCTCTGGATGCTCTCACACCGCCCATGCCACGTCCTGTGAGACTTTCTGCAACCCAGTCCTGGCTTTCATCCACTACCCGCTATCTACGTTCCTGAGCCCGTTCTGCTGAGTGTGCTTGGCTCAAATCCCATTCCCCTGCAGACTTTCTACACTTCAAATTCATGCTTGTCTCTTTCCAGTCAGCCATAGCTCTTGCCAAACAAGACTACTATGTCCATCTAACTCTCTTGCCTCTGATCCTCGCTGTCTCTTTACTACTCTCAGCTCTCTTCTCAAAGTGCCTCCACCTCTGATCCCTCTCTCCCTTTCTGCCCAAACCCTGGCTGACTATTTCCATGACAAAATCCACAAGATCACCCTCCAATTCCCCACAAAGTCAGCTACTTCCCCTCCTCCCCCTCTTCACTCCCAACTCTCCCCCGCTACCTCTGCTACCCTCTCTTCCTTTCCTGTGATCTCTGAAGAGGAAACTGCACACCTTCTTTCTTCCTCCAAACTCACCACCTGCTCCTCTGATCCTATCCCCACCCATCTCCTAAGCCCCATCTCCTCCACCATTGTCCCTTCCATCTCTCATATTCTCAACCTATCGCTCTCCACTGCAACAGTCCCTGCAGACTTCAAGCATGCTGTGGTCACACCTCTCCCCAAGAAACCCTCACTTGATCCCACCTGTCCTTCTAATTATCGACCCATCTCTCTCTTTCCCTTCATTTCTAAACTACTTGAACGTGTGGTTCACCGCCGCTGTCTCGACTTCCTCTCCTCTCATGCCCTCCTGGATCCCTTACAGTCTGGCTTTCATCCTTTACATTCTACTGAAACGGCTCTTGCCAAAGTCTCCAGTGACTTGTTCCTGACAAAATCCAAAGGCCTTTACTCTGTCCTCATCCTTCTTGACCTCTCTGCTGCTTTTGACACTGTTGACCACAACCTTTTCCTCAATACCCTGTTCTTGCTTGGTTTTAGGGGCTCTGTACTATCCTGGTTCTCCTCATCGCTCTTTCAGGGAGTGTTCTGGTGGCTCCTCCTCCTCTGCTACCCCGCTCCCAGTTGGTGTACCCCAAGGATATGTTTTGGGTCCGCTTCTTTTCTCTCTCTGCAACGTCCCTTGGTGCACTTATCTCTTCCCATAGCTTTCAGTACCATCTGTAAGCTGATGACTCCCAGATCTACCTCTCTACGCCTGAAATCTCCCTGGCAATCCAGACCCGGATCTCTGCCTGCCTTTCTGATATTGCTGCCTGGATGTCTCACCGCCCTTTGAAATTGAACATGGCCAAGACTGAACTTCTTATCTTCCCCCCTAAAACCTCCCCTCCTTTCTCAGTATCTGTGGATAACTCTGTACTCCTTCCTGTTTCCTCAGCCCATAATCTGAGGGTTGTCTTTGACTCCTCTCTTTCTCCACACATATCCATCTGATAGCTAAGACCTGCCATTTCTTTCTCTATTACATCAGCAAAATCTGCCCTTTCCTTTCTGAACACAGTACTAAAATGCTTATCCACTCCTTAATCACCTCCCGTCTTGACTACTGTAACCTACTCCTTGCTGGACTCCCTTTGAATCATCTCGCTCCCCTTCAATCTGTTCAACACTCTGCTGCGCGGCTAATCTTATGCCAGCCTCATCATGCCCATATTACTCCTCTTCTCAAGTCACTTTATTGGCTCCCTATCCGTTTCCACATGCAGTTCAAACGTCTCCTGCTGACCTATAAATGCATTCACTCTGCGGCTCCCTCACTACCTTTCTTCTCTTATTTATTATTTTATTTATTTATTTTATTAACATTTCTTATATACCGCACTATTTGCCATCAGCACGGTTTACATTGAACAGAAACATCCGACAACTTTCATATGTCTGGTCATTACATTTAACAGGAAGTAGAACTTGGAGAAACAGGGTAACTATATACATAGGTGGTTCAAATGAAAAGTGGAACATGGTCAACTATATACATAGGTGGTACAATGATACAGGAAACTGCTTGTTATTTACATTGTGTTATTTACATTATCTCTCCTTACAACCCCCCTCGGGAACTCCTCTCTTGTAGCAAACTGCTTCTATCTGTGCCCTACTCTTCTACTGCTAACTCCAGACTTCGTTCCTTTCACCTTGCTGTACCTTACGCCTGGAACAAACTACCTGTGTCTGTACGCCAGGCATCTTCTCTAACCCTCTTCAAATCCAGGCTGACAACACCTCTTCGCTGCTGCTTTTGGATCTTGACTCACCTGATCTCCTTTTTCTTTCCCCTTGCTTTGTCCCTACCTACACCTTCTGTGTTTGTCTTGACTAGATTGTAAGCTCTGATGAGCAGGGCCTGTCTCTTACATGTCTGTGCAGCACTGCGTATGACTTGTAGCGCTATATAAATGCTCAGTAGTAGTAGTACCCAGAGATCACATTACTCCCATTTTATTTCAGTTACACTGGCTTCTACTGGCTTATTGCTCCCGTTATAAGGTCCTCACTCTTGTTCACCATGCCATCTACACCTCTACCCCGCAATATCTATCTGACGTGTTCCAATTTCACACACCTACCAGCGGTCTTCCTTCACTTCATGTCAATTTTCTGGTCCTTCCCGCTCCATTACATGCACACCTCACCACTCTGCATTTTTCTTTCTGGGTCCCTCGCTCGGGAATTCACTTCCCTCAACTCTGCATCAGGAACTCTCTCTCCTCTAATTCAAGACTGTTGAAAACTCACCTCTTTAACATCATATTTGACGTACCTCCCAGCTCCCACTAGCTCCTCCCTCTTTTCACTAGCTGTGTGAATGATCTCTCACTGTCCTGTCATTTTTTTGTAGTTCTCTTTCCTTTCCAGCCTCTGCCTCATTATTTATAATTTTGTATTGTAAACCACCTTGATGTAATAAAGGTGCGATATATCACATGTTAAATAAACATAAACATGTGGGAAATGGCTGTTATAAAACTGCATAGGTGAATATGCATGTACAAGTAGACAAGCTAATAGCAGCACATACATACCCCAAGGGAACATGCAATGAGACTACTAAGTAGTACATTTAAGACTAACTGGAGGAAATAATTTTTTCACTCAACTTCTAATTAAGCACTGGAATTTTCTGCCAAAAGATATAGTAAAAGCTGTTCATGTAGCTGGGTCGAAAAAAAAAAAGTGGTTTGGACAAGTTTCTGGAGGAAAAGTCCATAAATCATAAAGTGGCTGGGGGAAACCCACTGGTTACCCCTGGGATAAGCAGTATGGAATTTGTCTATCTTTTGGGATCCTGCCAGGTACCAGTAACCTGGGTTGCCACTGTTGGAAAGAGGATACCGGCTTGATGAAGCATTGGTCTGAATCAGCTTTAGCTCTGTATGAAAGAATCTGTGCACTACAGGGGGTCATTCATGTTTGGATTTTACGTTTTATGGATTTCTCCTCCAGGAACTTGTCCAAATCTTTTTAAAGTTCCTAGTAGTAGTTCTAGTTATTATTCTTGCTCCAGTGGTTATGTTGTAATTGATTGCATGATGATCATTAATGCCAAGCAGCCCCACCACCATTACCCTTTGCACCAGGTCCTCTATTCTACTGCAGACTAAGATGTAAAGTAGTCACCTGTCTCAAATTCATGATCAGCTGCTCCATGAAGCAGTCATATATGGCATTTAGAAACTACTGCCTAGCATGCCCTGAGAAGACATTCATTCTGTTGGTATTAGGATAATGGAAATCTTCCATAATTATTGTGCTTCCATATTTCTACTTGATAGCCAAATCTCCTAGCATGTTACCATCCTGGACATGTTGACAATTACATAACCTCACTCTTCCCGGCTGTATGGAATTTCTATCCAAAAAAATTCTAAATTGCATGTTTAACCGACGCCATGAAATGCCACCTCCCCACCGGTTTGATACAGTGGGTGCCCTGGTATCATAGCATTCCACTAGCTGTTCTCTTTTCACCTGTCTCTAGGATGCTTATTATGCTTGTAATTTCATTTAATGCCACAGATTCCAACAATCCCATCTTATTTCTTAGCTTTCAGACATTTGCACACAGAAACCTAAAAGGGATTGTTCTTATTCCTGTTCACATCTCACTGGCCATTAATTTAGAGAATTTTGAATTGTTTAAATTTGTCAGCTCTTAGTTTAAATCCACCTGTTTCAGCTTTTCCACATCCTTTCTAACCTCCCTGTTGTAAAATATCTTTGGAAAACACCTCACTCTGAACCATGTGCTCCTGAGCTGCTGTCAGCCTTTGCCCATTATCTAGTTTAAAACCTGCTCTCCCGTTTGATTGTTAGTGGCTTTAATCAGGTTCTACAGTATTCTAGTAAAGGTGAAACCCAACTCTTATGTATATGCTTAAGTTTCCCCAAAATTTATTTAACAGGCTTTTTATATTGCTTTATCATGTCAGTCAAAGTGGTTTACATTGTATCTTAAACTTGGTAATGTACATTAAACAGAGACACCGATAACTTGGATTTTTCTGAAGCAATGGAGGGTTAAGTGACTTGCCCAAGGACACAAGGAGTGCTAGTGGGAATTGAACCCTGGTCTCTTGGTGCCAAAGCCAGTGCTCTAACCATTAGGCTACTCCTCCACTCCACTTCCTAGTTTCTAATAAATCTAAGGCCCTTTTTCTTGCACCATCATTTCATCCTCACATAAATTTTTGGATATTGCACAGAGAGCAGGGTTAGTCAATGAGAATGCTATCTTGCAGATTCTGGATTTTACATCTCCTACCTAGAAACCTAAATTTGACCTCAAAACTTTACCCCCTCAAATCTAGAAGGTAGATCCCAGGACTTCAAAGACTGATTCCAATATCACAACTAGAACTGAAGTCTGGGAAAGCACCAACCTTATAGCCTTGTTTCCAAAGGGATCGGCTGTTGCTGCTTCCTGACTGATGACCATCCTACAGTCAGGGAAGCTTTCCTTCTCCAATGGTGCTCAGCTCAAACTCATTGAAGACTGCGCTGATGTTGGCTCTAGGTATTCCAGCACCAATGCTGGCATCATATCATTTGATGCCTGTGACTAGGTCTTGAGGACTGGATCTACTGGCACCATAGTTTATTCTTTGGTGCTTTGTACCAATACTATGACTTGGTTAAAGTGCCAAGAGGATTTCCCTCCTTAAAGACTGCAGAGATCACAATTGTATCCTTCTACATCAGTATGATTGGCTCTGGGATGGATTGCTGGAAACCTTTGGAAGCTGATTTTACCTCTGCATAGGACCACCTGAGAGCAGCTGCCAGAGTTCATCCTATCTCCCTGCACTCAGTACTGAACACAGATGGAGAATAATGTCCATGCTTTGACATTTTTACTGGATGCTTGAGAACAATGCTTTTCAACAGAAAACTTGATACTGAGGAAAGCGTAGTTACTCACCTGTAACAGGTGATCTCCGGGAACAGCAGGAATTTAGTCTTCACATATAGGTATCGTCGGCACCAACGGAGCCTGCGCGGGAACGCTCCCCAGCATCCAATAGGAAAGCTTTTGGGAGCATCCCACAGTGCCTGCATGCTGCCTTCCAGCCTTTCCCTCTCCAGTTGAATTTATAGCTGAGACAAAAGAGAGAGAGATAGAACTCCTAGGGGAGGTGGGCGAGTTGTGAAGACTAAATTCCTGCTGTTCCCGGAGATCACCTGCTACAGGTGAGTAACTATGCTATCTCCAGGAACAAGCAGGAATGTAGTCTTCACATATGGGGACTCCCTAGCTGCAGATGCCAGGGAGATGGTCGCAGAAAGTTGTGTGCCCTTGTGAAAGGGCTCCACTTCCCCCCATGGATCTCTGGCATCCTACCAGGGATGGTGGGGATAGGAGTTAAGTTTGGAACAGGTGTTGAAGAACAGCCTCACCAAACAAGGCATCCCGACAGGCGTCCTAGTCTAAGCAGTAATGGGCTGTGAAGGTATGTACCGAAGCCCAAGTAGCTGCTCGACAGATGACGTCGATAGACACAGAGTGAAGATGAGCCATTGAGGCTGCCATGGCTCTCACATTGTGAGCTGTGACATGGCCTTTAAGAGGAAGGTTCTTACTCTCATAGGCAAAAGATATACACTGTGCAATCCAGCTGGACAGTATCCTTTTGGAGACTGGAAGTCCCAAATGACTAGGATCAAAAGCAACAAAGAGTTGAGAGGATTTTCTATGTTACTGTGTCCTTTGCAAGTAAAAGGCCAAAGCTCTTTTACAGTTCAAAGTATGAAGGTTCCTTTCTGCATTTGAGGCGTGAGGCCTTGGAAAGAATACAGGAAGGTAAAATGCTTGGTTTAAATGAAAGGGCGAAACCACCTTTGGCATAAAGCATGGATGAGTCCTAAGGACTACCTTATCATGGTGGAACCTTGTATAAGGAGGATCAGCCACCAACGCTTGCAACTCACTGATGCGATGTGCTGATGTGATTGCAATGAGAAAGATAACCTTCCAGGAAAGGAATTACAAAGAGGTAGTGGCTAATGGTTCCAGGGCTGTTTCATGAGCTGCCCAAGTACCAGATTCAAGTCCCATGCCACCGGTGGTGGCTTAATGGAAGGCTTCGTTAAAAGAAGGCCTCTCATAAATCTCACTTGAAAGAAGCTGCAATAGCACTCAAATGGACTCTCACTGAATTGGTCTTAAGCCCTGTATTTGATAAATGAAGGAGATACTCCAGTAATGATTCCAGAGGTATCGCAAGAGGGTTAAGACCCTTCTGCGAGCACCATATGGTAAACCTCTTCCACTTAAATGCAT